>CM055970.1:54830000-55430000 GCA_029531755.1 Holothuria leucospilota
GTAACACAAGAAATCGTACGAGCGCACAGCGAAAACGTAAAAAGATAGATTACCAACTTAAACATTACAGTAAGAAGGAAGGTTACAATCCCTGATCATAGCCGGTAAAAATCAATGAAATAGCTCCGGACAATCGCTAAAGGCACGCTGTAAATCAATATAACTTACGTTGTTCTTATTATTGGGACGGACTCTTAAATTGTTGTGTCTTTCAATGCTTAAAGCGAACTTAAATTTATAGAAGAAGTCATCAATTGTGGGCTTTCGACCATGTCTCTTGCACTCATAAATAAAAAACTTCAAATGTAAAATCAAAAAATTATAAGGGTGGCACAAGCCCTCCCCATAGCCAAGAAAAATGTCTTGTTTCGAGAAAAAGAATTGTTTTTTTAAGATTCGGCTTTCCACATCTAAAATAAAACTGGCAACAACACTACACTCCCAAAAAAGGTGTTCAATACTCTCACTAGCTATCTCACAAAAAGTACATAAATCGGAGTCACATTTACCCATAGCATTTAACAATCTGTTCGTAGCGATAATTCTGTGAAGGAATTTAAACTGAAAGAACTGTAGCTTGACACCGTGTGTCTCGGCATACTGAAAAGTCTCATCCAGTCACGGTGCTCAATAGCATTAAAATGATACTCCCATTTCTTTTTTGAAGTCGGAGCTTTTGAATAGGCTTTTAATTGTTTAGTGTAAATGAACTGAGACACAGAAGGGGCTTGAAGTACATTGTTGTAAAAGTCAATAGTTGTATTCGGGGACTCACTTCTCAAAGAATCAGAGCTTCTCCAGTTATGTGGAATGGCATGGACTAAACCCCAATAAACTGTGAAAGGAATGGATTCAATTTGATATTTACGTTTAAACTGTTCAAGGGATAGCGGGGAATTATTTTGATTAAAAAGATCCCTTACATAAATAACATTTCTCTCAAACAATTGTTTATACATTACAATATTACCATTTATACGAACATGTGAATTATTCCATATAATTTGAGAACCAAAGTTATCAATTGGCTTCGTAAAGACAATAGCACTCCAAGTTTCTACAATTTCTCTAATAAAAGAATTGCTAATACTTTTTACATCATTCTTCGCAAAGTTACATTGGAAAATGAATTGTTTCCCAAAAGGCTTGAGATAAAAATCAAAAAGTTGTTTCCAAATGCCGTCCGTTTCATTACAATAACGTCTTACCCATGTACACTTCAAACTGTTTATAAAACTTTGAATGTGTGTTACCTTTAAACCTCCATTTGACACTGTATTTATCATTACCGAACGTTTTATCTTGTCAGGATTCCCATTCCATATAAAGTTAAAGATAACTCTCTCTAAATCTTTCACAAAATAACTGGGAGGGTTTGGCAAAACCTGAAAAAGGAACACAAGTTGCGAAAGTGCAAAAGTTTTGACGATGATATTCCTACCGATTGGGGTCAGATCTCTGGATGACCACATTCTCAAGCAACATTTGAGTCTAGACAGCTTAGGCATATAGTTTAGAGAAAATAAATCTTTAGTGTCGCTTGTGAAAAAAATACCCAGGGTATGTACCGGTCCCCGTGTAATACTTAATTGTAAATCATGGGTGGCAAAAGGAATTCTGTTAACGAACGGACCCAAAGGAAACAGATTAGACTTAGAAAGATTTATCGATAAACCTGATGCTTCTTTCAGTTCACTGAACAAACTTACTGTCTCTATAATTGACTTTTTACTTCCATCAAGGAAAACAGTTGTATCATCTGCATATTGCGTTAGTTTAATTTCATTATTATTGATATTGATACCTTTGATATTACTGTTCATTTTAATTTTCAAAGCAAACACCTCTGCCACCAGGAGAAATAAATACGGACTAAGAGGACAGCCCTGACGGACTCCTCTCTGAAGGTCGAAAAACCCAGTAGAGTAACCATTATTACATACACAAGTGCTGCTCCCATGATAAAACACTTTGATCCAAGACTTAAAGCTCCTTCCAAAATTAAAATATGAGAGAGTTCGGTAAATAAAACCCCATTCAATCTTATCAAATGCTTTTTCGAAGTCGACGAGTAGCATGAAACCAGGAATTTCGAATTGCTTAGAATAATCAATTATATCTAAAATGAGTCTAATGTTTTCTCCTATAAATCTGTTCTTCAAGAATCCAGTTTGTTGGCTACCAATCATATCATGTAAAACGGGCTTTAACCTTGAAGCAATTGCTTTTGCACCGATTTTGTAATCCACATTTAAAAGTGTGATTGGCCTGTAATTTTGCAGCAAGGTAGAATCTTTATTTGGTTTTAAAATTAAAGTAACAATTCCTCTCCTTTGTTCCGACGAGAGTTCCCCTCTGTTATAACCATAGTTTAAAGAATTAACCACAATAGGACCTAATAAGTGCCAAAACATTTTATAGAAATTGACCGAAAGGCCGTCAGAGCCAGGAGATTTATCATTTTTCATTGATTTGAGAGCTTCAAAACATTCATCAGGTGTGAGCTCGCCGTCACAAGAGTCTAAATTAACAGCATGTGCACATTGCTCAGGAAGCCCAAGAAAAAATGGATCAGGGTTACAACCCCCCGAGCTGTAAAGTGAAAAATAGAACTTATTAATTTCAGCAAGGATGGCATCGTTACTTGAAATATAATCCCCATTATCTAGCTTAAGACTCTGAATTACATTACTAGCTTTATTTCTTTTTTCAAGGTTTAAAAAATACTTTGTATTCTTCTCTCCCTCTTCGACCCATCTCGCACGGGACCTGATGACGGTACCCTGTAACTTATAATTATAATGTAAGAGAAGCTCATTTTGAGCTTCTTTAATTTGATGTCTAATAGCAGACGAATC
The DNA here is from genome assembly GCA_029531755.1 of Holothuria leucospilota. Classification (NCBI taxonomy): domain Eukaryota; kingdom Metazoa; phylum Echinodermata; class Holothuroidea; order Aspidochirotida; family Holothuriidae; genus Holothuria; species Holothuria leucospilota. The sequence continues at coordinate 54,832,859 of CM055970.1, forward strand.
ATCGGTGTACAATACCTGTTCAAGATTAGCAATTCTCTTCAAAAGTTCCCGTTCTTTACCCCTTCTTTCTTTGGCTTTTTCTTTTGAATACTTTATAGAAGCATTACGAATTCTAAATTTAAGAAACTCCCAGCGAGCAGAAGGATCTCTGTATTCATTATTATGTAATTCTGAAAGTATAATATTATTAATGAGACTAACATAGTTCGTATCGCTTAAGAGAGAGTTGTTCAATTTCCAATATCCCGGGCCTCTTTTGACAGAATAAGGCGAAATAGTTAACGAAATACAAGAATGGTCAGACTGGATGCCAGGTGAGAAAATAGTCTCATTTACTGCGTGAGACACATGCCTAGATACAAGGAAGTAATCCAATCTACAGTGGATTCCAGGGGTCACATTTGAGCTCCAGGTAAAATTTTTTACACAAGGGTTTTTCTCTCTCCAAATATCAATTAGGTCGTAAGTAGCCATTAAATCAAGACAAGTTTCCCTCGCTTTAAAATTGGTCCTCGGATTTCCCCCTGTTTTGTCAAGTTCTAGATTAAAAACGAAATTAAAATCGCCGGCGCAAATTAATGTTTCGCCTTCGAAATCGTTCAGCTTTCTTGAAATTTCAACAAAAAAACCAGGGGTATCTATGTTAGGAGCGTATATACATACCAAAGTAATGATACGATCGTGGACATGTACATCTAGGATAATAAAACGACCATATTGACAAAGTTCTTGCTTGATTATATGAAAGGTTAACCTAGGATTAAAGATTATACATACTCCTCGACTTGCTGTGTGTCCATGACAAAACACCATGCGCCCTCCCCATTCATGCATCCAATATTTTGAGTCCGCTAAGCAGCTGTGGGTTTCTTGAAGGAAAATTATGTCCGCTTTACGACGGTGAAAATATGCAAAAAGCTGCCTCCTCTTTCTGGCTTGTCTGAGCCCTCTTGATAAAGGAAATGAATTTTAATTCTGTTGCCATGAGTTGCAAGAAAAAGGAGATCCGTCATTGATGTAGGGCTCATAAAAGATGTAACAGATATTTTCTCGTTGAAGAGGCTCAAAAGGTAAATACAATGTCTTTGAACGGAGGATGGTAAAAAACAGAAAAAAGAAGTCAATCCAACCGGATAGGGAAAAAAACGTAAAAAGGAAAAAGAAGCAAACACAACTATCCGATGAAAAAGTACGACACAAACGAGTGGCGGATAAACTGGACATACTGATGTTGAAACAGGCTCAATGCAAATATGTACAGATGTTGACTACCGAAATGACGAGAAGTCAGACAAACAATTTTGAACACTTTCACAGGAAACAGGATATCTGAACGCAGTTTCTCACTGAGTTGGAAATACATACGGCTTTCCGTTGATCGATCTCCAGCATCCTCCTGAGAATCGTAGTCTGGTTCCTTGTTCAAACAACTGGTTCACTTGTTGTGACCATCGCCTCTTTTCCTTCAGGTCTAGTTTAGTGAGGTCGTCTATAATGTAATAATTTTCGGATGCCAGTGCTTGACGTGCATTTTTTCCATTATGGTCCCTTGTCCTGGTAAAATAGACAGTTTCACGAAGGAGATGTCTGTCACGACCTGGAACGCTTCGTCCGTCTCTATGAGCTCTTTCAATTTTACAGTTATTTACACCGACTTTTGCGATTACTTCCATGGCCTTTTGGATGGAGTCCTCGTCACTTTCTGTCTTGAGACCTACAATGCGAAAGTTATTTCTGCGTGAGAAACGTTCCTGTTTGTTGATCAATTCTGCTTGGGAGACCTGGGAATTTTCTAAGGAGGCAATTCTGGCTTCCAAGGATTCACACCTGGTTTTCAGGAAAGTGTTCTCGGCCCTCAATGCTTCGATAGCTTTGTCATGCTCCTCAATGGCCTTAGAAAAATCTCTCCGAATCTTTTGTAGTTCCGAGTTGATTACAGCTATCGCCTTGTCTAGTGAGTCAACGAAACTCTCTGTGGTGACGTCATCCTCTTCACTATCCTCATACTCCTGCACGGTAGGTGTTTTCTTACTACGTAAGTTAGTGGCTAGGCTAGAGGTTAGGCTAATTAGCCGCTGTTGGGCGGCTAGCTCTTCCCTTTTCTTCTTCCCTAAACTACCTGCCGGTCTCCCTCCTGGCATTTCGTGCACTAGCAATGGACTTTAAGGAGTAACAAACAATATCAGCTGGCAATAACGGCTAGACAGAGTATCCAAGTAGCCAAATTTTTAAAAATTATCTGGAGCCAACGAGTGCGTGATGCTGCTAGGCCAACATATCAGGCTCGTCCAAATAAATAAATAAATAAATAAATGAATAAATAAATAAATAAATAAATGAATAAATAAATAAATAAATAAATAAATAAATAAATAAATAAATGAATGAATGAATGAATGAATGAATGAATGAATGAATGAATGAATGAATGAATGAATGAATGAATGAATGAATGAATGAATGAATGAATGAATGAATGAATGAATGAATGAATGAATGAATGAATGAATGAATGAATGAATGAATGAATGAATGAATGAATAAATAAATAAATAAATAAATAAATAAATAAACAGACAAAGAAACAAACAAAAAAAAAAAACAAATAAATAAGGGTCTGGATATGCTGCTAGGATCCAAGTGGTTCTCTACACTTGACCTTACCAGTGGGTATTGGCAGATAGACATGGATGAGGTAGACTGCATTTGTCACTAGCAGGGAGGGTTGTTTCAGTTCAACAAGACTACCTTTTTGGTCTGTGTAATGTGCCCGCGAGTTTTGAGAGGTTGATGGAAAGAATAGTACATAGGCAACCGCTGCCCCTTTGAACTCTTTTCAAGAACCAGTGGAATCTCTTGAAGTGAAAAGCATGAGAAAATATTAAACTACTAATTGTACCTTGTCGAGTTTGCTTGGTGGTGGCCATGCTTCCCTCGCTTGAATTCACATGAGACCACTTTCTAGGCGTTTATACAAATGTAGTTTTGCTAGGACAAGGGGTAGGTGATAAAATCATGGGAAGCATTTCCTGTTTTAGTTAAATGCTTCAAAATTTAGTCAAAATGCTAGTTCCTGTATCATAGAGTATATAATCTTAGTATGAAGTTTCAAAATCGATCAATTTAGAAAAAATAAGAAAAATCGAAAATGTGCTTGAGAGGGTGACACCCTGAGAAAGTGATTTATTCCTGACAGGAAGGGAATAACAGGTTAACTGAAGGTAGGGAATAACAGCCCCCGCCCCAATTTTCAGCATCGCTTTTTGAGGCCATCCCAAAGCTGCTGTACAGTATGTTTGCTTATTTTGATTGCCAGATACAAGGAAGAATCATTGATGTGTCTCAATTTCAAGTTTGTTTTCCCTAGACCCCTCAGTTGAGGCCTAGGGTTTGTATATTTGACGTTCGTAGGTGCAAATTTTCCCTCATGGAGTTAGCCCCTCCCCCATTTTGTGAGATTCTGGATCCACCCATGAGAAACGACCCTCAGAAAAGTTTTAAAAGAGCTGGGGAGGAGGAGGAGGAAAAGTTAATAGAGGCTATAGAATATAGATCATTGGTTAACTGAGTGTTCTTTTGTTGTAGTGTTCTTTCGGAAATGGCTAACAATAGAAAAGATATTCCACTGAAAGAGTGACCCAGTACTGCGCCCCCCCCCCCCGATATTTGACCCGCCACTTCACTCTTAAAACACAGGGGTTAAATTTAACCAGGATCGGTGATGTAGTTCCGCCCTAAAAATCCTGGTTGGATTTTCCATGAAATCCTGGTAAAATTAACGCAAATCCTAGTTGTTTTAACCAGGTTCTGGATAATTTTAACCAGGATTACCTCCAGCAATTAACCACGACTGTGCAGGCGGAGATACAACACCTATCCTGGTTAAATTTAACCACGGTGTTTTAAGAGTGTAGAAGGAGACAAGCAGCACTTACTTGACTTTTGCTAAAGAATCGTTCATTGGAGAGAAGGTAAAGATGGGTCTAACTATGAGCTGGAATTTTACCCCCACCCCGTTCCAAACAACAATAGAGAAAGGTGGGCTAGAAAGAGACAAAGCCGGGGTATTGCGGATGAATTAGTCATGACTGGTACAACTCATAAGCTTTACAAACCGATTAACCCAGCACTCTTCATTTTGAACAAGCAATAGCAAATTTAGAGTGTTCTGAATTTTCACTTTTGAAAAGGACTAACTGAACCTGAACTCTTTAGGCTTTTCAATTCTGAAGAAATATTAAAAGAAATGTTCAGTGGTTGCCTATTTTTCTAATTATCCGTCGATGTATAGGTACAGTGTACATGTCGATGAAAAGATGGAGGGTAACACAATCCACAACATTTGATGTCACTCAGCGGTAACCTCCCCCTTCCCCTTTCTGAGCTTTTGAATTTTTACATAATTGTGGAAATTACTACAATGAATATATGAAGTCCTTGAACCATGTGTTCAACAGAATTGCGTGCAACTTTATTTATTAAAAAATAATTCTAAGAACATTCTATGCTAAAACACATGTCCATACACCCAACGTCGTTTTACCTACCAAAAGGAATTACGACCCCCAGTCAGAGGCTATCAGGCAGGAGAAAGAAGGGGAACTATGCCCTCCACCCCACCCCCACCCAAACATTCGGACAACATCAAAATTCGGATAAAATCTGTAGAAACTCAAGCAAATTTGTCTTAAAGAGCTCAGAAATTAGGGCAACAGAACTTGTGCCCCCTATTTCCAAATGGTTCCCATTATGCCTCTAATCCCTCCTATTTACATCTGCACCCTACCGGCAGTGTAGATTAATCATTCTGACATTATTTTGCTCAGTTGTAGAGGCCCGTTTGATTAATGGGAAGTTTGTGCAAGCACATATGAGCACATCTTCCCTTTCTCCTGTAAATAGTTCATCTGTTCTGAATTAGCTCATTCCAAGCACCTATTGAATATTGGTAAAAGGCATTAAGGGTAAAAGGCTAAAATTGCAACTCAGTTCAACCGTATCTCTGTCCTTAAACAGGGCCGCGCAGAGTTGCAAATTGTCCCAGTCCGGTCAGATGGATAATATGGCCCCTATTTGTCATCCATATAAAAATAAAACTTGTTAACAAAAACTTCTTCCAGATGCAGAGGAGGTAGACCATCCCAAAAGGACGTCTAGACTCATGTCAACTCCCCCACCTACCTCAGTCTCCATTTCTGCTCTCAGTAGTTTGTCTGCCCGCTCTTCTCACATGCGTCTAATTCACAGGCCACCCCGCTTTCCCAGTTTTCTGATTAATTTGGTTCATCTCTTTTAACTGCCATTAGACATTTCTTTCGATCATGACCTAATAAAATTCTGAGTCATGCAGGTACACAGACACGACCCACAACATCCAAATACCCCTTCCTCAAATGGACTGTTATCACTTGGAATGTGTTAGGGCACTTAAGCTTGATGTTATACTTTATAATAAATGTAGTGGTAGAAGGAGATAATCTAGGTTTTCCAGAAAAAGGGGGCGCGTCAGAACAAAGTGTATACATAACGGAGGAGCTCTAAAGTAGGCAGTAGCTTATTCCGGAAGTATTAGAGGGAATCACGCATCGTTGAGAAGATGCCATATGGGACAATGGGTGGGGACGATGTCAACAATTTGGCATTCCAAACACCGTACCTATAGCCAGTCTATTGCTTGAAATTACATTTAATTCTATGTCACATGTTTTTCACACCTTTGCAGGTATGCGTTTATCATGGGTAATAGATATGGGCATTTAGGATGGTGGAAAACTACGCATGCTTATGAGTCAAGATTAGAGGAAATCGTATCCGTTTGACGTTCTTTTGATTTCCTTTTGAAAAGTGTCGATTTTTTATACGATCACAAATCTCTGAATTTTTTTCACGACCGAAACATTGAATGGTGATTTTTCCATTTGATATCTTTTTCATGTTAAAATTGGTATTCAGGTACTATTTTGAGCCACTTAACATACGTGGTGACCCCCTCCCGTGTGAGAAATATCGGTTCGTTTAAGGTGGTAAAGATTCAAAATTGTATTACCTTTGGAAACGTTTCAAATTGTTCATATGTTAATTAAAAGATTCTTATAATTATAGGTCAAAAGCAGTCGCCTCAAACTTATTTTGAAACAATAGCTAAATGTCACTAATTTCTTCTTATTTCACTTCCAAGTATCTTTTATAATATTTTAGGACATAAATATTGCATATTCAAGGTAAACCAAGCAGTTGCTCCTTGTAAATTTTACTACTGAGTGAGAAAAATACTGTCACATGATTCTCAATATCCATTCAGGAAATAGGATAGTCTTCAATACAATTCTTTATTGGGGTGACTTCTTCTCCCTTTAAGTGAACCTGTTCTTAGTTTTGGAATGGGTGTAAGGGAAGAGTGTATTGCCTGAGTGGAGGGGTGAATCACCTCCCCTTGGAGAAAGTTTTATTTATGTAAGGTGGCTTAGATGCAAAATGGTGCTATCTTTGGTAAAGCTTTGAACTGATAAATGCTGAAAAATTCCCATCCTTTAGTAATATTTTGGCTACGGCAAGGCACCCCACCGAGGCTGGTACCATGATACTAGGATAGAGAATTTCTGAGTCATATGTAATGGAATGCGAAAATGTATCCCTTGATTTCCATTTCTTACAATGCTAGCTTCTCGGTTATCACGTGTATGCACACAAACAATTGGACTAATTGTAGGCCTAAGTAAGACCCTCACCAATGAATGGAAGGAAAAAAGTTGCAACCCATTTCACTCTTCGGAGTGACATTTCTACCCCCTAAGTTTTACTAGTACGATGCCCAGCCGTTTCGCACCGTTTTCGTAGATTTCTGTTACAAACACAGTTTTAACCTTCTCCTGTCCGTCATATTTGGATAGAAAAAATGAATTATTTCCTCTCACAGTTCTAGGGTATAGTGACTGTTAAGTTCAGACCTCGTTCCTGTAGTTCTAAATCACGATATTTTTTCCTTCAGTTTTTTCAATTACTTTTGTCTTCCGATTCTTGCTTTATATTTATACAATAATTCAGAGTTGGGAGTGTTGAAGTACATACGTTGTCGGTCCCTACGTAAAATCTGGGTATGTTAAAAGTAGGCCTATCACACGGGGCAATGAACGTGTCCTCTACTAAATATATACAGTTTGACACGAGGACCGAATACCGCTCTTGTCTTTCAAATCCAACAACAAATTAACAGACATTTTTAATTATGTCCCTTAAATTAAGTAAAATATGAATAATGACGTGATGCAATTTCAATTATATCCTGAGCTAAATTTTTAAGAAAAGGATATGATTTTATGCAAAATGACAATGACTTTGTGTACACAGTAGCTTTACATTTACATCTTGGTGAAACCAGGGAGTTGTTAGGAAGGAGATACAACGACCAAATCTGTCAGACAATATATACTTGAAAATGATTTAATTCCTTTCAGTCACTGCCATTTGATTGACAGGTCTCTTTGTTCCTATCGCTAAGTCTTTGTTGACTAAACCCTTTTAATGATGATCTCCTCCTTTCTTTTCCAAGTAATCTCGAGACCAAGGCCATTTTATACACATGCTTTGAAGTAAGGTTTGTTTCCGCCAATGAACAAACTTTAATCAGAATTTTCAGTTAAACGACTGGTAACAAACGTTTAAACGATGTACTTCAATTGTGCCCCCACGATTTTAATACGTCACCTGCTGGGAAAATTGTTCAAGCCTATACATTTCTCTTAGTTTTCAGCAAATTTTCCCATCATTAAGAAACATATTCGAAAGGTTAACATTTTATATTTTTGCATGACGGCTGGCAGCGCAAAGTTTTATGAGCTAGATGTAAGGAGTGTGTGTTCCCAAGGTCATTTTGACAATGCCTCACTGATCTTGGTTGATCTAGGTATTGAGATAAGAATTTTGAGAAGAAAAGCAAGATTACTGTCGGAAACGAACATTGCTTCAAACAGTCAAAAAAACGTTGTATCTCCTTCCTATCAACTCCCTGGTGAGACATTATGATGTCTCGGTAATTTTTGTAATTTTAAATTGCAGTTTAAAAATAAGTATGTTTGTTCGACATTATTTTTAAGTTTGTAAATGCAATAGGGATGGGTATTAGCTGCACCTACATCAGAAAAAGTCGGTGCATCTTTATTAATAGCCACCAATCTCTAATTTTATATTGCGCGTCGAAATTTTAATAAGCCTAATTCATGTTGGCAAATAACCGAGGTCACGGGGAAACACAACCACGTTTGTTTTGGGAACAGATTTGAATTTGCCCTTCTTTACAAAGTTTTCAGTGGCATGAGTTGCAAACTAGAATGAGGATTTGGACGCGTGTTGATGTTGTTAAAAAAATTACCAGTTGGTATCTTCTTTTAAAGCTCAGTATAAGTACGGCTTCTGCAGCTCTCTACCAGAAAATTATAGACCCATTAGTATACTCCCGTGCTTAAATAAAATTCTTGACAGTGTTATAGAAAAAAGGACGAAATGTTTCTTAAACAGACACGGTGTCATTTATAAGTTTCAGTTTGGTTTTAAGGAAGGTTATTCAACATCTCATGCGTTATTAGAAAATGTAAACAATATTCGTCCCCAATTGGATAATGGTAATAACGTACTAGGACTTTACTTAGACTTGAAGTAAGCATTCGACACCGTCGATCATGGTATTCTCTTAAAGGAGTTGTCACACTATGGTAACCGAGGAATGGCATATAACGTCCCGTCAGGTTATTTATCCAATAGAAAACAATGTACTTTTGTTAATAATACGTATTCGCATTATACTAATGTCACCATTGGAGTATCACAAGGTTCTGTACCGGAACCGCTTCTTTTTCTCATATATGTTAATTACATTTAAAATGCTGCCCTAATGTATCAATTCGTCTCTTCGCTGATGATACCAATGTCTTCCTAACCAACAAAAATTGTACAAAGTTATTTGAAAGGACTTCTAAAACTTTAAGCCAATTAAATATTTGGTTTGAACACAATAAACTTACACTGCAAATCGGCAAAACCACTTAGACAATTTGTATGCAGGTTAACAAAATAGTCATGAATGCTTTGAGTGCTTTGCTTTAATGGTATCCAAATTACCAAGTCGCCTTATATAAAAGTACTAAGGATTGACCATTGACGAGAATTTAACCTGGAAGCAGCATGTGAATGAATTACGTAACTCCCTACTTAAGTATATTGGTATTTTCTACCACATAGGTGGCATCCTTCCATTTGATACGACAGTACAGATTTATAATTCTTTTGTTTATCGTAGCCTTTCGTAGGCTATTAAAGCTTATGGCATAGCCTGTGCAACTGTACTTAAACCTCTAAAGACTATACAGAATAGATTACCCAAGCTGCTTACTAGAAAATTCAGGAGTTATTTAACTGATCAGTTGTACTTGGATTGTAACCTGTTAAAACTTAAAGATATTCATATGTATTGTATGGGGGTACTTGTAGGCCTATATAAAAAAGGTCATAACTTGCTACCAAATGCATTACAAAATGTCATAAAACCCCCACACTCAACTGAAATAACGATCTTTACTCTTTATAATAATCTTTGTTTTTCTGTATAATGTCACAAATCTGTGCATGGTAAATTACTTCTTCGAAACTATTGTAATAATATTTGGCACAACCTCCCCCTTGATGTAAGATCTAGTACTGTACTCCGTTCTATTCAAAAGAATCGTAAATACTTATAAGCTATTATCACTTTTAAGTCCTAAATATTCATCTGAATGTCTTAGTATCCAGAGAAGTATTCTTTCCATTTTTCCGACAATCTCTTCTTTTTCTTATTTTTTTTTTCCTTTTGCTTCTTGGTCACTAGCTTTGATGAACAGTAACGTTTTTTTCTAGTGCCCATCATATGTATGTAAACTTATTCATTTGAATGTAACTTTGTTGATGTGAATGTACACATAAGAAATAAATTGAATTGACTTGAATTGAAAACTTGCGAGATATGATACGAAAATTAAAAAAATCAACAACTGATATTAAGTGTTTTTCGTTTATGCTCATAGGCGTAATATTCGTCTACTGGGAGCATCTCTTGGTTTCATGGCTGCAAATAAACAGTCGCTTTATATTTGAAAGCATTCATTAGACAGTCAAAAACTAGTTAGAAACCAAAGATTTGTTCCTGTGTCAGTCCTTTGTTTAGGGTAGAGGAGAAACGGATGAGGAGCCTAGATATCACTTGAAAAAGTTCAGTGCCGATAAGTCCAATGAACCCTCATTAAAGGATTTTCCCAATCCAATAAAATGACTAAAAAGTATTAGAATTTCGATGTAATTCTATCTATTAGATTTCTCTCTTTAGAGTATGTTGCATAATTTACATTGCTTCCCATTGTAGACTGGAATTACCCTGAAAAATGTCTCAAGTTGCAAATAAACTTTATCACAGTCTCTTTGGTTTGGTCTTTCAGAATCTTGAACAACAACAATATTTCACAGATAGAACCGAATACTTTCCCATCAGGACTTTTGGAACTGTAAGTAACATCACCTTTTACCAGTCTTGTAACAAGTCAAATCACTGACTCGGACTCGAGTCGACTCGAGTCGCATATTTGACTTGACTTGACTTTGTCATCAGCCAACCTGACTTGACTTGACTCGAGTCTGGCACCCTAAATGACTTGACCTGACACGAGTCACCACCTAAAGAGGCTTGATTTGACTCGGACTCGCGTCTACTTGAAGACTCGAATCAGGGAAAATGACTCGAGTCATGCATGTGCATATCGCGAGGTAGGCCCGGCCGCAACACACAGTGCCCGTGTGTTATTAATATCAACACTACATGGCTATAGTATATGTTGTCACTTGACAAGCGGGCCACGCTGGGCAGTTGGTCAAATTCGCACTCACTGTTGCGGAAGCATGTCAAATCAGACTATGTACACATTATGCCAGGCATGGACCATTGCGATCACCGATCTCAGTGGTTTCGATCGAAAAACAACATCTTGCAGAGACAGGGTTGCCATCTGGATGATTCTTGGTGTGGCTCAGGGACTTTTGTTGTACGAGGTTTTAATTATGAGTCTGTTCATTTTTTCCTTTCTATAATAATTTTGTTGCCTCAGCGTAAGCAGTACTCAATAATATTGCTTGTGTGACTCTGATGGGACTGGTTTAGTCCCTAGTGAAGGCACGTGTATAGCCGGTAGCCGATAGATCCCACGGTCCTTACTCGCCCCATTGAGAATCGGGGTGCTGATCGAGATTGATTTTTTTCTTTTAGCCAAGCCAAGACCTAAAGTCCTTATTTACTGTCATAACTTTTCCTTTTCAAATCTTTAAGTAATATTGCAGTTGTTTTTGAAAAAGTAAAAAAAAAATAATAAAAAAGATATAAAGATATAAAAAGATAAAAACAAAAGAAAATATAAGGGAATTTTCATTAGCCTATTATAATTTAACTTTGCAATGTTAAATGAGGGAAAACATTCATACACTCTAATAAATGATTACCCAGTCATTGATTGAGTATGCCTTCTAACGGGAATTGGGTAAAATATTACCCATCTTAGTTAGTTGAGCTTGCCAAATAGTTTGCCCCATTAATTGAGCAAAGCAGTTAACTAACCAAGATGGATAATTTATTACCCAGTTCCGGTTAGGAGGTATACGAAAGCAACGGTTCGGTAAAACAAGATATTGAACGGAGGTTGATATATCTCAGAGAAGTTACCTTCTCAAGTTTTAAAAGCTACCGGCATTACTAATGCTAGCCACTTTTAAAAGTAGCAGGATTTTAATTGGAAATTCATATATAAGTTAATGTTCTGGTTTGGTTATTATGTATATTCAGTGAGACTTGTTTGTTATTATTGACGATTAATAATACAATTTTCTTCACAATATTTCAATTTCTCCTTGTTTATGTTTTTTGTACAACTGAAAAACATAATTTTCGGCAAGAATTTACCATTGCCAGCTTCAATTTATTTCAATTAGACCTGCAATAAAGGATAAACACAAATGAAATTTCCTTTGAAAACTTCGGAATACTCCATTCAAGGGATATGTATATGAACCTGGTATTTCAATAGAATTTCATAGCATTTTAAACATGCAGTTTTCTCAAATTGTCGTAGCAAAAATTCCCACAGTGTAAAGTAAACGTTTTGCTAAATGTTTACTGTGAATACAAAAATTTAGAAATAGGTATTATTAAAAGAATTAACTGGCGGTACGTTAAACCAGTTCACTTTAACTAACCTGGGTAATATTGCGAGGGAGATGGACTTTAACCAACCTGAAGGTTAACCAACCCACTTGATTAATCTGTTTTGCCACCAGGCCCAGATCCAAGGGGGGGGGGCTTCCTTGGGCTCAGCCCCCCCCCCTTTTCGCTACATCAACAAACACGCAACAATAACAAACACGTGAAAATTAGCATAATGTTAATCTAGGAGAATATTCAAGGGGGCTTTCACCCCCCCCCCCCCCCTTTTCGAAATGTCTGGATCCGCACCTGGCCACTGTGTTAGTTACCAAACTACCCAGGTTGGGCACTTTGAATTTTACCCAACCCTTTTTAACCAACTTTTTTAGAGTGTATTAACTACCGTAGTGCTAGGAAGATTTTTTTGCGTGCACCCTCAGATATATATATATATATATATATATATATATAGGTCGATAAAGGTTGTAAAAAGTGCTTAAAGTTTGCGGAAAATTCCACGACGTTTCGAGTATAGACTCTTCATCAGGTGGCAAAGAAATGCAACTGAATAACAAAGAAGTAGAAATAGAGAAGAAACACATTAAAGAAAGGCACGAACAAACCGGTCGCACAGAACGAACACGGTGTAAAAAAGCGAAAGAAGGCTGAAAAAAAAACTGGTAAAAAGTAATGAAAAGGGGAACAGGTTAAAAAAGGTCCATTCTAATGTTAAGACCGTGTGGGGAGAGGGTCCTGAGTTTCATGATAAGCCGGTTTTCGGCGGTCTGACGATCACGGTCAGAACCTCTGCACATTAATATATATATATATATAGTCATGTATAGGGAATCACAGTTCTCGATAATGTTTTCTTCCTGCTTCTCATGAGCGTGCATGATATGAATTGATGTCTCATTAGTACTGCTGTACGGCTGTGCGTAGGAAAACTTTGGTGGAATTGCCTCGTTATTATTTCCTCTAGGACAGCTTGAGTAAATTACTATTTCTCAAGTCCTTGCTACACCTCCCGCTGTCCTCTTTCTCGACCATCTAATACCATCCTCAGCATATTGGCTGCGGGTTGCCATCGTAAATTTACGATTTTCATAAGAAAACGTTGCATTAGCACTTCTAATTACCCGTGGGGAAGCAAAATTCGTTAAAGGAATTGTCCAGAATTACCGCAAAAGCCGTCAAATTTAATAAAAAAAAAATACTTCGGGAGGACCCTCAATCTCCGGTTCTTCGCCTTTGACGATCGCGGTTAACGGCTTCGCCGGCCACCACTTCCCAAGATGCAGTCTCCAATAAATTAAAGTAACTTCCCTGCATGGTATTTACCTGATTGTCGATGGCCTTGGCCATTTCTATGTAAAAACTCCGACTAAAACATTTCATGATTTTTTTTTTAAATTGTCATAATTTTTCTCTATAACCTGATAACATTCAAAATTGACACTACCATTTTTTCAACTGATAAAAAGGTTAAGGGGAATTGTCCCAGACCATCGACAAAACTGAAACATGAAAGAAAAAACCGTAGAGCAGGATAAAGGTAGGATATGTTTTACGTAATGAACAATACTGCATTTAAAACTTACGAAAAGCATCACCGGCTACAATTAAATTCTCAATGTGTTTTCTTAATTCGGCGCGCTTCACGCGCACCTGTTTTAAATATTTTTTTCATGATTCCAGGTTAATTCCTGTAGAATATCTCGCTTTTCATAGTTTCGTTGAAACTCTTCCATTATCATTGGAATCCCTGAATTCTCCACGGTCTTACGCAGTGGAGGGGAAGTTCCCCTTCCCCCATTCAAAGCAAAATGTGTATCACCATTAATCTGTGTCTATTTACCTACTTTTTGCATTATTAAGATGCAATTTATAAGGCTCCAGAGAGTGTCATTTTTGGTACTGTAATATGGGACAGGCGCTTAGCGAAGGGGGGGGGGGGATGCAAGAGCCGTTTCCTTGAGGATACTTTTCTTAGCTTTCTTATTACTCATCCCTAAAAGTTTAAAAACACGTTTTTTCAGCGCGCTTCTAGATCTCGTATTTATAAAATTTTTGTCTGAAAGCCCCAGCCTTTGGCGCTGCTTGGCAGTCCATACGGCCAGGTTTGCCCCCCCCCCCCCACTTCCAAACATCAAATCCCGTCCCTGGTCTCTGTGCCCATATTTATTCGTTATTGACGGAGAGAGTTAAATTCCGATAGGTGCACAGTTCTATGCTAGGTTCTTGACCTCCTCGTTAAATTAAAGTGCATGTTACGCCATGGCTTCGCCATCTTTGGATCCTGGGACGACGGCATCTAACGTTATTCCTACTTGGCAAAATGGAAGTGAGATTGTCCCATGGCCAGCAGATATACACAGGCGCGGTTCTACTGGGGCTAGGGGGCTTTAGCTCCCAAAACGTTTCCTAGCGCCCCCCCCCCCAAAAAAAAACAAGTGCGCAAATTGTTATATAGACTAGCAGTGGTGAAGACATTGACATGTCCAAAAATATTCCACAAGGTTCTTTATCAGGCCCCTAGCCAGTGAGTTCTGCAACAGTTCTTCTATAACTGTTAAATCGTTTCGCCCGATACCCGCTTTCATCTTTAGTTTTATCTAGGATAACGCCCGCTGTTTCAAACATGATGGATTTTTTCGTGAACGTTTTCACAACTATTTTTCTTCTGTCTATGCGTCATTCAAGAAAAACAAGAAAATATATCGTTGCGAAGTTCTGTCCTCTTTTTCCTATGTTTTATAAGATTCTAAAGCAGAGCTCATAAACGAGGTGCTTTCCAGCTGCACCTACTCCCCCACTTGAGTTTTATTGACCTAGCAGATCGTTTTTCAATATTCCATTTCTTTTACCAAGTCGTTTCCAACTTAACCACAGAATTCTATGGTGCCAACTCTCTTGACGGCAGGAGTAACTTTAATAGCTGTCGAACAGGTGTTCAGTTGTTGTGATTTATTGTTTACTTTTCTTATATCATTAATAACGTTCTGAGAGCTTAAATTTGACAAAATTTAGATAAAAGAAGGTGTACATTTCCCATAGAATCTGGATTTTTCAATAATATTATTGATAAATGTGTATTTTTGAAGAAACCCTTGTGTCATAATATACCCAGTATCAGGCAGCCTTGAGAAGTCCATAAAATAAAGTGGCAGTGAAGGGCATATCTCCCAGTTCGTTGCCAAAATTTCCTAATTCATTGCTAACCGTCAGTTCTATTGGATCATCTTGGCTTGACCACCAGATGTACAGACAGCCTTATCAAAAGAGAATTTCTCTATACCGTAAATGATCCCAACTTAAGCTAGACCGACTGCAGTGCTCAAATGGTTAGAGCATCAGACTTGCACCCGGAAGGTCTAGGGTTCAAATCCTGGCCGGGACATACCAAAGACTTTAAAAATGGAACCTACTGCCTTTGTGCTTGGTGCTCAGCATAAGCAATGGAGTAGGGAAAACAAGCTAGTGAGCCACAACTGGAAAAAAGGTCGTGGTCGTCTCGACTTGAACCAATTGGTTGGACATTGGGACGTTAAACCTCATCTAACTAACTAACCCAACTTAAGCTTGGGGGTGTGCCAAAAACAATAGATGTACCTGGATGAAGCAGTAAAGGCAGCAGTTACCCCATTTCTGTTTTGAAGTCGGAGCCTTTGAATGAAAAGAATTTAATTGAAAGATCGCTTTACTTGAACAACAGTAATGCTCTAGGCCCGTCTGCTACATTTAAAAAATCAGCTCAAGGAATCAAGATCTAGGCTCTATTTATAATTGTAAATTAAAGGGCATTGTCATCCGTTCTAGGACTCGATGATCTGAAAACCGGAAGAAAAATACAAATATTTTCTAAATTTGGAAAAAAGGAATAAATCTTGTCCATTCTGCATCTAAGCCACCCCATACAAACAGAAATTTTGCACAAAACATGGCGTCACCCCTCCTCTTAGACGACACAACTTTCAGTTGCACCCAGCCAAACAACAGGAAAATTAATTGAATATTGGTAAGCATTTTGAACATATAATCAGTTCAAAGCTTGATCAAAGAAAATCGTATTATATAAATGTCACCCTTAGGTTAGAATCTTATCCACAGTCCCACACGGGGTAACGAATCGGTCGTACGGGACTTGACGTTCCCCTATGAATTTCGCCCAGACCACGGCTCCGCCGTACCTTCAGTATGCTCTGAAGTAAAATAAGCAGCAGCTATGTTACACAAAATTTAGGAGAGAGTGTAAGTGCTCGGTACTTTGAGGTTTGGGGGTTTCTTAATGTGTATATTCTTAATTCAATATGGGCTTAACTGTATAATGGGTGTAGTATATGTTAAGTCAAAATTTCGGGGGATATGCTCTTTTCATGTTAGACCACCTTCCAAAAGACCGTTAGATCCGCCCTGGTCGAGCCATCATTAGAAGGAAATTTCTTGCAGCTCAAAAAAACATGTAAACTTAATATGAATCAACACAGGTAGGCCTTTGCATAACATTGGACCACATGCTAAATTATGTTTTACAACTCACAAAATGAGGGTAGAATTACCTGGTTTGAGACAAATTTGATTTTTGTCTCCTAGAAACATCGTTCAGGTCTGGTTTGACCACGGGGCTAATCAGAACAATGCTTTCATGTCTATTTCAAAACCGCGAAGACTTTAAGGCCAAGTAAAGAAATATAAAAATGACTCACGCAAACAAACATAAAATATTGAAACGAATGTTTCTTAAAATGGTACTCCTTTAATTGAAGACGTAAACGCGTCCAAATACCCCCACCCCAAAGGAAAGAAAAAAGCACCGTTTTTGTTCTTACATTATGGAAAAAATTTTGATTGCAGAAATACAACACATAATATAAAACTATTTTACTTACTCCCATTCTAATTTCCTGATGACTGGAAATGTTCTGGCACTTAATACAATCTCACCCTGTTCCTTACGTAACAGATAACAAACCTGTTTTGTTTGTTTTCGGAAAGGGAAATTCTTGTACTGTCATTAGATACAGATCATGCTAAGCTGCATGCATTACAGTATCGACGATGATTTCGATCGGCCCAGCTTACTACATGCGATTAACTTCAGTGGTAAAGGTAACTTACAATCTGCCCATGCCTAGGCTTGTTTGCACCATTCACCGAGCCATATTTGTCTTTTCATCTCGTGTCATAGTCCTCTGATAATGTACTGCATGTGGGTGTGTGCGTGTGTGTGTGTGTGTGTGTGTGAATGTGATACGTACGCAGTGCGTACACTTACTTTTACCACTGCGACGGTTGTTCGTGTATAGTTCTATGTATAGTAACCACACAAATGCAGTTATAATTTGGTGCACGAAGTACATTATTGGGAGTGTGCACTCTGTATAAGTACCACACACACGCACACACAAATGCAGTACATTATTAGAAGACTAGTGCAATGACCAAATGATAAAGACGAATATGGCTATGTTGTCGGTACTAACAAGTAACCTCATGCGTAGATACCGCCGCATTTTATCGTCTGTTCCCTTACCCCAACTTACAAAGTAATGAAAACTGATATGAGAATTTTCTCTGAATTAGCGAGCGTAGCAACTCTTCGTGGCTACCACCATTCAGATTTGCAATAATTAGTATTTCATGACGACGGACTGGACTTTGAATCAAACGACGAGAGTCTTTTAAAGGGGAAATCTTCTAATCTCAGGCTGTTCCAATTCTTCCTCTAAGTTATTGCTAGTACTGCCCATAACTGCCTTAGCTTAATCTCCTTGTTAAGACACAAGCCTTGTTTATTGCCAAAGACGTAATCCTGGTGAGCATGCAAGGCCCTGATGTGTAAAGCAGAACAACCTGTGCATGTTGTGTATTATGCTGTGTATTGTGTATGCCTCTTTTGGTTTCTTCACTGCCCGTCAGGGTTACTACGACTACGTCTAGAGTCTCGTCATTTCTCTTGAGAAATAATAAGAAACAACCTACGTAGGCTGCTTAAGGTATAATTTATTGCTTGAGGAAAGAGAATTTTTACTATAGGTTTCATCTTGATATGTTCCTCTAATGAGCTACGCTTTTTTCAGTTATTGAAAAATGAAGTCAATAAGACCATTACTTCAAATAAAGAACTTGTTCCAAACATGTTACTGCGTAGATACACCTGTATGCACCGCCACGGAAAGTTCATTGGACAAGAAAAACCTTATAATTCGCGGTGTCGAGCTGATGGGACGGACAAACCAGATAACCTACAAGATATTGCAACAGTACATTCGGTTGTAAGCATGTTATCATTCTTCCTCACAATTATGCGAACGGGTTCAAGAGAACACACTTATTACCGTGGTATACTATATTTCACTGCTCGAAAATTGAGTGAATACAAACAGTCATTGACCCAGCCCTACGTCAAATTCAAGCTTGCTTTTTAGTGCGTTTGTATTGAAATAGTTAAATATGGCGTGTGGCAGGTACGTTTCAACTCCAATTTCGATGTTGTGATTTCTGGGTAAGAATTCATCAGAACAGAAAACGGTGCGTGATGTAATTGATCATTACCAATAATTACATAGATTCAACATTACATAATTACTGTCTCTTTCAGGGACTTGAGTAACAATAGGATCTCACAGATATCATCGGGTGCCTTCTCATCACTGTCTCATTTAATCCATTTGTAAGTACCGTCACTTAAATTTGTAATGTCTGCCTTTCAATTTGTGATCAGTATGTGATGTAAATAGTGTAAAACAATATAAAAAATATACGTCTCAAACATTTCAAAATTTTAATCAAAGTTCATCAAATCTCCTCTTTGAAACAAACCAAATGAATGTAAACAATAATTCAAAAAAAAATTCTGTACCTTTTTCAATGTTATATAGCGAGAGTGCATGTAACTTTAGCCATATGATTATCAAACACAGGGAAGGGAATCATCTTGCAAAGTGTCTTGTGATGGAAAAAAATATTACTTATTTATGTGAAATATTGATGTTTGTGTTTGTACTTATTATTTAGAAGATCCTCAGACTTATTTGTTCGAGTTAGTTCTATTTGCCATTATTATTTTATAAGACTCTTTTGCTAATGTTACCAATTATTCAGAGACTATCCCTATGCCACTTTTGCACTATTCAGATGTACTGAATGCAAAGTACTTGATGCGATATTCAGCAGCTCAGTAATCCGTCCAACGGTAGTACAATTTTCTGAAATTTTACGTTGGTTTAGTTGAGCTTACTTTCTGTGATCATAAGAAAGTTATTTGTAACCACTTTTGATAAGTACATCATATATACACACTATAGAGCTCAGTGATGTAAAATAAGAATGGAATTTTCCTCTTTATGAAAACAATTCTTGCTCAACACAGATGGCTCAATCTTTCTGTTTCTTTTATAAAAAATAGTTCACGTTTGGTGAAGAACTAATTTCGACGTTGCTGAAACTTGTGAACTAGTAGGACTATACCTACTACACAACTTCAACACATTAACATGAATGTTGGTCTGTACAGGGACGACGATTTGGCAGTTTGCAAAGCAACTCCCAGGCAAACAGAGAATATATAGAAAGAAATATGCAAGATATTTGCAAACAACAAGCCAAAAATAGAAATTGACGCAAACAAAAAATAGTAAACTTTTTTGACGTAACTCTCGATCCCCGCACAAGCACATACAGACCATAAATGAAACCCAACAACATCCCTCTCTATGTGCACAAACAGAGCAACCACCATCCACCCCCCTCATCATAAAGAACATCCTCGAAAGCATCAACAGGAGACTATCTAACATCTCATCCGACGAAAAAACTTTCAACACCTCAGCACCTATATACCAGGTAGCACTGCACAAAAGTGGCTAAGGGTATAATCTAAAGTACAGAACCCAACCGCTTAACACCAGTCAACAAGACAAGACAACAAAAACGAAGACGTACCAGAAACATAACCTGGTTCAACCCCCCGTTCAGTGACAATGTCACCACCAACATTGGCAAGAGGTTCTTCAACCTTTTAGACAGGTGCGTCCGGCCTGGACATAAACTACATACTCTACTGAACAGAAACACGGTAAAACTGAGTTACAGCTGTATGGCAAACATGGACCAAATAATATCAGCGCACAACAAATACATACTGACCAAACAGAATCTGCAACCAGCAACAAACAACAACTGCAATTGCAGAACGCAAAGCCAGTGTCCACGGCAAGTCAACTGCCTCACCAGCAACATAGTGTACGAAGCCACTGTAACACGCCATGACAATCACAAGGAAGAAACTTATATTGGTCTAACAGAAAACACCTTCAAAACCAGATACAACGCCCACAAGTCTAGCTTCAAACACAAAGACAAAAAAAAAAAAAAAAAAACAAACAAAAAAAACACGCAATTGCACTCAGTGAATACATCTGGAAATTAATGGATTCAAATGTAGAACAATCCGTGAAATGGAAGCTTCTAAGCAAAGCTCAGGCATACTTCAAATCATCAAAAACCTGCAACCTCTGTTTAGAAGAAAAGTTCTTCATCATACTCAAACCTTCCTTAGCCACTTTAAACAAAAGAAACGAACTCATCAGCTCTTGCAGACACAGAAGTAAACATCTGCTGTGTAATTATTCCAATAGGTAATGTATCTTGACTCGACTTAGTCATCCTTGCTGTTTTTAAAAACGAACACGTCCACAGTCCGGTTCAACGGGCACGGCCGTATTCCCCGTTGTTGACACCATTCTACATCAGGCTTCTGAAGAGTGAGGACCTGTTCAAATTGGCCCTTACGAAACAGTTCTGTAAATCTGTCTTGTAGTAACCCAGTTACAACCCTATATATAATATATAGATATATATATATATATATATATATATATATATATATATATATATGCGAAATAAATAGGAGCAAGACATAATGCATCCATAGAGAAGTGCTCAATGGTATACAGAGCATGATATAAACAATTAATTGAGTCGGACTAACACATAATATATTATCTAAATCACGACAAATTTGTTTCGTGAAGGAAACATGCCTTCACTCTTCAGGTGATTGAGTGCGACTGAATATAATATATAATATATTATGTGTCAGTCCGACTCAATTAATTGTTTATATATATATATATATAAATATATATATATATATATATTTATATATATATATAATATATATATATATATATATATATATATATATATATATATATATATATATATATATACTAACATTAAGGGCATCACACCAGATAACAAGAATGAGAAAATCGTAAAAGATCCAGTGAAACATAATCAAGATATAAAGTTTATTAGCTTTCAAGCTCCCCGAGCTCTTCATCAGAAAACAAAAACACAAGTGTAAATGAACAACCACTAAAGACTAGCCAAAACGAAATATACATATATATGTATATATATATATATATATACATATAGTAATTTTAGTGATGTTTTTACTTTTGATCAATTGTAGAGGATGTTGCCCACAAGTGGAGGATGACACCTTTACTCTTTAAGAAACTGTTGTTCTACAGTTTCTTAGCCCCAAAATGCTGCCATCCTGGGTTAAGCTATGAACTGACTATACATGTAGAATTTTACCGTGACATGGCACCCATACAAGGTTGGTACATGGTGCATATTGCCCCTCTCTGAATACGCTAGCGAGGGATCTACCATCAGGTGGCCCCTTGGCCGTAGCGAAGGACTTCGAAGAAAAGGGTTGGTTGGGAGTACCTCCCAGATTTCGGAAATGTGACATTCTATACAGTGCTCATCCAGAATAGGCATCGAAACATTCTCTAGTTTAGACGTCTTGCTTAAAAAACAAGTTAAGATCTTAAAAATTTCATTTGCATTAAACGTTAGTTTACAAGCCCATTGAATTTAGTTTGTAATTAAAGGTGGCAATGACAGGCTATTTTATAAAAGCATGTTGTGGTACGGTATGAGAAATAATACCGTATTGAAGATCTTAGCTCAAGCCTGTTTCATATGGACTCAGTCTGTGAATTATCTAGGTGGAAGAGCTGTTCATTCCATTGTCGGAGGAAAAAGCCAAGTAAGAAAGAATCAACATTGGGGGTCCGGGGATCTTCCTGCAAAAATGTGAGTGGGTTGCATTTCCAAGTTCCTAAGCGCCTTAAAATCGTAACTGGGACACTTGGAAGTTTCCATATTCCAGTATTTGCTTCTCTAGTACCAAAGTTTTTCTTTACGGTTTAGAAATATCAGGGGCACCACCTCCCCCCGCAGGCCACGGCCCTGAAGACAATATCCCTTGTCATTCTGCAAGCAATTGTAAATTTAAAAAAGCACAGCTCTTCCCAAATAATGCCATTTCAATTTTAAAACACAAAGGTCTCCATTAGTTTCAGGTACTTCCTAAAAACTAAAAATATTTGAACCAATTTGGAACCCCTGAAACTATAATTAAACATTTCCTAAAAAGTTTCAATGTTCGAAAGTACCTCAGAGAAAAGCATGCCTGGTAATATATGTTCCTTGCACTTTTTTAGTAGAGATATATTCGCGTAGTCACTGACCGGATTCCTTTTCTACTACTGACAGCTTCAGGGAAGGGATTAAGATATTGAATGTTTGTTACAGTAGATTGGACACTTTTCTGTTTTCATTAATATGTCACGGTTGTTTTATCTCATGTCAAACTTTAGAAACATCGGTCATATTCAACATGAGAAAACTTTGGTGCATTAATAAAAATTTCAGAAACGTGTTTCCTTTATGTTTTCTTCACTAGGGATTTGAGTAACAACCTGATATCACAGGTATCACACAACGCCTTCCCGACAGAAAATCCCATTTTAAGGTACGTACTGCATTACCCTACAAATTGAAACACTAATTTTACCATTACCATTGATGTAGTTTAAAATTACTACGTTGTTTTATCATTTGTATGGAGCAAGTTGTGCACACGTTTATACTGCCGAGAACTGTGTTAAAAGAAAGGGTCTAAGCTCAAATAAAGTTTTAAGTTAGAGGGGCACTTATTCTATGCATGCTGGTGAGAATTGTATTGACATCTGATTTATAGTTCTCAAGATATTAGCAGTTAAAGTTGGCACGTTTTCAGGACAAACTGAGCTTGAAGCAAGCACATATGGCATCATAACCTCACATTAATGAACACTCTTTTGTGAAGTGAAGTGAAAAATTTACTGTACCCCTTATTTGCCTCACGCGCAGTTTCGGTCACAATTTAATAACTTCGTTTGCTGCTATCTCGAGTACTATATGTCATATTTGAATGGACGTTTCACCACATTGCGTAGATTGAGTTTACGTATAAAAATTATTTTATGGTTTAATCCCTTCCTTAAGAAACAGACCATTCCAGGAAAGCACGAAAGGCAAAAGGTAAAATGTTCCTTATCCCAGAAAATTACAACTTTCACACAACCTCGTGCTTTAAATAGGTTCCGAAAGCCATGCGAGTTGGTAGTAATTTCCATTTCGATACACCAGAAGTAATATGCAAGTTTTTAACCAGGGACATTTCACAATGACGTCACCCCCTGAGCTATGTGCTGTTCGAGCGCTCTCAAATTTCTGAATTCTTTTATATTGAGGAGAGGAAAACTGATTTTTAAGTAACTTTGTTTATGACTTTGTGATCAGCCATTTCAAAAAACGAAACGTATGTTGTTCAGTACTACTCAAACTTCGGTCTGTGTAAATATGGGCGATTTTGTTTTCTGCATTACAATGGGCGATTTTGTTTTCTGCCATTACAGTTCTGCTTTAAAACCGAGAACCCTGAAAAAGCTCATCATTTCAAGACAAGGAGGATGTATAATTTTATACATGTTCTATAGTTTGCCATATAAAGAGAGAGACCCCTGCAGACTTGTTAGAAGTCAGATGTTATCTGATGTCACCTCCTGAACTAAATGTGCTTTAAAATTATTACGTTTCTTCAAATATGGGAGGCCTAATTTTGGTACCATTTCAAGATAAAACTATCAACAAGAAGGAATATCTTTTCACAAGTATAACTCTGGTATCTCAATACTTCTAATTTAGTTACCTAATTAGGAACACATGTGTGAGGATACTGTGACTAAACTTCGTTATAAATTCATACGTTTAGCCAGTTTGTTGATGGTGTAGTGGAAAGATTTCGGTATTTCCGTACTATAGCAGGCCCTGGGCCGAGTCCCATTCAAGACACTTATTTTCTCAGTTTTTTGTTTTCAGCAGTTTGATCTTCTGTCACTTATCATACTTAGGATACAGATTTTTTTCATATTGATAGTAAGGTTCCTATTGCTTTAGATGGAGGTCAAGGGTCATCTGAGGGCACCAGAGGTCAAAAATGAAAACCTTGTAAACACAATATTTTAAGATGTGCATTATCGACACCCCGCACTTCCTTGCACAGCTCGGCACTTTCCAACACTACAGGCACCTCCCCACACGGTCCGCACAATACAGAAGAAATACAAGGAACAACTATTGCTGCAAAGACTCATGGGACGGACGCTCTGGCTAACTTTTGTTAAAGTGGTCTGATACAACACTCATTAATCTATTAGCGATCAGTCGACCGAGACGAACGACGTCATTTTAAGGACTAAATGTATTACTACAATATTTTGCAGTATATGGGAATCGTAGGATCAGCTCGACACCGTGATGTAGGAGGTTTATGGTAAATTTTCGGTGACGATGAGAGCAGATGCACTTACGCGGTAAATAATGTAGCCTAAAGCTATCTTTTTGTCTCTCTCCTTCTATTTACACTATTCTTAAATAAATTGAAAAATCATCACCAAGTTCATAATGAAATGGTTACGTTAAAATGTCCAGTTGAGTTCCTTCCTCGCCCAATTACACATTTTGCTAATAGGTAGACAATAAAATCCCATGTACTGACATTTAATCCAGTTCCAAGAAACCCCAGCCAGTCGACTGCCACACCAGAAATACTTTCAAAGAGAAAGAGCCAGGTGCTTTGATGAGTGTTGTTAACAATCCTGCCTAATCTACCGTGTTTTTGTTTGCAACCTGGGTGGAATAGAGCCTTGGTAAAGAGCTGAAAATGACCTCCGACGATGAGGTTGAAAATGCAATATTCCACACTTAGACAATAGAAAAGTGAGGTTTGGAAATCAACAAGCGTCTTCGATTCATCATAGGAAAAATATCTCAAAAGCAAAACCTAGAGTACAATTGTTTTTAATTGAACTATATAGTGAGGTACGTTCACACCAAAACCAAAATCTGCTTCGTTTTGCGGGGCGATAGTTGCAAAGCTTGTACGTATTTCTACGGAATTGTTTACACAGAAATCTTGTTGAGGAAAAACGCTTTGCCGGAAACGCAGCAGCTCCCCCATCGATCCATCCCTGACTGATTTCAATACGGTAGCCGCGCGATTTTGTTTCAAGAACAATAGCAGCTCGCCGGACAAAAGCGTTCTTGACACATTGATGTTTGGATTTTTTATTGTTGTGCATTGCAGACTGTAAAGCATGATGGCCGAAAAGGACGTTGGATGTTTGATAGTAGAAACTGGCCAGGATAAAAATCTGAATTTGTATGACAAAATAAGTTCTAAGCAGGGACGCAACAGTTTGTAGGCATTGCACATTAAGTGAAATAGCAAAACAAATTTTGATTTCTGATTTTTAACTTGATTAGGCTCCTGTAAAGTACAATCTCTACCGTTACACGGTGTGATTTGTTACTTGTTTTAGCAGGGTGGCTTTTTTGGAGGGGGAGGGGGGGATCAAATCATTTTCATTTTTGATAACCTTGTAAGACATAACTTTGCAAAATCACTTATTAAAGCTACTTCGAAGACTTTCTGTATTATTCAGAAAAACAATCTTGCAGATACAGTTCCATCACTAAGACATTCAATCTCGAGACCCAAACATCTCGTAGACAAACCCAAAGACAAATCAAATAGAATTCCTCTGGTCATCACCCATACTATAGGACTCGATTTTCTCCTCAAAAATATCAAGCATGATTGGAATTTGCTTAAAAGAAGAACTGAAAGTAATTTTCAATTCCCAATGGTAGTTGAAAGACGTCAACCC
Source organism: Holothuria leucospilota (assembly GCA_029531755.1). NCBI lineage: Eukaryota > Metazoa > Echinodermata > Holothuroidea > Aspidochirotida > Holothuriidae > Holothuria > Holothuria leucospilota. Next base: position 54,859,148 of record CM055970.1, read on the forward strand.
CAAATCTACGTAGTATGCTTGTTAGAAGTAAGTTACCTGACCCCAACCCTCAATTAATTGGTAACATCCCTTGTGGGAAGAGCAGATGTCATGGTATGTAGTTACATGAATCGGAGCGAATCACTTTTTGTGAAAGGACAAACTCTTTATTCGGGCAACTTCAATTGCGACAGCACTAACGTTATTTATCTTTTAAGCTGGGATCTTTGTCCCTCGACATTCTACATTGGTCAAACTGACAGAGCCTTTCGCCTAAGGTTTAACAATCATACAAGTAGCATTAAAGTGAACAGGCCTGGCTTTCCCGTTGCCACGCATTTTAACTCTCCCGGTCACAATCTTCCAACCTTAACTTCGCCATAATAGAAGGCAACTTCAAATCCCCTTCAAGACGACTACTCCTTGGTACGAACAAATCCGATCTCCATTAACAAAGACATCGCTTTCCTTTCTAATCTACAGTATTTCAAGCGGTAACTTACTTGTGTATTTTCGTTTTTATGCCATTTAGTAGTTTATCTCTTGACTTCTGAAGAAGGACAAAGTTGTCCGAAATGATATGGATAGAATAAAATTGTTGGTATTTTATCTGGCATCACTGTGCCATTTTTTTCGTTGCTAGCCGTCTATGGTGCCCCTACCGTGCCATAATTCCTGAAATCGACGTATCGATTTTAATTGACATATGTCAGTTTCTCTAGATCTTATTGGATAAAATCGTCATATCTGAAGGAAATCGGCATGTGTTTAACAATATCGACATATGCCAGTTTCTCGTCATCTCACCGTCACATGTTTCTTCGTAGCCCTATGATTGGAGGGAATTGGCATATGTCCAATTAAATCAACATATGCCAGTTTAACTAACTCATTAGTCAACCACCGTCACATGTTGCTTCCTAGCCCTATAATTGGAGGAAATCGGCATATGTCCAATTAAATCGACATATGCAAGTTTCTCGTCTTCTCATTGGTCTACCACAGTCACACGTTGCTTCCTAGCCCTATGAGTGGAGGAAATCGGCAGATGTTTAATTAAATCGACAAATGCGAAACGTCAACTTTCGAAACTCCCTGACATTACTGTTCGGATTGTTACTGCTGTTATACGTACTGTAGACCATCTCCGTAACCTCGGTGTTCTTTTTGACATAAATCTCTCACTTGACTTGCACATTGCAAATGTCTGCAAAAAGCTTCGTTTGGCATCCATAAACTTTTGCATATCCGTAAATATTTAGACGATACCACCTGTAATTCTCTTGTTCATGCATTTGTGACATCTCACTTAGACTACTGTTATGCCCTGTATTTTAATTTACCATCATATCTTATCGTTAAACTTCAAAAGGTTCAAAACGCAGCTGCACGACTTGTAATGGGTACTTCGAAATACGGTCACATTTCACCTGTACTTTACAATTTGCATTGGCTTCCTGTCAAACAACGAATTATTTTTAAGATTTTGGTCCTTACGTTTAAATATATTTACAAGCTTGCCCCATCTTATCTCAGTGATTTAATTTCCTGTTTATTCCCCCTTACGCACATTACCCTCCTCTTCTCAGTTTCTACTTAAATTCCAAAAAGTCAAAACTTTAAATTTCGGCACTAGATCCTTCAGTTATGCAGCTCCTTATTTATGGAATTCCTTGCCAGCCAACATCAGACAAACTGCAAATTTTAATTCTTTTAAGAGTAAACTTTAGACTCATCTTTTCGTACTGCATATTCTTTACATTTTATTTGCTTGTTTTACCTTCTTTAATTTTGTACTTTTAATGTTAAGCGCATTTGAATATGTTTATAGTACTTGCAATATATAAGAACTGTTTAATTAATAATAATAATAATGATGATGATGATGATGATGATGATGATGATGATGATGATGATGATGATGATGATGATGATGATGATGATGATGATGATGATGATGATGATGATGATGATGATGATGATGATGATGATGATGATGATGATGATGATGATGATGATGATGATGATGATAATAGTTACATGTTGCTTCCTAGCCCAATGACTGGAGGAAATCGGCATATGTCCAATTAAATCGACATATGTCAGTTTCTCGTCTTCTCATTGTTTTACCACAGTCACGTGTTGCTTTCTATCCTTGAGATTGGAGGAAATCAACATATGTTCAATCAAATCGACACATGCAAGATTCCTCCAATCATAGGGCTTGGAAGCAACATGTGGCGGCGGTAGACAAATGAGAAGACGAGAAAGTTGATTTACTTGAACATGATATATATATATATATATATATATATATATATATATATATATATATATATATATATATATATATATATATATATATATATATATATATATATATATATATATATAAGAGCAGATAAATTGTCATTTTGACAATGCTTTACTAATCCTAGTTGATCTAGGTATTGAGAAACAAGTTTTGAGAAGAAAGACAAGATAACTGTCGGAAACGAACATTGCTTCAAGGAATCTAAAGAACGTTGGATCTCCTTCCTAGCAACTCCCTGGGAAAGCAGACAGTGTTAAGTTGTTGTACACAGGTAACAACAATGCAGGAATCGCTGATTTATAAAATTTCAAGTCCAACGTTCAGACCATGAAGGGACAGGGTTCCACGCACCACTGTCAAAGACTACTACAGAGGAATCTTACGTTTTTCACAATACAATGTCGGCAATTAATCAATTATACATGGGGATTCATTTGCATCTCGAGATCAAGCTTTGTTGGCAAAATAACATTTTTCTTGGGAAATAGTACTTCATTTTATAGTTTGACCACTCTTTTATATAGCGATTACAGAATGGAATAAATGTTTTGCCGAGGTGTAAGTTACTAGACAAATGACTTGCCTATTCCTGCTATAACTATAAAAAACAAATTCCATTCTATTACCGAGTGTGTATGAGGAATGAAATTGAAGCATTTAGACAATTTAGGCAGGAGATTGTTGTACGAACCCGTGTGAAAACAAAACTAGAAGTTAATTAATACTTTGTCTAGACAAAAGTTCAGGTGCTCCTACTTGAGCTATTAAAAGGCTCCAAATTTCTGTGGACATTCTGGTTAAAGTGATGTATCAAGTGATTTATCAAGTATCAAGTGTTCAGTTCAATTGTTCCAATGAATAGTATTCCATAAACGTATAAACATCGCTACAACATTTGTTCTCTTACAGCTTTTTTTCTGGCAGTTCAGTTGAATCACCTGATATAGTTTTTACTTCGGATATATTTAAAAATTTGTAAGTAAACATTGGGCTTTTCCTCACGTTTTGTATTTAAGATAAAATATTCAATTACAATGGAACACGGCAATATAATAGATTCTGTTAGCCTATATTCAACAAAAACTGTTACATTACGTTAACCTCTGTCACATTTAAAAATGCAAAAACAGCTGTAGCCTAACGTCCATTTTTGAAATCCAAACCTCAAGCTTATTTAGGATCACAATCAGTGCCTTTATAAGTTTACTCTTCCTTATCAATTTTTTTTCTGTTGACATCCATTTCTCCAGAAGTTTGGTTGTTATCATTGGACTCTATGACGATAGTTTGAGCAAACGGTCTCATTAAACTCACGTGATGTAGATATATTTTATGTTACAGAATCGTTGCAGAATTCGTAAATAGTTTGCACATAGGAAGCTAGTAGGCTATGAGCTGGGTGAAAGCATAATGTATCACGTCAGTAGATCAGTTTAATCGTTTATGTGATAATTTAAGTTTTGTAGAAAAACTAAGTGTTGAGCAAGCATTGGTTTAATGTAAAGTGTTAATTTAAGTCAATACGAAAGATGTTCAGCAAGTAAATTTTATCAACCAAAATTCGTAATAATCTTTGACAGTCTACGTCTTAATGTCAAATAACTTTCTAAGATTGGAAATTTCTATTTTGGGAATTATGAAAGAGTAAAGGAGTCAAGTAAGGCTGAGTTATTATTTAACTACCAGCATAATTTACACAATTACTAAAATGAACATTTTCCTTACATTTGTCCTCATCTCAACTAAGCTAGTTTTGGACATTTTACTTATTACTCGTTTTGGATGTATCTTAAGGAGCAGGTTGCAGAGGTAGTTAAGACAAATGACTGCAACGATTACATAAATTCAAGAATATGAATATTTTCCCACAGTATGTGACATGTATCTGACGCTGATTGTTCTCGGGAACGTTTAAAATTATCACTTAACCACTTAGTCAAAGTAAGGCTGAAGACGACCCAAACTGCAAACAAATCACATGCTCCGGTTCGAAAGGATTTACCTCAACAACTAGGTTACTGACTTTACTCTCGGGTTAAAACAGAATCAAAACCATACTGGTTCTTCTTCTTCTTCTTCTTCTTCTTCTTCTTCTTCTTCTTCTTCTTCTTCTTCTTCTTCTTCTTCTTCTTCTTCTTCTTCTTCTTCTTCTTCTTCTTCTTCTTCTTCTTCTTTTTCTTCTTCTTCTTCTTCTTCTTCTTCTTCTTCTTCTTCTTCTTCTTCTTCTTTTTCTTCTTCTTCTTCTTCTTCTTCTTCTTCTTCTTTTTCTTCTTTTTCTTCTTCTTCTTCTTCTTCTTCTTCTTCTTCTTCTTCTTCTTCTTCTTCTTCTTCTTCTTCTTCTTCTTCTTCTTCTTCTTCTTCTTCTTCTTCTTCTTCTTCTTCTTCTTCTTCTTCTTCTTCTTCTAATAACCTTCAGCATTTAATTTCTCAGCTTAGAAATCTCCTGTGAAGATGGAATTTGGACCATCTAGATGTATTTTTCAAACTTTGTAACATATAGTTTTTGAAATTTTAGACTTTAGGTACACTTTAAGTAGTCATTATCATTTTTTATCTTGCTTAGTTGTACTTCCTTTACATCACTTCACTTTTCGTATCGTTCGATCGCTATGAATATCAAAATATACACGGCAAAACAAAAAGCGGTGCAATAAATTAAAATATCAGCGGCACACTCTGGGTTTTTTCATGAGGGGAGTGGGTGGATCCTAATTGAATGGTCAGTGAGAATCAGATGTGTCGTAAAATGCAACGAACCCGTAGAACGATTTGACTTAGACATCCATTTTGGAATAAAGGTAAATATTGGGAAACATTGTGGGTTGTTACTAGTGGGAATCTGGGCACCTGTTGCGCCCCCTTTATTCACCACTGAATCTTTTTATGCGTATATATAGCCTCAACGTTACAACTACACATGATGCACATCAGTTATTACCAGCTTCATGTAATATTTCCTCTTTGTATTATACCGAAATCGGCAAACTACGGCGGTGGGCCACTATTATAATACATGTTTTGTCCATTGAAAAAACGTTATAATGGGTTCCGAATGCATCATTGCATATTACGTAATCATTACAAAGAATTACGAAATCATTTGAGCAAATTGCAAGATCGTTAAAAAGAATTACGAAGTCGTTGCAACAAGTTAAGCATATACGTATAGGCTACCTTTATTCTGCACATAGAACACTAAGGTATATCACCGTAAGGAATGCCGAGTAACCATGAAAGTATATGGATCGCCGGAAAATCTCTTCTGCTTGTTTCTATGAAGGTTCTTTTCTGCATAACTATTCAGCAAACATGTAGTCCTGATTAGACGGCTTATCAAAATATATTGAAAAATAATACAATTTTACTTAAATTGAAGGATCTCGATTCAATGTTGTCTTTTATTGATATATTCACTCAATTGAGTTACTATAGCATCGACTAACTCAAAATAAGCAGACCAGTAAACGATGTACACAGTGATGACTTTCGGTACAATTTGGGAGCTACATAATGTTTACCTGACCAGTAAGCCCGAGGAAGTGATATCTTTGATCGGGGAGCTGTTAGGAAGGGGACAAAACTACCAAAATTGCCCAACAATAAGTACTTAAAATTTATTTATTCCAATTCAGATATCTAACTTTGATTGACAGGTCTCTTTGTTTCTATTGTTTAGTCCTGTTAACTTTTCCTTTTTAGTAATGATCTACCCCTTTCACATCTAAGTAATCCTAAAAAAAAACAGCCTTTGTTATGAGGTTTGTTTCCGACGGGTACCAAGCTTTACACATGATTTCTAACTAAAAAACTCTCAAAGAAAGTTTTATTCTTGTCACCACACACCTACTCCAGCACGTTTAACGTTTGTGGTAAATTCAAAAAAGTGTGATGTAAACTTTCATGGGTTTTCCTCAGTGTAAACGTTATCAAAATGACATAATAATAGATCATAAGAGAACACCAGAATACTTTTGACTGTTATTGTAAATCAGAGAATTTTGAAGATTAATAACGACAGTGGTAATACAATGAATTTCCAAAATGACAGACGTTAAGATGATTTGAGAATAGATTAGAAAACACTGTAATAACCAGTCCAATCAACAGCTGGGGTAATGGAGAATGAGGTACAACTTCTGGAGTATCAGATAAAATACCTTCATTAGGTGAGTTTAAACGGGACAAACAAAAACGGGTGAAAAGAAGTAATAATTTCGTATAAATACTTATTGGTTCCTGGTAATATGTAGAGCTTAAGGATTCTAAATTTGATAGTTTAAAGGTACCAATCAACTTCCTTTACCCTTTCCACTAGTTTTTCGATTCTTCCAGCTTGACTCCTTTTTCTGGCTTTTAAACCCCTTTGAGAGTTGATGTTAGCAAATAACCTGCTGAAACAAAAAACAAGTTTCTAGATAAATCCATTTATTCAGTGATGACATATAGGAAGAAGTATGAGACTGATAACTTTGAAATTCTGGACAACACAAACACACAAACACAAACACAAACACAAACACACACAACTATAACTACAACTTCTTTAGTTCTATAATGTCATGAGTTCCCTCCTAACAGGTTTGCACTTAAAAATAGATCATTGCGTGCCCCAACGACTGCTTTTCTTGATCTGTTTCAGTCTCAAACTTTTCAAGCGATGAAAAGGAGATGTTAAATCCTATACAGAGGTGCTAGAACAGGCGCTGTTGTTGGGACATAATTTGTTTGGGGTGGTGTGTTGCCATTGACCCTGGTGAAAGCAGATAAAGAGTCATGTGGAACATTTTCTGACCATACGTCTTTACCACTACTAGCCTATATAAAATTTTGTTTGGGAGGTGGGGTGGGAGCTAGAGCCCCATTAAAGGCATTTTCCTCAGTTTCACTTTGTGTATGTTGGGCGATCTATTGCCTGCTATGCACCTAATGTAGGGCAAAGTGGGTTATGTTGAAAATTTCACTTCCCTTTAATTTGTCTCAATTTGTTTGAGAACTCCAAGCTTTTGGTCATGAAAATTGGCCAGAGAATTACTTAATAATAAACCTACAATGTTTTGCTGAAAAAATATATTGATGAAACTAGGAGTGGCTTTCTTGACAATCTTAGACAATCCAACTCTGTTTCGTGACAAATGTGTTGGACCAAATGCTTTTCTTCCTGTTCCATAAATTGTCTGGGAGTGTGCTTAAAGGCAAAAAAGGATACCTTCAGAATTAAAATTCATAGTATGTCAGTTTATCAATTATAAGAGAGGTAATAATGTAAGTATCTGTCACTGTATTTACGTTTCATATCACCATCGCACATTGCGTGTGCTTGTGTAGTAAAGTTGCCAGTATTTCTCCTGGAGGAACAGAATTTGTCAGAAATATGTCAACAAAACCAGTACAATTAATTTCTTTGTCAGGAACTCTATGAGCCCTGGATTTCATTCGCAAAATCTTCCTTTGCCAAAAGTTGTCGAGAGTTGTTATCAATACCAATTAGGTGTTCATTCAAGCATTTGTCAATAGTCCTAAAGGTTGAAATTTGATGGCAGTTTATCTCAGATAAAACTGAAAGGTGATCTAACCTTCAGTTATCATAACTAATTTGATCCCTTTTTGTCAGTACTAATTACAGAACAAGATTTGTTGTTTGTTGTAATGTAAAAACCCCACATTGCTGAGCCACTGTTATAGCAGAATAGACATCAAAGCTTTTAACAAAGCTCTTGCCCAATGGAGCAGCTAATTGAATTAATGAACCGGTGGTCGGGTACTTTAACTGGGAACCGCACTTTTTCCCCTAAAAACTGCTGTAGCAATGACTGATTTCAGCCAAGGCAAATTTGGCCTAATGGAGTCTTATTGCCTACAAATTATACTTGTAATACATAAGGGTTATAGGTTCTACCTGTGCATCCTTTGTGAACATGACATACCACTGTCTTTATCTTAACAGGGAATAATTTATCCGGTATCCCATCGCAATTTGCTATACAAGCTGGCCAAATTGCTACACAAATGCAAAATGTGTAACATCTTTTGTATGGATAACCATAGGGTTTTCAGTGGTTTTATACTACAGAAGGAAAATGCTCAAAACTGCTATGAAAAATTTGTTCAAGTAATCTTAAATAACTCAGTGCTTCTTTCAAAGCATTAGACATAGGCAGTGAATTGCCCTACATTAAGTGCACAGTAGGCAATAGATTGCCCAACATACACAAAGTGAAACTGAAGAAGATACCTTTAATGTGGCTCTAGCCCCCAACCCACCTCCCAAACAAAATTTCATATAGGCTAGTAGTGGTGGAGACATATGGTCAGAAAATATTCCACAAGGCTCTTTATCTGCTTTCACCAGGGTCATTGGCACTATACCTCCCAAAATTATATGGAATCAGATCAAGAAAAGCAGTCTATTGGTGCACCTTTTTGTTCGGGGTATACAATGATCTATTTTTAAGTGCAAACCTGTTAGGAGTGAAGTCATGACATTATAGAACTAAAGAAGTTACAGCTAAGCGAAAAAAAAAGGAGTCAAGCTGGAAGAATCGAAAAACTGGTGGAAAAGGTCAAGGACTTTGAGTGGGACCTTTAAACTATCAAATTTGGAATCCTTAAGCTCCTTAAGCTCTATTCTCAAATCATCTTAAAGTCTGTCATTTGGGAAATTCATTGTATTACCACTGTCGTTATTAATCTTTATAGTTATCTGATAAACAGTGACAGTCGATAGTATTCTGATGTTCTCTTATGATATATTATTAACAACAGAAACCTTCTCTTCATCAATATTTGAATATTAGTCACACTAACATCCGATAAAATAAGCGAAAATTCAGAGGGTGCATGGAAGGAGACTATAGGGTTTGTATGTGGACTTATAGACATTTTACGTTATTGAAGACTGCTTTCCCAAAAAGTGATGATTCAGTTTGACGAGATATGTGTACTGAAAATGTTGAGTGAACTTAGATTCGAAGATTTGTTCTCACTCCCAAGTCAATTGATTGATATCTATCAGACGGGGAACCAAATGCTCCTATTGAGGAGTGTGATGTCTTTTAAAAGAAAATGTCGGCACTTATATAATCATAGTAAATGGGATTTATTGCATCTGGAGATCATGCTATGTTGGTAAAAAATCATTTGTCTTTCGAAATCTTAATTTATTTTATAGTTTGAGCTTTTTGCCATATTTTAAGGCTGTCCTTATAGCGTTAAGAGAATGGAATAAATGTTTTGCGAAATTCTGTGGAGGAATCAGTTACTTGATAAATCTCTTGACTATTTCATGCTGTAACCAAGTGTGTATAAATAACGGAAATTGAAATATTAAGACATGGGGATAGTTAATATTTTGGCAAGACAATGGTTTAGGTGTTTCTACTTGAGTTTCCTTTCTTATTAAAAAATTCTGATTAAAGGGATATATAAAGTGATGTATCAAGTGTTCACACCGTTGTTAAATTGTTCCTATAAGTAGTATTCCACAATTTACGTATAAACATCTCTACAAAATTTGTTGTGTTACAGCCCACGATATATTGCTGTACTTAAATCAATTGATGAAGTGCTTCTTGATACGTTGAATACTAGGTAAGTAAATATTGGACTTTTTCTTTACGTTTGGTATTTAATATAGAGTATTCAATCACAATGGAACGCGGCAATAGATTAGATTTTGCTACCGTTAAACAATTAACCTATATTAAGCATAGGCTTAGGAGCCTAATTTGATTTAGGGGGCGGTAACGACTTGCCAGAGAAATGTGAACAAAATTTTTCGCACTCTTCGCACACGAGCACAAATTTCTGTGTTGCGGGAGGGGGGGGGGGTGAGGAGGCAAGTAACGTGTTTGCCCAAACTCCCCTCCCCTTCGAGAAATTTTTGCTAAGTTTAGGTGGCCTAGATGCATTTGGTGCTATCCTTGATAAAAAAACGTGAACTGTACTATACTGTAATAATGGTCAAAAAATGGAGTTCAAACGATGACGAATGCGCGCAAAGCGCGCTGAAGTTTTGCATGACATAGATCTTATTTCTATGACAAAACTTGCATCTGCATCGAAACAGTTTTAATTCCTCAAAGAAACCTATCTACAAATCACAAGGCGATTCTTCCACCTGATGATTCGTACAAAGCTTTTAACTTTTGCTGCTGCGCTTCTCCTGGAGTTGTTATCACAAGGTAGTGATAATAAGGAAAGCATTGAGGTTAGGTCTAAAGCGCACGGAGAGCGCGAAAACTCTGATAGTTTGAGAACCATTTGTGAAAGAACATGATCAATAGAAACATGATTCAGTCGAAAACACACATCACCCCACTACTTCAAGGATAAAGCTTAAACGCCTTTGGGGTGATTCAATGGGGGACATGCGCTTCGTTCCTCCATTTCACTGAGGCATGGGGTATACACCCATGGCATTTCGAGCAAAGCTGGCCAAAATTTTGCGTTATAACTGTTGTAGAACCCATGACCGTTAAATATATGAATGTGATTAAGACGGTGTTAAAGAATAAAACAACAGAACTGAAGATAAAAGTGCGCGAAGCGCACGAAAATTTTGGTAATTTGGGAAAGACCTTTGATAGAAGACTATACCAAAATACATCCATTATACGTTTAAAACGACACCTCATCGTACACCCTGCTGACGGAGGATGGAGATATTCCTCTAATTTTTGGATCAGTGTCTTGGCCAGACAACTGTAACTTTATTTCCCTAAAATATAATTTTGGTAAGATATATAGTGCAAATCGTGACAAGGGCACGGACATTTGCATTATGAATCATTTATTTCCATGACAAAAGTTGCATGCAGACTCTGCACCGAGACATCTTCAGTTCCCTAAAAATGCGTTTGCCAAGTACAAGGTGAACTTGATGCCTTGTCATCCAATAAAACTTTCAAATTTCATTAACATAACTTTGGCAAAAGAAAAGGAAGTGGAAAAGAACTCCCCTGCTTTGCATTTTTGAATGCTGTGCTGCTCCATAACCACACCCATCAACCTATGCACACAAGCAATCAACCTAATCGGGGGCGATGAAAAGTATGAGTACGTTTTAGACACTATTGATAATAAATAATCATTGGCACTGAAAGCGCACGGAGCGCCCGAAAATTTTGGTATTTTGCGTATCCAAGAAAATGGTGTTCTGTGGTGCTAACGTAAAACACTGAAACACGAAAACGTCTACGTCAGATGAGAGATAAGCATGGAGCACCGCCTGTATAAAATCTCTACTATATAATTGTTTTTCGGGCAGGAATCACTGTTTTTATTTTTTTTTCGGGCAGGCTGTCGGGCATGCTTAGAACGTTAGTTTAAATTACTGATTTTAACAAAACTTTATTATGACAATTTTTTCTCCCAGTTCCAGAAAAATTATTTATATACTGCCCAAGTTTTTTCACAAAAATATTTTTAGGGGGATGCAGCCCCCTAACCCCCCGTCTCCTACGCCTATGATATTGAGTAAAAACTACCATATTATGTTCATCCCTGTTGATTTGGAAATGCAAAAACATCTGTATCTTCAAGTCAAACTTTAAAATGCAAACTTCTCGCTTATTTAAGATCACGATCAATACTTTTATAATTTTACTCTTTCTTATCCATTTATTTGTTGGCATCAATTTCTCCAGAAGTTTTGATTGTTATCATTGCACTCTGTGACGTCAGTTTCAGTAAACGGTCTCATTAAACTCACATGATGAAGATATATTTTATGTTTACTGAATCGTTGCAGAATTCATAAATAGTGTGCACATAGGAAGCTAGTAGGCTGTGAGCTGGGTGAAAGCATAATGTATCACGTCATTAGTTCAGATTAATCTTTTATGTGGTTATTTCAGATGTGTAGCTAGACTAAGTTTTGAGCAAGCATGAGTTTAAAGTAAAGTGTTAATTTAAATTAATACGAAAGATGTTCAGCCAGTAAATTTCATCAAAAAATTCCGTAGTAGTCTTTGACAGTCTATGTTTCCCATGTCAAATAACGTTCTAAGGTTGGAAATCTCTGTTTTTTGAAGTATGAGACAGAAGAAGAGTCAAGTAAGGCCGATTCATAAATTAACTACCAGCATAATTTACAATTACTAAAATGAACATTTTCCTTACATTTGTCTTCGTTTCAACTAAGCTAGTTTGGACATTTTACTTATTACTCGTTTTGGATGTAGTTTAAGGAGCAGGTGGCAGAGGTTGTTAAACCACAAATGGCTGCAACGATTTAATGAATTCACGAATATGGATATTTCCCTACAGGTAGTTACATATATCTGACGCTGATAGTTTTCAGAAACGTTTACATGATCACTTAATCACTTAGTCAAAGTTAGACTGAAGACAACCCAAACTGAAATCAATGAAGGTTAGTAAATCACATTCTTCGGTGCAAAAGGTTTTCCTAAATTGCAAAGTCACCGACTTTACTCTCTGAATAAAGCGAAATGAAACTTATACTGCTTAGCGTTACAGTTGTTTTGGACTATTTAAATTTTTTTCATATTTCCCTCTCGTTAAGTCTGCTGTCGTTACGGGGTCATGATTTCATTTGAGAGTAGTTTCAGCACTAGGGTGAGTTAGAGAGGTTCACAGATCCACACAAATGCATTCTTAAAAAAATGTGTCAATTTTGGTCCAAAACATACATTTGTGACCCAAAGATTCCTAGCGATATCAAAAAGCCTAAGCCACAACACCTCTCTGACTTTTTCACTCACCAACTTAAATTTCCATTTAGAGCTACCTTGCAAAGCCCATGCAGTGATCCAGACTGTTTTGGTGAGCACTGAGCCAACTGTGCGCAGCGCAATGTGCTATAAAGGTCACATAGGTCAGTGTATATATGGTTCAGTGTGGGCTGTTTAACGAAGAGTAAAGTAGGCATATCTTCTTCATTTTTTGATCCGATTTCCTCACTTTTCTTATCAAATGAAAGAAAACAGGAAGTCAAATAATCTCCTGCACCATAAACCGTATGACGTCATCTAATTTGCATATTTGCATACATAATGAGATTAGTTTACAAAAATAAAATGTTCATTCAAATTCCCCATCTTTGCTCTTTTCAGTGATATATAGGTTCTTAAGAAAATATTCTTCTAAATTAACCAAACAAATTCCTGAAAATATTCCTCTTTTTTAAACACCGAAGAGCCTTATGGTAATGGGCTATCTATGTATCTATCTATGGTACTACACATCTATCAATCGATCTATACTTTGTCAAATTGTGACGAAACTATTTGGTGGTGGGTTATCAGCACTAGTCCTCAATTCAAGGTCAAAGATCGCCCATGGGCCTTAAGGGCCAAATTTGTGAAAATCCACAAAATGCTTCCCCCACAAATCACATGGTACAATCTGCTTCTGCTCCCCCCCCCCCATCTCTCATCCAGCCCTCTGGTTTCCCAAAATCTTTCTCAGATTTTATGGTAGCCTACAAATCTTTGTAGTGGTAGCTAGGCTATTTTATACTTGACAAATCATGGGAGGACAACAATAGTAGAGACGCTAGAAATGACCCAACGGGGCGAAAGGGGTGGATGATGAGGATGTTATTCAAATTGGGGGTGCGGGAGGGGTTGACTGGCGTTGTTAGTCGGGGCGGTCGGCCGGTGGGGTGAAGGTCCAGAAAAGTTACACAATGTACACACTACATCGAATGTCCTTCCATTGTCTTTCGCTTACAACATATTAACCTTTTCCAATGGGAAGGGGATGTTGCGTCGGGGGACGGGTCCGTTGCGGTAATAAGCGTAGCATTTGATTAAAAGAAATATGAAAACATAAATTATGTAGCAATAGTACAAGCGACGCCAGAAACCCGACGACAATACATTTAGATACATGTCACATCTGTTTGGTCCATGTAGGTTGTGCCTCATTATTAATCACATATGGATTTACTACTTACTATAACTATTGTTATTATCTTTGTATTTTATTAGAACGATTGTTACGTATCCTCATGCATCTTCACGCACGTTTATTTCAGAGTTGGTGCATCGGTGCATTGGAACAGAGTGTCTTGTCTGTTGTTATGGCGTACGAGAGAGTCGGGTGTATACTTTTTATTGTTTCTGTGATAGAGTATTTGATCCGCAAACTTTGTGATGTAATTGGATAGATTCGTTACTATAGCTGATACCAAGTAGTATCGTGGAGCGTCCTGAAAGCACAGTATGATGACACCGTGAGTCAGTCACTAAACAAGTATTTAAACAGTAACCGACTCCATAAAGGGACCGACTCCAGATGCACTGAGTTTACTTTCCATTTACCTGTGATCTCAGAATAAAAATGGTGGCCTTTTTGAAAATATGGACGCAATTGTTGTCACATGAGCAACATATGTTGAAACTTTAATAAGGGGTCTATAATCCAGTCCAAAATATTACGTTTGTACGGCTAAAGCAACAGTTTATACACAGAAATGAACCAACTTCGGGTGAAGCAACAAGCAGCTGCGGCCCTTTTAAAATGGCCGCCATTGCTCTTACTGGACAAATTTGCGAAATCCTTATAACCAAATGTTTCTCTTAGGTTATCCTCTAACTGTGTACCAAATATCATGCTGTATCGTAAAAAGCACAATTCTCCAAACTTTAAATAGTGCTCTCATCTGCTGTACTTTAATTACAAAAGTGGTTGACTGGCGATTACAAAAGTGGTTGACGAATTTTTTTTTTTATTACAGAAGTGGTCAGTGAGCATTGCAAAAGTGGTGACTTCAAAAATAACAAAAGTGGGTGAATTTATTACAAAAGTGGTGACGTTTATTACAAAAGTGGTCGAACTAATTACAAAAGTGGTTGCAACATGTTATAACATGATATAAGCAAAAGTTTAAAATTCCACTCTTTTTGGAGGAATATGAGTCGTTCTCTAATTGACATTTGGGTGGTTTTTTGAAAACCAACTAGACTGGTTTCTGTTCTCTTGCTATCTATACGGTAGAACTTCGTCAGAAGTAGCCTTTCAAACGTTGGTTAGGTTCGTCATGAGATTTATAATCAGCTATAAGCGCATACAGTAAAGTATCGTCGTACCCTCTTGTTTCGTTCGACTCCGTAGTAAAACTTGCTTACACAAGTAAATCTTTCAGATTTAGTGTCCTCTCATATGAAAAAGACGGTAGGGAAACAAACGGGATTGATGCGAATTTACCCCCCCCCCCCCAAAGAAAAAAAAAACATGCTTCTCAAGCTTGCTTTTAATGCCTTGTTTTTAGATATTTGGGTGTGCGTGGCTTTGAGCCTGAGTAGTGGCACTTCGTAACCTTTTAGGGGTTTAGTACACGTAGGTGCGCCCTTCGTTTGTTGTCCCTTTAATGGCCGAGCTGACTTCCTTCTACGTGTTTAATTCTAAACATTCCTCTATGAATGGAACCGTGTTTCTTTTGCTGCACAGTCTGGCGTATTGCCGTATTTTGCCTTTATGAAGCCTTTGTGGCTAGTGGCGAATTGTGCAAAATATTGATCGGGTTACTGAAAGGTAACAGTGAGCTAGGATGCAAACTTTGTGCTGAGCGTCGTTCACGAGCCTGTTTTCTTTTCCATGATTTTCAAGTCAAGGTAAGTTACCTCGGTTGCCAGGACTTCCATAAACCATTTGGCTCTAATTAAGAATCAGTGCCCGGAATAGGGATAGGGTTATATACGTGGTAGGCATACGGATAGGATAGGGTTATACACGTGGTATGCGTAGAAATAAGGCTAGGGTAAGGGGCACGCATACGGATAGGGATAGGGTTATATATGTGATACGCATAGAGATAAGGTTAGGGTTATACCGTATGGGTGTATGTATACGTAGAGATATAGTCTATATACGTATTGTATATATTATATATATACGCAATGGAGTTAGAGTGTAGTACTTATAATATTTAAAATCGCTTGCAGACAACTCGGCACGCAGCGCTACAGGTTAGGACATAGGTACGCAATACAGAAAAGCTATACCGCGGTCGTGTTCTTGAAAGGTTCCCGCGTTCGAATCTCACTGTCACCTTTCTTTCCACACCTTCTTTTCTCAAGTCTTGTTACACTACTTCATCGTCTCTCTTTTGGAAACTGACTTTGGCATTGATATTTTAATTTGAAGGTTAAGTTTTTAGTTGAAGTTAATGCTACTCTCAGATTGCTTTTAATGTAAATCGAAAAGGGCCAGAGAGTAATGTCTCCTGTGAAATCGAACTGTGAGTGGAGTGGACCCTTGTATATACTTGTAAATAATTTAAGTTAATATGAAATCTCAGATTGCTTTTAATGTAATAACAAAAAGGGCAAGAGATTAAAGTCTCCTTAAAAATCGAAGTTAATGCTACGTCACTTCCGGGCACTGATTCTAAACTAGTACCAACCATTTTTGGGAAGAAAAGAAATTTAATATTCAATTTATGCCACTAACCTCAAAAGTTCATAGGAAGTTCATTTGCTGAGTAACGGTATACATCAGGGGGAACCCTGTCAGAAGCATTTGTTTATATGCATGGAGTAGCAAATTTTCATATACGTTTCTGCGGCCTTTTTATGTCTTGAGTAATTCACAGAGTCTTAGCTTCTCTTGGGCTGTAATGAACTTTCACTCTTTTATCAAGGCAGTTGCTTCGGAGTTCGACGGTTTTCTGTCGAAGAGGGTTAAGACGTCTTTAAAGAGTGCTTTTGCTTGCTTCAAAGATTCTGGGCTTTTAAATGGCTTGGTATAGCCGAAAATTCCCTTTCATTTTGTAAAAGAAAGCGACTACGCTTAATTTTATCCTTAGTTTAAAAGCTTTACTTTGGTAGTTGTTGTCACTTCTTGAATTTGTCTCAACAAGATAATCAGAAATGTTAGCAGTCACTCGTTAATTTTCACCAAACTTCAACAATGATCGTTATACTTTACATACTTATTTCGCTTTCAAATTACTATATCTTAAATGGGCTGTGGGACAAGGACTAAAAATAAAACAAGAGGGCAATCCACGGAGTTGCTTATCTCATCGCCAGCACAGGCACTATGCTGAGCCGTATAACTAGAGGACGCACATCAATGTGGAATCACAGAGCAATATATCCTGCTCTATGTGTGGAATATAGATAGTCCTCAGTGACGTCACATCTAGGGGTTAGCAACCGCCATGTCTGAGGGCAAGCCTGTACACACATGCCGGGGTTGCCCTCAGACATGGCTGAAATAATACACGTGAAAAGCTCCTATGACGTCATGTGAGAACTATCTATACCAGGGGCGGATTCAAGGGGGGTAAGGGGTTAAACCCCCTTTGATTTTCGAGGATTTTTTTCATTTTGTATAATATATTGTTTATTTTCCCCGGTATGTTTTGAAGGTTATTTTCAGTTACAACAATGCAATTAACATGCCATAATTAGAAGTTTGCTGACAGCGTATTTTTCCTTCTATCGTCTCGATTCTCTCTCATTCAAAATCCTTATAGAGTCAGTGAGTCCTTCAAGAGGAGGTCCAGCTCTAATCTTGGTTCCCATGTGTAATGAAATCGCATCCAGTATTGCGTAACTCTGTTTTAAAAAATGGGAACGCGACTCCAGTTTTTCGCTTGTACTCTCGCTGAAAAATTCAAATATTGTGTCGACTGAAAGTGGTTGTCGTTGAATTAAAATCACTTAATATAATCAGAAATCGAGAAGGCTAATCATACTTTGGACATCCGTTGGACGTAAAGACGTTCAGGGAAAATTAGACTGTTCAGTTGGAACATACATCTAAAGAAGTTACCATTGTTCTGGAAGGTATTATAATCCAAAATTCGCTTATATACTGAATCCCTTTCATTTGTTACACAAGATATATTCCTTTTTTATCCAAGAGTACGTTATGACCAAGATCACATGTAAACATTATTTCATGCAAAAGAGTGGGTGTTTGCCTGGTGTTTCTTGCACATGGGAAGTGCCAGTGACCTGTAGGCGGTATTTTAGCATATTTTCCTTCGTGCCTCTAGACGACATGGTTTTACGTACAGCAAGGGAGGGTATCAAAGAAACGTAATGTTTCCATGGAAATGAAAAACATACAAAGCATGAAACATGAAGATGGCCTACGTATAGATTGTAAGGTCTGAGAAGGGTCAATTTTTCTTGGTTCACCCCGCGCAGTGATGGCGCCAGGTGGGGGACAGGGGGCCATGGCCTCCCGTCGGGGAAGTTTTACAATTTTTTACAATCGGGGAGTCTTAGTCGATACGGTAAAGTGTGTAGTCCCCAACGGCGACAAATCGCCCTTACGGTTTACCTATTTTTTGCTCTTTAGAGGACAATTTCCCTTAAAAGAACCCAAAATGTTCGGCGCGCTAGGCGCGCGGTAGAGTCACTTCAGTTTCTTCAGTACTTCCATTCTACATTGCTAGATAGCACAAGACCTGTCAAACTTAACAAGTAACATGTAGGTAGAGTACACAGTTTATGTAGAGGTCGTAAATTCCATCCCATATCGCAAAGTCTACTTGCTGTTGTCTTGTGTGTGTCATGCGGTACGGTCAGTTGGTGAGCGACTCAAGGAGAAAAGTTTGGGTATTTCATAGGGTAGTCCAGGTGGTTTCGATAAAATGTATGTTATCCCTGATATGGTCTACAACCCCTACAGTTTTCCTTTTTTCTTTTTGTTCTTATTGATTACATTATATTTTTTGTGTAAAATCAAAAAAAAAAAGCGCGCTTCGCGCGTCTTGCAATTTTACGTTTCAGATTCAAAAGTACACTATCAGTGCGCAACTCGGCTCATGAAGTATTCAGTGATATTATGCAAAATATGCCCTGCAATGACTTGGGATATTTAGGCTCCTTCATATCCCCTCCTTACCACCCCCTCGACATAGGGGCTGTCGGAACTTCGGGTCACTGCATGATCCGACCCCCTGTCGGGAAAAAGCTGTCGCTACCGACCTGGTCAGTTGACTTATTTTGGCTTTCAAAAGGGTCATTTCTGCGAAAAAGTCCAAAATTTTCGGTCCACTTTGCCCACTCTCCCTCAGTTCCGTTACTAATAGCTAAATATAGTACAAACCCTTTCCAACTTTTCAAGTAACTTAATATAAGTAGAATGCGTGGATTTATGTAAATGTCGGTCATTTCATCTGATTTTGCTAAACCTAGTTAATGTTCTCTTGTGTCTGTAGTGCGGTACCGCTAGTGACTCGAGGAGGGAGGTTCAGCGTAGGTTATGCCATATGGCCCAACTACCTTGACAATTGGCCTATATATATATATATATATATATATATATATATATATATATATATATATATATATATATATATATATATATATATATATATAGTAGGTCGAGGTTGGTAGATCGAAGTTAGAATGTGTAGGTCGAAAGGTAAATAGTAGTACATTCGATCTTGGATTTTTATACCAATCCTAGATAGAGCATAGCCCTTATCAAAGCAGGAAAGGTTCAGAGAAAATACCAGAGAGAAAAATTGAGCCGTACCGAGGGTTTGAACCCGCCATCCTCCGCTTTCCGGGCAGAGTCGATCCAAGATCGAATGTACTACTATTTACCTTTCGACCTACACATTCTAACTTCGATCTACCAACCTCGACCTACTGAATATTCATCCCGCTTGGGACTACCATGGTAACCAGGAGAGAAAATTGAATCACACGAGGTATTTGTAGCCTGTCTGTCACTTCTGTGAATCACAAGCCGAACTGGTGTAGTGGTCACAGACCCCAATATGTGTAATTAGAAAAGCGGCGTACTTAGTCTTTCAGTTGTACTAGTAGTGATTTTATTGTACAAAGTAATAAAAATTACTTTCTCTTAGTTATCGGTGTTGCTTTTGAAGGTAGGATGCTAAAAAGTAGGCCAACACTTTCGATCCATTCTCTTGGGGGTCACGGTGCTGTAACGCAGGTTTTCGTGCACTCAAGTAGGCCTAACTGGAATACTTAAATGAAGGGTGTTGCAACACTTTTGACAAATTTCTGATATTAGCCACGACCAAGACTTCATTTTATATATCGTTTATGGTCCGGTAACATTACGAGTCATATCGTCTAGTAATTGGGTGTACTGGGATATACATCAACATTTTTATTTCTAATTAGTCGACTACAATCGAGAACCGCTCACCATGTGACCGTCTTTGCACGACCTTACTGTACTTTACGGGCTCAGATGCTTGTAACTACGTACTCTGTGACTTGCATTCGACGGGAGAAGGGCACTTTGCATGCAGGAGGTTACCAATGACCCCTTCCTGAACTACAGTAATTAGAAAAACGTACTTCAGCTGCACAGCTTACTAGCAGGCGCGGATCCAGACATTTCGAAAAGGGGCTGAAAGCCCCTTGAATATTCTCCTAGATTGACATTATACTAACTTTCGCGTACTTGTTATTGTTGTGGCGAAAAAGGGGGGGGGGGCTGAGCCAGGGAAAGTCCCCCTTGGATCCGCGCCTGACTAGTGTTGCTCATCTTTGATTTTATTGTACAAAGCCTTAAAAATTACATTTTCTAGTTAGTAAAGATTTTGTTTTGAAAGGTACGATGCTGAAGAGTACTTTTCCGATCAATTCTCTCGAGGAACCCCTGCTGTAAGGGAGGTTTACGTGCACTTAACTAACTAGGACCGAGGGCGTTGCAACTTTTTTCAAAGGCGTAGGAAGCTTTTCGAGACGGGGGAGCTGAACCTTGTTTCGAATCGCCTGCCTGGGGGAGGGGTCTAAGGGGAGGGGGGTTTTGGGGTATTTTAGGGTCCTCAGATGCAATTTGGTGCAACATTTTGGACAAATTTTAAGGAGAATTACATTTCTTATAGAAGAGACAAATTAGGGGTTTTGGGCCTTGGATCTTGGGGGCGTAAGCATAATTCAGCCCCCACTTTCTACACCCCCAGCCCCCGCTTCCTACGCCTATGGATCTTTTAACAACCTCCTGAAACTGACCACAGTCAAAACGTCTTCTTATGCACCATACATTGTACAGCAACATCAAGAGTCAGATCGTCCAGTAACTGGGTAGCCAATATTGGTCTACAGCAGGCGCGTAGGCAGGAATTTGCCAAGGGAGGGGGAGGGGAGCCTGTAGGCAAACTATCTAAGCGTAGTGCCACCAGAGGGTATTAGAAAATTTTGGCCGAAAATGCCTCCCATATCGCTGGAAATGGTACTTTCCAGACCTTGTAAGTTGCATCTAAACATTTTCTCTTCATTAAAAATCATTAAAAAATTAAAAAAATATGCTCAAGGGGGTTGGCTGCCCTTCGCCCCACTTGGCTACGCGCCTGGTCTAGAGATAATGTCTTTTTCTTTTTTAAGAGCTTCCAGCCTTGGAGACTGCACAAATGCGATCTGTTACTGAGTGAACCCTTTTTTTGAGAGTACATGACGCAACTGTATATGACAGCTTAGATGAATTGGCGGAGTACGGGCCCGGGGTCTCTTGCACTGGAATCTTGTATATCTACCTGTAAGTTGATGACCCTTGGTTGTAGGAGCATGGTGGAGGCTTACTAGTGGAACACATAGAAGAGATGGCACCTGGGGTGCATCATCCGATTACAACCCCATGAAGGGATTGCTGTCGGGGGCGGGGCCGGGGAATGGGTGGGAATATTTTTGTTCAAGTAAGGTGGTTAAGATGCAGAATGGTGCTTTGGTAAAGCCTTGGACTGTTCATATATTGAAAATTCACATTATTTAGTTAACATTTCTTTTGGGGGTTAATTAAGGAAGAGGAGGGCATAAAACCCTCTCCTTTGTTATTTTTTGATCCCATTAAGGATGGCTATTCTAAGATGTAAAATGATGCTGACTTTTGAAAGTGTTGAATTCATTATAACTTTAGAAATTCTAATTCTGTAGCAATGTGTTCTTACTTTTTGAAGGGCATAAGATAATGCTGTTGTTTATATGGAGGAGTGACACCCCCTCCCCTTTGAAGATCTTACTTCCTCATGGTCGCCTAGGTGCAAAATGATCTTTGGCAAAGCTTTGAGCTCATTATATCTTTAGAAACTCTCAGTGTTTCCTGTTTCTTTGGTAGGGCAGAGTATTGCTTTAGGCAGCTAGGGTACCTGCGGCAGACCTCAATCGCCCTACTATTCCCCTCCGTATGCCACTAAGGCTCACCACTGTTGCTTCTTCCAGGATCCCATGTTAAATACAATACCAGTTGGGAAAGTATTGCAAGTTGTTTCTGAAATATTCTACTTTGTTGCTACACATTAGCTTAGCATTAGAAGTGATAACAAGCCATATTTCCTTCAGCCTGATAATGACATGTACAAGAAGCAATGTTCTACACTTTTTAGCCACTGCTTTCCAAGAACAGAGCGCACTTGAGAGATCCATGCCACTGTTGTTTCTGTGTCTAGGTAATATATTAAACCAAGCATATACATTGGACAGTAGTAAAAATGCATTTAAGATTACATTCAACCTTCACCATCCTGAAGTTTAAATGATACTGTTGATTGACCAACAAACTTTTCGAGCATAGAGCTCAAGGGTAAATTTCACATGAGATGGCTGCAAAATGAAAGCTTATACCTAAACTACTTTCTCGTCGGGCTAACCAAGCTCCATACATGCAACTGAGTTACAAGCAAGTGAACTATGTACATGGTGATGGATCTATGCAAAACTGAGGTTTTGTCGGCCCAGTTTTCATCATAATCTCCCCACTATGAAACAAGCTTAGATGCATGGACATCTTAGACTATATGTGAACCACACCAAAATTGCCCTTGACAGGCAGGGACATGTCCCTAACAGGGATAAGTCCCTCACATTCCCAGAGCAGACTACCAAGCCCCCCCCCCTTACCATTTGACAAATCAACTGCCAAAAGGATTTAGTCACAAAGTATAATCCTTGCCAATACTCCCTTGCAGTGCCAGTGTCAGTATTTATGGCCATATAAATGGTCAGATGATATGGTAAGCACTAAACAAAGAAGCATTTCTTTTACCTGATCACTACCCATTCAAAATATACACTCAGAAATAGTCAGTTATATGTACACAAATAAGGGTACAAAAATAATTTCTCAAAAGATTTTCTTTATCCTAGGTGATACATTTCCACAGAGATCCAATAAAGAACAGATGCATTACTTTTTAAGTCATGTCTCAATTCTGCCACCGGGTAACAATGCAACAAATTATGGCTGGGGTTCATCACAGTCAAGTTCAAAACATCAGCTGAATCTTGAAACCTCAGTTGGTAACCACATTTGAATATTCAGATCAAAAACCAGTAGAAACGTTCCAAATTACACATTGAAACTACTTAAAACACTGGCCAGCAGTTTCCCTGATCTCGTGCTTATTTTATAAGCAGTGTCTTTGCTCCTTCTGGTTCACCACTTTACAGCACAACTTCTCTCTTGTAATTTTAGTGGTAATTAATGACATCCGCAACAGTCCAGTGTTCAGTTTTTAAAATCAACCAGTGGGCTTCTTTGATCACCCTATCCAAACAGATTTTGAGTAAAGCTGGCACATTGTAGTGAATTCAATTACGTACCCTACACTTTTCATAGCTTTATTGGATAGTTTTTCATACTTTAAGTGTTCCACCGAACATTTACTGTTGATTTTTCCAATTGTTCTTATGTTCTCAGTATACAGTTGAGGGTATAGTTAAAGTTAAACTTCAGTTTAGCTATCTATATTATCCCACTAATTACTTGAAAGTGTGTTGTACTAGCAATCTTCAAATATGTCCTTTTCTCTAACTGTGAAGGACAGAGTTTTACATTTCTGCTTCCTTTAAACAATCCAACTATTCTTTTTGGACAAAATGGAGAGAGGCACAACTAAACCTTGCTGATACGACACAAAATACACAGTTGCCAGTCAAGTGCAGATGAATTGCTTGCATAAATTTCTTCCCTTGTCTTCCCTGGTAGATACTGTACACCACAACATTAACAGTCAATTTTGGGGTTAAGTCGTTGTAACTGAAAGTTGTTAGCTTCCTTCTCTCCTGAAAGAAACAAAAGAAGATACATAACAAAACAGATGCAAAGCACTTGTAGGCTATGATATTGTAGCAAATTTAATGTTTTCTATCTTGGGCAAATCAAATGAGTTTTGCCATGCTTTTGTCCATTTAATATATTTTTCTTTCCTCCCTGACAAGAAATTGTCATTTATGTATAAGTTTTTACAATCTCCAGGAATGCTTAAAATCCGATAGCAATACATCAAGTCATGATTGAAGTGATATAACCATTTTCAATGGTGTGTTTATGCATACTACCAAGGAGGACAAAACACAAACCCATCATCTTGCCTACTCAGGCTCTAGCCTTGTTCATTTCCTTAAAGTCCCCTGAATAACCAGTACCTCAAAGGGGATATGGAATCCCCCCTAAACCATTGGGTTGGTAGCAACTCCCTGCCTAAACATATTAAGGAATAGCCCTATAGTTTTAAATACAGTTGATGACGGCAATTTGGTTGACATCCATTCAAACAATACAGCTCCACTCTGGTTGGTCAACAATGACTTGTACAGGCAGTTGTTTTCTCAATTAAGCTCCCACACAGTTTTATCATGGCCTCAAGCAATTGAAACTCAGTACAGGCTACTGTGTCGAGCCCCTGTCCAGGGGGTGTACTATATGACCAGTGTTCTTTGTTTAAATTGGAGGAGGGACTAAAAGTAAACTTAGAAGGGAGATTTTTTTCTGTCTGGTATGAAATTAGAGAGCCTTTAAATATGACAGTCACTTACTATCATTGTTTTAAACAGGGTCTGCAGTGTTGTGTCTTCATCCCTTACTTCAGTCTATGATGTTTACTTCCGTCACAGCTGCAGTATATATGCATCCCAAATGTACAGCAATCTCTTCTGCACTCTCTATCCTGCGAACAAAATTGGTTATAAGATAAAGAATATTTTCAAGAACAAAAATACAATTAAAAATTTTCATATGTTCTATCCTGTATTTTTGTAACTACAAACTCAGACAAATATCTTTTACACAGCTTTAAGGATGGAAAATTACAAATTCTGCAAACATGCATTGTGTCAAACACCATGTGAATAACTGTAATACCAACTTTAGCCTGCGTAGATTCTTTCCACGTTTATGGTATTTGGTAATTTCAATACTGCATAACTAAGAGTGACTTGGTCGGTTGTTTAATGACCACATTTTTAGATGACTGATTTACTATTTTAAAGACAGCATAAAGACAAGACTGCACATGTGCTCGACAAATTTATTTTTCCCGTCTAAAAATTTAACCGACTCTGGACAAAGTTATTAATTTTATGAGCATTTCGAGTTTAGTGATAAAATCAAAACAATGTTTTCCTCTTTTTTGAAACCCATATTTACATTTTTCTGGCCTTGACACTGCAAAAATTAAACAATCAGTGGTGTGAAAAATATCCACTGCCCTTTTATTTATTTATTGTATTAACCTACACTATTAGATAAAAGTTTTTGCTTTCTTGCTTGAAAAAGAAAAAAATGTACTTACCTATGTTCTTTCATTCTATGATGTATGAATTCAAGAAAACGTACTCTAGATCTGTTTATGCAGAGCTTCTGAGATATTTGCACATGCAGTGGAATAGTGGTGGAATATGGATTCCCGCAGTGGGTAATTGTTCTTTTCCAGACTAGCCTTTAAGAGAGAAATGGAAAGGAAACAATTAATTTAAAGCAACAAAAAACATTACTTAGGAAAGCAGGTAATTTAAATTGACATTATAGAAAGTGCCTCTGTATTAGGCAGTGAATGAAAGGTCAAATGATGCACATTTTACACTTTAAAAAGAGCATAAATTCCACAGTAGTCTAAAATTTTCCCCATATCTCTTCTTGCTTTCCCAACAGATGTGAATCAACAGTACTTCTTCCCATTTAAACTGATCATGATTTTTGCCATAATTACAGTTCCCAACTAGACATAGGGCCTATGTAGTAGACCATGGTGCATTGACTAAGTTTCCATTAGTCCCCCCCCCCCCCCTTTCATAAAAACAGGATACAGAAATAAGGCTAGACTCAGCACAAATTGGCACACCTATTAATAGCAAACTCATATTTGCTGTCTCAAAAACAAGTCAGTAGCTTAGCAAATGCATAGGCCTATAAACCATATAATTCAGCTTGTAACTGAGTGTGTAAAGATGGCTTGCAAAAAGCTAAACGCTACCATCTCAATCAAGCAGTGGTACAATTTTCATTTTACTTTTATATTTATGCAATAAAAATGGTACTAAGGGGTAATACTGTTCTAACTGCGAAAGAAACTTTTCAGGCTGCAGAAATTTGCTAGGCCTGATCTCCCTTCTATGTCTTTATAAAAGCAGCTTACATGTGCCTAGAAAGGATGGGACTAAAGTATATGCATGTGCAGCTGCATTAGGCGAAGATATTAACAAGTTTATGCAGACGTTGCCAATGCATTGTCTGAGCTTTGCCTGGTGATAATTAGCTTTAATTTGATTGACAAGTTGAGACCTTCATTATATTTCAGTCATTGTTGTGGAACCTATCTTTACTTCCCTGAAACATGCATAACCTGTAAACTGTATATGGCATTTGATGCTTTATTCTGAATAAGGCCTATGCATAGACCATAAACCTGCTGGGCACATTAACAGGCCTAGGCTTGGGTGGACAGCCTTGTTCAACTCAAGGGCACTGTAAAGATGAAATTATGATCACTAACTTTTAATGCTGCATATTGTTTATCTTTGACATTGCAGCTAGCACATTTTGATTGTGAAGCTGCATAGTTTGTCTCTTGGGCTAAGTAAAGCAATAAGTTGCTACAAGCTAGTTCTATGACTCACATAGGATATTACCACTGGACAGGCCTAAGGTGGGTATCAATCTTGATCTAGACCCATGCTCTTTTAGCACCAATTTAAGGCCTATACCCTAACTTGGTAAGCTAAACACTAACATGGCTAAACACTGACACAGCAAAACATATTTAAGCCTAGACCTTGTGTTTTTACCATGAAACAGGCATCCTTCAACAGTAGTATTTAGGTTTGTGTTTTGAATTTATGTTGTACAACTTTGTTTTCCCACAAACTGAACCTATAACTGCATGTGACATGTACTTTCTTCTGAATTCCTTCCTACTGCATGCACCTACTGGGTATACAGCTAGGCCTAGTCTGGGATGAGTAGTTGTACACAGGGCCTTGTTCAACTTACTTCAGAGGCACTGTTATGATGGAATCATCACTAAATTCTAGTAAGCTGCACATTATGTATCTTGGGGACTGCCACTAGCACATTGTGAAGTGAACCTGTGTAGCTGTCCCCTGGGCTGAATTAAAGCAGTACAGTCTACAAGCTAACTACTATTACTGCATGGATATTATTAGCTTAGGGTTGGTTCCAATCTTGACCTAAGCTATGTTTACACTAGGCCTATGCCCTAACTAGGCAAGCTTATAACGCTGAGAATCAAAATCTGCTAATTAGCCTTGGCCTTGTATTATCAGTGGTACCAAATTTTGAAATGTGTGGGCCCACTTGGCTTTGTGGTACTGATTTTACCCAACGCAGAGTCAAGGCTATGGTATGTTAGTAAGTTGTTAGTGTACTGTTACCGTAGGGCTTATAGACAGGAAGGTGAAATTAAACATATTGCAGCCAGGACTTGGCCGCCTCTTACTGTATAGCGAAAGACTAAGCAAATGTTGCACCCACAGCCTACTGTACTGTGTTCACTGCGATTGTCTTATGTCTTTGTAATTGGTAGGTTAACAGTGACATTGAACTGAGGGCGACCCAAAACTACAGATGATGGAGAGGGGGTGGGGTAAAATATGTAAAAATTTCCCCCTCCTCTCAGTCTCAATCCACTTCCCTGGTAGGCAATCCACTAACCCTCAATCAGTGTCTAGCATAGTACGATCCATTAGACTATGCTCCGAATACAAGGACATAGCCTAGGCCTAATGCTAAATGGCACATAGACATAGGCCTAGTGTGTAAGCTATGGCCTAACTGAGGACTAAAGTTTGCAATCCTCCTGCATTGATGTGCCCTCCAAATGTGCTACTCTGGCTTCAAGCTTGTAACGATTGCATGAGACTGAGACTTCATTTCAAAGAGAATTAAATCTAACGTTAGGCCTGGATAGGCTAACGTTATAGGCCTAACGTTAGGCCCTAGGCTATAGCCAAATTAATATTATGTGAGGCCCAGGGCCTAGGCCTAGAGTTAGACCAAATATTACACGGCCTTGGCGCAGTACTGACTAGACCTGACCTTACAGATCAAGTCTGTGAACTTGCAAGACGACAACCTAAATGGGCTGATTCTGTGTTTGTCAACGTTACCATTTCTCTCTCTACCCAAGTATGCTACGCGGTAACGTTAACACAATAACAGAGCCCCGTTTTAGGCCTGGGATGTATCCTGTGTGTGGTGTGTAATTGTATCACGTTGGGCCTAACTGGGCACCATTGCTTAACTCCGCTTGTGAGAATATCCGTGTAGAACACTTAGACCACAAAACACGAATAAACGCACCATTTCCACCGATCTTTTCTGCCATTATGGTGCTATACTTGGCCTTTTTCTTGTGAACCCTTGATACGTGTCATTCCAAAACCGAAACAAGTCATTTTTAAAGCAAAAGATTCTGTATGACTCCTTCCATCCGGCAGGCTTTCTTGATGGTCGTGTGGCCAGAGCTAGACAGCTGAGCCGTCGCGCGCTAGGGCAAATATCTTACATGACGTCAGCAGAAACACGGGCGATGATTGGACAAAAGTAAGAAAATCGGATAGCTGCCGATAAAAATCGCTCTGCTATCCGATCAAAAAAATAAATCGGATTGGAATACTTGATCGGAAAGCAATCCGAATCCGAAGCCGTTGTAGTGTGACCGTCCTCATAGGAAATCCACTATTTCGATTTTTTCAGAAAAAATCGGATCCGAATCCGAATTCGGAATCGCTGTAGTGTGACCCGGCCATTACGCCCTCACAACGGAAAATCAACTAGTGCATTTGCTTCCCAAGAGCGCAGAAGTGTGCGTCAAGTATTTCGGATAATACACAGAGAAAAAATGTATTCCGCACGTATAGAACGCGTTGTAAAAAGACACGCACACAAACCTCTTTTAACAATGAAATTTCTGTAACGTACGCGTTCTTATTTCACGGCTACGCAGATCGCCAAAAAGAACAGTGCTCATGTCAAATTCACACTTCAATATTTGCGTCTACACGAGGAGTCACTGAACGTAACAGTGTAGGTATAGTAGTTTTGAATCTATGCTGAAAATATATTTGGTCAGTACTAGCAACAAGCGCGTCTACACTGTGTACTGCTGATTTACATTACTATCATCAATGTTAAGTCTTTGTGTACCGAAACGTTAAAAAATGTGATTTCTCACAAAAATTGATATTCGATCTTGGTTGTATGTGGAATGTTTCCTTCTGGAATTATACTAAATATACTTAAAAATGTGATTTTTACCAAAATTGACGTTTGTCTTCCTGTCACGTGACCTTAGACCTTGGTTACCATGGTAATCACATATTTGTATTGAAATTCGGGGTTGGAAGGTTTGTTAGCCTCATACAGCAACATAAATTCATTCGTCGTTCATTGTATCAGTTAAATAACCATAGCAATTGCGTCACGAACTCGATGAAGGCAGTGGCGTAGCTAGGGTTTGTAGTGCCCGGGGCAAGAAACGAAATTGGCGCCCTACCCCCATCTTCCGGGGGGTAATCTTATGAATACTTACACAACTCAAGACCTTAAATAGAACAAATGTCCATGGGCGTCCGCAGAAAAAAATTCAGAGGGCAAAATTTTTCAGGGCGGCCCAACTTTTTTCATGGGAAATATTTTACTCTCAGAAAGAGTTTAGATGCTACTGTCACACAGTGTTGACAAAGGCCTAGCCAGGAATTTGTCATGGGGGGGGGGGGCGAAGCCCATAGACAGACTCTCATCGCTCTGCGCCACCATGAGTTTGCACGGGGCGCAAGAAAATTTTGGCCCAAAATGCTTTCCAGATCGCTGGAAATGGCACTTCCAAGGCCTATTTACCGCACATAAAAAGGGGAAACACTTTCAATATCGTAAATATTATTTTATTAAAAAGATGAAATTGCTGTATCAATATCATGCTCATGGCAAATGGTAGTTTCAACATTTTTTAAGTGATCTCGATTTGGCGCCCCCTAGTGGTGGCGCCCGAGGCAACTTGCCCCCCTCCCCACATCTACGCTACTGGATGAAGGTTTGCCATTCTTCAACTTACATAAGGAGTAAGTTTGACCTATACTTTCCGCTAAATACTGTTACCATTAACAGATCGGTTTGCGCGTCTGTTACTCAAACGAAGTTCGAATATCACCACGCGACTTTCATGCCGCGTCGTAGAAATCTAAAGCGCAATAGTTCCAGGGCACGGACGTCAGCTCGACGACGTGAACTGTGGGTTAAAACGCCGCGTCGTCCTGCCCACGTCGTGTAATCTAAAGCTCCCTAATGAAATTTCTGTAACGTACGCATTCTTATTTCCCTACGCAGATCCCCGAAAAGAACGGCGCGCATGTCAAATTCACACTTCGATATTTGCGTCTCCACAAAGAGTCACTGAGCGTAACAGTGCAGTTATAGTAGTTTGGAATCTATGCTTACAATATCTTTGGTCAGTACTAGTAAAAAACGCGTCTACACTGTGTACTGTTGATTTACGTAGCTATCATCAATGTTAAGTCTTTGTGTACCGAGACGTTAAACAAAATGTAATTTCTCACAAAAATTGATCTTTGACCTTGGTTGTCATGGCAACCATATATTTTGGTAGCATTAGACACGTTCACCATATGTGTGAGGTTTTGTATATTTGGAATGTTTCCTTCTGGAATTATATTAAAAATACTTCCTTGACTTCCTGTCACGTGACCTTTGACCTTGGTAGCCATGGCAACCATATATTATGGTCGTATTAGGCAGGTTCATCATATGTGTGAAGTTTCATGTATGTGGAATTTTCCTACTGGAATTATACTAAAAAATTAAAATAATTTAATTTCTTACCAAAAATGATCTTTGACCTTGGTTACCATGGCAACCATATATTTTGGTAGCATTAGACACGTTCATCATATGTGTGAAGTTTCATGTATGTGGAATGTTTCCTTCTGGAATTATATAAAATATACTAAAAATGTGACTTTTTTACCAAAATTGACCTTTGACTTCCTGTCACGTGATCTTTGACGTTGGTTGACATGGTAATCATATATGTTGGTACTATTTGGCACATTAATCATTTGTGCGAAATTTTGTGTATGTGGAATGTGTCCTTCTGGAGTTATATGATTTTTTACCAAAATTGACCCTTGACTTCCTGTCACGTGACCTTTGACCTTGGTAGCCATGGAAACCACATATTATGGTCGTATTGGGCAGGTTCATCATATGTGTGAAGTTTCATATATGTGGAATGTTTCCTTCTGGAATTATACTAAAAACTACAATAATTTAATATCTAATAAAAAAATGATCTTTGATCTTGGTTACCATGGCAACCATATATTTTGGTAGCATTAGACACGTTCACCATATGTGTGAGGTTTTGTGCATTTGGAATGTTTCCTTCTGGAGTTATACTTAAAATACTAAAAAAATGTGATTTCTCACAAAATTGATCTTTGACCTTGGTTACCATGGCAACCATATATTTTGGTAGCATTAGACATGTTCATCATACATGTGAATTAAGTTTCATGTATGTGGAATGTTTCCTTCTGGAATTATATTAAATATACTAAAAAAAGTGATTTTTACCAAAATTGACGTTTGTCTTCCTGTCACGTGACCTTTGACCTTGGTTACCATGGTAATCACATACTTTGGTACTATTTGGCATATTCATCATATATGCAAAATTGCATGTATGTAGAATGTTTCCTTCTGGAATTATACTTAAAATACTTAAAAAATGTGATTTCTCACAAAAAATTGACCTTTGACCATGGTTGCCATGGCAACCATTATATATGGTAGCATTAGACACGTTCATCATATGTGCAAAGTTTCATGTATGTGGAATGTTCCTTCTGGAATTATACTAAAAGTACTAAAAAATTGTGATTTCTCACAAAAATTGATCTTTGACCTTGGTTGCCATGGCAACCATATATTTTGGTAGTATTAGACACGTTCATCATATGTGCAAAGTTTCATGTATGTGGAATGTTTCCTTCTGGAATTACACTTAAAGTACTAAAAAAATGTGATTTCTCACAAAAATTGATCTTTGACCTTGGTTGCCATGGCAACCATATATTTTGGTAGTATTAGACACGTTCATCATATGTGCAAAGTTTCATGTATGTGGAATGTTTCCTTCTGGAATTACACTTAAAGTACTAAAAAAATGTGATTTCTCACAAAAATTGATCTTTGACCGTGGTCGCCATGGCAACCATATATTTTGGTAGCATTAGACACGTTCATCATATGTGCAAAATTTCATGTATGTGGAATGTTTCCTCTTGGAATTATACTAATAATACTAAAAAACCGTGAATTTCCCAAAATATTGAATATGGCCTCTGACCTTTGACCTTTTCCGCCAAAAGTCGATTGTCATTCGTCCGTTTGCCTAAGAAGATTACAACGATGATGTGTGCAACTCGTATTTTCAGTTTCTAATGCAACGGTCGACATGGCAACAAAATCATATGACGTCATATGCTGCCTCTCGTTGCCGTTCTAGCCATAACGCCAAAACGTGAAGTTCACGTAGACGCATGCGCATAATCACAACATGACGTCATTACGTCGTAGCCGACGTCCACGCAGTGCAATCTAAAGCTCCCTATTGTTAAAAGAGGTTAGCGGGTGTGTCTTTTTACAACGCGTTCTACACGCGCGGAACACTTTTTTTCTCTGACGTGTGTATTATCCGAAATACTTGACGCACACTTCTGCGCTCTTGGGAAGCAAACGCGCTAGTTGATTTCCCGTTGTGAGGGCGTAAGAAATTAAAAGCGCATATAAAAGTACGTTTCTTATAAAAGATATAGGAACTGACTAATGAATGCAGGCGAATAAGTGTAAGAACTTTACACCAGTCATTGTGCGCTCATGTTCAAGTGGACTTATTTGTAATGCTGTCAGGAAGAATTAAACTTCTTGTAAGTAGAATTTAGTGTTGAGGAATGAATACTTCTTACATTACAATGTTCCGAAATAGTATTAATACTTTTGTAAGACATTTATTTCTCTGTAGCCTGTGCTTTTTTAAAACTGCTGAACAGTGATCAGCACTTCCGCCCCATATTTTGGGTTCCATGGGGAGTCAACACGCCATCCTAAATTTGGAATCTATGCTTGTAATATTTTTGGTACTGACTGTCCATTCCAATGATGCGCATGCTAACACGAGCAAGCATGCACATCGTATGATGTGCACATATTTTCTGTATAGCGCACTGAAGGCGTTCTTTTTGCACAACAACAAAAGGGCGTATGAAGGGAAACTAGTACGCGTGCAGACACTGATCTGTTTGTTTGTTGATTCTACACATAGATCGATGCGCTAAAGGGGCGGTCGCCTCCGAAGGCCGCTGTCAGAAATTTCTAGTCTCTGTCGGAAATTTTTACCACCTTAATTAAAAATTCTTACAACGGAAAATAGCTTAAATTATATTCTTAGGGGTTTACTTACAACACTTCTTATGTTTCTAAGCAGAATTACACATCGAAATGGTTACTGACAAGTCCTGGAAATGTCATTTAAGGCAATTTTGGAGATATTTTAATCTAATTTTTTTCCGCGCGCTACACGCCAGAGGATGGTGGCGCTACGCTTAGATAGTACCTAGAGACCCTATAGTGGGAGAGACTGGCCAACCATTGTTCTCAGATACGCGTTCTGATTGGATGAAATTCATGGGCACCATTTTGGAGCCAAAGTACGAGCTTGCAAGATCATGTGTGCCTAGCCTATATGTACATTCGAGAAGTTTGTGCAGGCCGCCTGTACGTACGTACGGCCGGACGGACGCATCCTGTGTAAGATAGTCTAGATAGACATGTTTTGTTTCCAAAATTGCTGCCAGGTTGTGCTGCATTTGGATGCACGAACAGACTAGAAAAGGGTTACAAGTTGTATAGATTACCATCCTGTACAAAAAAAGAAGGCTTCGGTGGGCTGTAAAAGTTAGAAGATTTAATTGCAATCCATCAAATAGCGATCGCTTATGCGATGTAACTTTTACAGCAAACAACTTAGTAATACACTTAGGCCTAACGTTAGAGTAGGCTTAGCCTTATAGTTAGGTTACAACGTTCTGCACAAGGCCTAGCCTATACCGTATACGGCGGTTCCATCTCTATACTCCAGCTGCTTGATATTCCAACACATAAACCGAAGTACAACTGCTAACCCTTTGGCATAACCGGCTAACCCTAATACTCGGAACATCCCCATAGAGACGTTGGAATACCAGAGCTGCAGTCCCCAGTCATAGCTAAGTGTAGGAGCAGTGGCGTATTTGGGGGGGCATTGAGCCATGCCCCTACCCCCTCACTCATGCCGATTTTTTACTTCCTAAAGATACGTTAATTTTTTAACACAAATTTTACTGCAAATGGTAGCATATGTGACACCAGATTGCATGTAAGGACACCTAATTTTTCAAAAATTTCAAAGGGGAGGGGCACCACATTAGGCCATGGTTCCCCCTCACTGATGCCGATGTTTTTGTTTTAGTTCCTAAAAATACGTCAATTTTTTAACACAAATTTTACTTCAAATGTAGCCTATGTGGCAAAAAGATTGCATGTAAGGACACCCAATTTTTCAAAAATTTTCATAGGGGAGGGGGACACAATAACAGGTCAAACATTGTTCCCAGATCTATTAGTAATATGAGAAAACTGAAACATTTGCGTACCTTTGACTTTGATGTAGGTATTTACATGGAATACACCCTGGTCAGTCATAATTTTATAAAACCTAGGCCTAGGCCCATGGGACGTCTATCCTGGGGGGACAGGGGACACGTCCCCCCACATTTTGGAAATACACCCATTGACTTAAGATTTTTGACAGAAGTCGCCATGCCCCCCCCCCCATACACACACCCGAGTAAAGATTGACGTCCATGCCTGGACCTTTCCATAAAATAAGTCTCACTAGGAAGTGCTCCCCTATATTTACCCCTTCCCCCAGACCTCTCCTGAAACTTTTACTAAATAATGAAAAATCTTAAATGATTAGTTCAACTTGCTTAGATCTTTCCATAAAAAGCACCATTTTGCATGTATGCCATCCTGCATTAACGTACTGGTAGCTTCTTTGAAAGAAGGGGATAGACTCAGCCCATAATATACCCACCCCCTCCCCCTCTCCTACCAGCACAAAAATAAGACAACCTAAACTGAGATTTTTTGAAATAAAATCGCTTTTAAAACTGTCAAAATAGCATACACCATTCTGCATTTTCGTCACTTTCTATTAGCAAAAGTTACTTAAAATGGAGGGTGTTATCCCGAGCTCCCGACCCCTCCCAGGACGGCTTTTCTTGCACCGGGTGACAAACTAAAGGATCCTTCAGACAGTGCCAGCCAGAGTCAACCAATACGAATGATTGTCACAAGAGAACAGACCGCTGTAACTCACTTTGTTTTACATTTTGTACGGAAAACTGTACGCACACAGTGTATATGATACCTGGCCATAGTTAACATTTGGCTCCAAAATGGCTCCCATGAAATAAGTTGGCCAATCTCTCCCACTATAGGGTCTCTAATAGTACCAAAGATACTATAAGCATAGATTCCACACTCCTATACCTACACTTTTACGGAAATTGCCCCCTCATGAAGAGGCAAATATCGGAGCGGAAGTGTGGAATTGGCAAGTGCGCCGTTCTATTCGACGATCTGAGTACGAAAAAAGAACGCGTTACGGACAACGCCATTGTTATAAAATGGTTGACCCACGTGCGTTTTGACAGCGCGTTTTGTACACGCAATATACCTTTCTCTATGCATTTATCTAAATGCACAGAGAAACTAACTACCGCGCACTTAAAAAAAGAACACGCTAATTGCGTTCCCGTTAAATGCTTGTTAGAAGTCGACGCAAATTTTTAACAGCGCTTTTGACGAGACCATGGTAACTGACCTATTTATAGATTGCGGACTTAAAAACAGTCATTGTGCGTTCATGACAGAGTGTTTGCTTGACATGGCACCGGGAAGAAGCATAACTTGTCTGTGAATGGAATATATTGAGGAGTGATTATTTATCAGATTTAAGAATGTTCCGAATTAACATGTAGTTACACCAGGGAGTTGTTATTTGGACAGTCAACTCCCTGGTTACACTTAAGCAAGACTTTAATCTGCCTAACTGTTTTCAAAACGACTGAACAGTGATCAGCACTTCCGCCCTGATATTTTGGCCTCCATGAAGAGTCAGCGGGTCATTTAAAGTTTGGAATCTATACTTATAATATCTTTGGATAGTACATCATTACTTCAAGATAATAATCTGTCGGAAATGTTTTGCTCCCCCCCCCCCCCCACAAAAAATATCTAGCTACGCCACTGCAGTGCACCATCCGCGATCGGCGCATTGTGTGTTATCTTTTCAAAGATATAGACCTTATGCATATGATGTCACAAAGGAGAAAGTGCTCCCTCGTTTGGGGGAAAATGGAGGAAAAGCGTGTATCATTGCAAGTTACACCAATAAATGCAGACAGCTGATTTGTAACAAATCGTACACGCGCGTAAGTCTACTACATGTGCGGCAAAATCTACGCCGTGAGTGCACGTTTCAGACGTGTGCTTCATTGTTTTCACCCAAAATGACGTCAGTGTGATGTCAACGCGTAAGGTCTATTATAAGTACAGATGCCAAAGTCCTATACCTACACTGTTACGGAGATTGAATCCTCATGGAGACGCAAATATGGGAGTGGAAGTGTGGATTTGACATAACCGCTTTTTTATTCGGGGATGTGCGCATTATAATAGGTACGCACTGGAAATTTCATTCCGTAAATAGCGTGGCTTGCGTGAGCGTTGTGTACGCGCAGGATAACGTTCTCTGTGTTTTATCCAGAATACTTGACTTGACACTTTTGCACGCTCCGGAAACAAACGCACTAGTTGATTTCCCGTTGTGAGAGCGTGAGATATTAAAGGCTCATTTAAAAGTGCGTTACCTGAAGATTCAACGAAAACTGACCAATAAATAAGCCCAAGAACTGAGCTTCAAACGTGCCATTGTATGTACATTTTCAAGAGCACTTAATGCAATGAAAAATGCCACAAGGAAGAAATAACGTTCTTCTTTTAAGTGAAATCTATTGAGGAGGGATACTCCTTAAATTTACAATGTTTCAAAATAACAAGTGTTCATACTTTTGTAAGACATCTGTCTCTTTGCTTTCAAAACGACTGAACAGAGCAGTCGCTTTCAGCACTTTCGGCCCGATATTGTGGCTCCATGGGGATTCAGATCGCCATTTGGAATCTATGTTTATAACATCTTAGTACCTTTCCATTTAGCGCACACCCTATTTACAATTAGGGCTATCATGAAGTCTGTAGGCCAATGGAGTTTTAGATTCGTATTCTTGGGGTTGGATGTACTTGTAAACCCAAAGGTAATAATAAGTAAGGATACTATATCGTTTCTGTCACACATTAGTACATTTGCGTCAGATACTGTGAAGTTGCTAAGGCAATCCATGTACTAGACGCAGTGGAATGATGTGGATGCGAACTTATGCGTGATTGTGCGAATCATGAGGCCGAAGAGGCCGCGTTAAAGACACGCTACAGGTGTAGGGCGCGTTACCATGCTCACATTGCTCAGTGTTATATTATTCCCGAAGGTGATCTACATAACGTGACCTCCAGTTCGGGTTCAATTTCGCACGGTAAAGATAGCTCTCACGTGACGTCATAAGAGCTTTTTACGTGTATTATTTCACTTCAGCCATGTCTACATGAGGGCAACCCCGGCATGTGTGTACAGGCTTGCCCTCAGACATGGCGGTTGCTAATCCCTAGCAGGCTAGCTGTTACGTCACTGAGAACTATCTATATTCCACACATAGAGCAGGATATATATTGCTCTGTGATTCCACATTGATGTGCGTGCCTATAGTTATACGGCTCAGCACAGTGCCTGTGCTGGCGATGAGATAAGCAACTCCGTGGATTGCCCTCCTGTATTGTGATTTTCGTCACTTTTAGTGTGTGTGTGTCCAATTTTGTTTTGTTCATATCTCCTAGATGGAATAGGCGATTTTCTTCAAACTTGGTGGAAAGATGCCCTAGGTAGAACCCCGGTGCTACACTGATTTCCGGAAGGAAACATCAAAGGTCAGAGGTCAAAGGTCAAATTATGTGAAAATGACTATGTTTACACAAACTCCTAGAGGAAACACCCCATTGACATGAAGCTTCACATACATAATAAAAGTAGGTAGTGCTACCAAAATATGTGGTTACCATGACAATCAAGGTCAAAGGTCACGTGATGGAAGGGAAAATACATATTTTTAAGCGAAAATCTGTGACACGAACTTCTCCTTGTGAGGGCGACAGATTCTTTTGAAATTTGGTGGGTAGGTACCGTACTGCATGAACTTGTGTCTCGCAGACTCTCGTTAGAAAAGGTAAAAAGTCAATGGTCAAAGCTCAAATTTTGTAAAAAATCACAACTTTTAGTTTTTTTTAGGTTAATTCAAGGAGGAAACTTCCACTAACATGAAACTTAACACATTTAGTAAGGGTCCCTAGTACTACCAATATATATGATTGCCATGGCAACTCATGTAAAGGGTCACGTGAAAAAAGTCAAAAGTACATTTTCTTATTTTGAGCCCGAGAACCGCTATTAAACAGCTGGAACGATTCACTTCAAACTTGGTGGGGAGGTACCCCAGTATGTCAACTTTTGTATCCCAGACCCTTGGAAGTAAAGGTCAAAGATCAGAGGTCAAATGTCAAACTTTGTGAAAAAATCACATTTTTTAGTATTTAGTATTATTCCAAAAGCAAATATTCCATTAATATGAAACTCCACATACCTGATAAACGTATAAACTACTAACAAAATACAAGATTGCCACAGCAACCAAGGTGAAAGTCTATGTGACAGAAGGTCAAATGTACATTTTCTTATTTCGAAAACTACTGGGAAACGGCTGAGCCGATTCTCTTCGGCTTGGTGGGAAGGTACCCAGGGGTAAGAAAATATGTCTCACTCAGTCGGGAAGTAAAGTTCAAAGGTCAGAGGTAAAAAATTAGCTGGTGTGCCTGCGTCTGGTAAACACACCGAATACATTTTTCTGTGTATGAGTCTTAAATATTCTTGACGCGAACTATACCTCGCGTTAACAAAATGTAATGCACAAATTGCTTCCCCGTAGAAAGCGCGTAGTAAGACACCAACGCGACCTTTACGAGCCTGTTCACTGTGAATAGAGCCTCGCCGGTACGCGATGACTGCTTAACACTGATGATAGCAATGTGCCGTAAGTACAGCACACATAGTATGTGCGTTTGTTTTTAGTACTGGCTCTCCATTCCAATAATGTGCATGCTAACGCGCGCAAGTATGCATATCATATTGTGTGCACAGATTTTATGTATAGCGCACTGAATTCGTCCTTTTTACACAACAAAAGGGCGCATGGAGACGCAAATATCAGGGCGGCAGTGTGGATTTTACATACGCGTCTTTCTATTCCGTGATTCAGGTGCGGATCCAGAGGGGGAGGGGGCGCCCTCCCCCCCCCCCCCCGCCACGAAAAAAAGGAAGGGAGAAAAAAGGGAAGAGTGACAAAGAAAAAAG
Source organism: Holothuria leucospilota (assembly GCA_029531755.1). Taxonomy (NCBI): domain Eukaryota; kingdom Metazoa; phylum Echinodermata; class Holothuroidea; order Aspidochirotida; family Holothuriidae; genus Holothuria; species Holothuria leucospilota. The sequence continues at coordinate 54,899,284 of CM055970.1, forward strand.
AAAAGGAGAAAGAAAAATTAAGAGCAAAAATGAATAAAAGTGTCTAAGAACGTATTCAAAGTATATATTTCTGTAGGGGTTGGGTGGAGCTATAGCTGGATTATCTCTTTAGGTATCTTTCAAAGTGGTTGGCGACGAAAGGAGAGCTACAATGTTCAAAAACAGGTGAATAACTGAGTAATGATCCTTGACTTAAGATCTAAATAAGTAAACATCGTGATCTGCAGTATGGACCCGGCTAGCTGTGCTGAAATTTAGTAACAATTTTGTGTTAAAGAGTGAAATTTTTTGTAATCTAGAAGGATTGAGAGGCAAAGTTTTCGCCCTACAGACCTTGCAGAATGAATACAGAAGACAAGATGTCAGGTGACGTGCTGTTGTGCACAGTGGCACCAGCTGTGGTAGGCAAAGTAGCGGAGTGCTTACTCTATTCGATTTCGAAACTGTCTGAAAAGTTTTAAAATGAACTTAAAAGGCTTTTAAGCAAGAGACAGTGGCGTCGGCACAGTGGGCAATGGGTGACGCCGTGTGACCCCCTCCCCCATACATTCTTGAAAATTTTTAAAATGGTCCCAAAATTCGTTTAAGCTACAGATTTCTGTGGAGGGTGTAGGGTGAGATGTGTTTTTGATGATTGGTTTATTTGTTCTAACCATTGTCTTTCACAAAACTGTTCTCAAACTATCATAAGTTTTGGAAATCCTCGACGAATTCCAAATTTTCGCACGTTCCGCTAGCGTCAAGCCTTGTGTCAGCGTTGTCCTTATTATCAATAGCTTTCGGTAACTACTCACGGGGGAACAAAGGAGCAAAAGTGCTTTTTAAGAATTCTCTGTCAGAAGATTCGTTTCTGAATAGCATAGGTTGGTGGGAGTGACAGTGTCCGATGCAGGTTCTGAATGCAGGTTTTGTCATGAACTAATATTTATTCAAAATTTCGGCGCGCTTCGCGCGCGTAAGCCAGGGTTCACACCCGATTTCATATACCATTGACAAAGCTATGACGCAAGAAATTATTCAAATGCAAACATTTTTTTCTAAAAAGTACATCTTCTCTGTAGGGCTCTCATCATTATGGGATCTTTGACTAATCTAGTCTAGCACATCACTTGAAAGATTGAAAGTACGTAGTTGCCGTTGCTTATTTTCCAAACATTTTACAGCGACGTTCAATAACGACGAAAATCTTTTCTGAAACGAATTTTGCCTGTCCACCATCCCTCTTTCTATACCTGAAAAGAAGGTGATATATGTATCATCTCTCCTCCCATATGGATGTCAGGTTGAGAGAGTCCTGTTGGTCCCTTTTTCAGTGTACAATTAATGCAGAGCTCTCGGGAGGCTCTATACCGAAAATTTTCGGCGCTTCGCGCGCAATTGTTTACGCTTACGGAGAGAGGTACGTTTTTATTGAGTGATGGATTTTTTATCACTTTTTTATCACAAAGTCATTTGAAAACTTTCACGATTTTTGCAAAGTCTTCTCAATATTTCTTGATTTTCTCTTGATCTGCGCACTTTTAGCCTTGAATTGCTCCCTTTACTATCAATAAGGTAACGAACGTATTCGCATTACTCATCAGTGGGGTTCTACCATAAGCCAATTATTCGTGTGCATAAACGTGATTTCAGAGGAGCCAGCATTGTAAGGATGTAAAGCAAGTGATATTCATTTTTTCACCGTCCTCTTCTTATGAGAACTGAAAACTTAGTATCGAACCCACCTTCTTGTTAGATACATACAAAGGGAATTGCCACCGTTAGTTATCGCAATGGTTTTAGATGTAAGCTCAAATTATCGGCGGACTTCGCGCGCAATTATTTCATCTGAGTCCCATACCCGAATACCGTATAACGAAAATAAAACACTCATTATGGCAAAAATAATTTCAAGTTTCCTACAGGTTCTCATAATGTTGGTGTGTAAGTTTTAAGATAACTTAGATTGTCCGGAACTCTGCAGGTACATATAGTAACTTATACTGAGCCATACACATCAAATTCCATGCAACATGAAAAGGTATAAAATCTCACTGACATAAGAACTGGAGCCGATTGCTGTGCTTTTAAAATGAGATATTGCGAGAGCTTCCGGGGGCTTCGCCTCCTGGACCCCGCAAGGGGCCCTAACGTGGGCCCCTGGACCCCACGCGTAGGAACTCGCGCTTCGCGCTCGTGGTGCACCTTCGGTGCACATGAGATTTTCCATCTTGGGCCCCCCCCCCCCTCGAAATTTCTGGATCCGCGCCTGCTGTGATGTGCGTATAATAGGCACGCAATACAGAAAACGCCATTGTTAGAACAGCCCCGTTTGCGTGAGCATTGTAAACACGCTGAAAATAGGTATAGCCTGTCTTTATATCTAGAATACTTCACGCGTACTTCTGCGTTATCATCGACGAACGTGCTGGTAGTTGTTTTCACTTTGTGAGCCGTGAAAAATTAAAGGATATAAAAGTGCGTAATTTGAAGTTACCATAGAAACTGACGTATGAATAGACTATGAGTTTCAGTTCAAACCACTCAATGTGCGTTCATATTCAAGTGCACATATTCGGAGACCGGGGAGCCAATTTTGAAGTGCGGGGGCTAATCATTGAAGCCGCCCAATATCTTTAATAAAAAAATGCAGTTTAATGCTGCCCAAAATGCAGTTTAAGACATATGAAAGAATAACACCGCAGAAAAAGTGCGTCTCTGGGGTCCCTGCAGTTATGTGTAGGCCTTATGCCACAAGGAAGAGAAAAAGTTCTTGTAAGTTACATGGCTCAATGCGTTTGCTAGCGATCAGATAAGCAACTCCGTGGATTGCCCTCTCGTTTCAATATGAAGAGATATGTACACTAGAAAAATTGAGTGAACTGAGCTTCACAGAATTTTTCTCACTTCCGTGCCAATTGATTGATATCTGTCAGGCGAGGATCCAGAGGCTCCTATTGAGCAGTCTGATGTCTTTTAAAAGAAAATGACGTAGCTTAAACAATCATGCATGGAAATTGTCGCATCAGGAGATCATGCTATGTTGGTAAAAATCATTTGTCTTTCGAAATCGTACTTCATTTTATAGTTAAACCATATTATGAAGGCTGTGCTTGTAGAGTTTAGACTTTAGAGAATCAAATAAACTTTTGCAAAACTCTGCGGAGGGATCAGGTAATCAATAAATCTCTTGCCTATTTCTGCTATAGTCGAGTATGGATGAGGAATGGAAATTGAAACATTTAGACATAGAAGATAATTAATACTGGCAAGACAAAAGTTTAGGTGTTCCTATTTGAGCTGCCTTTTTTATTAGAAAATTCTGATTCAAGTGATATATGAAGTGATGTATCAAGTGTTTCATATGACATTCCGTTTGTGCCAAGTAATTAAGAATTCACTTTAATATAAACAAGACAAAAGTAGTCGTATTTTACAGAGGTAAAATTAGAAAAAAAAAACTGTTTTTATTTTTTGGATAAAGTTCTTGAAGTCACTAACAATTATTCTACTTAGGTTATCAATTTAACTTTACTTATAATAAATTTACTAAGGGTGAAGCGTTGCAAGTAAATCAGGCCCAGAGGCATTATACAGTCTTCTTACTAAATCTCTTTAACTCAATCTGCCCATTGATTTACAATTGGAGTTGTTTGATCAATTAGTTTTACCTATTTTACCTTATGGTTGTGAAATATGGGGGTTCAAAGATTTAAAAATAATGGAGTCATTTCACCTGAAGTTTCTTAAAACCATTCCAAGAGTGAACAAGTATACATCCAATTGTATGGTTCATGAAGGCCTGGGAAGAGATAAGTTAGTTAACACGGGTGAAGCCAGGATGGTGTCCTTTTGAGGTAGATTAGTCAATGGTGGTACACAGAAACTTTTATTCATGACGTTTAGGCTTTTATGATAAGGAATTCACTCATCTCCTTGGATTCTTAAGTTACATTCAGTATTTAACAAGACAGGCTTATCATATATGTAGGACACCGCAATCAAGAAGCTTTTAATCTAGTAGCACGATATTTCCAGTTTCATATATTAAAAGGGCAATGAAGCAGAGGGTTAATGACATTAATGAGAAAGATTTGTTGTCCGAAGTAAATTCTAATAATCAATGTTTAATTTACAGAATCTTTAAGAAGAAATTATAGAATTTGAAATATACTTGAAAATACTTGACGTGCGTGCACGAATTAATTTGTGTAAACTTCGTTGTGCAAACATTAAGATTAAAACAGTAACTGGAAGGTTTGAAAACATTGTGGTCCATGAAAGAATCTGTACGTTGTGCACTAGGGAAAGTAGAGGGGAAGAATTTCATTATTTCAATAGGATAAATATAAAAATGTCAGAAATTTATGCATAAAACCTTATTTTAGGAGGAATCCAAACACATTAAAAATGGAACAATTACTTCAAACCAACAGTAAAGATAAACCTAATGAAGTTGAGTCTACTTTGTGAAAAGTAAAGAGTAGCTTTTAAGTCTTAGGTTAGGGCCGGAATTTACTTGCACTTTTATTTAATTTTCGTATTGTTTTAATCTATTTTTTTATTTTTCTCCCTTCTTGAAGTTCTTTGGATAATGAAAATAATTTTGCTTATGTCATTTTTATTGGCTCTAATACCTCTTCGGAGGATAAATAGAGAAGAAGCTGAAATTGAAAACTGAAATAACTCATTTTATACCTTCAAAACTCATTAAACCGTCAAAGTCTAATCCGCCGTCAAAACTAGTTTTGCTGTCAAAAGTCATTAAGTCGTCAAAAGTTCTTACACCTTCAAAATAACTTTTGTTGTCAAAACTACTTTTGCCATCTTAACTAATTAACACTTCTTAAAAAATCCGGTGTCACAACTCATTTTGCCGTCAAAACTTGTTTAAGCCTTCACAATTAATTCATTTGTCAAAATTACTTTGGGCGTCTTAACTTATTAAGTCCTCCAAGGAAAATCCGTTGTCAAAACTCATGATGTCTTCAAAAATATGTCAAATATATTTCGTCGCATTTCATTATGCCGCCTAATGTGCTTACGCCTCCAACACTCATTCCGTTGTCTAAACACGAAACGCCGTCCAAAGCTATTGAAGGCGTAAGCGGGATAGGGCGGAATATAATTTAACGTACTGTTTGAAGACATAATGAGTTTTGACAACGGATTTTCTTTGAAGGATTTAATACGTTAAGACGGCAAAAGTCATTTTGACAACGGAATTAATTTTGAAGGCGTGATAAGTTTTGAATTCCTAACGACTTTTGATGTCCAAATTAGTATTGACGACGGAAAAGATTTTAAAGGCATAAAATGAGTTTTGAAGGCTCCATTACTTGGCACAAACGGGGCGCCATAGTTTTACACCGTCGATTAGTTTTTCCTGTAAGTAGCAGTTCATGAACGTATAAACATTGCTACAATTTTTGTTCTTTTACAGCTCAGTATCTGGCACTATACTTGAATCGAATGATAAAGATGTCGTTCTTGATACATTTAGTTCTTTGTAAGTAAATATTGCGCTTTTTCCTCGAATTTTGTATTTATCATAGAGTATTTAATTACAATGGAACACGCCAATATAATAGATTCTGTTACCATTAAACACTTGGCCTGTATTGGGCAAAAATTGTTACATTACGTTAACCAATGTCACATTTGAAAATGCAAAACATCTGTACCTTGAAGTCGAACTTTAAAATCCAAACTTTATGCTTATTGAAAACCACAATCAATACCTCTATAATTTTACTCTTTCATATCCAATAATTGTTGACATTAATTTCTCCAGTAGTTTTGATTGTTATCATTTCACTCTGTGACGTCAGTTTGAGTAAACGGTCTCATCAAACTCGAATGATGAAGATGTATATTATGTTACTGAATCGTTGCAGAATTCATTACTAGTTTAAACAATGCAAGCTTGCAGGCTTTGAGCAATGGGAAGCATAATGTTTCACGTCAGAAGTTCAGTTTAATCTTTTTAACGTGGTAATTAAGTTTTGTAGCAAAAATAAGTTTGGAGCAAGTAGGGTTTAATGTTAAGTGTTAATTTAAGTTAATACAAAAGATGTTAAGCCAGTAAATTTCATCAAACAACAAATCCGTAATAGTCTCTGACAGTCTGTCTTCATGTCAAATAACTTTCTAAGACTGGAATTCGCTATTTTGGGAATTATGAGAGAGTACCAGCACAATTCACACGATTACTGAAATGAATATTTTCCTTACATTCTGATCCTCATCTCAACAAAACTAGTTTTGACATTTTACTACTCGTTCTAGGTGTATTTTAAAAAGCAGATTGAAGAGGTTACTGTAATTAAGCCACAAATGACTCCAACAATTTAATGAATTCACGAATATGAATATTTTTTTTCTACAGTACGTGACATATAACTGGGGTTGATAGTTTTCGGGAACGTGTAAATTATCACTTTATCACGTAATCACAGTTAACTCGCTAATTATTGCCAGCTCAACTGATGGAGCAACCACTTTTTCATAACAACCAATTTTGTCACAGCAAACACTTTTGTCACAATCATAGCCCACATTTGTCACAACAACCACTCTGTCACAATGGGGCTGCCCGGCCGAGTAAAATTTACGAGAGGGCGCTCTCATATGGTTCCTACCAGTTGCGCGAAACGTAATCGCGACGGCGAAGTTTGTAAACAAAACATCCCTTATTACGTCTAGGCCTACGTACTCTCTCATAAGTTGCTGTTGAAGATGAATGTTAAAGAGCTCCCCGGTTTTAGTACGCCGCAAAGCATTGTTCCTGGGCAGTACCCAAAGGTAACAAGGGATAATTATCAGGAGTACGTGTTAACATACCCAGAAGAAAAGAAGACTACATCGGGCTAATATGGACCTAGTATCAGTAGCGGCCTAGTAGCCAACTCACTGCAGCAAGAGTCAAAGATAGGTCGCTCGGCTATAGCCCGGTAGTTGTACCAAGAAGCATAATTCCTCAATAAATTCCACTTATATGGAACACTTTTCTCTTCTTCCAGTACTTTTGAATATGAACGCACAGTGACTGGTTTGAAGTTCACCTACTGATTGGTCTGTTTCTATGGTATCTTCACATAGCGCACTTCATAATACACGCATTTAAATTCTTACGCGCTAACAACGGAAAAGCAACAAAAGCGTTCGCTTTCCAAGAGCGCAGTATTGTGAGTCAATTATTCCGGAAAATCCCCAAGAAATGTATTACGCGCGTATAGAGCGCGTTGTTAATGTGCACACACGTCAACTCTTTTAACAATAGAATTTTCTGTAACGCGTCCTTAGTTTTGTACGCAGATCACCGAACAGAACGACGCACATATCAAATCCACAATTCCGCCCCGGCCCGAGTCAGCAGAATAAGCGCGTCTTACAGTGTAGGTATAGGAGTTTAATGGTATCTATGCACCAAATCCTTACGTTTTGTTCCGTTTTGTATCACATTCGCGTCTCGAGAATTGCATGTCATGCATAATATAACTTTTTTTACATGATATACTGTCCGGATTGGGTGATCTATGTTTGTAATATCTTTGTAGGAACTAGGGTTCCTATATGGTATATCATATAAAGGGACTCTAGTAGGAACCCATATGACAGCGCCCTCTGTCGGTAAGACGAAAACGCCGGGCAGCCCCATTATCGCCCGCTCTTGTCACAATGGAAGTCACGACTTTTGTAACAACAGTCGCCCATATTTGTCACAATTTTACAGGACACCACTTTTGTCACACACATTGGTGCTTATATATATATATATATATAGATATATATATATATATATATATATATAATATATATATATATGTCGTTATTTTGAAGTCAAGCTCATATATATGATTTCATTAGATGACATACGATTATGTAATAGTTCCAGTCAATGAGTCTAATAAATTTTCATAGGCACAAGGAGGGAAAGGGCGCTTTCTCCGAGTGGTATGACAGGGGTAGGGGTAAGACGCTATTAGTCTTTACAACAAAGCGGAAGTTTCGATCTCTGCCTCTAGTTTTTAAAGCCTCCCTAAGAAATCGGTTCTCTGAGCACTCAAAATGAGACTCCTAATACGAGGAATAGAGTATCCCCTGAAGATTTTTACCAGGAAAATAAGCACACATATCTAGCCGAAAACGTGAAATTAAAGGAAGTCAAATAGGAAAAGGGGGAAGGGGAGGAAGGAAAAGAAACAATGGGAGAAAGAAGAGCAGAAAAGAGAGAGAGAGAGAGAGGGGGAGGGATGACGAACGCTTGACAGTCTGGCGGGAACTACGAAATTACATATGATGAACATGGTGTCCAGACGTTGGTTAAACTTCCAAACAGTTATCCATGGTCAGGAACGTGACCGTCACGTCTTCCTTGTGACAAACTAAAGGAAAAAGAGTGAGTATGGGTGAGGTGAAAATTGTTCTCTCCTCGTTCAACAATATAAGCTGCACACATACTGTATAATTTTCCTTTCATTTCTCAAAAGAGATAGTTGGCGACCCTCGCTCTCTGCATTGTGCACTTACTTTGATTACGGACACATGGAAACATATGTATTATGGAAATATTAGCTACCAGTACTTTATTCGATGATTCGTTTGAAGTAGGTTCATCACATATTTCGATTAACTTTATTGATTTTTCTAAGTAGCCGTATATGGGACAAGCTCAAAATTTTCTTCCCGCTTCTCGAAAAGTGGCTGCTCTTCAAGTTTTTGTAACGACTCCCCCTGCCCATCCCATTTTCGCGACATCAAGCTAAACTATCAGACTATGGAGTAAAAACAATTCTGGACAGTTCCTTGCTCCAACCAATATCAGCTTCCTTCTCCCTCTCCCTCTCCTTCTCCTTCTCCCTCTCCCCCTCCCCCTCCCCTCCCCCTCCCCTCCCCCTCCCCTCCTCCTCCTCCTCCTCCTTCTCCTTCTCCTTCTCCTTCTTCTTCTTCTTCTTCTTCTTCTTCTTCTTCTTCTTCTTCTTCTTCTTCTTCTTCTTCTTCTTCTTCTTCTTCTTCTTCTTCTTCTTCTTCTTCTTCTTCTTCTTCTTCTTCTTCTTCTTCTTCTTCTTCTTCTTCTTCTTTTGCTCTCTCATTTCCTTAAATGTATTCCACTTCGGATTCAGAAATTATTCACCAACACACGGTTCATATTCCGGTGTTGATTTGTACAAGAGGTCAACGATATTTTTGCCTTGTACTTTTCTCGAGTCTTCTTTGTAATATGTTGCAAAATAGTACTGCGGCATTTCTTTTAGGATTGTTGTGTTAACATCTACGGTATTTAAAGATCTACGAGACCTTTCCCTCTTTCGTACAATTTCCACATGGATTTTTCTCTGAGCGCAATCACATGTTCAAAAATTGTTAAGATTGCAATTTTTGTTACCTTTTCATACTGTAATCGAATAAAGATATGGAGATTCTTAAATAGCTTCATCCAATAGATCTAATATCTTTTAATTTTTAACACCTTGCCCTAAAGCTTGGGTAGAGAACTTTGCTCTCCTGGGTTATCAGCAAGGTTGAACTAGGCACAACACAAGGAACTACAAGTAACGATTCCTCCATGCATAAGAATTTTTTCGAGTTTACCCAGCGAGATCCAGGATCCACCGACTTACTTAAACGGAGGACTTGGTGCCCCCAGCCCCCCCCCCTCCCCCCTCGAAATGCCTAGTGACGCCAGTGCCAAATGTATGGTGTTGACTGAATTCGAACAATATTATTAAAAACAAAAAGTATAACATTTCAAAGATGTCTTGAATATGCTCTTTTTCGGCGCGCTCTGCATGCACCTATCACACATAGCGAATTTATCACAGTATTGCTCCATGCAGAACACTTGGAGTAGAATGTTGCTCCAAATCTGGAGGTATCGCCTATCATAATAATCACAAGCTCCTTGCGTCACGACAACGATTGATTTTTTTCTAACTTAAGTTACAAATTAAAGATCAAAATAAAGTATTTTGAATTTTTATGGCCTGTGTAGGGCGCATCTAGTGCTAGTTTGAAGACAGCCTACATCATTCTAATGCTCACATCTTTATTTAAATAGACCGGAGCTTTAAAGGGCCCTAAGATGAGCCCTTGACCTAAACATTCCGCGAGGTAATATCGTAACAGTCCCTTCTGCATTTTCGGAATGATCCTTACAAAATCTTTTTGCGAAGTTCTAGTTATAACATTTCTAGCATATCTAAGAAAAGGGAATTTTAAGGCTCGTGTTGCGCTCGCTATTACGATCCTAATTATGTCGTAATCACTTCGTGCAAGAACCCCTTGAGAAGATTTTTTTCTGAAGCCGCATGAAACTCCTTACACCATCCATACGTTCTACCCACAATTCACTTACAATCAACGGGATGTTTTACTAATTTATGCCAAACATTCGTGAAATTGAGATATTGGGGTCTTTTTAGTGCGTATAATGTCCGAGTACCCCATACTTGAAAATATACCAGAGATTCCGAGGCCCTCTGGTTTGCCACCTAGGATATCTGCCGCTGGACTAATGCCCTCTAATGCCCTAAAAAATGTCTCTGAGAGGTACTCAGAGACATTGCTGAAGAAGGTTTTACGCACTCTAATTACATTATTTCAACCTGAAACCGTATGATAATCCCTAAGTTTTCACCCATCACATGACCCACTTTTGGAAGCGAAGAGCTACTCGAAATTTGGTCTGGAAGGTCTAGAATCTACCCCTTAAAATACCCAGAATCCGCTCTAGCTAGCAAGGAAAGTACCCATACATTCTTATTTGAATAACTTACAATGTTTCTTGTTTTGACCTCTGGTGACATACACAGAAATTTCATAATTACCTTCAATTTCCTTCACAATTACATTGTTGGACTTTTTTTATTATAAACTCAGAAAAGAAGTGAGTCAAGTAGTCATAATCATTCTTATCTTGTTTAGTTGTACTTCCCTTAACTCACTTGACTTTTCTTATCGTTTGACTGCTCTGAGTATCAAAATATACTCGGTAAAGCAAAAAGGGGATGCAATAAATTAAAATATCAGCGGCACATTCAGGCTTTTTTCATAAGGGGAGGGGGTCGATCCCAACTGAAATGGTCAGTGAGAATCAGATGTGTAGAAAAAAGCAACAGACCCATAGAACGATTTGACCTACATAGCTATTTTGGAATAAAAAGTAAATATTTGGAAACATTGTGAGTTGTTACCAATGGGGTTCGGTGCACCTGTTGCGCTGCCTGTATCCGCCACTGAATCTTCAGACGTATATTTAAACTCAATGTCACAATTACACATGACGCACATCCATCAATTTTTAGCAGCTTAATATAACATTTTCTTATTGTATTATACCAACATTGTGAAACTACGGTGGGCCGTTATTATTACATATTTTTTTTCCATTGCAAGAGCGTTACAACGTGTTACAAATGCATCATTACATATCATGTAATCATTATAAAAAATTACGAAATCTTCAGAACGAATTGCAAGTTCTTTAAAAATAATTACGAAGTCGTTGCAGTGAGTTAATATTTAGCATATACGTATAAGCCACATGTAAAACACTAAGGCATTTCACCATAAGAAATGTCGCGTAAACATTAAAGTAAATGGAACGCCTAAAAATCTCTAATGCTTGTTCCTATGAAGGGTTTTTATTTATTTATTTATTTATTTAATTTATTTATTTATTTATTTATTTATTTATTCATTCATTCATTCATTCATTCATTCATTCATTCATTCATTCATTCATTCATTCATTCATTCATTCATTCATTCATTCATTCATTCATTCATTCATTCATTCATTCATTCATTCATTCATTCATTCATTCATTCATTTATTTATTTATTTATTTATTTATTTATTTTTTTGCATACTATTCAGCAAGCATATGGTCCTGATTAGGCGGCTTTCTGAAATATATTAAAAGATGTTGAAAAATGGATACAATTTTACCTACATTGGAAGACCTCGGATCAATCTCATCCTTTATTGATGAATGCATTCAATTGTGTCAATATAGTATCGACTAACTCAAAATAAGCCGACCAGTATACAAGGCACTTACAGTTTGGGAGCTACATAATGTTTACCTGACCAGAAATTCCGGTGAAGTGACAACTTTGATCAGGAAGCTGCTAGTAAGGGGACAAAACAGCCAAATTTGTCAGACAATAAGTGCTTGAAATTGATTTATTCCCATTCAGGTATCAAACTTTGATTGACAGGTCTCTTTGCTTCTGATGTTTAGCTCTGTTGACTTCCCCGTTTTTAGTGATGATCTGCCCATTTTACATCCAAGTAATCCTAAAGGAATTGCCATGGTTGAAACATGCTTCGATATGAGGTTTGTTTCCGACGGGGACCAAGCCTTATTTAAGATTTTTAACTAAACGACTGTCAATGAAAGTTTAAATAAATAAATGTACTTCCTTTGTGTCCCTACAAACCTGATGCGTCGTCTGCTTGATGCATTGTCCAAGCGTAAATTATATTTCCCAATTTTGGCAAATTTCCTCATCACTACTAACAAAATCGAAAAATAAGCTGTGTAAAAGTCTTCAATGAAGTTTACAGAAATGGCACTTATTGCAACCGATAACAACAAAAGTGTAAAATTTCATGTCTTTGTGACGACTGGCAACGGAATGTTAACTGTTCAATGTGAGGAGTAGATCTGTTTATTGTCATTTCAACAACAGGTCCCCAAATCCTAGTTGATCCTGGTAATTGTGATCGGATTTTGATATTATCCGAAACAAACATTGCTTTAAAGTGTCTGTATACTGTTGTGTTTCCTTCCTAACAGCTCCCTACTTCAATGGAATATGACAAAAAAGCTTTTTATAACATGTATTTAACAACTTAGGGTTACCTTTTGCGCCATCCCCACCTTAACCATAAACCAGGTGTGCACTCCGTGGACAGTTTATTTGTTCTTTTACATCTAGTCTAGTGGCTAAATCATGATATTTTCTACTCACCGGTACTGCTACGGCTAGATATAACGCACAGACCTGAAACAAAAAAGGTACAGGAGAACGAGATTAAGATTCCAAACTGATTATTATTTAACCCCCGCCCATTTCTTAAGACTCCTACGAAATATACTAAATTTTCACTTATGCCTATATTTAGAATATTTAATCTGTATACTTATCTCTGCCCTTTGATCGGCAGAAGCACTCGTACTAGGATGGTCTTGGCTTCTCTGAAGAATGCGAGGATACGACTATTGAATAATAGAGAAGCTGGGTTGGCAGTCGTGATGATAGGCCCTATACTATAGACTAGCTCAGCTGGTCCGTACAGTTCAAAAGTCCGCTTCATTAGTCGGCCACAGCAACGGGCGAAATATAGACGTTTGTCACAGGCAAAAACGCAATGTACAGATGGCCTGTGGTTCAATTGGATTTATTTCTCTCTTGGCACTGTTTGTATTGCAGGTTGCCTCTGTCTGTCTGTCGTCTCTGGCTATTATAACTTTCGAAGAGTACATATATGTCGAGCACTGCCCGACGAGAACATTCTTTTCGAAGAATGAGGTAGAAGACTCGAGCCTACAGCTAATCATTTATCACAGTTTTCCTTCTACGCACAGTTTAGACCAGTGGTTCTCAAAGTGGTCCCTACCGCCTCACGGGGGCGTTGGGAAGTCTCAGGTGGGCGCTACAGAGTACACAGAGAATATGGAGCGTTGCACTAATATGGAGGTCCCTGGCGATTATGGCCCTCCAGTATGGCGGACAATCAGTGTCATATCACGGGGAATCGACATATACCACTTTAAATCGACATGTACCAATTTGAATCGACGTATACCAGTTTAAATCGACGTATACCAATTTAAATTGACATATACCGATTTACCTCATTAACATATTTAATATCCCGATTTCGCAATCTTTGCAACACTACAACTCTTTGCAATCCTCTATGTATCTCGCTGAAATTGTTAGAATGTTAGCTATCGCGTGTCGAGAGTATGACTATTGTTCAATCTATATCCTAGGACCTTGCCTAAGGTCATCATTTACGAATAGCAAGAGTTTGTTGGCGTAACTATATTAACTGATTCTAATCATGGATATGTTTATCCTGTGGTAACGAAATGTGATTTCTTTCAGTAATTTGGGGAGTCGTCAAAGTTTGCTATGTGTGAAAATGAAGTATATTTACACAGCTCTTGCAGAGGCGAGGATAACCAGAGACTGGTTATATTTAGGTTTCGTTTTACAGCCGCGACCCGAAGTGTGACATGGATACCTTTAGGAAGTAAAGGATTATGTAAAGAAATCCAAGCCCCTAGTCAGACAAAGTTTTACGATTACTTTACACAGGGAAGTCGGCAGCTGTTAGTAATGTTTTACTACAAAGGGATAAACGTGTTTCCGTTCAAGGGATATCACAGCTGGACAGCAAGGCCTAGTACTAACTGGAAAGCTGGTTGTTCTGTAGATATCCTGTGTGATTACGAGCAACAATAATGGATTAGTTATTCGAATAACTTGCCAAGCTTATGACAAGTGTAAGCCTGTCTGGCAGTCGATCAGACCAGAGATCACACGTTATCATGAGTGACATCTAATTAGAGGATAAGACTGCGTCGTTGATATCATGGGTAGGGTTGGTTAGGTTTCTTTGTTTAATAGGGAGAGACTGTTTCTCGGTGGGTTGGGCTTGTTGGAAGTTAAATTTGTGTAGTATTGACTGTGTAGGTATTGCGCCACCGTTTACGCAGTGCGCAAGGCTGTAACCAAGTCCATCTAACCCAATATGCCGGGCCAACTCCGACTCCAGCCATTTGACAATTCAGCATGGCATACAAACGGTTTTCAAACCATTAAAACCTTTAGTTCGCCTAAACGTTAACAGCAAATGCCATTTTTACGGAGTCAACTTAGTTTGGCCTACCCTAGAATAAACTTGACTGCACGTGATCATTCATGTATTAAACTGTGCAAAAGTAATAATGTTGCATTAAGTAACATCTGTGTAACTAACGCTTTTGTGGAATCGTCAGAACTCGCTTTCGAATCCGAGTCCAGTTGCAACCCATTACGGGCCAATTCCAAGTTCAGTTAAAACAGACTCAGGTGCGGAATTGAGACCGAGTTCGGACTCAGGCGTTACAGCCCTAGAAGTGCGTCAGGTCTCCTGCACTGCAGAAACCCCTACGCAGTGTGTCAGACCTTACGCAGTTCGTCTACTCTTACGCAGATGGTCACCTGTTACGCATTTTTGGTGTTCAGTTACTTTAGAATGGAATGGGGTTGTATAGACTTGCTTGTATTTCATTGTAAATAATTTATCCGTTGTAAATGTTTCCTGAATATTAGCGATAGAAACTTCACATCTTCTGTTTGTCAAATTCCTTCGAATTCCATCTCTTCTTGTAAGGGTCCAGTATTATTTATTTCTACAGCCCTTGAAAGCCCCATCCTTGCCCTCGTACCTCTCTAAGGTTTGCAGGAGGTCGGTCCACATCAACAGTAGCGGGCCAGAAGTTACACTAAGCTAAGCGGCACGGTACGTAGGTACGCCACTGAACTAGAAATTTCATGGGTGGTTCCTTCGAAAGGAACCATCCATGAACTTTCTAGTTTAGTGGCATAAATTGAAAATTTAAATTCTATCCTTTCTAAAATTTCGTTATGGACATCCTGCCAACTGCAGTGAGGTAGCCTACCTAGGCTACATTTAAAAGTCCTGAAAAAAGGAAACTGCCTCGTTGGCGAAAATTCAACCACTGAGTCTACATCCTAGCTCACTTTTACCTTTGAGTAATCCGATCTATATTCTGCACACTTCGCCACTACCTATAAAGGCTCCAGGAAGGTAACGTACGGCAATACGCCACATTGTGCAGTAAAAGAGACATGATTTCATTTACAGAGAAATCTTATAAACACGTAAGAGGAAGTCATATCGGGCATCAAAGGCATTGACAACAAACAAAGAATAATTTAGAAATGCCAATACACTCAGGCTCAAAGCCAAGCACACCCAAATATCTAAAACCAACTGGCATTTCAAGGCAAGCTTGAAAGGCAATGACTTGATTTTTGCGTACATTAGCATCTATCCCGTTTGTTTCCCGACCATCTTTTGCCTATAAGAAGACGCCTTATTCGTTGCAAACGACTGATCATTTTGGTACAGTGACATATATTTTAGGTACAGCGATATGTAAAGTTAGTATAGTGACATATATTATGGTATAACAACGTATCGCATAATATCGTCATCATATTTGATGGTCCTTTCCTCGCCATACATTTGACAAGCTAGCAGCGACATATATAGCGGATTGCGAAGAGTTGTAGTGTTGCAGAGATTGCGAAATCGGAATATCAAATATGTTAATAAGGTAAATCGGTATTATGTTGATTTAAATTAGTATATGTAGATTTAAACTGGTATATGCCGATTTAAACTGGTATATGTCAATTTTAATTGGTATATGTCGATTTAAATCGGTATAGCCTATGTCGAATTAAATTGGTGTATGTCGAATTTAATCGGTATATGTCAATTTTAATTGGTATATGCCGACTTAAACTGCTATATATCGAATTAAATTGGTATATGTCGATTTAAGCTGGTATATGTAGATCTAAACTGGTTTATGTCAAATTAAACTTGTATATGTCCAATTAAATTGGTATATGTCGAATTAAATTGGTGTATGTCGATTCCCCGTGATGTGACACTAATGGCCCGCCATAGGGGGAGGGAGCATTGGGACAGTTCAAGATGGTGGAAGAAGGCGGTATTCTAAAAATGTTTGAGAATCACTGGTCTGGAAGACAATATTTAGTAGAATTCACTCGAACTCCCGCCAGCTGGTGCGAATTGGTTAACTGACTTGCAAGACCACAGTTCAAACCTCTGCTAGCGTCGTGATCTTCTGGTTGTCCTAATTAGTGCCTCATTACAGCGACTGCACTTGGATTTATCCTTAGTTTAATTTAACAGATTTACTTTGGTGGTGTTTACCACTTCATAAATTTGTTTCAACACGGTTATCAGAAAGTTTAGGAGTCAATAGTCAGTGGCGGATCCAGGATTTGGCCAAAGGGGGGGGGGGCCCAGGTCACAGTGGTTTGTATAAAAGTCCGATCTGGGGGAGGGGTCTAAGGAGAGGGGTGTCCCGGGGACAGTGCCAGGGTATTTTGATAGGGGGCAAAGCATGTGATGATTAATCGCCGTGCTGAGGGGAGGGGTCTAAGGGGGAGAGGTCTAAGGGAAGGGGATGACCCCTCCCCTTTCAGAAATTTTTGTTAATTTAAGGCTCTTCAGATGCAAAATGGTGATGTCTGTGGTGTATTTTTTGAACTGATCTTATATGGCTGGAAAGTGTTCATAATTCAGTGATTTTTAATTTTTGGTTGGGTGAAAGATGCTTTTCTGTGGAGGGGTCTAAGGGGAGGGGTGTCCCCTCCCCTTTGAGAAATTTTTGTTAATTTAAGGCTCTTCAGATGCAAAATGGTGATGTCTGTGGTGTATTTTTTGAACTGATCTTATATGGCTGAAAAGTGTTCATAATTCAGTGAATTTTAATTTTGGTTAGGTGAAAGATGCTTTTCTGGGGAGGGGTGTCCCCTCCCCTTTGAGAAATTTTTGTTAATTTAAGGCTCTTCAAATGCAAAATGGTGATGCCTTTAGTATATTTTTGAACTGATCATATATCGCTGGAAAATGTTCATAATTTAGTGAAGTTTAAATTTTACCCTAAATTCACAATACATTTCATTAAAATAAATTACAAGGCTTAAATAAGACACTACAGGGTAATATTGCAGCAAGTTATAGTTAAAAGCCTGATGTTGTCGAAAATTTTCCTCTGAATATTAAAGAATTCTGAAATTCCCTTGAAAGTAGAAGCAGTGCTCCCAATGCTGTGGGCCTGGCCGGTAATAGACTGAAGTTAGCAATCCATTAATAGAGCGCTCATGAGTAACTCCTTGTAATGCCCAGAGAAAGTTACTGAGGCCAATATAAGCCAAAATGTTACCAGTTGAAAGTCAGTAGCAGAGTTATTAACATAACACTTATTTTCTGAGGTAGAAAATAATGAAAAAGTTTGAGTTTCACTCTGACACATCTCATAGGCCTATTTCATTGAAACAGGGCCTTGTCCTTTGTTTTATGAAGTTTACAAAACTTTCAAAATTTTTTGGAAGGGGGGCCCGGGCCCCCTGGGCCCCCCCCCCCCTAAATCCGCCCCTGATAGTTAATTTTCACCAAAACTTCAACAATGATCGTTAGACTATACATGTTTGTTTCACTAAATTTCTATACCTTAATTAGAGTGGAAGAAAACAAAACATCTTTAAAATAAACTTCACCGAAAGTACAGATAGATTAATTTGCATTTTTTCATGTAATATTTTATTGTATGATTCTAGTTTCCCGCATCCCAAATTTGCACTTCATGATGTTTAATATTTTATAGGAGTGTTTTTCAAATTAGAAAAATATGAATCTTTATCAGGCGAAGGTCAGATTGCTTTTTGTTCCACGTTGCAAACAAAGTTCTCTTCTTGTACAAAATTTAGCCTAGGTAGTCCTTTTTTTTGTCTGTTGCTCTACCACGTTCCGGGAGACTGAGTGTGGGACATTGTGAAGCGGAAAGAACAAAATTTCATCACCTGACATAAGGCTTGCAAAAGCAGTAAGTTGCAGACTCAACAGTCATGTGACCTAACACTTTACAAGTAAAAAACCATATGAAAACATTTTATTTTCAAACTACCATTATTTTTTGTATGTAACTTTGTATGGGTGACCACTGCCGTTAAATTAAGTCTCATTCCTCAGTTAAGACTTTTTTTTTAAATTTTCAAGCGTATGGTCAACGAGATATTTGTCACGCCAACGGTGCAAGAAATTGTGCGATATAGTGTAAGGTGGGCAGTTATGAGTAGCTGGTGGTCCGCAGCCAGTCCCTAGTGGATGCCAGTCTCGAAGCCATTTGTGAGGGCTTGGTCTCGGCCTCCGCTTTGTCTTAAAAGTGTGTAAGATCATTTGAAGAGATTCACATACTCTTTATGTGGTCCTAATTGTTATATATAGATGGTTTACACAAAATTGTTGCAAGGCGCAGAAACACGCATTGTCATTTTTCCACCTCTGAGAGGCCACTGCAGACTTTTGAAAGGGAAGTGTTCATTTTTGTGATGATAAAGTTACGTGACAACCCAGTGGTGGAAACCACGGTGCAAACCTTGATGCAGTAATATGTAAACTGCTTCATTTCATTCATGTAATGTATTCTCTCTTCTGATGTATGTGATATCATCTACGATCCATTGTCTCCTTTAGGATCAGCCGTCTTGAATACTTTCATCCAATGTAAGTACCCTAGTTTCGTAAGTTGAAAGACGGCGAATTTTTATAACTAATGAGGAATGAAAGAAGTATCATAATAGTACTGCCGTGAGCAATAATGCATAATTAAAGTAACACCCGCTGAAAGAGACTTTTGAAAAAGTAACTGTTACACCCACGCCACGAATATACGATACAATATCACTTCCTCTGTCAGCAAATTTCATGTAATTGATGGGGTCCAAAATAAACCTCAAATCAGTTATGGAAAAGGATCAGCGTATCCAAACTGGGCACGATAAAAACAAGTGTTTGGTTCTCATCTTAACACAAGTAAATAAATTGAATAAAAATGAGACATTATTATATCGGCAGTAATCCCACGTCACTTTAGGTATTTATGATTTCACACCAATATTAGAAACACGCTTGACTTGCATACTCACCTTATTGGGCATCACTAACATTGGTAGGATGTAGCGTATTTGACGGTCATACAAGACAATCATTTAAAACTTTAGCAAAGCAATATTCTTTTTGATAAAGTATAGGTAAAGGCTATTACCGTGAAATACATTTCGGTTTCTGCCTTGTTTTCATTAATCGCCATCGGTCTTGTCATGTATTTAACTATTCTTAACTTCAAACAAGATCTCATGACAGTAGAGTCCGATAACTTTTGTCGAATAAAATATTGGACCCGTAGCCTGGTGGAGCACGAGTCATCTGTACAAACTAACTTCCCTGCCTAAACCCAAATGTCAAATCACTTTACAAAACGATTTGGCATTAACCTTGTTGATCTTTTTTGTAGACGCCTACCCGCATCCGCTTCTCAAAATTCTTGGATGCGCTATAATGGGTGTACTCTAAAGACATTATTTAAGAACATTCTTTCAAACAGGTGTGATGTGAATGCAAACTACAATCTTGGACAAAACTCGTTGGAACACCCCTGCACCCCCGTTCCCCCGTACAATGTTGGAGGTAATAATGTCAATTGTAGATGCACCGCTTTAGTTTGGACACAACATTGTACTGGGGGAACGGGGGTTTCGTAAATCGTGCGCAACACTGTACTGGGGGACGAAGGTTTCCCAAATCATGCACGACATCATATTGTACACGGTACAACGGTTGAAGGTGTTCCAACAGTTTTGTCCAAGATTGTCTGAGAATTAGCAGCACATTTTTCAAAGGTTTTCGGAGAAATTAGAGCGATAGACTAAGAACTTCAGTTTATATTTTCAAACGTAATGATAATTATTCTCTTAGGATGTAATCATCATGGCAGATTCGCAAAATAATAATAAAAATATAATCACCCATTAACGATAAACGGTAGTCACTGTAAAGGAATCAAGTTAAATAAGTCGACGCAATTACTTTAAGGTTGACTCTAAGAAGAGAAAGAGTCAACTTACTGCTGGAAAAAGGCACATGAAGTCTTTTCTTCCCCCCAAAAAATGTGTACACCAATTTTAAAACCCATTACAAATAAGAGTAAATCAGTTTCAAACGATAAACACTAGTTGTTCACAAAAAAGGTCAATTGTCCAGGGACTTTTTATTTTGTACTGTTTATCGTGGCGCTATTTCGTTTTGGAAGATCCACTTAATGGTTTTCTTCTCCCTGTTGTTAAGAGTACTGTAGGTCCCCCACCCACCCCCCCCCCCACCCCCCCCCCCCCCCCCCCCCCCCCCCACCCCACCCCCCCCCCCACCACCCCGCCCCCCCCCCCCCACCCCCACCACCCCCCCCCCCACCCCCCACCCCCCCCACACACACCCCCCCACCCCCCCCCACCCCCCCCCCCCCCCCCCCCCACCCCCCCCCCCCCCAAATATCAGATCATGAGCCGTTATCAAACTGCTCTCGAGATAAAGTGAAAATCGAAAAGTTAACTATCAATGCTAGATTTAAAATTATTTTTCATATCTGAAATATATATGCAGTATGTCTGAAAGATTGAAAATACTCCTTAAAACATTTTTGTCGTTTTTGTGTCTTTATATATCTGACTTTCCACATAGGTTTACTTTTTTGTATATACTCAATGCAAGTCAAAGGATCAAAATTAAAGTCTAAGCAAAAATATTTTAGGCCTATTGAAATATTTAATCTGAAAGATTGTTAACTTATCGTATCTCATTAAATTTAAATTTGCTCAATCTAAGATTGTGTTGTGTAAATGTATATAGAAAGCATTACACCAGATATTACATATATATATATATATATATATATTAACACCTCTGGTAGGTTATTACCGTCGTCCTCCAATCAGTCAATCATTTAGGGTGTCAGCAAATAGAAATATTAATGCCTGTCAACGTAAAGTTATGCATGTGTTACAGCTGGTATTCCGATAAGAAATTGAGTAAAAAACGCTAAATGTGCATAATTTACGTTTTTCTGCTCCATACAAGTAGTTAAATCCGTTACACAAACAATTTGTTCCTGTCAAGTAACTCTATTTAAAAACTCAAAACCGAACGAAATGATGGAAAATAATCATAATGGAAATCAACAGCTTTATTCTGAAGAAATCTTGACATAGTAAAATGCAGTTTTACCAAATCGCCTCAGCAACCCTAGTCATACTACTCACTTATCTTTGCAATACTCTCAAATGATAAAAATGATATTTACCGGAATACCACAATTAACTACTTAGTAACACACATTTTAATAAAGATTTTGCAGTCATTTGTACTTATAATATAAATTGAAGATGTGATTCTACCGCTTCAAACATCGTAAGCGCAGATTTGTAGCTTACGTCATTCAGGGGAATTGTTCCTTAATAAGTATTAATAAATAATTATGAACCTATGTTCACAAAATAAATATTTTACAGACGGCTTACTACGAAATGCTCACAACTAGATTTAAAGTGTCACTGGAACAGCCATATCTATATAGTAGACTTCTTGGTCCAAGCGTGTACTAATATATCGACTATAGACAGATCTTTTACAAAATTACGCATGCACTAAGTCAGCTGCAGAGTAATCACACAATAAAAAGGGTACAGATCTGACGATAAATGGTCAGTCACAGATTTAATGAAAATACCCCAATAACTCAAGCAACAGCCTTACTTGGCTGTAAAAATACCTTTTGAGATTTACCATCACAACATGCATATGTGTCCTCTAGAAGTGGATAAATATAAGAATTTTCAATCCAGTACCATCGTTTGAATTTCTGATACATTACATGTGCCTTAAAGAGATAATGGAGACTAATCTAATGACACACAAATCTCACTAAGGTGGTCGGATTTTTTTTCCAGAAGGGAAGGGATGGTGGAACCCATTTCCAAGTAAAGGCTGATCTGAAAAGGTCATTATGGTACTCCCATTGTGGGAGCATCCTATCGGTACCATGGATAGCCTGGCAAAATCATTATCAACCTAGGTCCACTAGGAACACTTTAACCTCATGTTTCAACGATAACGGGGCTGTATCACCATGTCAAGCATTTTCTTAATGGAATATATACGCCAAGAGGAGTACATTTAAATTATTTTTTAAAGTTTTAAACATAGGAGTGATTAGGGAAGGTAACGAGGGCATCTTCCCTTACCCTTTGGTCTTTTCCCAACCGTAGAAAAAAATGACAAAAAATGAAGGAAAATAAGCACGGCCAATGAGAGCATGAAAATTATTGAAATAGAAGTAATTAATAAACAGAATTAGTATAAAATGTCCTAGCTGTCTAATTCTTTTAATACTTACCAGAATTACTTGTTATATTGTTGTAACTCTGAGGTGGGGCGAAAAAGGGGTGATTCTTTTCGAAAACTGAAGTAGCATACAGAAATTTTTTTTCAAAGCAGGGACGTTGTCTCCACCCTCCAGTCTGTCACCTGACATGACAAAATTGTGAGTTAGAAAGAACTCCCTTTACATTTTTAGCATCTCAATGACCCGGTGAAATCCCAAAGGTCTGCTGGCCTTAAATGTTTAGGTAATTGTATGCTCTTGTGGTTTTAAACTTTAACTTAGTCTTGTAAATAGAAATACAAAATACTGTCTTTTTTGGAAAAATATCTCTCGACACTTATTGGGTTAACCTGCCTGTATTTCGGAGTCAGTGTTTGTGCTTTGATTTTTTAACCTAGACGATTAATTACGGAAATATTTTAGTTTTGGAAACGTTTGATGTTGTCATACCAAATTCATGCACTCCCCGGATAACACTGAAAACCCATCACTATTATTAATAGCTGTTGTTTCACTAGTTCGGAGCTAGGAATGATATGTTGCAGCAGTGTCAGCATGTTACAAGACTATGACAATAAAATCATTTCCAACATTACTTCTGCAGTAGTCAGGCTACTATAAGGCATGAATACTATCATAGTGTCTGTGTACCTTCTAGTAAGTTTCATTTAAAGAAAAATCTATTTGTCGAGTGAGGCTTACTGCAGGGTAGTTAATTGAAAAGGTTTTGTGTTCAAAACAAGAAAGGAATATCACAGGAAATATTTGGCATATTTTAGACATTTAGCTCTGAAGAGGGTGGTGGGGTATCTAAGAGGCTTATGAGTGTTAGCTTCTTCCTCAAAAACAGCGGCGGTGATTTGTTCTCAATATTGGGGGGGGGGGGTACATGGCCCCATTTTCAAATAATGTACTGTGTAAAAAATCAAATTCAATGGGCGATTTCTCAAATATTGGGGGACATGTCACCCCTGCCTCCCCCCGCCGCCCATGCTCCCCCCCAAAAAAAACAAATATTTAATGCACATAACTATCCCCACTGGAATAATTTAAAGGTGTAGAATTGTGCTATTCTGCATTTTGACACCCCCCCCCCCCCCCAATAAAACGGTAGGACATCCAGGCAAAAACGCGTGGCCGGCTACTACGATAGTATTAACTTATACTGTTGTATGATTCTCTCATGAATGCTCCCACCCTAAAACAATCGCCGCTCTGATCGTTCCTCACCGGAACTCTGCTCATTATATTAAGGAAGTTTCAAGAATAATTCTAACACCTGTACATCTATGCAACCTAATACTGTGTCCTCATGTTACAATAAAATTGTCATGCTCACTTCCAACAAACCATGTTGCTTCCCCTTCCCTTCTACTTCAGTTTTGAGATACCTTGTAATGAAATGTAGTTAAAAACATGACCAATAATGTATTGAACCTCAGTCGCTTAGTAGGAATTATGCCTTTCTCTCAGACTTAGCAAATAATTACCCATGACCTCCTGAGGTTCATCAACAGAGTTTACTGAAAGAGCATTCTGCACCCATGTGACATTTAACTGTTTAATCTACCTGTGTTACAGTCTTCCAAGTCAAGAAACAGATTTATAGGTGGCTGTTGTAAAAAAGAAGAATATCCCCGACAATCGGAGAAATACGGTTAGAATAAGTCATTTGACTGATATGGCAGAATCCATTCTGTCAGTTTAATTGAATTGTTAAAGACCACGTAAAGAAATTATTGTTAGTGAAAAAAAATTGCGAAGCGTGTGAACACCATGACTGGAATTTTGCCCTTAAACGACTGTATTTCTTGCCACTAGAGAAGACGTGGGCATCATCATAGGTATCTCCCCAGAGCCCCTCATAGCATTTGTGTATCACAGGCCCACTTAAATGGTAAAACAAAATTAAGGTACACCACAAGCAATAATTTAAGTTGATTCTTACTGATATTATCGCAATTCTTAAATATCTCACTTCATGCACAATCTTCTTTTTTTTATTATTGTCAGCTATTTGGTGTCACTGGGTTGATGTGGTCAATATTCAAAGTTCTACAATTTGACCAAATTTATTCATGCGAAGGGTAACGCGGAAGAGGGGAAGAGTTCAATTGGGGGTGACACAGCGACCAGTTTGGCCATTTAGGTATTTTGCAATATTTTATATCTCCACGTACTTGTAACCATGGTAACGTTGCGGGGCATGCAATTACAATTTCTCTTTAAGCAAACAAACATTTTTTTACCGAAGTTCAGTCCCCCTGTAATGGCATTTAAATTTTTTTTTTCGTATTCTTCGTTTGCCCACCACTATTATTTGCTCAGAAAACAGGGAAAGACTTTTGACTTGAGGGAGCTCTCCCCGTCGTAGGGTGTTTTACCGGGATTTACCCCAATTTTCCGCTTCCCCCACTTTCAGAAATCAAATCCTGAACTGAGTTTAAATATTCTAAGTGTAGTGTGTTGAGAAGAGATATATGTGTGTACCATATCATAACCTCTTTTACATGTGTCCGACATTCCACATTTAATGATGTTACCGAAATAAGCTAATCCATCTCCTCTGTAACATCTCAAAAGACTTAATTGAATTTGTATCACGTTTCTGCTTCTTTTCTTTTTCTTAACTTTTCGGTTTGATGCTGTGAAAACAACAAATGCTGGGCTAGAGTTTGCACCTAGGACTGACATTATATCTGATACTTTGAACACATTGTACAATATATAATACATTACACATTAGGCTAAACAAAACTATACGTGGAAATAAACTAGTTAAATTTTGCTGTACTGGGAGTGAAGGAACAGAAGAACTTATGATACAGAAGCTGTTAGGACTGAATGTAATTACTCTTCGTTTAAGGCAGAAAATGTGAAGGTAACTTGATGCTCACGAAGAAAAGTGGGTCCGAAAGCTAACATGCACAACGATTTTTTTTTTCTTTTGAAGTATTTATGTTAACAGAAGAAGCTAACTGTTCTTCTCGAAAGAAGGTATAACCTTGAATGTTAAGTTTCAACTGCGAATACAAAGTGTATACAGTATGTATGCGTGCCTCGATGCATGACACAAACAGCGACCACGCTTAATGAAACTGCATTACACGTACATTATTGTATTCACTTGTATCCAAAGGACTCTTTTTTAAAGATATAATGAGAAAAGAGCCAAGACACTTCTTTCAGACAAGATTGTTAGCTTTTTGTACTTGCTCTGCAACCCTGGAATTCATTTTCATTGGAAGTAACCCCTAGGATAATGTGATATTTTTCAAAAGTTTTTCACATGTGTGAAATTCTTCAGGGCTTTTATTCTTATATGCTTAAGACTTTTTGTAATTAACTCTTGTCTTGTTCATTTTACATCTTATTTAGCGTAGGTATTATTGTTAGACTTTTGTATTAGTCCAAGTGTTTTCTAGTGCTTTGCCTTTCTGTCAATATTCTTCTTGAGTCAGGATGCTGATTGACCATCAGTAACTTACAAAGCTACTCAACCTCGTCAGGTCTATTTGGATTTGCATGTAAGTTTTACTTTCATTTTGTTCCGGCTGTGCCATAAGCAAGCAAAGAACAAAGAAGTGCTTTACAGCACAGGCAATATTTCTACTTCAAAAACATCATAAAACAAAACTACTTCATAAAGTAAAAGTAGCTCTACCTTTAAACCTGTAAGCGCTGAACTCATAAGTATTTAGTAACTATTTCTGAGACTAAAAATTCATAAAAGTAGAGTGGGGTGATTTATCAGAGTGTAGGCCAGCATGCATTTTTACCCATGAGAAGGAACACTTTTGTACCTAGAACGAACTCTTTGATTCATATTACAGATGAGAAATAAGAAAAACAATTTGTTACAAGCTGTGGTAACTGTCTCAAATGTATGCTGACACTAGCCATGTGAACAGTTCCAAATACTAAAAATATAATTCTTACTTTGAACAAAACTAGAGTCCCAGCAAATCGCCACACAAAGTTTCTTGGCACTATTATTGATTGTAAACTTAGCTGGAAAGAACATATTTCGTCTATTTGCAGTAAACTCTCCCGAATTAATGGTGCACTCAATAATCTAAAACATTTTCTACTCCAAAGTATCCTTCTTCTACTTTACAATTCACTCATACTTCCACATGTTAATTATAATTTACTGGTTTGGGGGAATGCCAAAAAAAGATTACCTACAGTCCATTTATTTGCTGAAAAAGCGTGCTGTACGGAACATTTGTAATGTATCTTTTGTATCCAAAGCAATATGTCCATCCGACAATAACTCACATTAAGTAAGAGTTTGTGCTCGTAAAATTTTCCGACATTTCAGTAGCCGTAAAAGATTTTTCCTGCCAATGTTAATAATTGCAAACGAAAGTGGTAATTTTTTCCCGAGGGACCTCAAAATTGTTCTGAAAGATCGAACTTTGCAAATTTCTTGGGTTTTAGCACTTCCACACCCCGGTAGTGACGCCCCTGATAGTCAACACAAATACACTAATTAGCCCTGATTGTAATTTTCTTCCAGGTTGTGAGACACGGCTACAAGGTTTTAGCCTGGATACAGGTATCTGCACTATCCAGTGCATCATGTAGTTTGGGCAACAACATCCATTATCAGTCGGGCCGATCCAAACTTTTGAAGTAGGGTTAGTCATTCGTAAGGACGGGACCCTATCTAAGACTCTGTCTGTGATGGAGGTCAAATTCAGGAAAAAAATACCTAATATGTGATTTCCCAGGTTCTGAAGACTTTCAAATAACAATTTTTCATCACTTTTCAAGTAGACCACTTCCATTTAGGGTGTAAAAATTCAGGAGGCAGCCTCTCCAATGATCCTGCAGGCTACGACCTTCATAAGCCTAGGTGTACAAGAAGAGCAAATGTACAGAAGTATAACGTAACTTTCTACATCGAAAGAACCCAGGTTAATAATTTCGCTTACGAAGCGAGCGATTTTGGTACTCAGTATGGCGTACTTATACGTCAAATAGCAACTCCCTGATAAAACTAGAACAAATGTCCATATGGTATAAGCGTATGTTACTTTTACAGACAGTGTTGCTAAGGGTAGGGAAAATATAAGACGAACTACCCATGTAGTTCGAAATGTGGTTCAATTTCAAAGGGGGGGGGGGGAGGGTTTGTCTGAAACAATAGAACCCAACCCCTCTCCCCCGTCCTTTGCGTACGCGCCTGAGTTCGGCAAAGCAACCCAACATTTTAAAGAGTGTCTTTACCCAATCGCTTTTGAGGGCATTTAAGGTATATTTCTTTGCCATTTTTAATTTCTATCAAAATGTTATATAATTTTGCACGATTTCAGACATAACATTAAAGTGTGAAACAACAAAATCTGATATTAAAAGCAGTCCAAACCATTCTTGTTAGACTTATATCCTAAATAACATTCATCCTGCATTTCAAGTCACACAGTCCAGTGCAACAGAATAAATATTTAGTCCAGTGCATTATTATTATATTTTAATATAATATTATATTATCAGTAATAATATTTATTGTCCTGGGCATTGTTCGGGGCTATGGTTGGAAGCCATTCGGGATGAAGAATTGTGAGGGTGGGAATTGTCCGAGTTGGCAATTGTCCGGGTGGGAATTGTCCGGGTGGGTATTGTCCGGGTTAGCAATTGTCCGGGATGGCAACTGTCCGGGTGGGAATTATCCGGTTGGCAATTGTCCGGAGTGGGATTGTCCGGGTGGGAATTGTCCGAGTTGACAATTGTCCGGGAGGAATTGTCCGGCTGGGAATTGTCCGGCTGGGAGATTTCCGGTCACGGGGGGATACATTAGCATTTGCTCCCTTTCATAAATTTTGGTTCCACTGCAACGATATTCGTTTCCTGGACGTCATAGTTTTTCTTACATCCCTGACACGATTTCTAGACGTCCGACACATTTTTGTACGTCTCTGTAATGTTCTCTAGACGTCCTGGGTATTTTTCGTACGTCCTTAAAACGTCCTGGGTATTTTTCGTACGTCCTTAAAACGTTTTCCGGACGTCATGGACGTTTTACTTAAATCCCTAAAACGTTTTTTAAACGTCCTAGACGTTTTTGTACGTCTCTGGAACGTTCTCTGAACGTCCTTGGTATTTTCATAGTCCCTTAAACGTTTTCTGAACGTCCCGCACGTTTCTCTCATGTCCCGGACGTTTTCCGTACGTACCAGTTTTCTGTACGCGTCTGATACGTTTTCCACACGTCGGTATTATATCAGGCAAAGGTTTCATTAACGTTGTTTACGTCTCGAAAAACGTTTTAAAAACGTATGAAAAGTCCACAAAAACACGTGCTAAAACGTAGTAAGAAACGTTTTGCAAACGTAAGTGGTTACGTTTTAAGAACGTTTAGAAAACGTTTTTGTGCTAGCTGGGATCATACAAGCCCTCTCTTTAAATTTCTCCGTATTCTTTCTGTCTTCGACCTTTATAAATATCAGCTTGGTGTTTTCATGCATAATTTTATTCATAACAAATTACCAAAATGCTACAGTAATTTTTATGTTCAAAATAGGCATTATCATGATTATGATACCAGCAAAAGGCATCTACTCACTATTCCCTACTCTAGAACATGTCTCACTAAGTCTCAGATTAGACACTCTGGAGCTGTTCTATGGAATTCCCTTCATGATAACGTTAAGCATTGTATTTCCCTATACTCTTTTAAAGTAAAGTATAAACAGCTTCTTCTCGACACTCCAAACATTGTTTAAGGTTGGGTTTTAAACCTTCATTGTTAGGATAAATGTGCTTTTGTTCCGCTTGTAATTTATTCTTATCTTTTCGCTCACTTCTAAATTATGATTCTTTCTTTTCAAGGGGGCCAGACTTAGTAAAAGCATATCTGCTTCCCTCTGCATCCTTTCACCTTGAATGCTATTGTTTTCTTAATATGCTGTGTTGTACATTAATGTTAATTGCTAGTGTTCTGAGGTGAAAAAATAAACTTGAACTTGAACTTGAACTGAAAAAACGAAATCCTTAGCCAAGTTTTATAACTTGTTTCAAGTGGGAAGGCTTTTTTAACTGATAGAAGTGACCGTTGGTTTAGCAGCGTAAAAGACAAATACATAGTTACGTACATTTGGTAGTCGGTACATCGTTTATACTCCCATCACTTAATTCGCGTTGACACCCACCGCGCGGTTTCCGCAGCAGGATAAAGCTGCGTTTCCCCTCACCGCAGAGGGTTCACACAGCTAGGAAATCGCTGCGGTTCCCGCTGCGGGGTTTTTTATAGCCACTAGTAAAATAGCCGACGCCGAAGATAATGTGGGAGTTTTATTGGCTCTTTTTTTTACATACACGGGCCAAAAATAAAAATAATGAAAAAGAATGGAAACGTAGAATTCTATTTTGGTACACGAAAGTTACAAATCCGCCACAACCTCGGGTAAATCGAAAGGAAAAGAGACAACATCGATAACATTTGTAATGAAAAATGAAACAACACATTACGCTTTAAAACGTGATGTTTCAACAGCTCTTATATAATTGTAACTGTAGCCTTTGTTCTCGTCGGACAGCTTGAATACAATTGTTAGTTCAAAGTTCCATGCAATTACCCCAATGCCATCCGTCCAAAAGCTGCACCATCATCAAAAGTCCAGACTATGCATATGCACGACCATGCCATTCTTATGGTGGCTTGTTTGTTGCACTGGCCTATTTAACTTTTTAATGCCATATTAAGTTATTGAAATACTTCATTCTAATGCTCGCGATCTTGGAAATACCCCAGATCTTCTTGGAGCTTGTACCCCTGGTCCCTGCGTATCTGTCTCGGGACTAATCAACATCATTTAATTACGGGGCCGAGAATCCACTCTCTGGGGTTGTGTATCAGTTCGTCCTGAACCCTCTTCGACTCATAACAAAATCCTTATAGGGGGATTACCTACGACCCGCCAGCATTAATAATTTCTACGGAATTACCTACGAGGGTCTTAGTGATGGAACTGTATTCGCAAGATTTTTTTTTTTTTTGTGAACGTCATGGGAAGTCTTCGAAACCGCATAGATAAGTGATTTGGCATATCATTTCTCAAAAGTTTATCAATAATAAAATGATTTGATTTTCGCTCCATAATAGGCAACCCTATAAAAATACACAACAAATTTCACCGTATAGGGGTAGGGATATTACGTCAAAGTAGCCTTATCAAATTAAAGATCGGAAATCAAACTTCGTTGTGCTGTTTCAGTTTTATAAACAAGTCCTTAAATTCAATGCGTTCGTAATCATACTTATTTTGTCATACAAGTTCGTATTTTCCCTCAGTTTCGTCTGTCAAACATTAAACTCTCCCACATCCTTCTTAGCCATGATGCTCTGCAGTTCGCACTGTTCAACAATAAAAAATCCCTACACCTGTGTGCTAAGAACCCCAGGCTATTGAAAGGGACGAACTGCCATTCTTCTCCAAACAAAAATCGAAATGTTCCCGCTTTGAAATCAGATGGGGATTGATGCGGGAGCCGCCGCGTTTCCCGAAAAACGTTTTTTACAACGCGATTTCTGTGTCTAATGTCACCTCTCTGATAGAAATACGTTCAAGCAGGAAGTTGTTACGGACAACTCCCTGTTACCAGGGGTATAGTTTGCGGCTGCAGCCCCGCAAAACACAGCAGATTTCGGTTTTGGTGTGAACGAACCTTCAAACCTTGTTTTGCTCGTTTTTATGACAACACGAATTCGGCAAATTGAAGTCGAATTTTTAATGGAAAGAAAATCGAATTTTAAGTGTTTGCTCCTTTGTAGTGTTTGCCTTGACTGGAAAACATCTCTTCATTTCGCCACCGGGCCCACTGTAAAAATTACATCAACCCATCTGTAATCATGCACAAAATTATCTAAGACACTGATTCCCACGTATCTATCTTCAAGTTGTTTCAAAAGCAAATGGACTTTCAGTTGTTTAACAATGACCAGTTTTGATTTGTCCACCTGAGTAAAAAGTGTTTGTGTGTCTGTGGGGGAGGAGGTAGGGGTAGATTGTTACTTAAAGTGTCTTGTGTCTTGAAGGTTAGATAATGTCCCAATAATTCTGTCGAGGATTATAATGTATAGGTAATTTCCAAGGGTAAAAGCGGCCGAAGAAGAATTAGATGGAACTGTAAGGAAGCATCGAGTGTTTTCGGCTCCAAAAACACCAGCCAATATTTGACGAAAGGACGAACCTTACAAAATCGGTCTGCTGGGAAAGATGGTTCCTGAATCTTTTTTCTTTTTTTTCAAGAAGGGAACCAGTTACAAATAATCAAGTTTTTAATATGTGATGCTCTGAGAAGCAAATGATTTAGATAGTGAAGTACCAAACTTGATTCTCCTTGTCTGTGTTACTCATATCTTTGTCATTTGCCCTTACCCTAATTTCAGAGTAAAATTTAGATTTTTTGAAAGTACTTTGGCTTAACTGTACTTAAGAACTACCTAGTTTTTCTTAAAGGACAGGGTAAATGTAAGGCGTCCTCCCCTGTGAGGTGGTAGTGTTTGTGAACATTACCGTCTTGTAGTCTCCACAACTCCCTAATTGCACATGTGGACGTTTTGAGCACACCTGAAATACTCTGTGTCATGCCACATAGCCCAATGTAAGAAATAATAGCTTACGGTATTCATTCCTTATTTTCAATCTCAAAAAAAAAAGATATTAGGATAGTTTCAAACTGTGTTCTATTGTATAATTGACAAATGTTAAGTTTGTATGTCAGATTTGAATAGCTTGAAGGTCAACAAAGAAGCGCAACCAAAAGTGAAAACTAATATTTCACACGAAGAAAAGAAAAGACAGAAAAGTTAACAAAGCTATGATTAAGTTGCAGTGTGATTGGTTTTGCCATCCTAATTCCAATACACAAACACACACCTACGCAAGGGCTCACCCACTCACGCACCTGAATGTAATCAATAGGCGACTTACTGTAAGTGTTTATTAAGCTTGGAAATGAAATTGTTTGGTTTTCATCATTTCGTTGTAATACAGGGAAGACAACTAATTGAAAAGGGGGAGGGTGGGTTCCTATGTACTTTGTCTTCAAAGAATCAGCTGAATTAACACAGCTTGGGTGTCTTAAAGCTGTATTTTATTATTGAACGAAAATGTACGTACCCTTATACTTAATATATTCATGAAATTGCATAAGTTTACCGTTTTAAGTTGAATATCTAATCCATGCGTTTGTAACAATTTACCCGTCTATCCCCGGATATAATACGCCAGCTCAGAGTTATTATTGCGCATGCACTGCGCACACACAGTGGCGTCAGGTCATAAGTCATATGGGTACAGAATGCAGTTATATATAAATGTCATCACAAGTTACACTAAGTTACCTTGTTCTACTTGTGCTTTCAGATACACCTACGAACTTTAACACGAAAGACTTTCAACAAGATATTTTGGAGTTATTGTTGTGCACAGTGCACATTTTACGATCCTAAGCCCATGTATTATGTACCCTTATGATCTGTGGTCTGAAGGTACTGTGCGTGCGCAGTGATAACTCTGAACTGGCGTATTCAACCATAGACCCTTTTCCAATGAGCAATTACAAGGATTATGGTTGTCAGGATACCAAAGTTTTGTAAGGAAAAATTACCCAGGTGTTGAAGCTAACTGACAGCGGGGCCTGTAGTCACGGCATTGTATCACTAAAGAAGGAATGACACCCTGGTTGGCAAAGAATAGGATGCAGGGGGGATTTGCATTTGGTTGAATGGATAAAGGAATTGCGGGCGCGAGAAGCAGAGTGAGTGAGGAGTCGTGGCAGACGCCGTTTAACACTCTGAGGGACAGGATGGACTGATCGTGGGAAAGTATTTGAGTTGCAGCAAATTTATGTTTGATTTATGTTTGGGGACGCCGGCACAGGAAAAAAGGAATTCTTTGTGACCTGTAAATACTGTTGTATTTTTTTTTTCGGGGTGGGAACGCGTGGTGTCAATTTTGAGCCAAACAGGCGACAGAAGGCAACATATTTAGATTCTTATTTTGGTTCTTTCTTCTCTTATCCAAATTTTGCAGGGCTAAAGTATAAGACAACAACAAAATACGTACGGGAGAAATTTACCTACGCGGTAGCAAGAAAAAGGAAAGAACCCAATACCAAATCGAGATAGGGAGAACGGGATAGATCAGCTAGAAATTGCAGGGTAGCAGGGGCATTCAATTTCATACACTCGCTGCGAGGAGTGAGGGGCTCGTCGAGTCTGGCCAAGGGGTGTAGCA
The DNA here is from genome assembly GCA_029531755.1 of Holothuria leucospilota. NCBI lineage: Eukaryota > Metazoa > Echinodermata > Holothuroidea > Aspidochirotida > Holothuriidae > Holothuria > Holothuria leucospilota. The sequence goes on from CM055970.1 coordinate 54,933,575, forward strand.
GACCCATCAAAGGTCAATGAGGGCGAGGGGCCGACCGAAAGCCTTGAGAACAGGTCACTGAGGACCGCGATTGCCTTTGCGTAACCAGAGAACAATTCTACGTGACGACTTTTTTCACAACTACTTACACTGGCAGATAATTAGGAGCGTTAGCTCAGTGTGTGTGCATAGTGGAACATTATCTGGGAGGTCAAAGGTTACATACGGGTTTAGTGTATTATATGGTTATTTAATGAGAGAGAAAGTAAATGGAAATGATATGGTCTGAATTCAAAAAGTTTTTGTTTTCAAGAAATGTTTATATTCATTTAGTTCTGGCATTCACAGTTTATGTAAATAAAGAAGCACATAAGTATTTCAGAAGACCTGTTTGTGCGGTTTATTTGTGAAGGTGTGGCATCCTTGGTTGTGGGCTCACTCGAGGTCTTGATCTTTGTACGAACTTGTGACAATGGTCTAGAGTTTGGTACGCGTCGTTTTTAGCCACAGTAACATGCAATCCATAAAAACGAAGCACACCAAAACTCTATCCCACAATTCTTTGTTATTGCTATTTTGAAAAGTGTTTATGATTTGAAACCCGAATCAAGGAAACTTTTGTTTCTCTATTGCCACAATTTTACCTTAACGGCAAACACAATTTCATCAGGTAAAAATTGCATTGTTCTACTGCCAGAATCGGAGTAAAGTGTAAGGGTACAGTCCTTACTTTGTCTAACAATGAAGCAAAACATGACTTGGTTGCTAGCCACATGCAGCCCATTCATTTTGCAATAAAATATTAGAAGGTTATTCCTTCTAGTCCCTAAAACGATCCTGCTTACATCTAGGTGTACGCGTACCCACGATACACTAACCTGGTCTAGAGTGCATGTTGTACACAACCAGGACCCTCGAGAGTTTAGACCCACAGACCAAAACCGCCTGCGGACCACGAAAGATGTCTTGTATCTGTGTAATGCATGCACTTGCTATCACCATAACTGACGGTGAGAGAGGCGAATGTATTTCATCGGGATGTTTTCCGTTCAGTTGCTTTGGGTTGGCTCCTGAATCACACGCCTCAGAAGGAAGAGCTTCGCACATGAAATACTTCCTCTGAACGACAAGTGTCTTTAGTGGCTTTCTTCCACTAATATTTTTTTCCACTTAACCGAAATAAAATATGAATCCCCCGCAGGTTTGGGCTGAAAAAAAGGATGTTTTATTTCAATTTCCAGCGGAAGGAATGTGATAGGATTATTTGAATTCACGTCATGAGTGTGTGCTTTTAAATAATACCTCTTTGATCACGCAACTTTAAGCAGCTCCTCAAACTAGGCAACACACATCTGGTAACCCCTCTTAATAAAGCATTCAGAGGGGGCAGACGGTCAGAGGTATAATTAAAATGTCAAAGCCTGAAGTGATTACAAAGAAAAGAAAGGTATAATGAACAGCGAAGGGAATATATATAGAAGAGGGGAAGGGAAGAAGGAAAAGGTAAGAAATTAAGGAAAGAGGTTAGGTTAGGTTAGATGAGGTTTAACGTCCCAGTTTCCAACCAATTGGTTCAAGTCGAGACGACCACGGCCTTTTTTTGCAGTTTGTTATGAAATTAAGGAAAGAGATAAAACAATAAGGAAAAACTGCGATTTACTTCAAGAGCGGGAGGGAGAAAAGCAATGAGACTTGATACTAGAGCGAAGAACATAAGGGAAAATACCTTGGTCGTCGGAGTTAAACAGAGCGGGAAAGAAGGGATGATAAACATATTAAAGGTTTGGTTGAAATGGGCACTGATAAGAAAAAGGATTACATTATTGACAAGTTTAGGTTCAAAATTAACCATTTTTGGTTCAAAATGAACCCAATGTAGTCAAATATTTGACCAGATTTTTATGTTCAGTGCCCCATTTGATCGGAATCGATTCAAATTTGAACCGGACGTTTTAAGAGTGAACGATTGGGAAAGATGAGTTAGAGGGGGAAGGTGGGGGAAATATATTTGGCAAGGGAGTGAGGAAGGAAGGATGGATAGATAAGTAAGGAAAAGAAAAAGCTTTTTTTTCATTTAGTATACTATCACTGTGAAATATTTCTATCAGTTTAGAAGTGAGTTGCAAAGAATCATTGCCATAGACACGATGGACAATTCAGGAGCAAGAACGGACATGTGAGGATCAGTAACCTAAAACGTTATAAACAGTAAGAGGAAAAGAAGATGAAAGAATTTACATGGAATGTTAACAAGAAGTCTTTGAAAATTTGGCAAATGGAATAGAACATATCACTACTGCCCCCGCATTTCAAATAGTCCACAGCTGCCAGAGGATCCATCGCTGGACCCTCTGCCTTGCACAATATATGGTTTTTTGTTTTTTTTTTTTTTTCGATTCGGAATTATTCAGCACTTCACGATTACTTTCGGTCCATGGAATTGGACAGATGATTCTATTTCGTATTCTCACGACGGGAGTCTATTCTAAGCTATAACCTCTCATCCCTAACAGTCAACTACAGACAGATTTATAAGACTTGTCAGTGAAATGTGAGAGATTTAATGAACGGCTTGAATGTTACGAACTGCAGATAAGCTATAATGGAATATGTTTGACAAAAGCATTCAGTGATTGGCTCTTCCGGACAAAGGGGCGTTGGGTAAGTGCGGGGAGGTGCCCTTTCGTGAAATGTCTGCAGAGTGTAATTTGTGTCTAGTTCATAGAAATAAAAGTAAGGGAGAATGACGTCAGCCGATCTGGACTGAAGCCATTGATTTGGCCAGTCTGTACGGCAACAGAGCACCTGCGCGTAATACAAATATCACGTCATTGCTTTACCCCAAGTATTGACAAAGAAACTACAAGTTTTCAAGTTAGGGGTATAAAACAAAATACTTAAGGCACCATGACTTATTTCTGTTGTGAAAATTACTCCAAATCTTTCGAAAAACGCATAAAATAAGCTATAACTTCTGCAGCAGAATGCACACTGTACGTACGGAGAGACATCAATCAACCGGTCTTTTGCCGTACAACGAAAGCGCCCTCACAATTTTCGTGGCTTCACCGGTTAAACATGCATGGATGCATTGTGTTAGCGTTCTCCCTTACTTTTATTTCTATGGTCTAGTTACGGACATATTGAAAAACTGCGAGACAGCATTGGCTGTTGTCTCTTGGGCCTAATCATCCTCAGTTTTTTTCTTTGGGGGGAAGGGGTTCATACTCAAAACGACAATGATTTAAAACTTCATGTTTATAACACACTTACAACCCTCGCTGTAAATGTACGAACGGGTAAGGATATCAGGTTGTTTAAAATGTTTTCTCTTTTAATAACCTGATAACGTAACCTTTACGCCCCCTTCATTACTGACATATGAATCTGAAATAAACTCTGAGTTGCAGCAAATTTCATAACTTTTTTGATCTTTTGTATAAGCCCTAAACTGTCAAGTAACCTCAACACATTCTTAAAATAGTTGGGTAAAAATTTCACCAACACTGGGCACGTACGTGAAAATACTAAAATTGGGCAAGGTTTGCTCAATAGTTGTTGATTAATGGGTTTATCAAGAGGTTAGTTACCACTTCATTGGGTAACTTGCCTCTCAGGTAACCAAATAAACATCAATTATTGACATACTTTACCCGATTTCACAATTTTCACATACGTGCCCGGTCTTGGTGAGAGTTTCTGCCAGGGGCGTCAATCCGTATTCAAATGTGGGGGGGGGGGAAGGGGGACATACATGACTTAGCACAAACCAGTCCCTTTGTTTTTGAAGAGGGGGTGTCTTCCTCAGGGGCGGATCCAGAATTTCGGAAAAGGGGGGGGGGCGAAGTTGTTCGACCTGTGGTTGATGGCACTATACCATCTAAGCAGAGCGCCACCATCAGTTGGCGCGGAGCGTACAAGAAAATTTGTTACAAAATAGACCTCCAAGATCGCCCGAAATAGCACTTCCCATGTCTTATTTTTGCATTTTCTGCTTCATATAATTTCATGTCTCAGCTCTCAACACATCAATTTTTCCACAAGTTATTAACAGAAGATAGTTATCATAGGTACAGTGCCTTACTACAGTGCATCCTGTTCAAGGTGTCTAATCAGATATTTAGTAGTCATGTACTCACTTGGTTAATATTGAGGGACTTCTTTGAGGAATTTGTGACGCATATCTTAGTTCGACTTGATGCCAGGACCCAGGTACCTTGCATTGACATGTGGGATTAAATTACGTTTTTATCACGTGCATGTTCCCCTCTGCCTAATTTCTTTTCCGTGGAATCAGCGAGAAAGTGACATACAGCAGTGTCGTTGTAGGCTTGACTTGGTGCCGGTGGGGCAATCACCGATCTATACTACTGTTGAATCTGACAGAAAGGATTACGAAAGATCTCACCTTCTTAGACGGGCTTCTCAGCATAAGAACAGCTTACTGGTCGAAACTTGTTAAGTTCAGTAGTTAGTTCGCATAGCTCCCAAGTTCCGAGAAGCTAGATGCGGGTCCACCTCTGACCTGTCCGTTGGTGGCCCGCTGGCCTGGGGGAGGGGTATAAGGAGGGAGTGTCCCCCTCCCCTTTTGGAAAATTTTTGAATTTTATTGATGTCTGCACGCAAAATGGTAGAACTTTTTTGGCAAATCAGTCAACGTAATTTCATTAATTTGCCCCCCAAAATATCTGCACTGATATTCAAAAGCTCGCAAAATTAAACCTCTCCATGTGATAGCGATCATTGGTTGTTTATTGTTACCCTTAATTTCTGATGCAGCACAGTTCAGGAATCACGTAGCACGTAGCACGTTTGGCGTAAACGACACCGTGCTGCTGCTAAGCGATATATCAAGGGAAGCGGGCCGGGGTTAAATTCACACCGAAACGGCATCATACACTTTCCATAATGGGAATTTTTCTTGAATTAGTTTCTTTCACAAAAATGTGTAGCCTACATATCTTACAGGAATTACCACAGGATGAGTGTAAGTTGAATGAATTGTTTATGCGGCCCTGATAGTACAAAGGTAATTACGTATTTTTCATAGGACTCAGTGGTTACAGCGCGGATCCAAGGGGGGCTTTCCCGGCCTCAGCCCCTCCCCCTTTTCGCCACATCAACAATAACAAATACGCGAAAATTAGCAAAATGTTACTCTAGGGGAATATTCAAGGGGGCTTTCAGCCCCCCCCCCCCCTTTCGAAATGTCTGGATCCGCGCCTGGGTTATGATAAAGCATTTCGTTCGTTCGTTGGGTTGAAATTTTTGAGACAAGCCCTGCCTCTAACCCGCGAAATTTGTTTTTGTTTTTGTAAGTTACATCGCGCGGCCATTAGACTCGATTTCTCTCATTAGGATATTTTCGATACCTGCTATGGAGGTTAGCTATGTTGCTATAGTCTACGTAAAAAGAGGGCCTTTCGCAAGGCAAGCAGCGAATTGTACTATGATGTGATTGGTACAGTAATTTGCTAAATTTGTGGTTTAGTTGGGAGGTCTACTTCTGAAGGCGGGGGGGGGGGGGTTGTGGCTTTATCATGTATTGAAATGGGTTTTTCAAATTGGGCGGGTCAGCGGGTTTGCATGGGTGTTCAATGCGGGTCACTTGGGAGGTATGAGTTCGCGGTTCCTCGGCTAACGCTTGCTGCAGTGGTTCGCAGTCGTTTGACTCATAGGCCACCTGATTTTTTCCTTCTCCGATATGGGCATTTTGTATTTTCGTAATTCTATGAAAACGTGTCAAAATCAAGGTTGAGTTTAGAACAGGTTTAAATTCGGCCTCGAACTTACGAATGTGAATGAACATATTCCAACCTCAAAATTGGGAAAAGTCAACCATAAGTTCGTTTGTGAAAAAAGGGAGCGTGGTTGGATTCTAACAGTTTGATTGGTCAACGGCCCTTCATTTCTGTCGAACCAAAACGCTATAGATTTTGACAAACAAGTCAAGGCGTTGCAAACACAATCATGTGTAGTAAGATTGCGTGCGTGTGAATTGTTCCAATCGACGTTCAAACTGATCTGCTGTGCGCTATGACTCCCATGCTTCGAGGTTGTTAATTGCAGCTTCATTCTCTATCACTCCACTCTCTGTCCTTCTCTCTATCTCTTCTCCTTTCCGTTTTTTCTCCTCTTTTTCCCTTTCATTTTTTTTTTTTTTTTTTGCATTTTAAAAAGGGGGGGGGGGTTGGGCCGGGTCGGCCCCCCTTGATCCGGCCCTGTTCCTATAGGCCCTTTCCTCCTCCACCTTATGATGACTGACGCCCTATTCTAATAAGAATTATCATTTCAAAATTAATATGACCATCATAGATGATCTGCCAGGTGAAATACACGGAGTCCACGGAATTACTTCAAGATTTTATTTTCACCATGTCCCAAAATAGCTGAAACCACGCTTCGCAGCGTGGATCATTGTCGGAGATCATGGACCCTACAAGGCCCGTTGCCAGGGTGATATGTTTGGGGGTGTGAAGGTCCCAAATTCTGATTAGCTGGATGTTTTTTCCAACTGAGTGGAGGAGTGTAAATTTGCACTTCGTTTATGCACTCTGCGTTTTGTATACAGCAGTGTGGATCCTTCCTTTGTCACTACATAAATGTGTCGTCCTGAGGAGGTCGTTGAGAATTTTTTGTTAATTTAAGGTTGCCTAGATGCTAAATGGTGCTATCTTTGGGATATTTTTGGAGCTGATCGTAGTATAGCAAAGGTGTGAAGGACTAGCGAGGGCGTTTTCAGAATACTTTTTAGTCGTGCGTGTATTAACAATCACCATCTATACCGATAATGGCTTCGGCGAAGCGCTCGGTAAAAATTTTTGAAAAATGCTTAACGGCAACAACGTACTTTCAACCTTCCACATCATGCTACAAATTAGACTGAATGCAGTGACGTACCCAGGATTTCTCTCGGGAGGGGGGGGGGGGGGGAGGCATTATGTTGTGTGACCACTGGCTTGGAGGAGGGACCTAAGGGGAGGGGTGCCCCCTCCCTTTGAAATTTTTTGGAAAGTAAGGTGTCCTTACATGCAGTCTGGTACCTTTTGAAGTAAAGTTTGTGTTCAAAAATTTACGTATTTTTAGAAACTAAAAAATAGGGATCAGTGAGGGGTCCATGGCCCAATGGGGTGTCCCCCTCCCCTTTGAAAAATTTTGAAAAATTTGGTGTCCTTACATGCAATCTGCTGCCAAATATGCTACCTTTTGAAGTAAATTTGTGTTAAAAAATTAACGTATTTTTAGGAACTTAAAAAAAATCGGAATCAGTGAGGGGGGCATCGCGGAATGGCCTTCCCCTCTGCGTACGCCACTGATTGAATGATCCCACATTGATGCGAGGCTACTTTAGATGTTTGGAGATGTATGTCTGTTTTCGGAGAGTGTTGTGATCAGAATAGTTCCATGTATAATTACCTTTTTAATGGTCATGAGAAGGAGTGCAAATCCTGACGCATGCGCGCGCCGAAATTTTGTCATTAAATAAGATTTCCCTGACGAAATCTGCATTCAGGATCTGCATCGAGACACTTAACAATTGCCCAACAAACCTACATGCCACTCAAAAAGCCAGTCAAATAGAGCCACGACACTACTCTTTTACCCAAATGTGGGGGGGGGGGGACATTTGATATTGTGTCCCCCACCCATCGAAATGTGGATTGACGCCCATGGTTTCTGCCAAACTTGTTATAGAGTGTTGAAGAGAGAGCAGGCGCGGTTCTAGACCGAGATTTTTTTTTGGGGGGGGGGGGCTTAGGGGGGCTTGAAACGGAAGAATAAAATTTTCTGTCATTATCAATACCGACGTTGGGGAATGATGCTAAGGAGGACTCCATCAGTGGCGTACCCAGGATTTCTCTCACGGGGGGGGGCATGCAGTATGTTGTGTGATCGCCGGCCTGGGGGAAGGGTCTAAGGGGAGGAAGTGTCCCTCCCCTTTGAAAATTTTTGAAAAATTAGATGTACTTACATGCAATTTGGTGCCACATACGCTACATTTTGAAGCAGAATTTGTGTTAAAAAAATTTACGTATTTCAGGAACTAAAAAAAAATTGGCATCAGGGAGGGGGGCATGGCCCCCCTGCGTACGCCACTGACAGTAATAATCATAGGCGTATGGGACTCTTACAGTTTGGGGTTCAGAAAATTTTTTGCCCGAACTTCTCAAAAAGTTACCAGAAATCCGTTGCAGTTCAGGTGCATGAAATAGACCACTAAACAACTACAGGCGCGCGAGGCGCGCGAAAATTTTTGCACATTTTTCGGGCATTCGATCAAAAATTCGGGAACTCAGTAGAAAATTAGGGCAATCTTTTCACTTTTACTTCATCTCTGCCGGAATTTCAATTTGAGTAAGGTATCAAATGTTGTTCATGTCTGGTCTACTGTTACAAAGGCATACTGATCTGGATTTGAGCAATCACTGGATTTGAGACCGACTTTTTGGCGCTCAGAGACCGACTTTTGATTTTCACGCCCTCCCCCCCCCCCCCACACACACACCTGTATTTACGCCCCTGGGACTGGCGTCGAACGTAAGAATGCAGCTGGGTAAGCTAGTAGGCGCCCGCACTACCGTCGTAATACAGTACTAAGGCGAAGCGTGGCTGTCCATTACATGCAGTCAAAACAACGGTGTACGTACGTGGACGTGAATACAAGAAACGTGATCACATGCCTATCTTGCATGACACATTTGAGAAACTAAATCCACTGGACTAAGATGTGCACAAATGTATTGGACAATTTCGTTTTTTATCAATACACGCAAATATAGCATGAAGATAACACACAACCTCGGAAATCAAATTTCATCCTTAACCGCTACAGATAAATAATTGTGCAATTACACCCTTACCCCATATTTTCGCATTTCTTTAACCAAACAGTTCAAACCTTACCAAGACCATATTCCTACGTGACATTAATAAAATTGCTAAAGTACATTTTAAATATATCTATTAGTTACTGTTGACCCATAATTCTTCAAGCTTAAAGAATGTGTTTTTATAGCCAATTTTAAACGTTATTTTAACCAGAAAGCCCACAGGCTTAGTGATTCCTTGCTGAAAGGGGATGATTTTTGCACTGAGGTTCATCCCTCAAATTTATACTTCTTGACTTTATCATTTTTACGTTTTCACAACTTGATCTCTGCTGACCTCATATGACCTTTGCATCCCAGCGAAAAGTGAATAACAAAACATGAAGAAAAAAGAACATGTCTGAGGAGGGATTCGTACCAGGACCGTCTGCGTGGGAAACCGAGCTCTAATCCACTACGCCATCAAAGAACTCGTTCAACATATGGTACTTTTTAATCACATAGTAGTCACAGCACTCTTTTCACGTGTTCATAAATAGGTAATTTAAATTAGGATTATTACTGTAACAGTTAATATGTTTGTGAAAAATGAATGTTGTTCTTTATAACTTTATCTTTGGAGTGGTAGAAAGTTCAGCCCTAACTTTTCATTGTTCACGAAACGCCTGAAACAATTTGGAGGTACTGCTCACTGATTATTTAGTTTACATGGTTTTCGTAGATGCATCTCTGATGACGTCATATGACCTTCGACCTCCAACAAACTCATAGGGTTCCCTCTTTCTAAAAGTAACATGTCTATATAGTATGGAAAGGATCCAGCATCCTCGTTTTGAAATATCATGTCTTTCAAACTTTTCCGTTTTTGGCCTCTAATGACCTCAAATGACCTTTAACCTCCACTGGAAACAATAATTCTTTTTAATATGACAAAGTTATATACCAAGTATGAAGATTTTTCTATCGTGTTATATCGTGTTTACAAGCAGTTTTCAAGAATTTTGTATTTTCACCTCCGGTGACCACAGATAAACTTTGACCTTTACCAAAATCAATGCGGTTTATCTTTTGACTATCAGCATCCACATATCAAATACGAAAGGCATCCATTGCTTCCTACCTACACATATCGTGTTCACAAGGTTTTCGATTTTTAACCCGGTGACTTCACATGACCTTCGACCCCCACCAAAAACAACGGGGATTTTTTTCTTAATGTAATGATTCCATATCCCAAATATGAAAATTATCTTTCATTGCTAGCTTGAGATATCGTGTTTACAAGCCAAGTGTCACAAACACACATACATGCACGCACACATACACACGCACTCGCCTCCTTTTGCATTTGTCAAGGAATCAAAAACTTATTTTTTACATTATTTTACGACGGTTTAACTACATCTCCATGTAGAGATGGGTTTTCTTTCTTCACCACTATGGAAAGTTACAACGTGGTGCACGAGGCTGGCGAGGCAGTGGGTGTATGTGAGGCAATGAGGGCGGAACCACGTCAAAATATATGCCCCTAATATCTATTAATAAATGAATGTTTACGTACATTGTACAATAACTGGCCTTGATATAAGAGGTCGGCCTGCTTTGAACACGGTAAAGTGAAAAGGCTTTCAAAAAGTGGCGCTCTTGCAGAATAAAGGAAACGCCTGGTAAACGATCGATAGCTAAAACTCCTTCGTGCAGTTCTCGTTTTGAAGAATTATCTGAACAGTTGGGTAAGTCATTTTACAGGTACTTGAATGTAGGTTAGTAGGAATGTTTTGGAGGGGCTTCCACTGAATTTCCCTTTTTTTTTGTGGATTGGGAGTTAAACTTGCATAGTCTGCAGTTATTAACATGAATAGTACCAGCTGATGTGGGGGCGTGCTCCATTTTCGCTTCAAGATCACCACATAGTAAACGTACAAAAATCAGTAGTGTGGTCACAAAATCTCTCCTGAACAAAAATTGCCAGGCTAGTAAGACTTCCAGGTAATACCTAAGTAATACCTAAAAGAACAACTGGAAGGCACTCGTTTGGTAAAAAATGAACCAGTATAGCCTTTTTTTCTTTTTATTTTTTACTGGGGCGTCCTATAATGTACATTTAAGCCTCTCCCAGTGAAATACTGACCATTAACCCCCGACTGAGCTATGTGAAAGGGACAGATTACAACCAAAATTTTTAAAGCACTTCTTGAAATATTTGTTTGGATAAATTCCGAAAAGGTGAAACACAACTTTGTGTTCTCTCATTGTAATCCAACCAACCTCATATTTATTTTCTCTTTAATTATACGGGAAACGTCTGCCGCTTTTATTTGCTTCTCAGAGGCAATAAAATTCATTTTGTAAGTTTTTCATAGCTTGCCGCCTCCTCGTCTTTTAAAGCATGATACTTGTAATACTGCAGCACCTAATGATACAATAGCAAACGTTGTTCCCTAATTTCCCGGACATTTTTATGAAGAGAAAACAGTCCGTATCAAATAAGTGGTTTTCTCGTACAAAGGAATGAACGAACTGTTTTTTTCTATAGACAGGGACTTTGAAGATAACCGAGAGTTTCATGAAAATCCTTTGTCTGACTATCAACTTGTCGGTGCCCGTTGACTAGATGTCACCGGAACTCAAATAGACTCCTGAAACCAAACCCAGGTTAAATTCAGAAAGGGAATCCCCTCCTTCTTTACCCAAGATTGAAATTTTTTCTGCATGAAGAATACACAAAAAGAATATCATACGAATCAGAGAAAAAAACATGAACTTTAGAGGACTGTCCATACTTAGGTCATTCATATCCATAGCCAGATCCCCACCAGCTACTTTCGAATGCCCGCTACCTTTCGAACAAGTTGGAAAACCCATATTGTACTGTACAAGCTTGTTTGGGACGATAATTAATAAAAGTTTAATGATGGTCAAATTTTAGTTTTTCGAAAACTTTTTTGGGTTGTCTCTCATATGCTTTCAAGATATTTTGTAAGATTGTGCTCGAATCTTGAAATCTGTATTTTAATTAGTTTGATATGTTGCTCCTATTGTCTACTTCTGCAAAATTGAAAGGGGAGACTACGTATACGTTTGATTCATTAAGTATTCATTCATACTTAGTTAAAATCCTCAACTACTATTGGTTCATTAAGGTCAGGTGACCGTGCATTATCCTGGGATAACCCACGGTAAATTAAGAATAAAATCCTGCGGATGAATACAATACCGTACTATATACACTGTACTTATAAGATCACCTAGCTTTAGATATGGCTAGCTGGCTTGATACACATAGGCCTAGCTGAGCATGATATGATATATCCAACGTTAGGCTTATGGTGTGACACTACTCACTTCCATTTCGAAGAAACACTTTTGTTCCCAAATCTTACGTGAAACCCTATAGAGGCAAAGGATCCATAAACGGTTATAATTCAAAGTCAAATAACCTAGGCCCAAGCCTCAGTAATGTTACAACTTACACAAAAGTTCCTTGTCGAGCACTGAATCCTCGAACAAAATCAGCGTTACCAACGTTACCGCTGTTAGGGCTGAGATCTCTAACATGTCCAAACTTTTCTCCAAATGTACGTTTGAAATGCTGTGACTGTTTATCTCCCAAAATCAGTAGCTGAATCCTAGGCAAATTCTATCATTTGAACTAACTTAAAAAGCTCAAGAATACCTGAACAGTTTGAACAAATGACGAGCAATTTTAAAAAGACCGCGCTACTTAAAGCATACTGGTGGATATGTCACTACGTACTGCAGTATAGCCTATACGTCGTACATGCATGTGTTTATGTACACAGCATGTGCACCCACAGCGTACACAACGTACCATGATAGGCCTAGTAAATATGCTCTGTGTGCAGTGCAAATGTACATGATACAAATGCAAGATTTCGTGGCTAAGGGGTTACCATGGAGTCCTAATCAGGCGCGGATCCAGGGGGGGGCCTGGGGGGCCCGGGGCCCCCCCCCCCTCGCCACGAAAAAAAAAACGAAAGGAGAAAAAAGGAAGAAAAAGAAAAAAAAGAAAAGGAGAAAGAAAAATTAAGAGCAAAAAATGAATAAAAGTGTCTAAGAACGTATTCAAAGTATATATTTCTGTAGGGGTTGGGTGGAGCTATAGCTGAGCTGGATTATCTCTTTATATATCTTTCAAAGTGGTTGGCGACGAAAGGAGTGCTACAATGTTCGAAAACAGGTGAATAGCTGAGTAATGATCCCTGACTAAAGATCTAAATAAGTAAACATCGTGACATATGCAGTATGGGCCCGGCTAGCTGCACTGAAATTTAGTAACAATTTTGTGTTAACGTGTGAAATTTTTTTGTAATCTGGAGGGATTGAGGCAAAGTTTTCGCCATACAGGCCTTGCAGAATGAATACAGAAGACAAGCTGTCAGGTGACGTGCTGTTGTGCACAGTGGGACCAGCTGTTGCAGGCAAAGTAGCGGAGTGCATACTCTATTCGATTTCGTAACTGTCTGAAAAGTTTAAAAATGAACTCAAAAGGCTTTTAAGCAACAGAGAGTGGCGTCGGCACAGTGGGCAATGGGTGACGTGTGACCCCCTCCCCATTCCTTCTTGAAAATTTTTAAAATGGTCCCAAAATTCGTTTAAGCTACAGATTTCTGTGGAGGTTGTAGGGTGAGATGTGTTTTTGGTGATTGGTTCATTTGTTCTAAACATTTTCTTTAACAAAACTGTTCTCAAACTATCATAAGTTTTGGAAATTCTCGACAAATTCCAAATTTTGGCACGTTCCGATAGCGTCAAGCCTTGTGTCAGAGTTGTCCTTATTATCAATAGCTTTCGGTAACTACTCACGGGGGAACAAAGGAGCAAAAGTGCTTTTTAAGAATTCTCTCTCAGAAGATTCGTTTCTGAATAGCATAGGTTGGTGGGAGTGACAGTGTCCGATGCAGGTTGTGAATGCAGGTTTTGTCATGAACTAATATTTATTCAAAATTTCAGCGCGCTTCGCGCGCATAAGACAGGGTTTACACCCGATTTCATATACCATTGACAAAGCTATGACGCAAGAAATTATTCCAATGCAAACATTTTTCTAAAAAGTACATCTCCTCCTCTGTAGGGCTCTCATCATTATGGGATCTTTGACTAATCTAGTCTAGCACATGACTTGAAAGATTGAAAGTACGTAATTGCCGTTGCTTATTTTCCAAACATGTTACCGCGACGTTCAAAAACGACGAAAATCTTTTCTGAAACGAATTTTGCCTGTCCACCATCGCTCTTGCTATGCCTTAAAAAGAAGGTGATATGTCATATCTCCTCCCATATAGATGTCGGGTAGTGAGAATCCCGTTGGTCCCTCTTTTGTACACTGTAACTAATTCAGAGCTCCCGGGAGGCTCTATACTGTTCTCTGTCAACCTTGGATATCCTTTTAAAATATAAGGAAAAAATTTATATATAGTCCGAGAATGTTTCTGTGGACTCCACGCAGGTATAATTGCGTGCACAATTTTCCCATGGGCGTGGATCATGGGGGACGCGTACCCCTCACTTTTTTGAAAGGGGGGACATTGTCGAAAAGGCCTCCTCAATTTTTCAAAAATGATGGAACAGACTGCAATTGTGCCTAGGAAAACGAAATTTTTAGAAGAAAAAAGACCTAAAAATCCTACACTTTTGTTGCACCAAATCGAATTTGAGGGCATTCAGTTCTAGAAAAATTTTCCTTAGACCACCTCCCTCATGCCGACGAAAACTTATTGCCTCCCCATGACGCAAATTCTGGCTACCACCACTGCTTCTTCCACCAGGACGGCGATTCACAAATGTGAAAAAGTCCCCCCCCCCCTCCAAACACACACACACACACACTTTTGGAGATGGATACACGCCCATGATTTTTTCCTGGGACTTAAGGAGGTTTGAAGACAATATATTAACCGTCTCTTACTCCCCTTTTTCACCCGAACAAAAGTTAGAATTCACTAAATTGTGGACATTTTTTAAACATACAATCACTTTAGAGTGGCCCAAAGATACCACCATTTTGCATAAAGGCCCCCTAAAATTAACAAAAATTCTCAGAGGAGAGGGAAAACCCCTTCCTGGGATTGCACTCTCATGTACTAACAAGGAAAGGCTCTCCAACTCATGTATATAGCGTATAAAAAATCCCACTGCCTAAAAAGGCATGATTTAGCAGTTATCTGCTGTTCCCCCAACCACCAACTCCCGCCGGCACCATCGGTCATAGATTTCTAAAAGGTATACCCTTCAGAAATCCATAAAGAAGGTAATATGTCATCTCTCCTCCCATATGGATGTCAGGTTGTGAGAGTCCTGTTGGTCCCCCTTTTTTGTGTACAATTAATGCAGAGCTCCCGGGAGTCTCTATACCGAAAATTTTCGGCGCGCTTCGCGCGCAATTGTTTACGCTTACGGAGAGAGGTACGTTTTTATTGAGTGATGGATTTATTTTTATCACTTTTTACCAAAAATCATTTGAAATCTTTCACGATTTTTGCAATGTCTTCTCAATATTTCTTGATTTTTGCTTGATCTGCGCACTTCTAACCTTGAATTGCTCCCTTTACAATCAATATGGTCCCGAACGTATTCGCATTACTCATCGGTGGGGTTCTACCATAAGCCAGTTATTCGTGTGCATAAACGTGATTTCAGAGGAGCCAGCAATGTAAGGATGTAAAGAAACTGATATTCATTTTTTCACCCTCCTCTTCTTATGAGAACTGAAAACTTAGAATCGAACCCACCTTCTAATTGATAGACACATATAAAGGAAATTGACACCGTTAGTCATCGCAATGGTTTTAAATGTAAATTCAAATTTTCGGCGCGCTTCGCGCGCAATTGTTTCATCTGACGTCCTATACCCGAATACCGTATAACGAAAATAAGACACTCATTATGGCAAAAATAATTTCAAGTTACCTACACGGGCTCATAATGTTGGCGTGTAAGTTTTAAGATAACTTAGATTCTCCGGAACTCTGCAGGTACATATAGTAACTTATACTGAGCCACACTCATCAAATTCCATGCAACATGAAAAGGTATAAAATCTCACTGACATAAGAACTAGAGCCGATTTCTGTGCTCTTAAAATGCAATATTGCGAGAGCTTCCGGGGGCTTCGCCCCCTCGACCCCCACCGGGGCTCCGCCCCTGGACCCCGCCAGGGGCCCTAACGCGGGCCCCTGGACCCCACGCGTAAGAACTCGCGCTTCGCGCTCGTGGTGCACCTTCGGTGCACATGAGATTTTCCGGCTTGGGCCCCCCCCCCCCTCGAAATTTCTGGATCCGCGCCTGGTCCTAATACCTCTAGTTATGTTACCAACTGTTAATTTTTTGTCCTTTTCGGCTGTTGAAGTCTTTAAAGAAGAATACCATTTCTCAAATTTAGTCACATTGTTGTTATATTTCATGACTTACGAATATTTCATTGAATTCATTTTGTTTAATAGTAGGCTACTTTATTAATTGCGCACGAAAAGGCCTATTGTTTTGAAAGGTTGTGAATAGGTCTCATCTTTCCTCGAGGTTTTGATTTCAATAAAAATGTGGTTATCTGCAAATACAAATTTTCTTTCTTTTTACTATTTTTTCATCAAATTCTTGTCTATGAATGAACAGGGTTAATCAACGCTAGACCGTGCATTAAATAGAGGATAATGCACTCCGGGGGTTAATGCTATCGCTAGATGCACTCGGGCTGCGCCCTCGTGCATCGCTTGCATTAACCCCCGATCGTGTATTATCCTCTGCTTAATGCACGGCCCAGCGTTGATTAAACCCTTTATTCATCTCATTTATCGTTAAGAATATCTATCTACATTTAGAAGGAATAAATGGAATAGGAGAAAGAGCTTTACTAATATTAATGTGTGAGTGTAGACTGGGCCACCATTTTAAAAAACTTCAAGGTGCTCCTTATTTATTCAAGGTTTCTTTGCAAATGTATGCACAATTTCATGGTTCTCTGAAACCGTATGACAAGTTAAGGCAGTGTTCTGGCACAGCATACTGCAAATCTGACGAACGTACAGTTCTACGCTTCTTTTGAAAGTCTAAACTAAGGCTTACAAGGCTTCTACTGAAGGATGCAGCCACCTATTCCGGTGAAGCATAATTAGCCTATGCTATTTATCTTGTGGAATTCGCTGTTATTTTCGGGCAAAAATAAAATAACGTAATCACTTACATTTCACTCAAAAGTTCTCAACACTCAGTTCCAGGCTTATAACAATAGTTTCAACTACTAACCAGCTTACGGTTCTAACCAAAACGAATATTTAAAAAGTTCAACGGGGCAACAGATTGACACATCCCTCTTGACTCTTTTGCATGAATCAATTGAACTACTGACCCATCGCCAAACAGTTGACTTAAAGGGAGAAGATATTTCACACTGAATATAAAGTTTAGATGTCTCAAAGGACTAAATGTATTACCGTGTCCATTACATCTGTGACTGAATAAGGATACGGGCCACCAGATGTTAAAAGGCCAATAGATTGCCCTTCGAACTACAATGTGCCTCCAGGCATTGTCAAGATGGGGGCCTTTGATCAGTGTACGCCATGGAAAGTTGAAATTCGATGGCAGTGTTCTTTCAGAAGATAATTTCGCGCCATACTTCCTTATAATCATTGTAAAGAACATTTATTATCTCATTCGTGTAAACAAGTACCTTAGAAGCTACAATGGTATTGCCTCTGAATAATTGCCAAACATTTTTGAGGTTCTAAATGCCACGAAATAAGGTTGTTTTACAATGGACGATTTTAATTGTATCTCAGTGAATTCTCGTAAAGGCATCTATTTTACTTTTTTTTCTTTTCGTGATATTCCTTCCCGTGTAATTTTTACCCGTGTAGCTTATCCTACCATTCTCGAAGTGGTTTTGACTATTCTCAAGCAGACCCGTACGCGGCGGGGGGGGGGGGGGGGTCGAGTGGTTCGTCACTGGGTTCGTGTGTAACATCTAACCCACTTTGTGAGCTAGAGGTGGTTCGTCACTACTTATGACTTCTTTCTTCTTGCAATGCGGAAGCAGACAGTTTTACAATTAAACACACTCCATATGATTATTAGGATAACATAATAAGCATGATTACGTCATTATTTCAACACCTCCATTCTCCGCGTGCTTCGAGGGCATGCAATACCATTCGACGTGCAAAACGAGGTTAGACTTTATATGTAGCCTACATTTGATTTCTTTTGCACACACATTCTCTTGTAATGACTGAGCTGGTTCTGTCTGATGCAAATTTCCGAGGTATAGTCACAATGGTTTTATATTTATTAATATTATAGACAAGTGGATGATTAAAGGGGCGCTTGAGACAGTTCCTGTGAACCCCGATTTCAGTAGTATCTCTTCCCACAGCTATAGTGAAAATTTTCCCAGTCTAGAGTGCCAAATGTATACCTACTTACACCCGGGAAATCATGTATGATGGACGAGAATGTCTGCAACGACTCTCTTGTACAAGTTAGAATACGTTATTCAGCAGTCTGGGCGTTTCCAATCTATTGGGGTTTTTTTTTTTTTTTTTGGCCTCGGCTTAAACCACGATGAGGACAGAGGTCAGGTCGTTCCAAGGTGGTCAATGAGCCATAGCCACCTGGCCCATGATGCGATAAGGTGTGTAATCCCTTCAACGTACAGTCTCCAAGACACTTTACCCATAGTCGGATTTACCTTCAGGGGAGCCCGTAACCTATCATTTGAGGGGGCCCTATGAGTATAATTTTTAGTGATATTATTTGTGGGTGGGACTGATACGAAACACTATCTAAGTGGAGAGCCACCACCATCGGCTGATTAGCGTCTAGCCTACTGAGAGATTTTTGGACAAAGTGCCGATGCCGGTAAATTACCAGAAATGCCACTTCCAGGCCTGTCAATTTGCATAAAACTATTCTACCTTTCATGATTAAGAAAATTTTTAAACTCCCTAAAAGAGACAACTCAGACACATTTCCTTCCGTTAAGTAATTTGTGTAGGGGAGACATAGAACTTGACATATAACATCTGCTGTTTATTTTTGTTATGTGTTAAATAGGAAATCAAAGATAATATATGTACATGACATTGGCATAGAAATCCATGAAAGATGGTTTTGAAAGTCCAAATTTATTTTAATTGCATCAAGAAGGCCTATTTGCAGGTAGTACAATAATCGTTTCATCAATAACCACATGCAGAAATGTCCTTGGGCATTCTGATGAAGCATATGATATGTATCAAGAAAATCGATACCGAGAATTTGACCTTTCGGTGCAGGACCATTACCTGTAGTCATGTCAATGCAAAAAAGTTTAAATTGAAATGTGTAACTATTCAAAAATAAACAAAATACATTTACTATTCTGTCTCAGAGGTAGGAGGTTTGGCCAGAAGAGACAAGAATGGTATTTAGGGGAACCTTATAGCAATAGATACCTAATGCATCGACGGCATTGCTACAACTGGTGGTGCTTCTCAACCTTTTCTTTTTAATTTAATTTCCTTTACTTAGTTGAAAACTTTTCCCCATTCTTCCCCTGAATATATTTAAGAAACCTGGACATTAATTGTTCTCAATCGTTCTCTTTCTCATACTAGCTGATTTGAATGTGCGCGAAAATTCAATTTACTTAATGTTTGTGAAATTGTTCGGTGTTCATCCACGATTTTAAACAAAATGTTGCTGCAATGTGGTTAATGGCTCAGTTGGTGAGAGTGAAGATAAAAGGCAAGAAGTGTCCGAAAAAGCCTGGAAGCAGGTCTTCCCAGGAAAATGTTGAAATGAAACGCTGTTTGATGCAAATTTATCTTCACTCCTTATGATTAACAGCTGGCTGGGATTGATGATGCATGCGGGAGAGCTTGAAGAAGAGGGTAGTTTGGATTATTGCGATATTTTACGGGGCTAAGTCCCACAGAAAGTGAGAATGGGAGTAGTACTCAGGATGGAACCGTCCGAATCGCGCGGAAACTGAATTGGATTTTAAGAAATTTATAGCGACAAAGGTGACAGAGAAATAAGACAAAATACCCTCAAGGACAGGACGGTTGTCCTGCCCCCTACGCTACGTGTCTGCCCCACGGTCAGAAATGGAACTTCCCGTGACTTACAAATAACGTCTAAACATTATTTTGGAATCTCGGAAATTAACACAGATCAATCGATAAAAATTGGCATTTCGAGGAGGGCACTGACACTGCCCCACTGCGTGTGGCCATTAGTATAACTATGACTGTGGGTCCTCTCCTGAAATTAAAGACTGTCAGTCGTGAATTTCGTGCATATGGAAATTAAGGTACGCAAAATGCATTGCATCTATTCATGGTACTGCTAATTATTTTAAATTGTCAAGTGACTAGTAATTAACCTGAAGAACATATGTAGGTCAATTTGAACAAAACAAAAAAAGTCAAGGCAATTCATCGATCGGAATTCAGGACTCCTTACACAATCACACCAATCCACATTCCTCCTCAGTCAGTCACCCAAGGTTTCTGTGGCCTAACTAAGAAGCACTCTCCTAACCAAAGGGCCACCATAATTATCGCTATAATTATCGCGAAGCGCTTGGAATATTTTGGGCGGAACTATCTCCTTCATTGTCGGAAATAAACCTTCCCCCTAGCTTAAGTGCAGATAACGATCACCTTTTGAGTGTTTTGTTAATACAGCCTCAAAAATAACGTGGGCGATTCTGAGATCCTGTTAAATTAAAAATGTCAATAATACAGCGTATATGAAAGAGAAGAAACGAACCTCTAGAACAGGCATGTACAACTACTTTTCAGTGTTAACTGGTTAATACGACGTCATACTCAACGACAATGCGTCGTAAAACATATGGCATGCTTCATAGTAGCTTTATTGGTAAATACTATCAGTGACTTTAACGAAATTCCTGCCAGGTAACATTGTAGATCAGAAAATGGAGACTAGAGCTTCAGAAGCTATATTTTGGTAAGCAGAAAGGTAGGGATTTGTTTCAACTCAGAAGCAGATTTGAAAACTAAGTTAAGAAGGTGACTCGTTTATGAAAATTTCCGGGGGGGGGGGGGCTGAAAACCAAAATATCGGGGAACGTAACCTATAGGTTACCTCGATTACTGGGTAAATCCGCCTATGACTTTACCTACACTTGCTTTTAAGGAGTCCGTTTCTTCAATAGGAGCCACAAATTCGTTTAGTGTTCTTATATGTTCTCACATTTTGGCTAAATATTACAGAACAAGTCCTCACCCTCACCATACCTAACCCGCAATCGTTTAGCTGGTATCGTACCTTTCTGTCGGTACCATAAACGAGTTGGGATGTGACCATTTCGTCGCTGTAGACGGGTCCCAACTACGAAACAAATTTTTGCAATGCTTGGAAAGCAATCAAAAGTTCCACGCGTTAATGGCTATGCTTATAACCAATACCGTCTAAAACCTATTATCATCATTCAACAGCAAGGGGTGTCAAACTTTCCTCGGTATGCTTCGCGCTAACCGCTTTCATGACTTTCCTTTTTTTTTCAAACCACCCCCTCCCCTTAACTGAACAACTAACTATAAAAGAATCTGTTTCCCTAAGAGCCGGGAGGATATATCATCAGGAAGCAAGATTGTTCACTTGCTTCCTGCGCACATGCACATTTTTCGCCGATGGAGCCTGTTACAACCGATAATGTAAAAACGACCGATAATGTAAAACAAAAATATCGATAATTTAAAACACCCTTTGAACCGATAATGTAAAAGAAATTTACCGATAAAGTAAAAACGCTCGTCTACCGATAATGTAAAAAAAAAAATACCGATAATGTAAAAACTGATCTAAGGGCGTTTTCAAATGGAATTGGAAACATGGAATTTTATCAAAAGTCATATGTTAATTCAGAAAGGTTGTAACTCATACCCCAGGGGAAGGGGCTCTCACTCCCATTTTACAGCGTCCTCTTGTAGGTAAGGTATACTTTCCCTTTAACGTTATATTGAAAGACAGCAGAAGAATTAAAGGTCACTTTCCCCTCAATTGTCTAGGCCAAATACATAATGCTACCATATTTCTCTTTCATATACTTAAAGCGCCCTCACTCCTCTGTTGTTTCGCAAGCTCACCAGAAAGAACATATCTACGATAAAAAGTATCATGAAAGGACTGCAACATATTTTATTAGATAAAGGTGGTTCATATTGATGACACAGCTTATTTGCATAGATCTATGGCCCAATAGAGGGCGCCCTCTAATAAAACCAGATATTTCAAAAACTAAAGGACTGAAAATTATATTTTTGAAATGAGCATGTCCGGAAACCCAGGAGTGTTATTATCGTTATTTTGAAGCTGAAGAAAGGTTATTTCCTCTCACCCGTTCCACACCCCAGGGGAAGAAGGGTATGAAATCGAAGCTACTCACGCTTGATAAGAATTGCGTCCTAGAGGTTATCGACCACGCTGATCACAGATCCGAAGTCAGTCATCCCGTCTCTCAGTCGTAGTGGGATGTACAGGCCGTAAAAGACCCACTTTTAGGGTCAGTGTCCCCAAGAGCAGGTTTTAAGCATTTCAAAACACTCAGTTTCCATACTAGATGGTTACCAATTAAAATTTAGGAATAAGATTTCGATTGCACTTGTTAAATGTATAGTGAAAGTTTTCCCTTCCATATATGGCTTCACTAATACGTGGGCGAGTTGCGCCTTACTTCCGGAGAAGGCTCCTATCTCCGAAATGATAGTGGGAAGGGAATTACCCTGTCAAAAGGTCATGCACTTCATTGGCCAACCGTTCCTGTGAGTCACAAGCCTGTTCTTTCTCCTACAAGCTATGCTGTTAGCTACGCATTAAGTTGAAAAAACGCATTTTTTTCATATATGCTAACACTAATTTGGGGGCCGTGTTTCGCTTTGCCCCCGGGGAAGGTGCCTCTCTCGAACCAACCCTTAATTTACCCTTTCAAACTCGAAAGAGAGTAGGCCTATGTGTCCTGTATAACATAGGGAAAGCGTTCAGGGGAAGCTGCCCTGGTTGGGTTTGGATTGGCGATTTATGAGAGAAGGTCGAAAACGTGTGGAGCGGGTCGGGTATATTAAATGTTAGCATTACATGGTAAACATGCGTTTTTCAGCTTTAAATGCACCCTGTATCTTGTAGGAAGGGCACACCCTAACAACTCTCAAGTGTGATATATGGAAGGGAAAACTTTCACTCTACAGTTAACAAGTGCAATCGAAATCTTATTCCTAAATTTTAATTAGTATCCATTTAGTATGAAAAATGGGTGTTTTGAAATGCCTAAAATCTGCTCTTGGGGACACTGACCCTAAAAGCGGGTCTCTTACGGCCTGTACATCCCACTACGACCGAGAGACGGTTTGACTGACCTCGGAGCTGTGATCAGCGTGGTCGATAACCTCTAGGACGCAATTCTTATTAAGCGTGAGTAGCTTCGATTTCATCCCCTTCTTCCCCTGGGGTGGTGAATGGGTGAGAGGGAATAACCTTCCTTCAGCTTCAGAATAACGATAATAACACTCCTGAGTTTCCGGAAAGGCTCATTTCTCAAAAATATAATTTTCAGTCCTTTAGTTTTTGAAATATCTGGTTTTATTAGAAGGCGCCCTCTATTGGGCCATAGACCTATGCAAATACGCTGTGTCATCAATATGATCCACCTTTATCTAAAAAAAACATGTTGCAGTCCTTTCATGATACTTAGATACGTAGATATGTTCTTTTTGGTGAGCTTGCGGAACAACGGGGGAGTGAGGGCTCTTTAAGTATATGAAGGAGAAATATGACAGCATTTGTATTTGGCCTAGACAATGGAGAGGACAGTGACCTTTAATTCTTCTGCTGTCTTTCAATATTACTTTTAAGGGAAATTATACCTTACCTACAAGAGGGCGCTGTAAAATAGGAGTGAGAGCCCCTTCCCCTGGGGTATGAGTTACGACCTTTCTGAATTAACATATGACTTTTTTGATAAAATTCCACGTTTCTAATTCCATACGAAAACGTCCTTAGATCAGTTTTTACATTATCGGTAAATTCTTTTTACATTGTCGGTAGACGAGCGTTTTTACATTATCGGTTCAAAGAGTTTTTTACAATATCGGTAATTATTTTTTTTACATTATCGGTTGTTGTTACATTATCGGTAATTTTTTTTTACATTATCGGTCGTTTTTACATTATCGGTTGTAACAGAGCCGACTGAGATAGGTTCATGACATTCTCTGTGATGTCAACTAATGGCCAATCAATTGTCGTTGCCCTACAGATGAGAATTCAACACCTATCACTACAGATGCATTTCACCAACGCCACATTTCTTTCATACGGCAACGCAAAAAGCCGCCATGTTGAAGTAATAAACGCGAGGCGCAGATATGTATTTCAAATGGTACATCAGTCGAAGTCAGGCAATAGTGCCACTGAAGCGCGTAAAATATATTGTGCATGTACGTTGTAAGTGCACAACTTTAGTAGAGAGACGCAGTGTACAAAATGCTTGTTCAACGTGTACCCTCAAAATGGCGCCGTAAACAAAAGATGACGTCATGTGACACTGTCTATTCGAACCCCTTCTTGGAAAATCCTGCCTACGGGCCAGTCAAGCCGATGACAAGCCTTGCGTTCCAGCTATACCCGATGACGGTATTTTTTGCATTATCACCTCCTTGTTTTCGTGTTCTCTGATATTTATCTTCCGAGCTAAAACTATTCCCCTATTACATCAATCGCGCACAAGAGAATCTCCTTTGTTAAACTACAAAATTTTCCATCATTTTGTCAAACTGAATCGTGGGCACTGGCGTATTTAGGGGGGGGCATTGGGCCATGGCCCCCCCTCACCGATGCCAAAAAAAATAAAAAAAAATATAAATATTTTATAGTTCTTGGGCAGTCTCATTTTGGCCCCCCAACATCCAACATTTACAGTGTCGTTTTACCCATTTTTGCTCTCAAGAGGACAATTTCTCTTCTAAAAACACAAAATTTTCGGCGCGCTACGCGCGCAGAAGAGCTAATCCAGTTTCTTCTATGGTTCCACTCTACATTGCTAGATAGCGCAAGTCCTTCCCACCTCACAAAGTAACATGTAGGAAAAGTACACAGTTTATGTAGAGGTCGGAAATTTCCTCCCATCGCAAAGGCTAGTAACTGCTCTTTTGTGTGTGTCATGCGGCACGGTCAGTTGGTGAAGGACTCACGGAGCAATGCTTGGCTATTTGATCGGATGGTCAAGGTAGTTTCGATACAATGCATATTTTATCTCTTATACGGTCTAAAACCCCTAAAGATTTTCCTTCTTTTTGTTCTCCATGATTACATGTGTTGCTTTTTTTGTGAAACCTACCAAAAAATTTTTTGCGCGCTTCGCGCGCTTTGCAAGTTTACATTTTAGATTCCGGGAAAAACATTTAATCAACGCCGAATTATGCTTCTCTAGCATATACAAATTTTATGCAATATGTGGCCCGAATGAAATGGTCTAGTACACAGGGTGTTTTTTTTTTCAAATCCCACCTCACCTATACCCAACAGCACTGGGGCTCTAGGGGCCTCGGGTCGCAGGCCTCCCGTCGGGCAAATCTTGGCGTTACCTGTACTCAATAATAATAATAGACTCTGGCTGTGGAAAATCTCCGTTCCAATCAATTCACTGAAATCCATAGTGATAACTCCACTCTGGATAATTTTGAATAAAGTCGGATAAATTGTGACAAACTTAATGTGTTTTAGAACAAATTCAAATCAGCCTTTAAAAAATTTTCGCAACAATTGCGCATCTTGATGGCTGCTATCAAGCCTGACAAGTGCCATTTCCGACGATCTGAGATGTATTCAAAGCTCAAATTTTCTTGGTACACTACGCGCCAACCTTTGGTGGCGCTCCGCTCAGATATTACCGCTGACTATATATCCGGAAGTCAGAACACTTTACCTATTTCTAGACTTTTTCCAATAGGCCTATTTTTTTAGGAAAGACATCAGACAGTTGTCTTAGTATCACGTTGAAAAGCCTGGGAAGGGCAATTTCCAGTGATCTGGGGGTATTTTTTGCCAAAATTTTCTACGCTCCGCGCCAACTGATGGTGGCGCTCCGCTTAGATATTGCCGCTGACTATATATCCCACTTTCAAAGACGGATCGCCGCCCATGGTGGTCATAAAGAACATCCATATCTACCGAGGAGTTATGTGATTTTTTTTCTTTCTTTCTTTCTTTTTTTTTTTTTTTTTTGTTAAATATGTGTCATTATACAAAATGTCAGTACACGAAATGCCAATTTAGAGATATTTTCAGCGCAGGTCAAACGGCCCGGAGATGCAATCTCCAGCCATCTGAGAGCCTTGGGGAGCCAAAAATTTTCTTGTACGCTCCGCGCCAACCTGTGGTGGCGCTCCGCTTAGATAGTAAATCGTGCTCCATGCCCCCCCCCCCCCCCCCGTCACCGAATTCCTAGCTACGCCACTGATCGTGGGCGACGTGTACAGTAGAAGCCATCCCAGCCACACATATCATGCCTTCAGGGATTTCTTTAATAACTATTAAGAAATACTTCCAAACTTTCAAATGCTGTTAAAACTAGTGCAAATTGTATTTTAACTCTGTTTTCCATAACGAAAACTGTATAAAACATATCTGGAAGTACCCCTGAAAAATGTGAGAGAGTTTTAATGATTTTGTAATCGATTGACATAACTTATAAGAACAGTCACAAGATTGTATTATCAGTATTTATTTGCTAATTGTGATCAGGATATGAAAAACACTTGGTTCTCTTTAAACACCATCCTAAATACAAACCCGCTGTGCACCATATTAAGGAAATCCTACACAATGCAAGGACATAACTGATCTACGTTCTCCACTAGTATAAGCCCTGAAACATGAAAGAAACTTCCTGATGTAGATTTAGTCACTAATGATTATTTTGGGAGATCTTTTCAGTATTGTTTTTAATATTTCTTCATTGAATAATGATGATTTTTTCAACAAAAATATTTCTTGAAAGAACACTTCCGTTGCTACGATGGAACCTCAGCGAGTTGTGTTACTTTTTTAAAAGTCCCCTCGACTCTCTGGCTAAGAGCCAAGGGGCTAAACCAAACATTACTCCCGAAGGAGTTCTGCTCCCTGAAGGAGTAACGTCCCCAAGGGACAACTTTTACAAAACTGCATGCGCGTTACAATATTGGCATTTATGCCATCCCCGATCAACTACTTGGCTGATCGGTGCATGTTTTCCATTCGCTCTTGCGATACACTAAACTCCCTGCGTTTCAAGTTAACAGGTTCGCTGCGCAGAGAAATCCAGAGCTCGCAGACTTGCAAATATGCAAATGTCCGCTGGACCACTGTTTTCCCTTTGCATGGAAAGAAAAGTAGATCGCTTTGAAAAACGTATTTCTTTCATGTATTAGTGCAAGAGGTACATGTTTTTCACGCCAGTGGTTTACAATGCTATCACAAGGCAGATCACACTTGAACATACTGATAAGGTTAAATGCAGAATGAAAATAGAAAATTTTAATCGAAGTTTGACGATTGAGTATTAATCCGTGAAAGTGAGCTACATTATTTCCACTTTTTCAGAAATTCGACATTTACTTCAAAAGTACTGAAGTGTTAATTTTTGAATTTTACACTACAATGGATAATGATGGCTAGCCCCCGTCCCCGGCCCTTTGTGATGGCACTGAATGGACGTCCAGTGGAACCCCCCCCCACACACACACACACGCACCCAAATCTCAGAACTGTTGATACCCTCGCAGAGAGCTTCATTGAAATTTCCAAGAAATAACTATAAATTACAGGAAATTGTAATCTGAGTTGTGGAAACTTGTAAAAAGGCGTATTGCGCAACCAAAACAAATCGTCACAGACTAACACAACCTGTGATAACTGTGATACAGATCCAGAAGATACAAACGTTAGATTCTACGAATTGCAGGTAGGTTTTGTTGAAAGACTTGATGATGAGGAGAAGATAGATGAAATGTTATTTTTGGTCACTTGTTTAAAGCTACCAAGTTCCAGGGCTCGAAATAAGCTTGAAAAAGGGCACAGCCAAAATGAGCAAATTGACTGTCGGTCTATGTTATTTCATAAGACATTGCCTGAGGGGCAACCGGCCATCACTGCATCAGTAACTGGGCCCGATAGCCATGGCTGTCGGTGCTGCCGGTTATTTTGAGCCCTGAAGTTCAAAGGACTGCTTAAATGATGCTGTAATGTTACAGGAACATCCACTCCCGTGTCAGGGTAAATAGCCTAGACTTAGGCTGACGTTAGGCCTAAAGTACGTACTGTATGATACAGGTATGCTACAGTGTCAGTATTTTTGCATTAAAAATTTAGTTAAGTTCAAAGTTGAAACTAAAGCCTCCGGCCAACTCAAGTTAGGCTAGCCTTCGAACGGGGCTGTGCGTTGCTTTACGTCACAGTGAAGTATAATGTGCCCAGGCGTTCTCAGCATATATACATATCCTACACAGGCCTACACTAGCTGAGCCTGACCATAGGTTATAGCCTACATATATTTACTAACAAGGCAGGGCATTTCTGAGGATGGAGCACAAAACTTTGCCTACTTTACACTCTTAGTCTTACGCTGACCTATGTAACTTCAATTGTGATTGGCCTAGAGTCTCATCTACCAGCAAACTAGGCGAATCACAATGCACGTTTCATGATTTAGCAAATGAGAATTTGTATCCATCTGCAGAGCGGATGTACGCTCTGTTGCTTTGCTGGACCGTGCGCTTCATGTTTTCACTTGAGAAATGGCATAGATACATTACCTGTGTAGGCTACTGTCATATGCCTAATTTGCCATTGTAAATCACCTGGGTTGCCAACAGGCCTGTAACCAAGGGGGGGGGGCATTTGGGGGCCAACACCCCTGCTCCTTGGCTTGGCCTCCCTCCTCAGATGGTTTACGGTCGTTTCACCCCACTACTAGTTCACTCCAACAGGCAGTTAACTCGTCCCCATGTGTTGACCAGTTCGGCCCTAAAGACCTACCAGTTCGCCCTGCCATGCAGCTTCCACTTTGCAGCCTTTTCACCAATTGTACCTTCTGTTTCCTTTTAAATGTCCAGAATAACCACAAACTATACCACTTGTACCGAGCACTACAATGAAATGTATTTTCAAGCAAATACAGTTGTTCTAGTGACAGAGTGACTTACCTCAGTCCTTCTTTGTTTATTCAAGATCTTGGAAGAATTGTTATTGAAAAATTACAACATTTTTTTTAATAAAACAGTATTTTTAAAGTTAAAAATTCAGGTTCCAACCGGGCCGTACGGCCTGTCATGCCTTACTCCTTTAGAGTGACGTAGTAACAAAAGCTTCTGAAAAGAGTTACTTTGTCTCTGGTAATTTCTTAGACTTATCTAAGGCTTTTGATTCTCTTCATCATAACATTTAATTCGGAATCCTTGAACCCTATTGAATAAGAGGTAATGTACCAGAGAGGTTAAAAGGCTTCTTA
Organism: Holothuria leucospilota; assembly: GCA_029531755.1. Taxonomy (NCBI): domain Eukaryota; kingdom Metazoa; phylum Echinodermata; class Holothuroidea; order Aspidochirotida; family Holothuriidae; genus Holothuria; species Holothuria leucospilota. The sequence goes on from CM055970.1 coordinate 54,962,891, forward strand.
TCTGAAAGACATAAACTTATTGAAATCAGGAATGTAAATTCTTATTATCGTGAAGTCACCTGCGGTAAGCACTTTTTTCATACTATGTTACTGGTTTACCTAGAGCAAGAGATAAACTGCTAGTTAATAGTTAGGCTGACGATACAACCATTTTAGTTCGAATCATGGTTTCAGTCATCTTCGTGAAACTGTTCAGATGGAATTCGAAAAAAGTTTACAGGTTGTTCTGTGTTTTATAGCTTTCAAAAATGTTATGACGACTACTGCAGTATTGTTCAACTAAGTCAATAAACCTATTAATACTACAAGCATATTCAAACACCTGTTTCCAAAGTTAAAATATTGGGGGGGGGGGGGGGGATTTTAAAAGACAAGTATCTTCCCCCTGGAAAAACTACATTCCTTTAATTACTAGAAAATATCTAAAAAATTTAAATGATCGGCTGTCTGACATCTACTGTGCCTAGGAATATTCCTCGTACTCCCTTCAACACTCACACGATTTTCTTGTTATCTTGCTGCAATTATATTGCTTGGGGGTCTACTTTACCTTTTGAGCTACAACCAGTATTTACCCTTCAATAAGAGTTATCCGGTACAATCCATAGTTTTCGTCATACCCCTTACTTTTAGAAAATTGAACCTTTTGTTAATTACCCTTTTAATCATTATAAATGTGATATTGTTTGATTTTATAAATAGCTAATTTACAAACTCGTTTCTACAAGTGCTTTAGTTTATGTTATGAGGTTAATAATTATCATACTTGTTCTGTAAATGGCCTCACTACACCGATTTACGGTCTTCAGTCTTCCCTTCATTGTGTTCGTTATATTGCTCTTGGTGTGTGAAATCCCTCTCTCCTGTAACTCTTTGATCCTCGGTACAGACTTGTAAAAAATAGAAATGCTCATTTACACACAGCAGCGTCGGACCGCAGCCTGGGTGAAATTTCTAGGGGGAAGTTCATGACACCATCTGAGCGGAGCACCAAGTGACGTGTCTACAGACAGTTTGATGCCCGAGGGATATTCCCTTTTTCACTTGTGCATGAGTGCCATCCTGCAGGAGGGTGCTGACGGGAGGGGTACAAGTAAGAAGCAAAACTGTGCTATCATTGGCAAGCATTGAACTGATTGTATCTTAACAAATTGCCATCATTTAATGATAGTCTTCCCATCTTTTGGCTAGGCGTAAGCTAGGTGCTGTGACCGACAGAAGTGAATGACACTCCATGCTAATAGAGAATTTTTGTGTCTTAGATGCGAAATGGTGGTATCTTTGGCAAAGCTTCGTAAGGTCCTGAATTGATTATATGTTTAGCAATCATCAGCATTTACGGGTTTTTTTTTTTTGGGGGGGGGGGAGGGTGTAACTGAAGGGGATGTTGTGTCAGGGGAGGGATAGCACCTCTACTCTTTGAAAATTTTTTCTTGTACTAAGTTTTTCTGGATCCAAAATGCCGTTATCTTTGGTAAAGCTTTGGTCTGATAACATGATTTGAAACAATTAATTATTTACCGAATTTTGCTGCTCTGGCATGGCACCCCTATAAGGCTTGTACCCGGTGCGGGTTTCTCTCTAGCGATATAACTGCACCATTGGGGGAGCCACCATCGGTTGGCGCGTAGCCGTAGCTTAGGCCTTGCGAGAAAATGTTCAGTTGAATGTCTCCCAGATGGGGGGGGGGGGGTTGGAGATGACACATTTGAGACCTAAAAGTTGCATCTTACCATTCTTCACTTTTAGATTTCACTCTTAAGAAACAAATTTAGATTTCAAGGGGAAATATAAAAAATCATTTAAAGGGAAAATGCAATCACCCCAATTTGAATTGGTGTATCCGGGTATCCTATTTCTTGAATGGCTTTTAATAATCATGTTACTATATGTTCCTCACGGTGTTGTGAAATTCCCTTATAGAGTAACTACTTGGTTTACCTTGAATAGGCTTTGCGATATTTATGTAGCCTACTAATGTAGCCTATTATGATAGATACTTGGATACTGAAATAACAGGATATTTGTCCTCTTTATCTGTTGTTTCAATATCAGTTTGTAGCGACTGTTTATGTCCTTTAATTAAAGTTTCTTCACTAGCGGATTGAGTGTAGCTAGTATTTAAAAGTAATTATAGGGTATTTCATCTCTCGCTAGCAATTTTGCCAGTGTTTTCAAACGGTGAATGTTTTAGGAAAAAGGTGGTTTATTCGTTAGGAAGAGAAACCCTCATAGAAACGCGTCCACGGCGGGGTTCGGGGACCCCTCCCCTGGGAAAATTTGGGGGAAAAGGAAACTCTTGAATTCGACTACCCAGGTTTTTGATCCCTGAAATCATCACTTGGACAGTAAAATTTTTAGCATTTCAGTACTTTTTTCTCAAGTAGGTCAACATTTATTTATGATTTGGAAATTTCAGGTGATGGGGCAACTGCCCCCTGCCAGCCCCCTTCCCCCCGCAGGCTACGGCCCTGCAGCTATAAAAAGGTCTTTACATTAGTGCATAATCTCCTACTTTTGAATTACAGAATTTGCTTTAAATCGTTTGATTTTCTGTAATTATTTATTTCCTATCACGTTTATTTACTTTGAGAAGTGTCATGTGGATACTCCCATGACCGTCGCTAGTACTTATGCATGTACGTATTAATTCTTAATGCAAAAAACCGAAAGAAAGCTGATAGAACTTTAACCTGATATTGAATTTTGTTTACCACATCGCAAACATGCAAAATGCATTCGCTCTCTTCCATTGATATTGGTGCTGAGGCAAACCACAGAGACAAGTAAACAAAGGAACTTCACTTAAGGAGTTGCATATTTTAGTCATGTTTCGTAAAAAGGCAAATCTAATGTACACCGAGAAACCATAACAATAAAATTTTATTAAAATATCTTAATACAATATTGGAATAGCTAAGCGTGAAACCGTAATTGTTTGTTGATCTGAATAGCAAAGGAAATTAATGATACATCGAAAAAAGATGAAAACTACAGAAGAACGCAACACAATGTTGACAAAAAGCATTATTCTATCTTAATTCGTCTCAAACTAAGTTATTCACCAATCAGAAACATCAGAACACACTTCCAAAGTCGTTTCAGTTTGATTTCGTATGAAACATGATTCATCCCTTGGTTGCTTTTACAAGTCTTCTTGTCTAAAATGAAGAAGTGGTATTTAACTTACTTTTGAAGTGTAGAAATAGTAAAGCACATAATAAACTCTTTTTAACTGAAATAAAATTAACCATATTCGGGCTCAAGCACGAACGGATATGATGAAAACTTTCAGAAAGATATAGCTGAATAGGTAAACTATCACTAACATTATTTTTTGTCTCGCCTGTGATACGATAAAAAGTTCCATCACAGAAATCTAAGAAAAGAAAAGGCCCTGGTAAGGGGTTATAACGAGGTAGTTACGAACACTTTATATTATATTTGCATGACAATTTGGTTCACAAATGATTGTCAATTCACGCAACTTACCTATACAAAAGATAATTTAGCTTCATTGCATCGCATCGATAAGTTTCAGCACTGCCGTTGCGGGTTTTAAAGATGAAAAGGTAAAATTAACAGAAGTAGTGTTTACTGCAACATTCACACTTTCAGAACTTATGAGCAGACGGAGACCGAATCAAAATCTGTTCAAATACTTGATTTTTATCAATTCTGACCATTTGTGAGCAAGATCAACTCAAATACTCGATCAGATTGCCTGGTGTTTCCCCAGTTTATCAGATTAAGTTCTTTTTTTATTAACGCGGTATTACTTCATATGCATTCCTAAGCCCTTATAGATGTTGCATACACTATTAAAATACTTGACTTTATTGTACACATAAAGATATGAAATGTATCTACAAGTTACACTCAAAGTATATTGATGTAAAGAGCTATTGTCACTATTAAGTCACTGTAAGTCAGTGTAAAGTAATTTAGCAATTGACTACTATAAGTCTCATGTGACTGATTACCATTGTTTTAATTAACTTACTGTAAATATAAAGGTCTTCTTTGAATACATTATCGACAGAAGTTGACATGAAGAACATACCAAATAAAGCCTGGCACAGAGTGTATGAGTTAATAAGCATCTATTTACGTCTGGATCAAGCATTTCGTAGATGATACCCACGGACCCTGACTTTCATCTAGAAGTTCAACAGTAGCATTAAATTCCACAATAAGCATGATAGCAAAGTTATTATAATTTGTGCACATATTATAAATTCAACAGCCTGTCCTAGGAAGTGTTCGTTTTTGCTTCTTTTCTTTGTTACTCATAGCAGTATCTTCTTCACCTGTAAATACGTATTTTATCATACGCTGCTGTGGGGGGGGGGGGGGGCAGTGGGAAAAGCCCCCAGAAGTTCTGGGGCTTCAGAAAATTATAAGCATCAGAATAAGACAATTGAAAAGGAATGTTGGGGAAAAGATATTTTGAATATCTGTAAATAGGATGACTGGAATTATTGAAACACACAAGTTGTTTTTAAAGTCATCCCCAACGGTTCTGATGTTTTCTTCAAAAGTTTCCTTTAAAATATGAAAAATTGATATGGGTTGGGGTAGCCAAACTAAGTCAACAAATGGTAAGTTACACAGGTCTTTTGGTTAGCAGGGTATGGCATGAGCACTATGCTGGAGTAGCACTTTTTTCACTCATTTTCTCTGGGGGGGGGGGCAAGCTGTTCTTAAATTCTTGTCCCTCCCTCATGTATGAAGCCATATCTTGTTGGTTGTCTATGGATTAACTCCCGATCATTATTGAATTTGTATTATTATCTTGTAACAGTGGTATGAGCGCCCTTTGTGGCAGGGGAAGGGTCAGGGCTACCTATATCTCCTATTTTCCTCTCTTCGTATGGCTTCCTATACACATATAATTGAGAGTGGAGTAGGTTTTAGCAACTCCATTGGATTTGGATTGACTTAGAGACCTGTTGTTGTTTCACGTAACAGTAATATGCATGGTAATAAAATAAATTATTTAATTTTAATGTCATTTTGATAAGAAAAGATGTCATCCTGCCTTAAATCACTCCTTCTATGCTTTTCAATGTGTTCAGCAAGTTACAAAATACTTGTGAACAATTTGGCACGAAATTATATCAAAATAATTAGCCTGTAGATTTACTTGTAAGGAGACTCCTACTGCACAAATTACACATGTGTACTGAAAGCTACAGAAGGTTCTTTGTGTACGTATCGCACGTTTGATATGGACAAAGTGCTAAGTCACTCTAAAAAAGGAAGCCCCGAAGAGAAAACCCGTTGTTCTAAAGCTTGCGATTATTGTGCAAATTGTTGTTTTGGGGTCTTTTGCACGTGTCAAGTAAATGTTTTTGCCATTCTTGATTGACTTTTTTTTCCAATTCTTCTGACGAATAAAATCGCTACCTGTGCGTTACACAGTACAAAGTGTATGCAGAAAACTGAACGTTGCTTTTAAGGTCACAACATATATTTTAAGATTCAAATCTCATCCTTTTGGCAGTAAAATAATTTGCCTACATAACCATATGTGCCAAAGCAATCACTGAAATGATTCTAATTATTCGGCTCATTCTTTCATGTCCGTTCTAAATGCTACGGTCAACATATTTGTCTAGGTCTGATGATTCACTAACATTACTTGCTTCAACACATAACCTTGAAGGTTTCAGCCAATCAAAATCATTCTTATAGGATTGCAGGCTATCTATTGGCAAATCAACACGTAATTATTTATGTTGCCTGTAATTAAATGTTGCATTTTATCGATATTTCTTGTGCTTTTTTCAAGTCTTCTCATTTAATTTTAGCCGAGAAGCTTCCCCGCATTTGTATTTGCTAGGGATTGAGAAAATTTAGGACTTCTTGGGTGTAAGTCTAAACTTTTTAAAGACAATTGCGAAAAGGAGGGAAATGTCCTGGGAGTTCTGATGTCAAGATGAAAGTAATCTACTGACGGAAAACGATCGATACCTTTAAAGTGATTTTTACCACAGAAAAAATGAGGCGGTATTTATGAGGTGGTCGCAAAAAGCATTGAGATGACAACCTCGGAAATCAAGTAGCAAAGCAAACCCCTGCATTTATGTCGAAAACAATTGCCTTCCCCTTGAAAGGAGCTTTTGAAAATTATGGAAAACCGATCCTTACGTAAAGTCAAAGTGTAGAATAGCATTTCACAATCTCCACTCTCAATGAAACAAAAGAATTCTGAAAGAATCGGGAGGCAAAACTATGGCTCCTTTACCGTCGTAAACAACTTCCTCATTAGTAGCAACATCTCCCAGTTACCATGCTGGGAAGTCTACTTTCTTACATCTCATCACAAGCTCATCAGCCTCAACCTTGACGGGCAGAATCTTCTAATAAATACTGTTGTCTTTCTGTCCCTCCATCATAGCTTTTACTTTCAGTCTTTACGAGCGAGGAAGATCGTAGAAGGAGGATTGGTCTTTTTAAGCTGTTCTTTAGTAATTTCTTTATATCAACTTCAGCGCAGCTCGATCGAAGTTTGTTGTACTTAGTGTAAGATGCAGTTCTTCAGCTATTCAATTGCATTCGAGTGCAACGGTGCATTACTCTTTAGAAACATGCAACAGCAGGCTGATGGGTCTGTAAATAAAAGTAATCGGAACTGAATATAAGTCGTCTGTAAATCATAACAAGTAGCAAAACCGTTAAGAGAAACAGAAGTATGGAGGAAATGTTTTCAGGGTTAAAACCGAGGACACCCCAAAATACAAAAGCCAGCATCAAACCGATTAAAGACGTCCACAGGCAAGAAAATAAGATCAGTGTATTTCAGTCTCCTTGAGATAATGCTTTACAAGCAAACGGTCAGAAGCATACATGCACAGGCCATCACGATGCCACGGTTACCTTCTAACCATACTGTCAACTTAACGACCAAAGGTTTTGAGCTCATGTGATTCCGTACGTTCCTTCGACAGCACTTTGTAACAAGCATTTTTTTATTACTTGGGTTTGCGACCAGTAGCGATGTAATACCTTACATATTGAGACCTCTTGCGAAAATATTAGTTGGGTGTGGTACATGTTATATTATATTTGCACACATACATGCAATTAGCCCGTAGTGCAATGTTCATGAAGTTTAGGCATCTCTGACACCACATTAACATCTATATCGCAGTACGTTAGTCCCATCGGTAAGTGACTAATAATTTTGGGACACAGCAAACATAGACAAAGCGTTACCTGCAAGCATGAGCTCCGCAATTTCATACCACGTCGAAGGCCCCCTGCTAACATATTTGATCACCATGACACCCTCATGCAGCAGTTTGCTGGTTAAGACGTACCTAGCTACGTGTAATTTTAGAGAATGTATCAAGATCATGGGCGTCCGCAGAAAAAAATTCAAGGGGGGCAAAATCTTTTAGGCGGCCCAACTTTTTTCATGTGAAATATTTTACTCCCAGAAGAGTTTAGATGCTACTTTTCACACAGTGTTGACAAAGGCGTAGACAGGAATTTTTCGGGGGGGGGGGGGAGCCCATAGACAGACTCTCAGCGCTCCGCGTCACCATGGGTTGGCGCGGAGCACAAGAAAATTTTGGCCCAAAATGCTTCCCAGATCGCTGGAAATGGCACTTCCAAGGCCTATTTACCGCATATAAATAGGGCAAACATAAGCAATATCGTAAATATAAACTTTAAAAATACCACAAATATGCTCGAATGGGGGCGGGGGGGCTGTTGGGCCCTGAGTGTTGGTATTTTTATTAAATTGTTTTGAGAGTACAAATTCACACTGATTGAACTGTTAAGAAATGTTGATGTTATATTTTCTTCGTTTTTTTTTTCTTTATTTTTTCTTCGTTTTTTCAAGTTTTTGATTTTCCAGGTGGGCAAGTGCCCCCTTGCCCCCCCCCCTCCGGACGCCCGTGATCCAGATGTCTTTGAGAGGTTATTTGATAAGGTTGGCCCACTGTTAGAGAAACAGTCAACGAAACAATCGTTCAATCCCTACTTCACAAGTATGGAGCTAGATAAAGCAAGAGTGCTTGCAGCTCCCTGTCGAGGATGTCCACCTCTCCCCACTGGTAAAGGTGGTAATTCGTTGGGGATTTAAATATTTTATACTTTAATTATTGTTATTTTATCGTCACAATAAAAATGATGTCATTCTAGCCTTGTCAAAAGTGTGTGGGTATTTCTAGTTTAGTCAGGGGCCCCCGTGCTCGCCCGATGAAGACTGATACTCGAAAATGGTCCGTAATCCTAACAGTTTGACTGTTTTTGTTTTCAATGATTGCACATTCTTCACTGCGACCCCAAGCATTGTATGTTTGCTTTTCAGGCTGTAAAGGTACTTTGCTTTTCTTATATAGTTTGATTCATACGCCACCCCATCTCCGTACATTTCTAGAAGCCTGATCATTGCGCTCATTATTATCCTCTTCATGTCAACAGGCTTTTATCTCAAAACCTAGGATTGCCACAGGTGTACATGAAATAAATATTTTACGATAAACTACACTGTAAATCGGGAGAACTGGAAGGTGTGCTTTTCCTCTACACCCCTCCCAGCCGACTGTAACCTAATCCCGTGTACAATTATTTGTACTCCTTTTCTGAGTTATTCACACGTTGCTGCATTTTCTTAGAGATCCCGAGTTTTGACACCCTATCACCACTATATCACACTCTGAGTTTGCAATCCATTGCATAGGTTGCAAGATTTTTTTGAAAAGTATGTAAAAGCCTACGAACACTTGTGATCATGGCTTTCGAGTAATGATCTCTTGGCTGGCGACCACTGATCAAACGTTCTCGCAAGGAGCTCGCAATGAATGACAGGTGCTTGCAGGCCGTTGATCTTCAAGTGGGCAACAAGAGCAAAGGAAGGTAAAATAAAAGGCAAAATTATTAATTTGACAATAACGAAACTTCACAACATAAATATATTAATATGACCTTGATCTTGACCTCATCATGACCGGGCGTGGCAATTAATTTGACCGTTGCCTAGCAATAATGACGTCATGCCAAAGCTGACTTCTGATTGGTTCAATGCTAGAAAGCTGCCATTTACTGCTACTAACTCATGTATTTGCTTAACACCACCAATGTCACGAACTATCTGGTCAAATTTAAATAGTATCCCTTCTACGGAGGATCACGTTGCATCTATGTGCATTTTCTCTGTGCGTCGCATTTCATAACTCTCTGAGTGTTATTATACGGGCCGAACATTCCGAGGGGTGGATATAGGGAGTTTATAGAGGTGGATACAGGGAATTTATACCCCATGATATCAAATGACCTCCTCTCTAGCTTTGCTAATTATTCATGTACATGGATTTCTAAAGTGATTAACTTGAATACCCTGCAATCTCTGAACCTCCTCGAATAGCACCCTCCCCTCCCTTGCATTATATCTCACTTGAGGAGCGAAACTCCTAACCAAAGCGTGCTCTTTAAACTTGCTCCATTATTACAAAAATTAGGAATCAACCTTGATGCAGAACTGGCTACATCTATTAACCATGTTTTAATTAACCCCTAGGGCAAAGCGGACTTTTGCGGCATCGATAGCAATGCGATGTACGAGTTGTAACATCACGTAAACCAAAACAGACCGCCGAATATTTAATGGAAATAATACACTGTGCACTCCCGAGTACAACTTGACTGAATATTCGCAGAATTTGCTGCATATAAGGAGGAGGTACACGTCAAACAGTAGATTTTAGCGGCCGTTTTGGATATTTTCATTTCAGCAAAAATGCGTAATACCTCTGTAGCTATGAACTGGCATCCACCGAATTTGGAATCAGCATCTAAAAATTGACCAGAAACCGTTGAAAAACATTATATATTTCACAAAACAAGGTTATGTGGCTTGTGGCCTGGACTGTCTGACCAGTGGGGTGTAACACACCAAGGAAGTAACTCCATTGCTCAACACTATAGTGTTTAATACTGACGATTGGACTTAAGGGACCAATTGTTAACAATTTCAGTCAGTTTTTGAAATGTAACACAATCCTTTCTGCACCCACAATGATTTGGTATGAGCATGTAGGCCAAGTTCAGCTTGAAGCTTCTCATGGGTGAGGACTGTACAGCCCTTACGAAACAGCACTGTAAAGCGAACATGTAGTTTCAAGCTTCTTGCAAATACATATGTATATATACATATATATACTCAAATACTGCTTTCCTAGCTCACGCGGAGGTATGTATGTATGTATGTATGTATGTATGTATGTATGTATGTATGTATGTATGTATGTATGTATGTATGTATGTATGTGTGTATGTATGTATGTGTGTATGTATGTATGTATTGAATTTAAAAGCCGGAAAAAACGATATTCTCGAAATATGCAAGTAGGATCCAGCAACGGATTCACGGACCACACCAAAAAATATTAAGTAATGTAAATGATGATATTAATACTCAATCTGGATGTTTTAAATGTGTTTGAGGTCGTTGTGACCTGTGTACAAACTTTTTAGATGAATACGTTTATTTTTTGTAGCTCGAGTACTGGTAAAAAATACCCTATTAGAGACAATCTTACTTGTTCTAGTTGCAATGTTATTTATCTTGCTACTTGCCTAGAATGAAATGTGCAATATGTAGGTTCCACATCAACTCCCTCCAAGGTTCTTTTTCGTAATCATAAATCCGACATGGCCAAAAATAAATCAAGATGCGAGTTAGCCGTTCATTTTAATTCCAAGTCACATGTTCTCAGAAATATTCGTTTTGTTATTATTGAAAAAAATCGTAGCACCGTTAAAAAAGTTGATTATTTGTTAAACAAATGGGGAAGCATTTTGGATGGCTCAACTTTGTTCTATCCACCCTCTTGGGGTCAACAAAAGGAATGAATTTAATTCTATGAAGAGGATTAGCTACTTACGCTAATTGCCTGCTCTCCTTCCCTTTCAGCCAATATTGTAATCCTTTTAAGTACCACCTTTTAAGCTTAATCTACCTTTTAACGACTGCTTTTATTCCTCTTGCCTGTTATTTTGTTCCATTGTTTAACCTTTGATTGTGCACAACGTCGAGAATGTTTTATTCCACCGATTTATTTTGTATTTTTCAAACTTTAACCTTTTAATACCTCTCTTACTTTTAGTCCTATTCGAAATGTTGAACGCTTGGTTCATTTTAAGGCTGAGGAAGGTTGAATAAACAACAGAAAGCTTCCTACTTGGTGCTGTTTTGCCATCTTTTTGCCGATAGTTGACTCCCACCATTTTCCCTTTCAATCATATGTATATGTATATATATATATTCTAACTTCGATCTACCAACCTCGACCTACTATATATATATAAATAAATATATATATATATATATATATAAATATATAGTGAAGTATGGTATATATATATATATATATATATATATATATATATATATATATATATATATATATATATATATATATATATATATATATATATATATATATATATATATATATATATATATATATATATATATATGAATAAGAGTAAATAGGCTATGAGAAAATATACATGATTATTCTTGCCGTTTACTTTAAGCCACATCATATGGCCGAACCTTTAAGTACATTTTTGAAAATCAAAATGTTCACATGATCATTTTTATCTCTTGAAAATTCCTCTAACCAATCAACTTTACTCTTTAAAGATAAATATCCTAGTGTTACCGTTTGGCTAAGTTCAGCTCTCAAGCAACTTTATTGAACAAAGTGTCATAATTGCCTTGAAAACATGCTCAAACTTACCAGTTACTAGTACAGATAATGAAGATGAGGGTTTACAGTTTCTGGTAGTGCATGCAAGCACTTTGTATTGCTTTTCGTGCCTCAGGGTAACGTTTGTTATTACTAAAGTTCCATTCGGCAAAATGTCGTACTCTCCACCTTCTACTCCTAGACCACTTTTTTCGTGATTGCTTAGTCTGTATCCAGCTATTGCAGGTATATCACTTCTACCAGATACATCGTCATACCAGTATACTTCCGAAAGATCTGTCGGAAAAGTGCAACTAATCAGTCCCCGACTTCCGAACTCAAAACTTTTAGATGGTGGGCATCCAAATATGTCGCTCCCTGGGAAATGAAATGTAATTTTTTTAAAATTTCGGTAACAATCTTAGCCTTTAAACACGTTTCTTGATCTTTAAATGCGTGTCTGAAACCAGCATCGAATGAGTGCAACCCGACAGCTTCTGTTACTGTATATTACACCTGTGTTCAGGAAAAACGCCCACAGAGAAAAAAAAAAAACTACTCAACAACTTTGACTAAACTGTGGTTGAAATACTGTATTTGTGTTTAGGACTTTGCCATATCTCTAACATTTACCTTCTTCGGTTCTTATTACGGTGTCTACTGCAGTTCTACTGCAGTTCACACAGGTTGTGTGTTAGGTAAGGTTATTTTAAATCTTTTAACCATTAACAACTTTATCATATCTTGTCAGTGCGAGTGAAATAAAAATTCCTTCCTAGGGGAAGAGTGTACTTGCAGGAAAATATTCTACAACATACTTGATCCAGCATAAGGGTGTTTTAGAGAAAATTCCTTTGAATTTCCCGCATTTTCAAGTACTGGGAGTTACTAGCCATAATGTTTATTTTCAATTCCAATTTCATTTACTTTCCACAGTACTATACAGTAAAAACAAAACAAAACATATACAGAGTTGGGGCGAAAGTCTGATAAAGCTCATAACTTGTGGGAAGCATGCTATTTTCAACAAAATATTCAAAAGAGAAAGAGAAATAGTTCAGACCTAACTTCTACAGCTAGACACCCAGTTTTAAACGTATTTGTTATCACAAAATGTGTTCTCTTGTTTATTAGTCATCTTAAGGCCTGTCCACACAGGATGCTTATGCGTTGCTTTGCGTTTCGTATACATCACGTTACTTTTATCACTTTGCACGCAAATCAATGGAGCCGTCCTTAGAGGACGGGTTGCGTCGAGTCACGATCGATGCGGAAAAAAGTTGAACGTTTGCCTCCCGGATGCGTCAGTTTTTGGCAAAGTCCATGTGCGTTCAGAAATAGACGTCAACAATTCGTCAAATTTGATTTGTTTTATGTTTTCCTTTCATGAAACGTTATTCCGACAACATACGCAATACAAACCGGCTAAAGTATTGAGGAATCCTGTTCAGGTTCCACTCAATCAGTGCCACCACATTACAAGGACGTACTACGTGGCCAAATTCGAATGAAATTGCAGCTAAATACGTAGCCAGAGATTTATCAGGAGGGGACTGGGGAGGGGGTCTGAGAGGAGGGGTGTCCCCCTGGGCGAAAAATACAATTTAAAGGCATCTGTCACAGGTCACAAGTTTAGCTTATACTTATTCATGAGTTGAGGGTTCCGTACAGGTTTTCGGCTACTGTGCGTTATTATTTCCATGACAGTCGCGGTTCAAGGATTACCGTCTTGTATAATCCTTTGGTTCACTGCTGAGAGTAGTGAACGCTTGACTGATCTGTGAAGGAATGGGTATATTGTTTTGTGTACGATGACTGTGGCTTCGTGTGATCATGGAGCTACTACTTTGGACAGGAGAAGAAAGTTCGACTTTAATTTATGCTAATCCAATTAGGCCCAGGCATACGTGAGGAGATTATCTTGAAAACGATCGATGATGAGACTCACTGCTTTTCATTTCTTTTGTTTCGCACTCACAATTTAGACTTCTTATCATTGACAACCCCATTCATTTCTACCGAGAGCCTAACAAATGGATTAAACAGTACAATCATTTGATGCCGGGGAATTTGCCGACACCTAAATAAGAAATGCAGAGTAAAAATACAAAACGACTGGTAATTGCTTCATAAGAATAGGTGCTAATGCTAGGAGTAATGTTAATGCCATATGCGAATGAGCGGACTAGTTACGAGTCTATACTTTGCTGTTAACTTTTAATCAATTTCTCCATCATTGCACATATTGAAAAGGTTTTATATATATTCAGCTTTTAACAAGGAATCAAAGCAGCACTTGTGTATAAGCGACACTACGCGACGAAACGAGCAATTTAATTTTCATTCAAAGCGACTGGCAACGCTGAAGTGATAAGCATGTCTTCTTCAAGATGTAGCAGACGACATGCACCTATTGTGATCACTTCTTAACACCTCTTAAGCGTATTGAATCTTCAATGAAGTACAAAGGGAGGGGGATTAAAGTGTTAACTAGCTTTATGAGTTTGACCTTCGCGGCACGCTCGTCGTCTTCAAAGGGATTTTTGAAGTTTCTTCTCCTGTCCAAGTAGTAGCTCCATGGTGTGATCGAGTCGTATAGCGGGGAATTTAAAGTTTGTCTATGATTAGTTTAATTGAATGCATTTGCTTACGTAAAGGACAACAAAGGGGTAGCGTGGTACTTTGGGAGCAACAAAAATACTTTGAGCTGGTAGGGAAGAATAAAACGGTAACACAGGGTTTTTCTAAGTAGTAAGAGCGACTTGCAAGTGTTGTAAAATGCTTTCTGCCGAGAAAATGCATTTTTTGCAATGTTTTGCAGGTGTGGACTTAATTGCCTTAAAATATGAGATTCTCAAAGGTATGTTTAATGATAGAGACTTGGCAATCCGCTTTGCGACTGCAATAAGTATGCCAGTAACCGCTGAACTGACGTCTTTTGAGGGACATTATTCTGTATTCAACTGTAAAACAAGATGTCTGCCGATTTGCCACCTCTCCTTGTCTGGGTGTCATCCTGACTAGGCCGAGGAGTTGTTACGCTTCTAAGGAAGGTGCCCATATGTCTCCGTCGCTGTTACGTGCCGGTTCGAGACAAACCTCTGACTTTATCGCGTAACTTTTCGTTGTCTTATCTATAAAAACCACCGAATCTCGTGAACAGCTTGAAAAAAATTGCCAACAAAAAAAAATCTCTTTTTAAGCGTGTTGTGACATGGGCTACCCGTGACTGAAAGACCTCCCTGGAACCGCTCCCCGAAGTCCCACCAACCAAGTGTGTATTACCAGTAAGTGATTGTAAACTAAGTTAAATTAAGATAAGATGTAATCTAGTAAGACTAGATATACCGTAATGTACTACCAGAAAGAAAGTCTGGGGTTCTCGCAATTTTATGACGTGATTAATGTAAAGTAAATAATAATTTTCCTTCCAAGACAATTCGTTTTTGTTGAGTTCTATTTGCTATTTAGTCCTGCAGTCATTTTCGTCTCAAATTGAAGCCGAATTTCATTTCTTTCATATGAACCTTGTGACAGCATCTGGATGCAAAATAATGGTGCAGTGTTTGAGCTTACGTCTGTGGAGAATGTGGGCCGCGTCACTGCTGGAGTTGCTCATGGTAGCCATATTGAATATCGTGACGATGACTGTGGCCGGTGTACTGTAAACCTTTCTATGACTTACATAAATTTTGTCGTCAATCAGCATGCATTGTAATTGGCAATTACACACTGCATCTCGAAGTGACGCATCGAAATTGACATGGTGTGATCGCATCCTGTACAGACAGGCATGCGTCTATGGTTGGTCACAGTGGGCATAATTACTAATTTAATGCTGACATCAAATCGAATATATGTCCCCATTAATTCGATTTAATGTCAGCATTAAATAAGTTTAAATATAAGCTAATTAGGGCACAAACTTTTAATGTCGGCTTCAAGCCATTTAATGCTGGCATTAAATCGATTTAGTGTCAACATTAATTCGATCTAATGGATACATTTAATGCCAGCATCAAATCGAATTAATGCCTGCATTGTTCATTTAATGCTTCCATTAAATCAAATTCATGTCAGCATTTAATCTAATTGATGCCCACATTAATTCGATTTAATGCTGACATTAATTCAATTTAATGTCGGCATTAAACAATTAATGTAGACATTAATTCGTTTTAATGTCTACTTTAAATCGAGTTAATGTTGACATTAAATCGACTTAATGCCAGCTTGAATGATTTAATGGCGACAATAACCAGAAAGCCAAAAGGCTTAGTGATTCCTTGCCGAAAGAGGGATGCTTTGTTACACCGAGGTTCATCCATCAAATTTATACTTCTCTACTACATAATTTTTTATGATGTATTAACAATTCGACCCCTGCTCAAGTCAGCTCACGTCAGCTCACGTCACATGACCTCTGAACCAAAACTTGAATAACCAAAGAAAAAACCAAAAAAAAAAAATAAATAAATAAAACGTATTAGAAGGGATTTGTCTGTGCTTCCTCCCTTGTAATGACATGTTTTAAAAAGTTTCAGTTTTTGACTACTGGTGACCTCAAATTGCTTGTGAGCTTCACGAAAAACAATAGGGTCCTTCCGCTCACCATAATACAACCACATACTTAGTATGAAATCTATCCAAGCTTCCTACCTTGAAATATTGTGTTAACAAGGTTTTGAGACTTTGACCCCTGGTGACCCCAGATGACCTTTGACCTCCACCAAAAACAATGGGATTCTTTCTCTATCCAAGCTTTCTACCTTGATATATCGTTTAAACAAGGTTTTCAGACTTTGACCCCCGTGATCCCAGATGACCTTTGACCTCCACCAAAAACAAAAGGCATCATTTACTGAATATGGGCAATCTACATGCCAAGTATGAAATCCCTCACAGTTACCCTTCTTGAGATATCGTGTAAACAAGCTAAAGCGTCACATACACACACATACCCACACACACACACGACATCACCATCGCATGGATTCCTTGCCTGCCTTCGGCAAGGAATAAAAAGCTGTGCCCTGATTGGCTTAACTGAGACTCATTTAATGCTGGCATTAAATCGAATTAATGCGGATATAAATTCGATTTAATGTTAGCATTAAATAAGTAATTATGTCCACTGTGGCCAACCATATGCGTCTTGACGTATCTCGAAGGATGCGGTAAAAGTGACGTGACGTATACGCAAGTCATACGCATCCTGTTAGGGCTTGCTACTTACCTCCTGCACTGGTTTGCGTACAAAACACCACCATGTTGATTATTATTGTAATGACGTCATCTAGTCGACGCATCTGAAATGAAAGAAGATGAAAGAAAAAAATTAACTTCTGCAAAGTAATATTTCATTTGAAACAGTTTGAAACTTCATGAGTCCCACGACTAGCTAATGTGTTTAACAACTGCAACAAAACATCTCTGCTTTACTGGCCGAATATTACATTGTGAGAAAAGCTGGGAATAATGTAATATGATGAGTCCTTCTTGCCCTGCGCTCCTGACGCCTTGATTTGAAACTGAATCGTTCAACGTCGTTTTCACTGACGGTGAAAGGTGCCCCGTCAAATAACGTGTGAAAATGCTTTCGTACTTCGTACTCGTGAAATCATATGTTCTGTTTTATGACCAGCCGCAAAGTTCATACTCATGTGTACTGACAATTTTTTACCAATTGACCAGATTTCTGAAGTCATGATCAGTCTCAGGGAATTAAATGAGCATGATAAACAACTTCTAACAGGGTGATGTACTTTCGGTACAGCATGAGCATCTACATCTTGTCAAAAGTGGGGTGGGGGATAACCTTGACGAATATAATTTACGTGCAAATCGCAAAGCACATGAACTAGGATCCAAGGCCCGCTCAGACCCCGAATGAAATTGGATTTCAGAAGATCTGAGGTGTAATCTGAGGCATTCCCCGCTATTTTAATTTATGAAATGGCTGTGTCCACCATTTTCAAACTGAATTTAATTAAATGATCTATTTTGTAAGATTGAAGTGGGGGAGGACAAACGACATGATATCCCTTACCAGTGTTCTGGCGCAGAACACTGGGTCGGACCCTCTATCGCCACTTTCATAGACTTTCATGGTTCTCGCAATATCTTGTAGTGCATACAAATCCACTGCATGGTTTTGTTGTGAATTATACCAATCTTAATTAACCCTCTTTTCTGTCTGGAATGAACAAAGTGAAACATATATAATTAGGGTAACCATAATTAAAGTCGAGGCTAGACCCGGCAGGGGTGGATCCCGGATTTTGAGGGAAAAGTCAAACTTCAGAGAAGCGCGATTGTAGGAACGTTCAACGTTACTATGAGCCTTTGAAAAAGGAAACATTTTAGGTACAAAGTCTGGTTTTCAACACGCAACAAGGGGTATTAGGCACCAATGACCCAACGGATGGGGACCCAAAAAGCTCCTCCCGCAATGTCCACTAGGCTGCTCGAGGGCCTTTTTTTGTCAATGGAAAACTTTCCTATAGGCGAGGAGAGTATGAAGATGCAAACAATTATAGTCGATAGTTGTAAAGTGTTCGACGTCGTACTCTATATTATCATTTGGATGTCAGGTAGTATACGCACTATGTCATCGCCCCCCCCCCCCCGCCCCAATTAATATGATTAATGCAGAGCTTCCAGGAGGCCCTATTCAGGTATCTGCTAGCCTTAGATGCCCTTTCATAATTCACAATGAAGGAAAGGACATATTTCGTAATAACTCAAGAATGTTTCTGTGGATTCCAAGCACATATTTTTGTGTAAAAACTTTCCCGAAATAGAAGGCAGTAAAATAAACAGAAGGGAGGGGGATTCATGAGATTTGTTGAAAACGTATCTGTCTCTTAATAGGCAACATATTCTCCTCTTTTACCTTACCAAAAATCAGCATTCACTAAATTATGGACATTTTCCGGCCATTTATGATCAGTTCCAAAAACATCCCAAATATAGGACCATTTTGCATCTAAAAGACCTTAAAAGAATGAAAAAAATTCTTAAAGGGGAGGGGTAACCCCTTCCCAAGGACGACACCTTTATGTGGTGACAAACGAAAGATCAAAACTGTTACATGCAAATGCAGGAACGCATGAAAAATAAAGGTGTAATTTACGCAGACTTGGGGGAACTGAGGTATTACTACGACATCATCTATGGTTCCCCCAATCACAAAAAAAAAACCTGGCGATACCACTGATCTCAAGCCAACTTGCAGGTCTCCAAATTCAAAATCTGGGATGACCCTATATGTTGATCCCTGCCTTTTTTAAGCTTAACAGGACATTGTTGTTCTTGTACAATTTCAATCGAGTGCAGCTTATCAACGAGTTTTGTGCTCAAAATAACATTTCCTAAATGTGTGAATATGCCAATAGCCTACCAAAGAGCACTACCACTAAAATTAACCCCTTAAACCAGTCTTCCTGGCACTTCTGAGACATTAAAACCCAGGAGCTTCCGGGGGCGTCGCTCCCTGGACCCCCACCGGGGATTTGCCCCTGGACCCCACCCGTCATGGGTTCGCGCTTCGCGCTCTCCGTGTACTCTTCGCGTGCACATTTTCCACATTTGCGATAGTTCACCCCATCCCCCCCCCCAAAGTTGAAAAGAAATCTACGCCCCTGTTACGAGGTTTTCGTAGTTTCACTTCTGATGACCTCATACGAACTTTGACCTGCAACTAATCAATAGGGTTCCCTCTGTCTCTCTTAAAGTAACAAATCTTTATACACTGTTAAAAAAAAACCTGTAAAAAAACAGGAAAGTTCTGGCAGCAGAGTTTCCAGGAAACTTCTGTAATTTCAAATTACAGATTATTTTCGTAAAAAAAACAGAGAGAAACTGTAATTTATGTGAAAAACAGAAAACTTCTGGCAGCATAGTTTCCAGGAAAATTCTGTAATCTTACATTACAGATAATCTATGTAAAAAAAGCAGAAAATGTGACCTTTCATCATAAAGATCCTGGTGACCATAGGCCTGCACTATGGCAACGAAGAAGTTACGTGTTCCAATGTGCCTTCACATATCTGGAAAGGAGCCAGAGATTTTTTTCCAAAAGTTCCCTGACACTCTGGCGAAGAGCCAGAGGCGAAAACCAAACGATACTCCCGAAGGAGTTCTGCTCCCTGAAGGAGTAACAACGTCCCCAAGAGACAAACTTGGACTTAACTGACCCACCCGACAGTGGTCCCGTTCTAGACTGGCTGAACAGAACAGGTCCCACCTGGGAGATCCGCTGTCGTGATCACGGATACTAGAGACAAACAATGCTCTTTAAGTGCATAGAAACGGACACTTGTCAAACAGAAAAGGGACAAACTTTTTTTCCAAAAATCCCCTGACTCTCTGGCGAAGAGCCAGGGGCGAAAACCAAACAATACTCCCGAAGGAGTTCTGCTCCCTGAAGGAGTAACAACGTCCCCAAGGGACAAACTTTGACTTAACTGACCCACCCGACACTGGTCCCCGTTCTAGACTGGCTGAATAGAACAGGTCCCACCTGGAAGCTCATTAAGAATTTAATAACAAAAGGGACAACCTTTTTTCCAAAAGTCCCCTCAACTCTCTGGCGAAGAGCCAGGGGTGAAAACCAAACAACACTCCCAAAGGAGTTCTCATCCCTGAAGGAGTAACAACGTCCCCAAGGACAAACTTTGACTGAACTTACCCACCCGACAGTGGTCCCGTTCTAGACTGGCTGAATAGAACAGGTCACACCTGGGAGCTCCGCCGTCGTGATCACGGATACTCCTGCGCCAGAAAGGGACAAATGTGCTTTTTAAGTGCATAGAAACGGACACTATTGAACAGGAAGAACCAAATCCGGATCGGCAAGAACACAACCATGAACTACTTACAATCATTTACAAAGTTACCTTACACCAAGCTAGCAAAACAAAATTTCTGTGGTCAACATATACGACACCCTGTAGCAACTAGTTTTGTCACAAATACCACTTTTGTCTCACCAACCACTTTTGTCAAAATTTTTGCCCACTTTTGTCATAAATACCACTTTTGTCACAATCATCGCCCACTTTTGTCACAACAATCGCCCATATTTGTCACAATTGGACAGGACACGACTTTTGTCACACTCATTTTGCCCACTTTTGTCACACACGTTGAGAAAATTTGGTAAGCCTTGAAGTCATACTCAGTACGTTTTAAGTAGTTGAAGCACGATTATATGTTCAGTTTCGAGCAAATTACCTCTGTGAGCTGTAATACTCACAGGGAGAGGGAAAGGATCCCCCTCCTCCCCAATAACTTTACCAAGGTGGTTTCGTGCACCAAGTTGTGCACGGAAATCATATAAGGTTTTGATCTTGCCCCTCACTCCAGTTTTGAAGGGCTCTAGGATTTCTCCATTAGGGCTGGAAATGAGAATCTTGCTTTCATTTTAAATAAAATTGTATAAGACATTACGAAGAAACAATTTTAAATCAGAATTTGAGGCCAACAATTTATGACCATGTAGAAATGCTTAAAGAGGGTGCTTCGAAAATTAATTGTTTACTCAAGTTAGTGAATATCCCACATGGTTGGTGACGAAAGGGACGGAGTGTCCCTTGAAAATTTCCCGGGTGAGGCGACTTCATACCGAACTCAGAAAGGGGCGAAAGGAAGAATAAGGAAAAGGGGAAAGAAAGAGACGACGGAGTTTAGAGAAAGAAAGAAAAAAAGAGAGAGTAGAAGACCCGTAGAGACCACACAGAACTGATTCAGACAGGTATGTTTTCGTAACTCTTCATTTTGTAGATCATATGCATATAAGAGATCAAGGGCGATGAGGTAAAGGGGAATTTAAAAAAATATAGACTAGCCCTAACATCTTTTACTAATATGTTAATTTCTTTTGCAAACGTTGGTCGTGGACACTTTTCAGTCATCTCGTGGCAGTCCTGCCGCTACATGCTCCTCGAATGTAATCCTTTCTGAGCTCTTCGCATTACAAAGGTGAAAACGACTGGAAAATACGGTCTGAACTACAGGGTACATGATGACACCACTGATCTATACAGAAATATACGGGTAGCGCTTGTGGAAACTTTTTCGTTGAAGTCACCAGTCCGCCATCGTGCCACTAACAAAATATGGGTCTTCAGTCGACACGACAGTTCGATAGTGTGTATAGATAGAACATGACAAATAGTTGATTTTAAAATTAGAATAAGGTGTCTTCGTGTATTGTAAATAACTGGGTGACTGTGCTCTATGTTCCTGCAGCCCATTGTTGATGTTTTGCCCATTGCTCCATTCACAGTAAAAGAGATAGGAAAGCTTTAGCTCATCATGCTACCTGGGACCCTGCTTCTCGTCGTAGGCTACAGAAATTCGCATTAGTACAGTATGCATAAGGCATACGACTTCCTTGGTTCCAGGCCCAGAATTCATTTTAGGCAATGAAAATTGATCGCGCAAGGTAAAAATTACATGTCCTCTTTAATATATCTTCTGTTTACTGTCATAGCATCACCCGGCGTGCAGGCTATATGGCAATCAGAGGGCGGGACATATTGTGGGTGACACGCAGGTTAGCTGACCCGTATGGACCCCACTGATTTGTGCACCCAAAATATTGGTGAAGCCAAGGTGGCCGGGTACCTACTTATCTATATTGCAAGGGCCCATGACTCGAATAATGTTGGGGCCCATAAAGAAGAATTATGCTATTTGGGCCAATAAAAGATTTTTCCACAGAACGATGCACTCGATGCGAGTCGCACGTATGGGAGAATCAGGCAAGTTGGCTATTCAAACTACACGAGCCAATTCGATTTATCCAAGACCATGTGCCGAAACATAATACTGCCATTTGGGCCCAAGTATAACTGTAGATCGTAGCCCGTACCCATGCATGACTGGAATCCCATAATAAATGTAGTTGCAGGGCTGGAATGCCCATTCTGCGATCATGAAAATGGTCAACTAACTTTATTATGCTAGTTTGCTATGCTGTCCATGCACTTGTTCCAGTCTTCATTTCTTTCCTATGCAACCATCAGATGTATGACTTCACTATATGACCCTTCCAAGAGTCTCCCATATTCCCGGCCTCACCTTTCATATTTAAGAGAGGGACTCGAGTGAGGCCCGAGGATCCCCCTCAGTTGTCGTATCTTCGGTCTTCTGATAGGCCTATGGAGATATCGTAAGCCTACCTCGCCTCTCTTACAGTAATCAACTTCGTTGCTCCCAGGGCAGTTTGGTACCTTCTAATGACAGTTGAATATATAGCAGTTAATTAAGCACTTGTTCCTATGTTAACAATTTCAAAAATACCCTTAACTGCTTTTCGCATAATCTTTTTTCTTGCCTTCATTCCAATTTTCCTTCTTACGCGATTGCGTTTTATGGCAGCCGTCAGCAAACAACAACTTGAACTACACGCTTTTGTATACAATGTTTTCTTACAGGCAGGGGTGTAAATACGGAGGGAGGGAAGCGGGAGTGACACCCCGTGAAAATAAACAGTCGGTCTCTGAGCGCCGAAAAGTCGGTCTGAAATCTATAGACTCCTAGTTCCTTGCTTGTCCACGTTGTATTGCGTGTCGCATTATGGAAAGCCTAAAATATTTAAACACAAATTTTACTTCAAAAGGTAGCATATGTGGCACCAGATTGCATATAAGGATACCTACTTTTTGAAAAGAATTCAAATGGGGGAGGGGACACTCCGTCCCAAAAGCCGAAGATCACGCAACACGCGCATGATCCCCCACCCCCTCCCTCTCTGAGAGAAATCCTGGGTACGCCACTATTTGAATGCATATACAATGTACCTGAGGTTATTATTACTATGGTCCTGTAAATTGCATTTATCCATGAAGTTTGGATCGAACAACTATGTCAAAGAGTTTGGGTCTCCAACAAATGTAGTTGTCCCAAATAATTCATAACCCCCCACCCCACCACCACCACAACTGCAAATTGATATTATATACGCCACTGCTTACAGGCCTCGTTGAATGGAAGTGTACGGCTGCGTAGGTGCTTCAACTGGTTGCGCGGGCTTCTATATATGCATTGAAGATTCTAAAGCGCCGAGCTAGGGCACAAGAAAGATCACTGACACCCGAACACGTACAAAAACAAAATGTGTAGTACGTCAAGGTGTGTTATTTCCGCCATTTAGTACGCAAAATCCCCTCGAGCTCAGTACCATGTATGTCCGTTTCGGTACGGTTCTTTGGTTTTACGGGTTGGCTCTGTAAAGTGCCACCAGTAGGCGTGGGAGCTTTTATCAGCTCGAGGGAGGAATAAGAGGGGCCGGGGAGGAGGGGAGAGGAGATGGGTGGATATTTCAGACCGCCGCCATCTGCACGGATCCCTCCCCTTTGAAATCTGTTTTGGTTATTTGAGGGTCACGCAATTCGGAAGCTTAATTTTCTGTGTATTTTAAAGTAAATTTATTGAAAAAGGGGTTTTTGTCCATGAAATGAAGAGAGGCGGATGCATACTCCCCCCCCCCCCGCACCACATTTTACTGGATGGAATTAGGTCTAGCTGACACCGATTCTGATTGGCTGAGACATTCGACTTTCTGTACTGTGTATGCAATGTGGATTTGATGATATGCCCTCAGCAGAATCTCGAATTAGCTTTACGATCATAAGGAGGAAAAGATAGTGCTATTCTACATTGACAGTTCTTACCATTGGTAAAAACTGCTAGTTTCTAGCTCCACAGCCTCAGAAATTTCACCCAAAAATAAGTGCTTCGGTTTATTGCTCTACTCGTCATGCGCGTTTGTCCAGTAGTAGTCACGGTGGCATTCCACAAACTAGGATAGCCATACCGAAAAGTGGGTTGACAATACTCCGCCATTTGGTAAAGAACCTGAACATCAAAAATATTTACAAGGCATGTGCAAAAGACCTTTATCCAACAGTCTGCAATACATTTGTAAGCTTTTGTTTTAATGGATTTCCCTGCAATATAATTTTCTACAGCATGTCTTGTCTTCGCCCAGACAAAGTCCTTGATCCCTTGGTGTATTCATAGGTTACTTTTGTCGTTTCCTCATTCTCTTAATTCGAATTTTCAAGCCGGTTTCTTATTTCACTGTTCCCAGCCACAAAAGTTGTGGGTGTAATTATCTAAAATCATTTTTCTTGCTACGTGCCCCTCTAATTTACAAAGGTGAATACTTAATCACAGCCCCTATTTAGTAAGCATAGGTTTACCTGCGTAACACTTCTCACTTCAACTAAGCCAATGTGTGTGACAAAAGTGGGTAAAATGTGTGTGGCAAAAGTCGTGTCCTGTCCAATTGTGACAGATATGGGCGATTGTTGTGACAAAAGTCGTGACCTCCGTTGTGACAAAAGTGGGCGATGATTGTGACAAAAGTGGTATTTGTGACAAAAGTGGACAAAAATTTTGACAAAAGTGGTTGGTGAGATAAAAGTGGTATTTGTGACAAAACTAGTTGCTACACACCCCCGGCCCACCCACCACACAAGACTATTTACAAACAGGAAAACAACACACGCCAGAAGGCAGCAACACACACCCGAAGGCAACAACAAACGTCCGAAAGCAACAACGCCCGAAGACAACACAACACGCCCGAAGGCAACACCACGCCCGCAGGCAACTTCACTCCCGAAGGCAAGACCACGCCCGAAGGCAACAACACGCCCGAAGGCAACTTCATGCCCGAAGGCGACCCCACGCCCGAAGGCAACTTCACGCCCGAAGGCAACTTCACGCCCGAAGGCAACAACACGCCCGAAGGCAACAACACGTAAAAAGCACTGGGCAAATACAGGTGCACCTTGCCCAAGGGTGCCCCGGAGGCAGTTGTGGTAAAGGGTAACCTCACTATCCCCACGCTTAAACAAGCTCCACAACCGGATGCAGTTTTAAGTCCTACCCAGGACAAACTGAGCTTTTTAAGTACATAGAAACAGGCACTGA
Source organism: Holothuria leucospilota (assembly GCA_029531755.1). Lineage (NCBI taxonomy): Eukaryota > Metazoa > Echinodermata > Holothuroidea > Aspidochirotida > Holothuriidae > Holothuria > Holothuria leucospilota. The sequence goes on from CM055970.1 coordinate 54,988,552, forward strand.
GGAACAAAGAACCCAAACCGGACCGGAGCAAACAAACTTTTTTTTTCCAAAAGTCCTCTGACTCTCTGGCGAAGAGCCAGGGGCGAAAACCAAACAATACTCCCGAAGGAGTTCTGCTCCCCGAAGGAGTAACAACGTCCCCAAGGGACAAACTTTGACTTAACTGACACCACCCGACAGTGGTCCCGTTCTAGACTGGCTGAATAGAACAGGTCCCACCTGGGAGCTCCGCCGTCGTGATCACGGATACTCCTGCTCCAGGTAAGCAAACAAATTTTTTTTTTTCCAAAAGTCCCCTGACTCTCTGGCGAAGAGCCAGGGGCGAAAACCAAACAATACTCCCGAAGGAGTTCTGCTCCCCGAAGGAGTAACAACGTCCCCAAGGGACAAACTTTGACTAAACTGACACCACCCGACAGTGGTCCCGTTCTAGACTGGCTGAATAGAACAGGTCCCACTAAGCAAACAAACTTTTTTCTAAAAGTCCCCTGACTCTCTAGCGAAGAGCCAGGGGCGAAAACCAAACAATACTCCCGAAGGAGTTCTGCTCCCCGAAGGAGTAACAACGTCCCCAAGGGACAAACTTTGACTTAACTGAAACCACCCGACAGTGGTCCCGTTCTAGACTGGCTGAATAGAACAGGTCCCACCTAGGAGCTCCGCCGTCGTGATCACGGATACTCCTGCGCCAGGTAAGCAAACAAACTCTTTTTTCCAAAAGTCCCCTGACTCTCTGGCGAAGAGCCAGGGGCGAAAACCAAACAATACTCCCGAAGGAGTTCTGCTCCCCGAAGGAGTAACAACGTCCCCAAGGGACAAACTTTGACTTAACTGACACCACCCGACAGTGGTCCCGTTTTAGACTGGCTGAATAGAACAGGTCCCACCTGGGAGCTCCGCCGTCGTGATCACGGATACTCCTGCGCCAGGAGCTCCGCCGTCGTGATCACGGATACTCCTGCGCCAGGTAAGCAAACTTTTTTTCCAAAAGTCCCCTGACTCTCTGGCGAAGAGCCAGGGGCGAAAACCAAACAATACTCCCGAAGGAGGTAAGCAAACACTTTTTTTCCAAAAGTCCCTTGACTCTCTGGCGAAGAGCCAGGGGCGAAAACCAAACAATACTCCCGAAGGAGTTCTGCTCCCCGAAGGAGTAACAACGTCCCCAAGGGACAAACTTTGACTTAACTGACACCACCTGACAGTGGTCCCGTTCTAGACTGGCTGAATAGAACAGGTCCCACCCTGGGAGCTCCGCCGTCGTGATCAGGGATACTCCTGTGCCAGGTAAGCAAACTTTTTTCCAAAAGTCCCCTGACTCTCTGGCGAAGAGCCAGGGGCGAAAACCAAACAATACTCCCGAAGGAGTTCTGCTCCCCGAAGGAGTAACAACGTCCCCAAGGGACAAACTTTGACTTAACTGACACCACCTGACAGTGGTCCCGTTCTAGACTGGCTGAATAGAACAAACAAACTTCGCCATAAGCAGACTAATTTGAAAACATTGGATTAGATTTATTAACGTTGCGCTTAGGTTATATGTACCACGTCTATGACACGTTGGTTATAGTGAAAAATGTTACTACATATTTTTTTAAAGAAATACAGTTCATATATCCTAATATTCTTTATCCGTATAGATTAACTACTTATCTTTAGTCCACAAAGTGTCTCTTGCTACAGATCTGATTAGTTTAGACCCACCCTAAGAGTAAATTTACAATTTTTATACCAACACTTTTGGCCACGCCTACTTTAGTAGCTTCTCCGTAATAGGAGTTTCGGTCAGTCTGCACTCATCTGAAGGTTACAGAGTGCTTTATTGTGATATCACTGATAATCTATACCCTAGGGAGTGTTTAAGGTGTTATCATTTACCAAGTTAAGTCTACTTCTAATTTGCATTTGAAAAACATACTTTCTTAGTAAACTGCTGGAAATACATAAAACGTCTGTTAAACTTACATAATAATTTCTCAAATATAAAAAAACAGATATTTTCTTTAAAATTTTCACAGAATATTAACTGTAAATTTCCATTCGTATAAAAACACAAACTTAGTTCATAACCCAAGTGAAATACGAAAAACTTCTGTAAAAATCACAGCACTTTTTATGTAAATTATAAATTACAGAAATTTTGCTGTAAATTTACCAAACTTTTGTACAGTGTACCAAGTATGAAAAGGATCCTTCATACCTGTCTTGAAATATCGTGTTTTTTTAAGGTTTTGGTTTTTGAACTCTGATGACCTCAAATAACCTTTGACCTCCACTGAAAACAGTAAGGTTCTTCCTTTTAATGTGATAGCTATATGCCACGCATGAAGATTTCCCATCATTGCTTTATTGAGATATCGTGTTTACAAGCAGTTTTAAGATTTTCGTATGTTCACCTCCGGTGACCTCAGATAAGTTAGATAACCTTGACCTTTACCAAAATCAATAGGGTTCACCTTTTGACAATAAAAAATCCACATGCCAAGTATGAAAAGCATCCGTGCTTCCTACCTAGAGATATCGTGTTTACGAGCTTTCGGTTTTTGACCTCTGGTGACCTCTGGTCACCTTTGACCTCCACCATACACAGTAGGGATCTTTCTCTTAATATGATAATTCTAAATTTCCAGTATGAAAAGAATCCATCATTGATATCTTCAGATATCGTGTTCACAAGCCAAGCGTCTCAAACACCTACACACATACATACAATCTCCAGCGTGATGGCATAGATTTCTTTTGCTTTCAGCGAGGAATCAAAGAATTAAATTAGAAAAAATATTCCTCAAAAACACTGTGTAAGTACACGTATGTTACTGAAGGTGAAAGGGGGACCCGAAATCTGAAAAAGTGGATTGAATGGGAGCTGACTTTTCAAGGCAAAGACGTCACATTAGTGGGTTAATAGGAGGATTCCGGGAATGCCCTCAAGAAATTTATGGAAATAAAGCAGCCGTTTTATAGTGCTTTGCCTGGTTTTGAGGGTCTGAAAATATAATCAGATCAATACCAATTTTCAGCATTTTCATCAACCATATAATTGCAGGTGTTGCGTCGGGATATGCCAGACAGGAGGAAAGCTCGTCGATGGAGTTCAGCAACTTAGGCCCCACAGAACCGGCAACAAGGTTGATATACGACAGAGCGTAGTTTTGCCAAATGTATTGTGCTTTGACTGACATTCATACAAACAACATAGCCCACTGTGGCTGATGACTTGTGCACTCAGTTGCGTTCCCAATTAAGCTCACAGTCACACGCAGTTGCAGCAATTGAAACTCGAGCAATTGAAACTCTGTACAGGCTACTGTGACTCTGTCTTGGAAGTGTTTGTGTAATGGACAATTGTTCGTGTTTAAATCAGAGGAGGGGCTAGAGCAAAGGTTAGTTGGGAGAACTGTTATGGTACTGTCTGGGGTGAGATTAACGAGCCTTTAAGCTATAGTCTGCTGAGAAGGGAAGGGCAATTAATTAGTTGCATGAAGTAAATCTCTTGTCAAAAGCGATACAACGAAGACACTTATAGGGTGCAATGCGCAAAAAACTCGGTATATTGAAGATCCTGTCCTCCTTGAGAGTAAAAACAAATATGTGGCGACTATTCACCGTCATGCATGGCACATACCATGTAAAGACGCAGATTGCTTGTAAAGTTTGTAAACGATGTTTTACATGCCAAAATTTGACCTTCTTTAGGCCAAATGTGCCGAATGCTAGGGCATGTGAGGACTAAGGGTAACGGCCATAGTGTGCTAACAAAGGTCCTGGTTGCATGTAATTTTACGTTGCAACGTTTCGCTAAAAATTTCTCTCGTCTACTTTCTTTCATGTTTTAATATTTCAATGCCGCAGGGCAGATTTCTGGAGATTTTCAATCGGCCAGCCAAGTAAGTATAATACCATACATTATGAGAGATTGATATCAAGCGTCAAGATCAAGAATTTTACAGCTGTAAGCCTAGTGAATAATTAGACAAATAAAATAAAAAGGTGAATTTGTGAGGTTTATAGAATTATTAAGCACAAAAAATCTCCAAAAAAAAACACGATTGCACAACACCAAATTGTGGCATTCACTATTCCCTTGAAGAAGAAGTCTCACTATTACAAAAGTCGTGTTACTCTTCGCAAAACAACACTGATCAAAGCATGTACTCATCAGACTGTGTTGACGGTTTCGTGCTCTATTTTCTAAAGATAAAATGAATTTATGCAATTGATTGCCCTTGCATGCATGCATGTATGCGTATTTGTGTGAGTAAAATGTTTTTTTGCTTGTAACCCAAGCTTTTAATGGAGATCAGAAGTCAGCTGGGGTCACAAGAAGTGAAAATTTGCTGATTCTAAATACGAAATCTCAAGAAGGGTAACACCGAGAAGTCTTATACTTCTCATGGTGATGCCGCGCATAGACAGAGTCAAGGAGTGGTAGATTTCGGGTCTAATGGACACACAGAAGACTGTTCAAGTGTGTTATGATGATATATGTGTGTTATGCTAACATGTTCATTAGATACATATTCATTTCCCTTCTTCCCGTCCAAGCCGTCTTTAACTTAATGATAAGTTGCCATCAAAGGTAAATAAAAGAACCAGTACCAAGCCATTTAAAGTCAACAGTGAGAAAACAATTCTACTTCATTTAAGCTGAGAACCTAGAGTTACTGGGGCAAGAAGAAAAATCGTTCCTTTTCTTTTCTATACAATAATCTTCATAAAGGATGAATATTGAGAAAACACTATTAAATGAGGAGAAAAGAGGCAGCCTCTTTTATGCAGTAAAAGCCATCCCGTTCATTGCTCAAGATTTGTTGCACAATCTTCTGTAACCGTTGTGCATTTATTTCATGGTTAGTGTAGGTTTTATTTACACAAAGAGATCGTCGTAAACAAAACTGTACAATAAGCCACACGAATCCTTAAACTGAAACCGTTGCTGAGACATTTTGCAAGCAAGACGCAAAAGTTAGGCCCTTTCATTCTGCACTCTAAATGAAATTATTATATGACCTTTCATTGTCCAATGAGGCACAAGTCTGAATGTAAGTAATAGATTGTAAGTTAACTATTCAATGGTTTGAGCTTAAACACAAGTGAGAAACGATTGGTACTTCAGTGCTTCGGCCTGTTTATGGTAATCTGATTGGGAGCATTAAGTGGCATGAGTTGGCAACGTGACCAAGAAGATTGAACTACTAAGCTTAATGGGAGGTTCTGCGACGCCATTTGTTGGCATGAATGAAACAATAAGCTTAGGTATTTCAAGGCAATATAATACTTCATGATTTCACACGGGAATCGAGTCGAACAGACCTTAACATGAAAGCAGTTGGCGACAGCGTTTCAATGTCCTGGAATTCCCCAAACAGATCTGAGAAGGGGATAATCCCAGCATCATGTTTTAATATTTGGCAACAGTATTTAAAAGTCCTGAAATTCTCTTAAAAGAACTGAATATGGGATAGTCCCGAATGTTTTTAATGCCAATAAATTTTGAGCTCCACCGAAAACAATAAGCTTCTTGAACTCCATATGAACAATATTAGTCTTAACTTTAAAATCCGCCAACGTTACATTTCATGAAGTATTGCGTTTACGATGTTTTAAGCCTTGTGACATTGTATGAACTTTGATTTCCACCGAAAGTTACACGTTTCTGTCTTTTTGTCTTAGCCTTACCCTGTGGGTTTTGTTGATGTTCTTCTACAAGATTCATGTTCTCTAAAGGTACATTCAACTTTAAGTCGAATGTCGGTCCAACCCGCCTAAAGCTTCCAGCCAAACACCTCCCCCGGTTTACAAACTGTACAATCTCCAACAAGCTCGGAACTCCGTTTTTCATCGTTTGGTGGCATCGTCTTTCTTCATAAGGCAAATGTTGCCAATGTTAGACGCATATTCCACAGGTTTCAAAAGTGTGCGACTGTATCCGCAACCTACCATTCTTCAGTTTGTACATTAAAAAGTTGCAACGTCACACCAACACTACTGTATATATATATATATATCTATATATATATATATATATATATATATATATATCTATATATATATAGATATATATATATATATATATATATATATATATATATCATTGAAAAGAGCATCACACCAACAATAAATAACAAATATAACACACACTTGGCGAAACATATCCAAATTTTCGGACCACAACGGGCCCTTCTTCGAGTTACAATGAAAATAAAAAAGCAAACTGAACAACTACGTGAAGTAGGCCTAACGAACACGAAGATTACAATAATAAAGCGAAAAGCCTCAAGCCAAGGAGAAAGAAAAAGAAAAGGCCAAGGGATTAAATGGGTCAGCGAAAAATTACAAAGGCCTATTTAGTGCGTACTCGGGACTTGCGGGCCTGAACGCGGAAACCATCACCGATGTTAAGCCCCTTAGGGTAAACAGTATCCAGCTTCCAAATCCATCGTGTTTCAACATTGCGAAGGTCGGTCTCGCATGAAAGGACCTCTAAAATAGTAAACGAAAATTTTTGGGGGGAATGAAAACCAAGGTGTTCGTACAATCGCCAGCAATCATTACGCTGTCTTCCTGAGTTTAAATACAGCCGCAGTGAAGACTTGCGTTGATTAAGGCGAGTACGAAGTTTAACCGTTGAGCCCACATATTGTAAATTGCAGGTCGAGCAGAAAATGCAATAAATACAAAAAGACGACATGCAAGTCCCTCCCCTGTCTTTTAAGCTAAATAATTTGCCATTCTCTTTACTACGAATGGAAACTGTGCTTACCATTAGATCACACAAGGAACAACGTCTGTCACCACAGGGTTTACAGGCTTGGTTAAAGTCTGAAGTTTCATTAACCTGGGTTTTAAGTTTGGCACGTACAAGTTTCTTCCTAAGGTTAGGGGGATTGCGGAAACTTACAACAGGCAAGTCGGGGACTGCCTCAAGCATTTGCTCAGCCTGACTAAAAGCTATGCTCTTCTTAATATGACCCGGGTGGCAGCTAGTGTTGTGTAGATACTGATGAGAATCAGTGGGTTTACTGTAAAGGTCGGTATGGAGGCGAAGATTTTCATCTAAGATGAGCGTGACATCTAAGAAGTTAACTTTAGTTGGCGAAAAATCATGGGTAAATTTGATAGTGGGGTGTTGGTTATTGATAAAGTCTAAAAAGGCGTGAAGGTGGTCCACGCCATGATTCTAAATCATGAAAACGTCATCAATGTACCGTAGCCATAATTGAGGCTTTAAAAGGGATTTGGCCAGAAAGTCTTCCTCTAACACCGCCATAAAGATATTAGCATAAGAGGGCGCCATTTTGGTGCCAATAGCCGTACCCAGGATTTGCAAGTAAAGCTTAGAGTCAAATTCAAAAACGTTTTTGAGAGCACAGACTGTGTGAGTTTACAAATGTCATTGATAGTAGTTGCAGGAAAATGGTTCTTCCTAAGGTGCATAGACAAACTCTTTCTAGTATTCCCCACCAAGATGGGATTAAGAGTTTGTCTATGCACCTTAGGAAGAACCATTTTCCTGCAACTAATATCAATGCCATTTGTAAACTCACACAGTCTGTGCTCTCAAAAAACGTTTTTGAATTTGACTCTAAGCATAGCTTTTAGTCAGGCCATTAGGATTAAGAGGATCTGCTCTGATAGGGAAACCGCTCATAAACGGTGTGACGAACTGGCTGAGAACCTCCACCGTAGGGGTCATAGCCGTGGCAAAGTTCGTAAAGAAATCGGTCGTGCTTTGACCTGTCATGTGACTGCTGTTCCCCAGCCACCTGTAAGGGATAGGGTCCCCCTTGTCACTACTTTCCATCCCGGGCTGCCTGACATTTCTGCCATTTAAAAAAAATACCAACCGCTTTTGCATCAGTCTGAGCAAATGCTTGAGGCAGTCCCCGACTTGCCTGTTGTAAGTTTCCGCAATCCCCCTAACCTTAGGAAGAAACTTGTACGTGCCAAACTTAAAACCCAGGTTAATGAAACTTCAGACTTTAACCAAGCCTGTAAACCCTGTGGCGACAGACGTTGTTCCTTGTGTGATCTAATGGTAAGCACAGTTTCCATTCGTAGTAAAGAGAATGGCAAATTATTTAGCTTAAAAGACAGGGGAGGGACTTGCATGTCGTCTTTTTGTATTTATTGCATTTTCTGCCCGACCTGCAATTTACAATATGTGTGGGCTCAACGGTTAAACTTCGTACTCGCCTTAATCAACACAAGTCTTCACTGCGGCTGTATTTAAACTCAGGAAGACAGCGTAATGATTGCTGGCGATTGTACGAACACCTTGGTTTTCATTCCCCCCCCCCCAAAATTTTCGTTTACTATTTTAGAGGTCCTTTCAAGCGAGACCGACCTTCGCAATGTTGAAACACGATGGATTTGGAAGCTGGATACTGTTTACCCTAAGGGGCTTAACATCGGTGATGGTTTCCGCGTTCAGGCCCGCAAGTCCCGAGTACGCACTAAATAGGCCTTTGTAATAATTCGCTGACCCATTTAATCCCTTGGCCTTTTCTTTTTCTTTCTCCTTGGCTTGAGGCTTTTCGCTTTATTTTTGTAATCTTTGTGTTCGTTAGGCCTACTTCACGTAGTTGTTCAGTTTGCTTTTTTATTTTCATTGTAACTCGAAGAAGGGCCCGTTGTGGTCCGAAAATTTGGATATGTTTCGCCAAGTGTGTTATATATATATATATATATATATATACTGATATATATATATACTGATATATATATATATATATATATATATATATATATTTCTCTAATTCGGCACTTAGGGGGAAAGTTGTTGTTGAAAAGTCGACCTTAAGGGGAAAAAAAATTTCGGGTGAAATATAAGTTTCGCCTTAACGTTTCCACACACTTTTTCTATAGGAATACGTAAACTTACAAGGGCGCCCTCTTAGATTTACAAACTAGATGCCATTACTTCAAAGTTGTCAAATTTACGGACACCTAGCTGTTAACACAAACGGATGGCTGGCCATTGAAATAACGTTAATCATATGTTTAGACGTTAGGGCGAATTTATTTCTTATGTATTTTATTATCTTTTTTTCGCCCTATGTACAAGCAGATATAACAATTTCCCCTTAAGGTGGGAATTAGCGTTATATATATATATATATATATATATATATATATATATATATATATATATATATATATATATATATATATATACATATATATATATATATATATATATATATATATATATGTATATATATATATATATATATATATATATATGTACCTGAGGATTTAGCTTAGTGAACCTCGTAGACTCTGAATAATATGTCACAGTCAGAATGTCAATTTCAGATTTCGGCATAATGTACTAGGTAGGCCTTTAAAGCAAAAGTGAAACAAGGAAACTAAATGCAGAGAGGAGAGCGTTGCGAAACGCTGCTTTAGAAACTGCGGTTAGTGACTTTGTATTTGTAGAGATACGTGCTTCTACCCACGAAAAGTGTTGATACGAGCCAACAGCAAAATTAGAAAAATGAACTATGTGCAACGCACTTTGACAAGCTTCTACATTGAAAGAATCTTACATTTTATCTCGTAATTCGAGTTATGAGATTAGTATGCGAAATCCGAGCCAGCGCGCATGCATAGACCAGAGAGTCAATGCTTGCGAAAGTCGTCTGAAGTTCGAAACAACTCTTAACAAAAAAAAAATGATAGAAATTACTCTCTTGTGAAAAATGATTGAATTACTTCTCCGAGAAGTTGAATAAAAGAGTTGTGTAGTAACTGGTAGAGATGACCGATGTGGTGAAATCCCCACGGGGGAAGAGGAACCATGTAATAAGTGGCGAAGGTCAGAATGGCGCCAACACTGTTCCTGCTACGAGTAGGCCTAGTAACGTTAGACACGGCTTAGGCTTTGGTTTAGCCCTTATTCAGGGCAGTACTACTAGTATCATCAGTACTACGAGTACTAATGTTACTTTTAGCAATGGTAGTAGTAGTACTACATCAAGAACTAGGCACAGGCCTACTCGTGGAGCGTTTACTCCTTGAGTGAGTCCTAGTGTCTACACTTCCTTTGGTGTAAGTTCAGTTACTGGGAGTACAAACACTCCTGTAAGTAGGCCCACAATAAGAGAACAAACTTTGACGGAAAGTACTTGTTCACAGGCCAGTAAAGAAAGTAGGCCTAGGCCTAACGTTAAATATGTTAATGTCATGCCCAATAGTAGTGACAATGAAACCAGCACGGCTGGAGCCAGTGGTGAAAAGGACAGACCTAAGCCAGGGAATACTGTCGATGCTGGGCCCAAAAGACAAGGTAGGCACGACAACCAAGAAGATAGTGAGAGTAAAAACCAAAGACTGGTAAGTCGGTTAAAGATAATAGAAGAGGCTTTATCAAAACAGGCAGAAGGGCAAGCAGAGTTAAGGAAATTTATGATGAATTCCATGATAGGCCAAGGTCTAGATGATAGGGAAGAAATACTTGGAGAGGAAATTTTCCAGTCAGACTGTAAAGAATTTGAAGACCATACTTTGATGGAAAATGCAGACATCAAAAGCCCTACGGTAGGGCTACAGGAACGGATTGCCACGGGCTATTCAGAGCAAGATGAGAGTACCACTCAGTTAGCTGACAATCAACAAACAACAAAAGTGGTGAAACTTTGGGGTTTTGCAATTAGGTTTCAGGCTGCACCACCTGGTGGTCCTTCTTTAAGTGAAGAGCTGGCCACGGGCATTCCTGGCTTGATTTCTGAAAAACTTGACGAAGCAGCTATCAAAGAAACCATATATAAACGTGTATTCTCAGTGAACTTGGATATTTTGGAGGTACTAAAAGTGAACCCTTTAATCTGGGAAAACATCGAAACAAAAACTAAGTCAAAGGACTTAAGACTGCAAAAACTACAGAGGCCCTTGGTAATGGGTATTGTGGTAGTAGGAACTTGATACTTCCCAGAAAATTCAACAGTGGAGCAGCAGGAAGCTTTAGCACTGTTGACCCAAACAAATACGGATATTAATATGATCCGAAGAGAACTTAAAGAGCCAGACTTAAACAGTCACTTTCACTCACCCTGTAATTCAGATGTTTCGGGTGGCTAAATATTTGTTTGGAGATGACCAGGCAAAATCGTTAAAAATATGGCTGAACAACAAAAGGCAGCTACAGTGACAAAAAATGAGTGCCACCAAAAACAGTACCATCAGGTATCAGCCTTACCAAGTCAGAGGGAGACTCAGGGATTACCAGCCGCAAATGGGCTATCATCCTAGGCATATTTTCAGAGGAACAATACGTCATTTTTAGCACCACGCCTGCAAGGCAGATCGCACCTACTGAGAAAGTAGATCCAGGGGCAGGCAAACAAAGGAAAGACCCATTCTAAGCCGTAGGCAGTGTAAAGCTGTTGGAGCATATTCGTTAGGGGTAATAAAAATGTTGCCACTTAATATCTTGTTTCAAAAAAGTGTGTTTTGTGGAGGTCAGCTGAAGTATTGTATAGATCAATGGCAAAGCTCACCAGAGACAGAGTTATCCTCGAAATTATACGAGGTTACAAGTTATTTTTAGATCTTCCTCAAGTGCAAATGTGGACACCATTCCCAAACAAGCGTTCTACAGAACAAGAGCGCTTGGAATGACGAAAGAGATTTAGTCGCTTTGGCAGAAAACAGTCATAGAACCATGTGTGCCTACTGAAGAGCAGTTTATCTCTAACGTCTTGTCAGACCAAAGAAGGATGGAGGCTTATGCCTGATACTGGACTTATCAAAGCTAAATGAGCATGGAGTGTTCAAACATTTTAAAATGGAGAACTTTGAAACTGCAGTAAGATTTATAACAAAAGACTGTTTTATGTACTTTTCAGTTCCTATTCACAAATCAAGCCAGAAATATCTTAGGTTTAGTTAGAAAGGTCAGATTTGGCAATTAAGAGCACTCCCGAGTGGCTTATCTCCAGGACCGAGAATATTTACGAAAATTCTCAAAATGCCAGTGGCCGCACTTAGAAGTCTTGGCCATATTATAATACCCTATATGGATGATACTCTGTTGATTGCACAAAGCAGATTGGAGGCTTTCCATGCTCTGAAAGACACTATTGAAGTGCTCTGCAGGTTGGGTTTTAGTATTCACCCCCAAAAATCTTTACTTAAACCATGTCATGAAATTAAGTTTCTTGACTTTATTATAAACTCTAAGGAGATAATGGTAACCTTAACAGAACCAAAGGCAATGGAGATCCAGGAGTTTTCAATGGAAATGCTAACAAAGAACAAAGTTTCTATTAGAAAGTTAGCATGTTTTATCGGCAAGGTAGTAGCAGCATTTCCAGGCTCACATTATGGACAATTACATTACAGGGAATTGGAGCGGGAGAAAGAAAGTCATCTCGCTCTTTCAAGAGGAAACTTTGACAAAGGAATAAGTTTGAATGATAAGGCAAAACAGGAACTTCGATGGTGGTATGAGCATGTTGCACTTAGTTGCAGACTTATTCAGAAGCCTAAAGTAGCTTTTGAGTTGCATAGTGATGCAAGTGGAGAAGGATGGGGGCACAAATGGCTCTATTCATATTGGAGGTAGATGGATAAAACATGAAAAACTGCAGTTGTCTGACAACAGCATAACTACCTAGAATTGTTAGCTGCATACTTTGCACCGAAATCATTTTGTAAGGCACAAAGTAATATCCATGTACGACTCCTTATTGACGATACTACATTAGCCCCATATAAAAAAATATGAGAGGCATAAAATCAGTAGTATGTGATAACCTTGTAAAGGAATTATGGTCTTGGTGTATTAACAAACAGATTTGGGTGTCAGCTGCAAACCTTCATGGAGATAAAAATGTTATTGCAGACAGGCAGTCCAGCTTTTAAGGAATGAAACAGAATGGATGTTGCATTCTCAATTATTTGATTGGGTCTACAACACTTGAGCCAACCAACTATAGATTTATTTGCGACAAGACCTAACACGCAACTATCTTGTTACGTTTCAAGGCATCCTGATCCAGCGGCTCATGCAGCCGATGCCTTTACGCTAGATTAAAGCAGTTATAATTTTTATGCCTTCCCACCCTTCTGTTTAATTAATAGATGCCTCCAATAATAGTTGAGGATAAGGCTGAAGGTGCCATTGTTGTCCCAGAATGAGCAACGGAATCATGGTTTCCGGGGTTGTTAGCCAAGTTAATAGCAGACCAATTATGTACCAAATTGTTATGTTACCGAATTGCCCTCTTTTGCATTACGAATAATTGATTAAGACTGAATTTGTACGTGTTTCCCCATGCTCCAATACAATAGTTTAAACACGGGTGGGAAAGCCCATAATATAATGTTAAAAGTGCCTGTTTATCTAACACCTTATTAGCTCTGTGTAAAATAGCATTTCATTTTGATAATTTCTTTGTCAAATGACTAATATGGGGCTTCTAGTTTAATTTATCATCTATGAAGTTACTAAAAATTTAGTTTGTGTCACCCTGTCGATGCACCTACCATTTATGTGAACCTTTACATTCGAATTTGTTACAGGGTTAGAAAAGATCATAAAATGAGTCTTGTTAACATTAAGTGCCAGTTTATTTGCACAGAACCAGATACTTAACCTCTGTAGCTCTGTACTTATGTGCAAAGCGTACTTATATCGCGATGAGAACAAAATATGGTGGTGTCATCAGGGAGAACAAAGAGAACAAATTTCATAATTTTTGAAACTGAACAAATATCATACATATATAAGATGAATAGTTTTGGTCCTAAGATTGACCCCTGTGGTACACCAAACCCCATACCCCGAGTATCTGAATTAATGTTACCAACATGCACATATTGCTTCCTACTTGAAAGGTAACTCGTCAGCCATTTATGGAAGGTTCCTCTGAATCCATAGTACTCTAACTTTTTGAACAATAAACGGTGGTCAATTGTATCGAATGCTTCCTGTAAGTCAATAAATACCCCTACAGTTGTCAGTTCTGAATCCAAGGCACAAGTGAGCTCTTCATTAAGTTGTAGTAATGCCATAGATGTAGACCTACCAGATCGGAAACCGTACTGAGAATCATTAAGTAAATTATGTTTACAAATGAAGGTGTCCATCCGCTTATCAATAGCTTTCTAGCTCCTTTGAAAACTGAGGTAACAATGATATTGGTCTATAGTTACTAAAGGAATATATATCTCCATTTTTAAAGATGGGTGTTACCTTGGCTACTGTCATATTGTTCGGAAATATACCAGTTGAAAATGATAAATTATGTATATATGTGTAAAAGTCTTGATCACATAATTAATTATTTCTTCCAATAATCAATTGTTTTTGGTGGAGGTCAAAGGTCATTCGGGGTCACTGGGTCAAACACTGAAAACCAAGTTAACACGATATCTCAAGGTAGGAAGCTTGGATAGGTTTCATACTTAGTATGTGGATGCGTTATAGTGAGAAAAAAGAACTCAATTATATTTAGGTGAAGGTAAAAGGTCATTTGGGATCACGGGGGGGGGGCAAGACCTAAAAACCTTGTTTACAAGATATCTAAAGGTAAAAAGCTTTGATAGATTTCATACTTGGTATGTGGATGCGTTATGGTAAGAATATAAATCCTTTTGTTTTTGGTGGAGGTCAAAGGTTATCTAGGGTCACCAGGAGTCAAACACCGAAAACCTTGTTGATACAATATCTCAAGATAGGACGCGTGGATAGATTTCATTGTTAGTATGTGGATGCAGTTTGGTAAGAAAATGAGCCCTTTTGTTTTTGGTGGCGATCAAAGGTCATGTACATGTAGGTCATTGGGGTCAAACTCCAAAAACCTTGTTTACAAAATATATCAAGTTAGAAAGCTTCATGCTAGGTATGCTAGGTAAGTAGATGTGGTATGATGAGAGAAAGAATCCTATTTCTTGGTGGAGGTCCAAGATCATCTAGGGTCACCAGGGTCAAACTCCGAAAACCTTGGTAATACAAAATCTCAAGATAGGAAGCTTAAATAAGTTTCATACTGAGTATGTAGATGCGTTATGCAAAGAGGAAGAACACTTTTGTTTTTGGTAGTGGTCAACGGCCATTTGGGGTCACCAGAGGTCAAAAACAAAATTTCTCAAGAATTTCCAAGGTCAAGTATGAACAGAAAACTGTATTAGTGGGATATCTTTGCATTTTTTGGAATGAAAGACACGTCATCGAAACCACAATGCATTTTTGCATTCTTGTTTTTTTTTTTGAGAGAGAGAGAGAGATATGAAGGGCTGGGGTTGCTCCTTTCCACTTTGGTGTCCCTTATTGGGACATAGCGACACGAGACAGCAGTAATCCTGGGGCGACTTGGAAGTCCACTGAAGAAGAATCTATACGTAGGTTTTTCCTCTTAAGTGGCAACGATGTGGCGTATCAAAAAAAAATACATTCACAAGTTAAACTGTAAATATTTTCAGCAAACCACTTGCCAAAAAGGGTCTGACTATATGGAGAACATTTGACAACGTTTGTGCTTCCCTCTTTGCACAGATATAAAGTATCCCTTGTTTTATTTCCCCCAGCATCTATGTAAACAAACGTAAGAAAGTCAATTTCAACTATAACCGAAGTGAAAAAACTTTGCTTTTCGTACTAAAATAGCCTAGAATACAGCTTATCATTTCAAAAATCGTCAAAGGCTATAGCCTAGGTAACCTAGTCAAGAAAACAACTCGAGAATCGGTAGGACGCCATCACTTACCTTTAGGAGATGCCCGAAACATGCCAAACGAATACCTGACGAGAAAAAAATGAGCTTAAAACTTCAATTCAACCTTCACAGATGCAAAGCTTACATACTTTCTCCAAACACACAGATGGTCTTACTGCTGAAGTATTTTTAAATAGCGTATACATACTTGATTGTTTCAATTTAAGTAGACACGCTATTGAGCTCTCAGTTAATGGCAAAGTGTCGCAGAACACTGAAAGCAAAAGTTTCTTTACGCGGTCATTAAAGGGCTGTCAAATATGGGCAGCTCTAAAGCACCTCCATATTTTCACGATCTCATGTTTAGCCTAAGTCAAACACAATACTGTGTGACATTTCCAGTGTTTTACTCAGTGGCCCCGCCAGGATTTAGTGAAGGGGAGGGGGCACCACAGATGATCGTAATGCAACCTCAGATAATCCCCCAAAGTCTGCCTTAATTGCATGGGCGGCGATCCTTGTAGACAGGGGGGAAACGCTCGGTAAAAATGTTTGAAAAATGTATAATGGCACTACGTACGTTCACCTTACACATCATACTACAAATTAGATTACAAGATCCTACATCCTGCCGATCACAAAGCCAGTATTTTGCTTGAGAATTCGTGAACAGCTCTCAATTTTTGCAGCTGTGCTTCTCCCTCACGCTTATGCTTGGCCCTCACAATAGAAAGTCTACTGATGCACTGACAGATGCACACTATACCGTCCATGCGGTAATCACTCTGCCGTATCAATGTGAACAGTTGTACCGGATCGCCGCTATTATTACCGTTGCTACCGGAAGATATTGATAATAAGAACAATATTGAGATAAGGCTTGAAGCGCGGGAGTATTTGCCAAAATTTTGATAGTTTTAGATCCATTTGTGATACAAAATGAGTACAGTAGATCCACTCAATCGGTCGAAAACACACCTACCCTACAGAAATCTTTAGCACAAACGCTAATGCTGATCATTCTAAAATTTTAAAAAAACCTGATATCGATGAGGGGAGGGGGGCACGCCCCCTCCCCATACCGGCGTTTCTGTGCCACTGGTTGTCATTTTCATACTTTTGATACAGGTTTTCAGTGCAGTGTTATGATTTGTTTTACATGTACACAGTTTTAACAACTTGTCTCATCTGAACGTGTAAATTGAAAATGGGATCATTCTTCAAATTAGTGAAATTTAATGGAGATAACAAGCTGACGAGGGAATGATTTGGTTGATGCTGAAATTGACCATAGTGCCTGTAATTGACATACATTTAGTACTGTCAGTGACCCATATGTCAGTGCTTCAAGTCACAAAGGTGTGGCGGGAAGCCGACATCCATACCTTGAAAGAAATTTAAATGAAGGTACCAAAATGAAACCATATTTTTCTACACTAATTGCCCATTGCCACCCTACCTCTGAGCTTTGCCACTATATTTGTTAGTTTTCATTGCAAATGCGCCCGAAGCGGGGCTTTTTATGACACTTGCATCATATTTGATATTAATACTTTCCTTCATTTTAATTTTAAAATTCACTAAAATATTAAAACTTCCCTCATAATTTCTCTAGTCTCGCTTTCGTTTGTTCATGTTTTCCTATTTAATTATTTGTAAGGTCTAGAAAATGTGGGGGCTAGTGCCCCTCCCCACTCCGTAATACCTCCCTCTCCGTAATGTGCGTATGGTGTGGAGTAAGGAAACTATGTCTGGAAGACCGCAACCTACGGAGTGAGGAAGACTGGAAATAATCAAGCTACGGTGAAATATTTTAGAGTACAATGAAGACATAATGAAGATAGTATTGTGAAGACTTTTTAAAAAATTTACCCTAAATATATTTAAAATCTCTCTTTCAATGGTCTCAGATGTGCTGCAGTGGAATGAATCTTAAACATTGTACAAAGATGATAGCAAAGATGTAACCCCTAACCCTCAATTCAAACCCATAACACAAAACCTTAACCCTAATCTTTAGTTAGTTGTGGTTTTATACGCCTACGGGGTCAGAGATGAAGCAATGGTTTTATATGCCTACGGACCTACGCAGTCAGTGATGCTTCATCTCTTTACATGCCTACGGACTACGCAGTCAGAGATGAAGCAATGGTTTTATATGCCTACGGACCTACGCAGTCAGAGCAGAGAGTTGTTAGGGCAACTCCCTGGTTAGAGATAAAGCAATGGATTTAAACGCCTACGGACCTACGCATCAGAGATGCAGCGGTGGTTTTAAATGCCTACGGACCTACGCAGTCAGAGATGAAGTAATGGACTTAAATGAGTACAGACCTACGCAGTCAGAGATGAAGCAATGGTTTAAATGCCTACGGACCTACGCAGTCAGAGATGAAGCAATGGTTTTAAATGCCTACGGACCTACGCAGACCGAGATGAAGCCCTGGTTTTAAATGCCTACGGACCAACCCAGACAGAGATGAAGCAATGGTCTTAAAATGCCTACGGTCCTGCGGAGTCAGAGATGAAGCAAGGGTTTTATATGCCTACAGACCTACGCAATGGTTTTATATATGCCTACGGACCTACGCAGACAAAGATGAAGCAATGGTTTTAAATGCCTACGGACCTACGCATAACTGCTAAACATACTTATACTACGGATAACTGGTAAAAATACCATTGCGTCTGAACATTTCAAATTTTAACATTGTACAAAGATGTTTGCAAGGATGTTACCCCTTACCTTCAACTGTCGGTAGCTTTAACTCAAACCCTTTACCCTGGCCTTTAGTTACGGTATAAGAATATAAGTTAAAATTTGGAAAGTAAATGTTATTGCCACTGTTTCTCAAGGTAAAAAATGTTTAAAATAAATACAACGTATAGAAAAATTTAAAATAAACACATATCCACAAAACTCACTAACTTTAACCCACCGGACAGACAATGTAAAATGCCACCTTGCAGCAAACGCATGTACTAACCGCTTGATAACTGTTAACTGAAAAACATGGCATTTAATGTTGCAATTTTTTAATATTGCAATTTTTTAATATTGCAATTTTTTAATATTGTAATTTTAACAAGCCACCAACCCTTAATAGTAATAGAATAGTAATAAAAAGGCAAATTTTAGTATTAATAAAAATAGTAATAAAATGCAAATTTGAAATAATAATAATAATAATAATAATAATAGGTATTACGTAATGCCAATGAGATCGGCTTGTTGACTGACTGCGTAGGCGTCTATAGCCTTCGGCCTGACTGACTGCGTAGGCGTCTATGAGAGCTTTTCAAGTGGCTGGGTATTCTGCAATTGTGCCTTACTTTGTCTACATATTGACTCACAAAATGTTATGGTGTGAACATCATGAGCAGCTGTAGCAAACAAAGCATAATACAGGCTACAAAAAGCAGCCAAATATTTTTCGAACCTGTCTATTGTTACAAACATTCTGTTAAGTGGTATAAAATAGCAAAACAGATAGATTAGGAACACTTACCTTCTTTTTTCAATATATCAAGAGCTACTAATACAAATGTGAACATAGAGGAAGAATCATTAGTTGCAGTAAGTTTAAGACCTATAGCTATCTAAGAGGGGATAAAATGGCCCATAAACGGGCGAAGTTACACTTTTAAACTCACATACCCGGCAAGGTTTCGATAAATCATGCACAAATTCATTAAATCACGTGACGACTTTACTGTTCATAAATTGTTAATTTTATTGTAGGTAAATTCTTGGTGTACCAGTGGTATACAATACTTGTGCCAGAAACACCCTAAAAGATACTTGCGAACAAAATAAGAGAAGATTTGAAAAGCTAGGGTGACTTTCCATAATGAGATCCGCATGAAGAGGTTGCTTATTTCAATGGCCCGTGTAGAAAAATTTTAAGGTTGAGACGACTGTGGATTGTGAAGACCGTAGTCATTCCAAGCCATCAGAGGTAAGTGTCACTAATGTCTGCAGTGCATGGCAACATCTCTGTCGAACAAAATGTCGTTAACAAAGAGTTCTTCCAAATCATCACTTCGTCGGTCGCTTCTTGACTGTTAAAACAAAGAGGTCACGCAAATCTCTTTAGTGCTTAAGAAGTTGCCAAATTAAACAACATTGAAATGTTATTTGTAAACGACGTTGCCAAAGTTTAAAAGAACTAAAGGTATATTGGAACTTGACGTGATTTTAAAGCCGCCTCGGGTTTCCCTTAACTAATTTTAGTAATGTTTGTATGTAGCTTACAAAATGGAAGCAAAAGTATAACAGGCCCCGACAAAGGCCTTAATGCTATAGCTTTGAAGCGATGACAATCGTGATATATTTTGTCCAATGAAAACTACTTTTGTTGATGTAATCAACATTGGTTCAAATCGTTTATTTATTTATAAGTGATACTAGTTGACTAGTGTTCGACGTAAATCCTCATACATTCCTTCAGGCAAAAACCTTGAAACTTTTCAATTATTGTCCAGCCGGATCGGAACTTCATTAGTACGGATATAAGAGATATGAATATAAGTTAAAAAAAGATTGAATATTCAAACAACAGAGATGGTGACAAGTCAATTTTTGCAAGTCCAAGTCAATGTTGGCAAGTCCAAGTAAGTCACAATTCTTTTGCTCGGCTCCAAGTCAAGTCACAAGTCAAGCAGTAGAGAGTCAAGTCATTTGGACTTGAGCACAAGTCAGGTCACAAGTCACCATAAATATTGACTAGCAGGATCTCACTGAATGGAGTGTTCAAGGGCTATTATCTACTTTGTCGTCATATTACATTTCAAAGCGAACAAAAAGTTTGGGGCACCCTTTACATGATACTGCAAGCGATGATAAAACTGAACTATGCGAATTATAGCACGCTGAGTCAATCATGGGAAGGATACAGCGCACTAAAACCTAAACTCGAAACTCAAATTAATCAGCCATCTACATCACGATCAAGTATGATGTTCTAGTTGCAGTGTATGCGCAACGGTCTCAGAATCGAGGGGGGGGGGGGGGAGGGATTTCAGATTTTTAGGGGAATCTTGGAAAATCACATAAGAGCAAACGGTCCATATTTCTTCATTTCAACAGGTTGTAGGGTCGTAGCCTGGGCGAAATCTCTGGGGGGGGGGGGGGCAGTTCATGAAACTATATCTAATCTTAGCACCAAGTGGCTTGTGTACAGATAGTTAACGCCCAGGCGGACCATTCCTTTTCCACATGTTCATTGTTGCCATGGGGAGGGAGAGTGCTGAGGGAAGGGGTACATGTGAGGCCTGGCTTAGGTTCAAGTTTGTACTATCGTTGGCAAAGCTTTCAACTGACTACATTTTTAAAAATTGTCATTATTTGGTGGTATTCTTCCAATTTTGTGGCTGCACAGAAGGCAAGGTGATGTTAAAAGAAGGGGACATCCTATACTCTTTTTTAAATTTTTGATTATGTGAAGTGGCTTGGATGCAAAATGGTGCTATCTGTGTAAAGCTTCGTAAAGCGTAGATTGATAATGTGTTTTGAAACCCTCATTATTGTAGTGCGCATGCGCGCTACAATATTGGCATTTATGCCATCCCCGATCAACTACTTGGCTGATCGGTGCATGTTTTCCATTCGCTCTTGCGATACACTAAACTCCCTGCGTTTCAAGTTAACAGGTTCGCTGCGCAGAGAATTCTAGAGCTCGCAGACTTACAAATATGCAAATATCCGCCGGACCACTGTTTTCCCTTTGCATGGAAAGAAAAGTAGATCGCTTTGAAAAACTTATTTCTTCCATGTACTGTGCAAGAGGTACATGTTTTTCACGTCAGTGGTTTACGATGTGAGATTTTCTTTGGCATTCTATTTATCATGTAGAAGGGTACTTCCATCAATATCATTTTTTTTTCAAATCCCCTATGAGTTGGTGGTGGACCCTTTTTAATTGGCCCAATTCCGTCCCGTCGCATTTTGACATGATTTTTTTTCTATTTTACGTATGATACAGTCAATGAATCCGCACAGGATTTTGTGACCTATCAATGTTTCTGGTCCTTAGGATCACTAACTAGTATGTTTTGATAAAGATTATCTCATGATGTTAGTATGTCTATTTGATATTTTCATGACGGGACGGAAATTTTGTGCGACGGGACAGAAAATGGTGCGACGGGACGGACAATTTGCAACTAGGGGTGTTTCTTATCACTGCTTAAATTGCCCTCTGTTTAATTAAACCTAGCATAGATGTTCTCTGTGATGTACCATGAAAGTTATGTGAATGTAAATTGACCATTTTAATTTAAAGTTGCTTAAATATTGAACTACATAATAGAATTTACACTGTTGCCTAATTACTGTATAATGATAATACAGTAATTGCACATTAAAATACACATAATAGTTAGTTAACACTAACATGCACCAAAATTGTTTTCAAATCATTCTCAGTTGAAATAATAAGTCAATTTAAATAGTAATCAACTATTATGCTTTGCAAAATTGAAGCATCTAGTCACACCTTTTGCTAGAGTAAAGGCATTTAGGCCATGTTCAACTACATTACAACTCAACGTAGTGTCATCATCAGTCAACATCAGCTGTATTCAGTAATTATGTGTCATTATGTGTGGGTATATGTGGTTAAAAGCAGTCCTTGCATTTAATTACTAGGCCCTACAGAGGGACTCCATGTGATGTCACGTGAGTAAGATTTCCAGGCACTGAAGGGCAAAACAAAAACGCAGTAAGCGTATTTACAGGAAAGGCGAACAGCATAAACATACAGTAGATATTTCTGTGACACAATGGAAGCTTGCCCTTCAAAACCAAAGAAACCCGGGATCCTGCCCTTCAAAAGAAAAAAGATGTGCAATCACGTGACATCAGTGGAACCCCTCTACAGGCCTGCTTTCTAAAGTTTTTTATCGGGATATTTGAATCACAAACACGACAGGAAACAAAACTCAGGTAACACCATGGATGTACTAAATTTTGTGGTGTAGTGACACACACAACTAACCCCACCCCATTCACTTGCTATAGGAAGGATACAATTTTAAAGCAAAACAACAAACATCAAAAACAACCAGAGAGCCAATTGGTTTTGGTTTCCTTGCCTCTGGAATACAGTATTAATTGGCAGAATCATTATGGAGTTGATTACTGTTGACATTTATGGGCAGAATGAAAGATCCATGGAGAGTTTGATATCATAGTAGCAAGTGTCAGATTCACCAAGGTTACCAAGTTCTCAAGTGGTTATCTTTACAGCTTAATGACCTATTGACCTCTGGTGACTCAGATGACCTTTGACCTCCATTATAAACATTACAGATCATTCACACAATATGGATCATTCTCGTGCTAAGTATAAGATACTTCACTGTTAGCCCTGTGGAGATACTGTGTTTAGCCCTTTTCAGTTTTTTTCCACCACAAAACCAGAATACAAAAATGCAGTTTTGTTTTGTGTTCACATTTGACCTTGGGAATTCTTGATAAATTTTGCTTTTTGACCTCTGATGACCCCACATGACCTTTGACCTCCACCATTACCAATAGAATAGGGTTCTTCCTATCACCATACTGCACCTGCATACTAAGTATGAAATTTATCCAAGCTTCCCACCTTGCGATATCTTGTTAAAAATGTTTTCAGAGTTTGACCTCTGGTGACCCCAGATGGCCTTTGACCTCCACCAGAAACAATAGGGTTCTTTCTCTTAATATGGGGCATCTATGTACCAAGGTTGAGAACTGTCGGAGTTTCCTTTCTTGAGATATCATGTTAAAGAGCTAAGTGTCGCAAAATCCCCAAACTATCACAAACACACACACATACATACAGTAAATACACGTACAGTACATGCCTGCATGAATGCATAGATTCCTTGACCTCATGGAAAGGAATCAAAAATGAGAATAATGATGATGCTACTCTCCTTTAAGGGTATCTAGAAAAAAACTAAATTTCAGACAAAGAAGTTTGAACACTACACAGTCATATATTGACAAATTTCCGTCCCGTCGCGTGTTCATATTTTTTTTTTAATTTAGTATTTTATAATGAAATCGAATACCAAATTGAGATGACTCAATGTTGTAGTTAGTAGGCTATTTTTACTTTGTGCTAATATTGCAAATTGTATTTAACTCCAATGAGATTTGATAAAAATCAGTATTTTGTCTAAAGTGTGAATGCGTCATCATTTTAGCATTCCGTCCCGTCCCGTTCTTAAGTTTCGTTCCCATGGCAACGTGTGAATGAGAATTGAAGTTTTCTTTGCTGCTATTGAGTGTGACCTACTTGTATATAAAACAAAGAACTGTAGTATTATGAGTAAACCTTAGGAAAATATTTAAGTAAGAACTATCAATTTCCGTCCCTTCGCGCCCCAGGTAGTTTTGGATCTGACCCTTTATCTTTAGCCAGTGTATATGCTGGTGTATTGGAAGGGGTGTATCTTGTAGCAGGAAGAAGGTTATTCGTCAGGCAGAGAAACCCACATACAAACGCCTACATGGCGGCGGTCCGGGGACCTCCCGGGGAAATTTGGGGAAAAAAGAGCCTTAACATGCGATTTTCCAGGTCATTTGTGCCTTGAAATCATAGCTTGGACAGTGGAATTTTCCGCATTCTAGTATTTTTTTCTTTTTCTTTCTCAAGTAGACTAACTTTCATTTTCGGTTTGGAATTCTCAGGGGGCAGTTGCCCCACTGTCCCCCGCAAGCTACGGCCCTGGCCGTTGACACAACTTGCGGCTTGTTACTTGCATGGTAACATCCCATCGAAGTGTCCGTGTGATAGTGGTCACCATGGTCACTTTGGTGTAGTAGTAGTAGTAACACGACACCGTAACAGTGAGACCTTACTCATAAGTCACCATTAGGTATGCAGTATCTCTGGTTATGTTTCAGTACAGCACAGATCATCATCACCAGATGGTAACTGTGACAGGATAGGATACAGTACACACCTGCCTGCCAATCCTCTTGCCGATGTTCATCTACGATCACACAATAATGTTTACTGAGCAGTCACCACCATGTCCTTATTTGGCTTCCTGAATACATAGAAGAATTATCACAACAACAATACTCTTTGAAACTTGTTCTCATTAAAAATCACAACACAAAGTCGCAAACATGTGTAAAGAAACACAGATTCAGTCAAAGATAAGGGGAGCGAGTTAGTTAAATCAAAATTGGCCATCTAAATAATACTTCTGACTTGCGTTGGCGACAAGTCATTTGTTGCAAGTCCAAGTCAAGTCACAAGTAAATCAGTGCAAGTCCAAGTCAAGTCACAAATGACGAAAATAGTGAATAGTGCCAGACTCGAGTCCAAGTCAACAACTTTGGCAAAGAATGCTTCTAAACATAAAATATCTTGTAAGTTCCCTTTGCTAATTGGTGTATTCCGATGGCGCAGTTTAGGTATTCATTAAGAACTCGAGAAGAGAGACGGGTCACCTGCCAAATTGAGAGTAATTTCCCTTTTCCTGGAATAAGGCAATATCAGAGAGCAGTTACTTTATTTGTAGATTTAAATCATGAACGGTAAAGTTAAGACAATTCTAATTTCTTCCTTACGCTAATGGTTTACATGTCATAATGTTCGTGTAGTTTTAAACGTAGTACAAAAGCTTATTGATCAAAAAGTTTTAATAATTTGCTTCCTTGATAACCTGTCTATGCATCAAAGGGGTTTATATCAAACATAGCTAGGGTAATACAGTTCATATTTAAAAGAGGGTGGCCTAAAAATTCTTTGCCAATCCTTTCGATATTACACTATAATTCCTCACATCAAAAGATACGACGTATTTACTCGTAAACAAACGCACTGACACATACACGCAGATTAATAAACGACAAGTCTTATCGTTGTTTACATCTTAAATGACGAAAATCAATTTGAAGGCAAAGTTTATTGTACTTTTTTAAATCCACGACTGTGGGACAAAAGTCTGGCTTAAGCAGTTGTCCAATTCTCTCTCGATTGGAGACGGCACCTTTTGGTAGTTCAGGTTTTGTACCTGTGAGTATAACCACAAGCAAGAGTTATAATTAGTCGATGATGTGATTATAATGAGAGCTGTCTGAGTTTAATGGGATGTCCGAAGTCACATAGGTACATTAAACTATAAAACTATAACTGTATTATTGCCCGAAAGTGGCAGGCATTTCGCAGCTGCTCAGTAAAGCTGAGTAGCTTAAAGGCATTGTCTGGTGGCATTTTGTAGGGGTCTTATATGAAAGACAAAAATTTTTCATTACATGTCATCCAAACCCCTTATCAAAACTCCATTCCCAACTCAAGATATCTCTTCCTAAAGATTGGTTACTTTTAATAAATACCTCCAAGTGTCCTCAAGGTCACAAAACGTGATCCAAAGTGGAGAAATTGCCTCAGATTCCTTTTGTTATTCTTTATAATTGGCTACCTTGTTTGTCCTTGAAATTTGATACCGTTAGAATGTTTAGATGTTTTTCCGTGTAGATATAGTGAAAAACTGTTCCATACTTATGGTACAGCAAATAAAGTTATGGAATATTAAATATAGTGATATGAACATTATAAAGAAATACAAAAGCTACATCAAATCCATTTGCCCAGATGACATCACAGATTTCCCATCATGCACTAGGAAAACTGAAAATGTAGTATTTCTTCAAAAATTTGTATCTTCCGAATGCAAGATGCTATTGAGATGAGATTTTCACTGCCTAACACAGAAAATTTTTCTTCTTTTTTTGAAAGCATCAAATTTGGTCACCAGACCATGCTTTTATCATAAAACACCAAGTTGTATAACACAGAAAAAGTTGCAAGAATACAAGTGTAAGGCGGACCCTGAGTTGAGTTCACGAGAGCTTATGTGCTGGAGGAACACTAAAAAATTGAGTGAATGAGAGGAGTAGAAACACAAGAAAAAGCAACAAGACAAACTGATTACAATTTGCAAGTGGAAATCTCACACACTAAAATTTTAAATGTACAGGTGAATGAACAGATATTTATTGATTCATTCTCTTTTGGAAATTAAAGTTCGAAATCAAGAAATTTACAGAATGATTACAATATTACAAGTTAATTTGTCCACTGGTAGCATCCTCATTGTGCTTAATCTAATTTGTGTGAGGACACTTTACTTGGGGAGTAGCACACCGTGGATCCAAACCACCGAACCACCAGTGAACTCGCTCTACGGCGCCCTGGAATCCTCAGTTGCCAGAGCGATGGAACGTCCCGTTAACCGCTATACTTCAGTGCACCTGTACCTTATCTAGGCTGTTCTTCGACAGCATTGACACCCTCAGCAGATTGTTCCTCCAGAGCGCTGGAACCAAGGCTCAGTAGGCTGACACCACCCAGCAGGCCGTCCCTTCAGAGCGCAGAGACCTTCAGAGGGCCAAACTCTGATACCATGTAGAGTTAAGAAGCCCTAGGGTGTCTCTCCCCTCCCCGTCAAAATGAGGTGGGCGTTGGCCTTAACAATATAAGGTCAAAAAACCCTTACTAGTTCCCTCTGTAAAAAAGAATGTGAAAAATTTCAATGTTTCCTTGAAATTTACAAAATACGTAGCAACAAATTACATCTAAGGACCCTGAAATAGTCAAACGTTACCCCTCCACTTAGACTCCTCCCCAGGACAGTTTTTTTCCTCCTTACCTTTATTGAAGGTCTTACTTCATTTTTTTACAATATTTACAATCAGATTAATTATTAACAGGATTTTTCAGATCGTTCAGTTTACACGTTACTTTATACAACTGATTTTCAATAGGAAACATTAGCGTCAGACACATATGATATAACTTGCATTGAATTTCAAATAAATAAATATAAACATCAATTTTTTTGATAATTATTCATTCAAGGCTTTGTTAAATGACAAAAGAGTTAAACCACTGAACAGTCTTTCCAAAGTAATTTATAATAAAGCATCTAAGATTCGTTATAGGAACAAAAGAGGTGTAGACTTTCCTTAAAAAATGTGAAAGAAACTAAACACATAAAGCAATGCTTGTCTCTAATCCTCTTACACAGAAACCCACACAATTTAATATCAAAGAGAGCTTCAAAGTATTACAAATGAATAGTTTAGCAAGGTAAAATTAATCGACAAAGAAAAAAAAATTCCTCTCTACCACTGAGCTGCATTCAATAAAAGAAATGTCCCCAGGACAGTGGTCTGAAAGAACTATCATCCTCCAGCTGAGAAGAGCTTCTCACGCCTATGGTTGATACCGTAAGTAGACTTGCACGCCAGAGTGCACAGACGAGGGCACTTACCCCACCCCCGTCCCCCACCCCCACCCCACCCCCACCCCCACCCCGCTTGTGGAAAAGAGATTTGACTTACCAGCTTATTCACAGTTTTGTAAACGATGGTCCTTTAATAATTTGCAGTAAGCCACTAACTAACCCAAAAAAAACTGCGTGCCCTAGGCTAATTCGTTAATCATTCTTTCTTAGACGAAGTAAGCGAACCCTCAGGTAAACAGTCCTAGATCAAATCATATGTTATTCAACAAAGCAAGAACAAAATATTTCTCCCTGAAGGCTTGGTGTTACGCAGACAGTGGAAGCGCCGGATGATTTTTACTTACTGCAGGTAGCACAGCCCCAATAAATCCTCCATTGACTTACACATTACTTTCAAAAGTAAAGTCGCCTCTAAAACCTCGTAGAAGTTGACCATTTATGACACTTTGAATTTCCCATACCATGACCTTAAGAGTTTTGCTAGAGGATTCCAAAATTTTCCCACCTATTCCCAGGACTTTTTATTCACTCAAAGCTTGATTTACGGCGACCAACTTCTAAGCCCATAGATTCCCCCTACACTGCGTCAAGTGACTTCATTTTGGAATCAATGATACCTCATCTTGTGTACTTCCATATGATAAAAGACGGCATCCATTTGGTGACATTGAAAAAGTTGTCCCAATGACTTCTGTTGGTGATGTTTGTCAAGAAGAACGAATGGACGCATCGAAATATGCTAAAGTGGAGGCCTGTTACTTGCAGCTTCTTGGAGTGACAGGACGTCACACCTAGGCCAGGAAATCGTCTGTGCTTGCTTTACACAAGGTTGGTATGTCAATTTTACTAAACAGGGGAATACCCATAAATGATATCAGTTAGCAGAGAACCTCTGCATTCGCCAGATTTCGGGGAGTGGGAGCAAAAGAGTGACCGGCTTACAAAAATCCCCCACCCTCATAGAAAATTTAACTTTACTTTGACATTATTTTAGCATATCTTGCCTCTTACAAATACCCCCCCCCCCCACGGCGAAACTATCTTGCCCTGCTAAAATGATCTGTCCTTATATCTAGAGAGGAGGTGCAGATAAAAGAGACAAGCAATCAGCGATCATGCGTGGTGACGTATGTATGCTAATTGCAAGGGAGAAAGGAGTTTTTACTCCGTCAATTGAGAGGAAAAACTATACAAAAAAAAGCAACACCAGAATGACATCCTGTACTGGGTTAAGCAAGGAAATTTCCACGCTTGCTTTTATTCTGCCACCTTTTACAGCAATTTTGACAGTCTACGAGGGCTAAGTACTCTTCAAAATGTTATATAAAAGCACGTGGAAGTTATTTGGGGTAAGGAAAGAGGAAAATATTGTAACGTCTGCCGTACTGCTGACGTGGGGCTTTTCTTATCGTCAGCAATAGGAAGGGACGGAGGTGATTATGAGGCTGTCTAGTAGGCTACTTAAACTGAAACTTTTAAGTAAATCCAGGGAAGCAAATAAGAGGCGATAAAGCAGACGGAAACAATTTGTAAAGTCCTAAATGATAGTAATTTCTGCCCAGAGAAGATACTTTGGAATAAAACACTTTAACAGTGGTTTCCGTTTAGAACATAATGACATTGATACAGCATTTGGATTTTCATTACTTCCCAAGTACCTCTGGTCAGTATACCATGGCTTCTAAGCGAAGTCGCAAATTTCCACAATAAACCTTCTGCTAATTGTAATCTATGTAGTAGAAAATGGTCATCCTTGCAAGGTGGTCATTCGCACCAGGTTAGTATTCCTGCTTAAGATTATATCACAGGTATTATTTCTTTCACCAGCAGTCAGCCACCTGCAGTCAGTCACAGCATTTCATTTTGTACAAAATGTAATTGTTATAGTGATACATTGATATCAAATGCAGCATTCATTTGAAACAGACAAACAGATACCTTAAAGACAATTGTATGTTACTGTGATTACTTAATGTATACTTGTACTCAGAAATGTACTCATACTCGTACTTATTAAGTACATTTTTTGTACTCGTACTCGTTTTGCTGGCTTTGGACTCGTACTGGTTTGAACATGTGCCTCTATTATGCCTTTAGTATGATGTTTAAAAGCCACGTCAATATAAGTAGTCCGTTTCCTAAACGCTTTTATTTTCTTTCGTTTTATAACTGCGAACGTTAAAGCATTACAGTGCTACCCATTGGAGATAACTACATGGAGCCAATGGTTAAAAGACATTTCCAATATATGGATATGAATGTTTGTAATGTTACATTCGGTTCTCTGAATTCTGTTCTTTTAAGGTTACATGTTGTAACAAAATGTGGTTTTGTTCAAAAGAACTCAGATATGAGGTGTATTAGAAATAACTTCTTTTACTACAAAAATTGATGGTCATACGCAAAATTTACCATGGGGAGTAGGGTGATTTGACTAGGGTTATTTCACATGATATTATGTTTGCTTACGCGGCCACGTTGAAGGTAAATACGGCGTTGCTGATGGAACCCCTATCTGACATCGACTGATTGGTCACTGCAATAAAGAACATCTTCTATGAAAATGTTGCATCGAGACCCTGTATCCAGATGCCGTTGAGAAATACCAATAAACCTAAGTATGTTGTAGCTGAAAGTAAATTTTGATGGTAAATAGTAGTTTTGCGACAGATCAGGATGAGACAGATCCATCAATCATTTTAAATAAAGACCTCACTCTACCCCTTCAGACTTTTAATGTAAGCTAAAAGCCTTCTTAAGGTCATTTGAAAGTTTTGGTCGAGGATCGATTGGAAGAACACTCCTCGTGCCCCTTATGTCCCACAAACTTTCATCTGTGCCCTAGGCATATTTGGTGTATTTTTTATTTATTTATTATTTTATTTTTTTACAGAAAGGGTAGGCTAAGGTACAGTAGATACCACCTAAAATGCAAAGATTTCCTTAAAGAATATGACACTTCCTAGGCTTTTTAAGCATCTAAACATTCATGACGTCTCGTGTTTTAGCAGGGCGATGAACTGATATATTCGACGGGAGCCACATTCAGGATTTCCGAAAAGGCGTCTGGCAGGAATCTAATCTTTTTATGTACTTTCATTCAATGTTATGGCATAGGTTGCACGATGCAAGTACTTGACGTGTTGTGGTTTATACTGATAAGGTTTTTTTCAGAGAATCTGCTTTTGAGAAAGCAAACCAAAAACAGATCAATAGACGGGATAACTGACCCCTATCGGGAATGACCTGTCCTGCATTCACCCCGTATATCTAATGAAATGGTCCAACTCGACTCGCTTATCTCGCTCGACGGGGTACGATAAATACGAGAAAACAACTTTGAAGTAGAGGACTAAGTTTTCCACCTCAATAGAAAATTGTATGTCTTGGTTACCTATATTAATGGGACAGACTTCTAGTACATTAACTACGTGAAACCAAACTACGAGAGTGAAAAAAGTAAAGTGTACAAAGCAAGCAAGCACGGGGAAACTGTCATGGGCTCTACCACGTAGGGGGTGTTACGTCCCATGTTGGAACAATTGACCAAAATGTAACAACTTGGTCCAAAATGTAACAATTTTCTGCCCAAAATGTAACAACTTTCAAACTTTGTCCAAAATGTAACAACTTTCTGCCCAAAATGTAACAACTGAAAATTTATCTTAATTAAATGCTAAGAGTTCAATGAAAATTGGGGGGCTAAAGTTTATTTAGCGCCCCAAATTGCGAAATAATATGCTTCATTCACATTTTCTGTTGTCTGTTTGAGGGGGGCTGAAAACAATCCCCCATAGTCCCCAGTAGAACCAAATTAGGTACCGGTGGCACACTTACATCACTTACCGTATTGTTGGTAGAACTGTGAGCCTACTACGAAGACGTTAGATGCGAGCGAGGGTTATATATATACATATATAGATAGATGGATGGATGGATGGATGGATGGATGGATGGATGGATGGATGGATGGATGGATGGATGGATGGATGGATGGATGGATGGATGGATGGATGGATGGATGGATGGATAGATAGATAGACAGACATTTTGGGCAGAAAATTGTTACATTTTGGTCAATTGTCACAAAATGGGACGTAACAGGGGGTGCATTCTCTGACATATCGCTTGTGACTATGGAAAGATGGAGACTTGATGACTTTCGCCCACCCAACTAGACTGCACAAAAGTTACTCTAAAACACAACTTTTGTCACAGGTCCTCGTTTTCGGTACATGAGTCGCCCGTCTGAAAGGAAATTTGACATCCCAAACGCCCCTCGATGGAAGGATTGTTTTTTTTATAAATACAAACTTCCCCGACAGGTATGAGCAGTCTATGGCTGATCTAGTGTTTAACGAAAAAGGTGCATTTTTAGGGAGGGGCTCCACATACGAGATCGCTTCTGAGAATTCAAGAAAAGGACGACTTGTACGTGTGTTTTTCCCATTTTCTGAGAGCCTTCAAATCACAATCCGGTTAAAGAAATGTTTACCATTTTAAGTTTTTTTTTGTCAAGGAGACAACCCCTTTTTAAGGGTGTGGAAATTTTACATGATAAATGGGACACAGCTGAGACTCGCCGTAGGCTAAAGGTCTTCAGTAGGCTCACTCTTTCTGTTTACTCATGTGACAGCATGCTTTTACGAAATAGCCCAGATTAACTTTAGTTCAATGCTTAAATCAATGGATTTGTAAACTAGCAACTTTAAGTCCTGTTTTCCCTAAAAATTGTTTTGTACTGAAAAACTTTTTCCGAATTAACCCTTTTTCCTAGAAGTCTAAATTTCTAAATCATGAACCCCAAAACCCCCAGAACGTTTAAAGGTTCGTGATTCCTTGCGGGAAGGTAATGCTTTGCAGCATGAGGTTCATCCTTAAAAGATATCATGTTTTACGATGCTATGTTTTCACAATTTGACTGCTCGTGACCTCTTCTGTCCGTTGACCTCCATCAAAACAATGGAGTTCTCGTAAACAACATTGGTCGTCTAACTCTGCTCATAAGACCCTTCACAGTAACAAACCAGGTTTTCACAGGTCGGCCCCTTTTGACTTCAAATAACCTTTAATCGCCACCAAGAACAATTCAATTAGTAAACGCAGTGTGGGAACATCAACTATGAAATCTGTCAATATTACCCTTTTTGACATATCGTGTTTACGTTGATCTCTACCAAAAAGCAACGAAGATCTTTCTTGTAATAGGAAAATCTTATATATTAAGTATAATATGTATCCATTATTCCTACCTTGGAATATCGTTTTCAAAAGGTTTTTAGTCTTTTACTCCAGGTGACTCAAATAACCTCTTGCCCTTTCTTTAAACAATACTGAGGGCTCCTTCTCTAACTTTGACAAATCTGTTTGTCAAGTGTGAACACTATCATTCCTATCTTGATATAATGTGTTTACAAGCAATTTTCTGGGTTTTTGTAGGTACACCTCCGGTGACCTGAGATAACCTTTGTCCTCAACCAAAAATAATAGGGCATTTACTGACCGTTGCGTACCCACATTCTAATATGCAAAGTCCCCATGCTTGCTACATAGAAATATCGTGTTCACAATGTTTGAGGTTTTTGACCTCTAGTGACCCCAAATGAAATTTGATTTCCAACAGAAACAGCATGATTATTTTTATATGATAGGTCAGTACACCAAGTATGAAAGGAATCCGTCATTTTCATTTTGAGATATCGTGTTTACAAGCTAAGCGACACAAATAACTACCTACCTACCTACCAGCCATACATACACAGACAGACAGACAGAAATAGATGCACACATACGTACACACACATATAAACACACACACCTACATACACTCGCCAGCGGATTCGTTCAGCAAGGAATCACAATGTTTAGATGCAAGTTGCAAAGCCCAAGGAGTACAATTTCCCGCAATGTAAGAGGCAGTTTTCACAAAACCTTTCTCAAAACGCCTACTCTCAGGCCCGTAGCCAGGCCGGGGCACGGGGGGCCGTGCCCCCTGTGCGGACCACTGTGCCCCACCATATGGAAAATTGATCGAAAATAAAATTTTAATACCGTGTAAACGATGGCTCTGGTATTACACCGGGCGATTTTTGACTACAAATGATCCCAAAAGTCGTTAAATAATAAACGTATTTTGCTTTCTGTAACATTTTTGTTATACAATTGCAAAAATTTTCGGGCGCTACGCGCGCTTTCATCTTCAGTTACATATAGCTTTAAAACCGGTTTCAAATATGTTGGCTTTATATAAAGGTAAAGGTTCCACAGTTAGGCTATTGTTCCTTCGTGTAGGTGTGATTCCCGGAAAAACACAAAATTGAATCCATGAGAAGTTCTATCCTCTTCTCTTATGATCGGGAAGATTCTTAATTCAGACTCAACATCATGATAAACATATTTTGTAAGAAACGTAAAGTGTCTCAATGTCCAGGGCTGGTGGAAGGTCGCCCCGCGACCAGTCGCCCGGCATCTTGGTTTTGCTCTAGAAGACAGACACACATCACCCTACAAACATTTTGCTTGAGAGAAAGCAAAATTCTCAATTGGTCAGTAGTAAATGTCAAAAGATGCAGAGTAGCTCACATTACACAGCATGTGCAAAGAATGTTGTGATTACATATTATGGCCTTGTATGCCCATTAGGATATGACCTTAAGCAATAAACTAGGTTTGTGTCTGCACAAGGGTGTCTGCACAAGAAGGGGCTCAATGCAGTTTTGGAAGGAGTAACTTAGTCGGGAGAACTGGAACTGTCTAGGACGAGCAGGGCAGATTCTTCCATAGAAGCCCAAAGTTTCTAATTTCCCTTAATAAGAACCAAATATTTGTAATTTTTCGTCAACAGAATCCCAAAGTTTTCGTCGCGCGCCAACAATTTCGCCTTCAGCACCCTTTCTGTAACCCATTGCTTCTAGCGGGGCTTCGGGTTGATGGACCCCTTAGGGGAGCTTCGTCCCGTCGTCGGGCTTATCTTTTCACCAGCTTTTGCTGAGTCTGTATGCAGGTTTTACCGTGGTAACAATTTTCCTGCAAAATTTCTGCGAGCTTTGCGCGCAATTCTCACAAGCGAAGTTATATCGCCTATGAACATTATTAGCATAAAAATTCTAGTAAACTATTCTAGCCAAAGCTAGGTGAAGGCTCAAACTTAGATGTTGGGTATCAAGGGGTTTTCATGTAGTAATCTAGTAACTTGAGTAACATTTGTAACGCGATGACTATATGGTTTGAAGCTAAATTTCATCGTACCCAAATCTATTCCAAAATTTATTTTTACTGTTCGTGCTAAATTTCGTTCAAAGAAGAAATACGATAATGACCATCTGAATTGTGAATTGTGAAGAGATTGGTGTGCTCTCACTGTCATTCAAAGTCCCACTCAAAGCGCCATGTTAGTGTTCCCATTTTGCTATTTCCTCAGACATTTGGGGAATTTCCCTCTGGGGTCCTAACAAAATCATACTGGACCACACCAAGACTGCCTAATGGCAGCTCCTGGTCCCCTCGCCGTTCGCAAAGTACTCAACTCTTCACCTGCGCTTGCGAAGCTGAAGAAGCATCATCGTGATCATAGTCTTGTTCCCTTCACTTGTGGAGACTTTCCACGTCTTTATATTGCTAAAAGAGGCGACAATGTCCATCACAAGAGTGAAATTTTCGCGCCCTTCGCGCGTATGTGCACACGGAAAACCGATACCTTTAACCTGTCTGTGGTAAGCTTGAGATATCATTCCCTATAGTTCCTGCAAACTGTAATCATATGGTGGCTCTACTGTATACGAACATAATTATCATTTTCGGTGCCCCCTATGTGGTGCCGGTGCCCCCCTCCCCCTTTGTAAGAATTCCTGGCTACGGGCCTGCCTACTCTACGCCACAACAAATAAGCAATGTCGAGAAACAACCAAGAAAATCATTATTTAATAAATCTTTACACATTTTATAAGCTCAAAACTGTAAATGATATTTTGCCAAATAGCACCATTTGAATCTAAGTTAATCATGCATTTGCAAAATATTTGTAAATTTGTCACCTTAAGGGACACCTTCCTTGACGTCCTGCCGAAATAAAATGAAAACTTTTAACCAAATAATCAGTTCAACGCTTTAAAAGTTCCTAAAAATATGTACATTTTTTTAACACAAATTTACTTCAAAAGGTAGCATATTTGGCACCAGATAGCATGTAAGGACACCAATTTTTTTTTTCAAAATTCTTCAAAGGGGATGGAGACACCCCATTGGGCCATGCCCCCCTTCACTGATGCCAATTTTTAGTTCCTTAAAATACGTAAATTTTTTAACACAAATTTTACTTCAAAAGGTAGCATTTTTGGCACCATTTTGCATGTAAGGACACCGAATTTTCAAAATTTTTCAAAGGGGATTGGGACACCTCATTGGTTCATGCCCCCCTCACTGATGTGTATTTTTTTTAGTTCCTAAAAATACGTAAATTTTTTAACACAAATTTTACTTCAAAAGGTAGCATTTTTGGCACCATATTGCATGTAAGGACACCGAATTTTCAAAATTTTTCAAAGGGGATTGGGACACCTTATTGGGTCATGCCCCCCTCACTGATGTGTATTTTTTTTAGTTCCTAAAAATACATAAATTTTTTAACACAAGTTTTACTTCAATAGGTAACATATGTGGCACCAGATTGCATGTGAGGACACCTAATTTTTCAAAAAATTTCAAAGGGACACCCCCTCCCCTTAGACCCCTCTCACAGGCCAGCGGTCACACAACATACTGCATGCCCCCCCCCCCCCCGCCCTTGAGAGAAATCGTGGGTACGCCACTGTATTCAGTCTGATTATGTAGCATGATGTGGAAAGTTGAAAGTACGTTGTTGCCGTTAAACATTTTTCAAACATTTTTACGCTTCGTCGAAGCCATTATCGGTATAGATGATGATTGTTAATACACTTACGACTACAGAACATTCTGAAAATGCCCTGGCTAATGCTTTTCACCTTTGCTATACTACGACCAGCTCCAAAATAGCCCAAAGATAGCACCATTTTGCATCTAAGCAAACTTAAACTAACAAAAATTTCTCAAAGGGGAGGGCTAGACCCCTCCCCCAGGATGACACCTTTATATAGTCACAAAGGAAGGATCCCCACTGCTGTATACAAACGCAGGGTGAATAAAAAAGGTGCAGTTTACGCGTCGCCCTCAGGTAATGACAAGCGCAATAAACCCGGATGCCTTGTAAACACATAGGGACTGCATCCACCGGAGTTCGCAATGCCACCATCACGGTAATGAAACTGGGAAGATTCAACTGCGACTCGGAAAGTTATCTTACTTGCTCCATTGTACTTTAAATCCCTTGCCACATACGTTGGAGAAACTTGCACAAGTTTTGGACTCCGTTTCAACAACCAAAAACACACATACCGTAATATACGCAGAAACAGCATTAACGTTCCCGTAGCAGATCACTTAAAGTGTACCTAAAGTCTGAAATTTCAAAAATATATGTTACAAAGCTTGAAAACTGCATCCAGATAGTCCAACTCCTATCTTCACAGGACATTCCTGAGCTGAGATATAAAATGTTGATGCTTATTCACTCAATTTAAAATGGTAGATTGCGCAATAATTTGTGATGTCACTCTTGTACTACTCAAATTACAACCTTTGTTTTTCTTTGTTTTTTTCAAAAAGCCACTGCACCTTGTGCCAAAATGTGATCACTGTCTAAATGTTATAGGGTGACTTGGCTTTATAAGCCCTCTCCGTACAACATGCTATGCAAGGGAACGGTAAATGTCCCAAGGTCAGATAAACATCTTAATTTCAAAAGGAAACAAGGGCAGGTAATGTGAGTTGTACAAGAAGGACATCACAAATTATTGTGCAATCGACCATTTCAAATTAAGTGAATAAATTTCAACATTTTATATCTCGGCAACGGAGTAAGCTATGAAAATGGGAGTTGAATGATTGGAATTCATTTTCCAAGGTCTAAAATATATATTCTTGTAATTCTAGACTTTAGGTCAACTTTAAATATTCCTAATCACAGCTTTCCCCACCTTCAATGTAGCATTTTATTTGGCAACTATAAAACAGCCTTAGAGAGAAGAAAGCGCGAAATAAAGACATCCCTTCTACCCAAAACACACACTACTGGTCTAAATAGAGGTCTTTCGTTTATGAGCACTAAGAATTACGTTCGTTCCGTTACTCTGTATTTGCAACTGATGAAGAGCTTTTGACTGCTCGAAATAGTTTGTTATCCGTTCAATATACCACTTTGCAAAGTATGTATGTTTTTTAACTTTAAAACATGCTACACTCTATAGGTGGCCGGATTCGCGAAACAAGTCTTTTTTCACGAAAACACAAGTATTTTAATACAGGCACCCATAGACCATCTTTCACACATATCTTCTAATCTAGTGTAATATAAAGATTGAAAAAAGTGAGGGGAGGTAATTTAATAACTTTCCTATGGAGAAAGTTTTTTTCAGTGACTTGAATCAACATTTCTTTAAACCGATAGGAAAACTGACACAATGAGATAGTAAAACACACTACTAACCTCTATTTCCTGAATCTCTTGTACTTTCTTTTCCTTTCATTGGTTCCATTTGCTCGTTCTGAAAGAGGAAAGCAGTGCATGCTAACGTATTAAAATGATGGAGTTTCTCATTTAGTTAGAAGATGGCACGTGGAATAAATTAGATTAATCTATCAATGTCTTTTCTCATACGAATGAGATGAAGCAGGTCTCTCTCGCTCTGTTGTAAAAGATAGACCATTTTAAAGACATACTGTTCCTAGCCATTAATCGTACGGCTATGGTCAAACCAAAGTTAAAGAAGGGTTTAAGCAAAATAAATTTTACTTTTTGTATTTGAAAAAGGAACTAAATCTATGCATTTTGGTGAAACTTTCATTCAAATCGGACTTGTATTACTCGAGATATCAGCGAAAGAAGTTACAACATTTGTAACCTAAAGTGAGCTTTAGGCAAATGGAAGTTATATCAGTAGGCAGCTCCCTGATATCACTTCCTCACATTGATAAGGAATGCTTTGTTTTCTTTGTTTTTCAGTCTGTTGTTTTGACCCTGAAATTAATAGGATAGGAACTCCCCATGTGACTGTGAAGTTTGTAATTTTCCCATGCCTCTCATACAATCACAATGCGATAACATTCGATTGTTGAGGAGAAAATTGGTGATAAAGTTTAAAGATAAACAAAAGACTGCTCATTAATGTGAGGGTATGACATCATGCGTGCTTGCTTCACGTTCACTTTGTGTTGAAATGTGACAACGTTATCTGCTGATATCTTGAAAACCACACATCGAATTTCAATAAAAATTTCACCAGATTGCTTAGAAGAAGTACCCCTCTAATATATCAAAGCTTGATTTGAGCTTAGACCTTTCTTTTAGTCAAACAGCAACGACCAATTCTAGCTACTCAGTCTCATAGAAATGCTTTGCATACTTGTGAAAACTAGATGAATGGCTCGAAGTGTAAGCCTCTCCTACGGTCAAGGGAACGACTCTTGGGGGTCAAGAAGCAAAGGCCTGTGGAGATCCGTTATTTAAATATTTCAGAAGACCCAAGGAGAAAGTTTCCTGGTGTAAATTTGAAACATACTGACTTCAGGGTTTGGCATATTTCTAAAGGTCCGAAAGACTACGTTTTCAAAAGTGTTTAAGATGAAAGTATAGCTCTTTTTGTTTCCACGTGCTGAGGAAGGAAGATTGTCACCCTTTCCCTTCCTAATCAGAGCCATAACCTGTGAGGGTGGGCAGGGGCAGTTGCCCTCTCCCCCAAGATTTCCACACCGTAAACTTAAATGTTGACCCACATAAGAAAAAATACCTTAGTGCTGAAAATGTATCTGTCCTATTTACGATTTCAAGGCCCACAAACCTGGGAAATGAGAGGGTTTCATTTTCCCATATTTTAACGAGGAGGTCCCGGACCCCCGCAATGGAAGTCTTGTTATGTTTTTTTTTTTTTTTTTTGTTTTTTTTTTGTTTTTGTTTTTGTTCCTGACGAAGGAATCCTCTTTCTTCTACAAGATACACAGCTTGAATACACCTGCATATACGTAGCCTAAAGGTAAAAGGCACATAACTACCTTTAATATTATAAGCTAATAAAATTCAATGAGCTTGCAGCTTAAAGTAGTTGCTAATTTAAATCAAAGCTTAATTTGTTTCCAGGCTAAAGCATGATATCTAAAAGTAAAAAAAGTTTAAATGCAATTAACAAGGTCAAAAATTTGTCATTTCCCCCATTCAGGAGGCATTTCTACTGAGCACCTTCTTGCAAGGTCTACGCTTTGGCTATACGCGCCAACTGATGGTGGCTCCCCCAGTGGCGTCCTAAGAAAGGACAGCGAGCATCGGCTACCAGCCTTGTAGGGGTCCTTTTCCACAGTCGAAAAATTCAGAAAAGTAGTAAAATTTCAAATCATGCAATAATTTTAAGCTTAACCACACATAATACCATTCTGGATCTAGGAAACCTTAGAACAAGAATTTCATTTCTCAAAGACTGGTAGAGATTTCATTCTTCCCCTTAGGCAACATCCCTTTCAATTATACCCTATCAAAATAGACGAAAATCGCTAAATAATAAAGCATCATTAACATATAATCAGTTCAACTCATTACCAAGGTTTACCAAACGTAGCACCATTTTACACCCAAGCCACCTCACATAGACAACAATTTCTCAAAGAGAAAGGGGTCGTCAGCTTCTTTTAGACAACAACCCCTCTTCCGGCTTACGCCCAACCAAAACGTAGAAAGAATATCACTCTAATAATGGCAATACGTAAAGATATAATAAGGTCAAAGCTTTGTCACCGGTAGCACCATTTTGCACCTTACCCAGGCTTTGCATGAATCCCCTCCCTTTAGCACCCTCTCCCCAGGATGGCACCAATTCTCGGGAAAAAGGAAGGGTCCGACAGGGTGTCAACTAACTATAGGAACCCATTGTGGTGTTCCACTTGGACAGTGTCATGAACTGCCATCGTAGGGATATCGCCCAGGCTACCACTTTGGTACAGTCGTCCACGAAGTACAAGATTTAACGATCGATTACACTATGTTTACAAAAACAAGATCTAATAGTTTTACAGGTATTGACTTTTAAAGGTATTTCTTTTTACAGTTCAACTTTCCACACTTCTGGTTTGATGAACTCATGTGTTGTTTTCTTTCTCCCCCCCCCCCCCCGTCTTTTGGTTGCTTTTATTTGTGTGCAATGCGCTCAAACAACCCACCAAGTTTCGTTCAGTCCAAATTGAATTAAGCAGTTTCTACCCATCAGAATTCTTAGTACTTCATGTTTTATGACACGGGTTGCAAATATCATAGGTCCGAAGTGCACAAATTTTAAATGCAGCTGAGAGGCAGAAGTGCATAAACCTGTTTAAATGGATGTAGGTAGAACGGTAGCAGGGGATTTCCATACGTAGACAGTCTAGCATTGTTTTGTGTGTGTATGTTTATTCAAGATAGTGCTCTAAATTTCATAGCCACTTCAAATTTTGGAATGGTATTTTTACAAAGAAAATGGATGGCGGATGGACAGCCAGAATGAGTGTAAAATCAGATTAAGGAGTAATTATGCCTTTTTATACCATGCGACCATAAAAATTTTCAGCTCATCAGATTCTTTGTTTCTTTCTTACTCGTTTGTTGTAACTTGAACATTTTGCCTTGAGAATCTAACGGTCCGGTACACAATTTCGCCAAATCGAAATTGCGTATGTTTTTGAAATACAAAGACACAAAACGTAATTGCACATCCTTAGAAATATTAATTTTGTGTAAGGAGAGGTTCATACATTAAATGTGAAACGCTATTTAACTTACGTAAGTATGCTTTCGAGAACGTC
Source organism: Holothuria leucospilota (assembly GCA_029531755.1). Taxonomy (NCBI): domain Eukaryota; kingdom Metazoa; phylum Echinodermata; class Holothuroidea; order Aspidochirotida; family Holothuriidae; genus Holothuria; species Holothuria leucospilota. The sequence goes on from CM055970.1 coordinate 55,030,359, forward strand.
TACATAGTTGTGTATCTCTCCATTTGGTAGCTGAAATTAAATGATAGGCACAAATTGTTCATTTGACGCACAGAGTGAGGTATTTATTGCAGTTAACAATATTTTGTTCCCCATCTTGGTGGTGTATAATAATTTTATAATCTTTAGGTAAGAAACATCAAGCAATATAGCACATAAAACAAAATCCTCAAGAGAGAGAGAGAGAGTGACTTATGTGATTACGCTGTTGAAGAGTATTTTAAGCATGACATCTTATTTAACAAAAACACTATAAACATGAACGTGAAGCATAACAAAAATAAAATATAAAAATTGAGACGTTATTTACTATAACTCTCAAATGAATGCTAAGAGAAGCTAAATCCTCCAATCACGTTTAAAACCGATCAAATTTGGTTGTTTGATATATCAAGGGCAGATCCAGGGAGGCAACTGGGGGTAGTTGCTCCATGACCAATCTGACGCCCCAAATACAAGAAAAATGCGCCCCTCCTTCGTCCTAAGAAATTAAGTAAAACTACCACTTGCTAACGCCCCCCCCCTTTTCAAACTACCCCCCATGAGCTAGAGGCTAGATCCGCCCTTGTGAAATATCAAATATATATGTAGACCATACCACTCTCAAAGTGAGGCGGGATTTGCCGGCATTCACCGAGTGACAAATTGCTTCTCTGTACAGGATTTTAGTATCAGTTTGGTATGAAAAACTTGTCGTTTTGATGAAGATGGCACACCAATGAAGTTCCGCTGGTTCCAACAGCTCAAAATAATTATCATGTCCCATCTCACAAGTGACTTTCTCATAGACTTTGTTATAGCTGTAGTTTACGTTTATATCGAAATTGTACATAAAGGCGTTATCCTCGAGTTGAGTGGGCATGGCACAACAGGTGGAATGCATAAATGTACATCATAAGCGTATGCTTCTCTATGTGCCCTGTATGCATTATGCAAGACAGTCATGCTATGGAAGTTAGACTAATAGCATTTATCTAAGTTTAGTGTGGCATGTTTTCACAAATTGCTACCGTTTGCTTTAAGGACCGAGGTAGGAAAGTAGCACTGGTTATTCTTTTTGGTTTCAATGAAAATAGAAATCAATGCATTATATATGTGTGTATGTATTTCTGTTTGCGTGTGTATGTGTAAGTGACGCTCAAGAAGGGAAACTTCAACAGTTGTCATTCTTAGTATGTAGATGTCCTAGTTTAAGAGAAAAAACCGTATTGTTTTGGTAGAGGTCAAAGGTCGTTAGGGTCACCAGAAATCAATCTCTCAAAACCTTGTTAAAACAATATCTCAAGATAGGAAGCACGCCTACTCTTCATACTTACCATACAGATGCATTGTTTCAAGATAAAGAACCCTACTGATTTTGGTGAGTCAAAGGTCATCTAGTGCCATTAGAGGTCAAACTCTGAAAACCTTGTTAGCACGATATTTCAAGAAAGGGAGCATGGGTACTCTTCATACTTAAACTAAAAATACATTTTGTTAAGGGAAAGAAGCTACTTGCTTTTTGCTGAAAGTCAAAGGTCATCTAGGGTCTTCAGAAGTCAAATTTTGAAAATCTTGTTAACACAATATGTCAAGGTAAGAATCATGGATACTCTTCATACTTAGAACACAAACGCATTATGATGTAAGAGAAAGAATGTTGTTGTTTTGATAATTTATTTCTAGACAAGAAACAAGAATGCTCTTCATATTTAGCGTGTAGATGCATTATATGGAAAGAAAGACCTCTGCTGCTTTTGTGGAGACCAAAGACCACATATTGTATGCTTGGAAGCTCCAAAAACTAAAATGGATTTATTTACCATATTGAATACAAAAAGGATGTTTTTTTTTTAATTGTTTTTGTGCTTGATGAGAAGTCATTTCAGCTCACATTTGTCAAACGCTGAAGACCTTTGTTAGTGTGATATCTAAAGGGGAAAATCGTGGCAATTTCTCATTCATGGTGTGTGAATGCATCACATTGATCCAGAACATTAACATTTTAGGGCCACTGTAGTTGTCAGACCTCAGTGCATTTTTGCATTCTGTTTTTTCTCTCTTTCTTTGGTAAACTAACTCATTTCGCATTTAAAAAAGAAAATGTGATACATGACCCAAACTCATACGAAATCAGTCTTCTCACTCATGAAGAACAAGCTGCATGGATGGGTGGATGGATGGACGGATCGACAGACGTGAAGGTTGGCGAGTACGTAGATGAGTGACAGATAGACATTGCATAATTGTATTTAGCCTAAGACGGTTAGTTTTATCTACATTTGTGGACTCAATGAAGATTGCATAATCGTTAAGTGATCTCTAAAGCTATTTCATTACTTGGTAATTATGTTTGAGACAGATAGTTCTCTTCAAACTTTGTAAATTCGCAATAAAAAATAAAGTTACATCTGTAACTAGGAATTCATATGCTTGCATTGTACATAGTTCTATGTTCTCTGTCTTTGCAAGTTTGCCGACTAGGAAAACGTTAACATTTGCATTGAATAACGTTGTCGAATGAAAGGTGGAAGTTGTTTGATATCGGTGGGAAAAATGAAAAAACGTAAGCGTCTTTCAGGAGGTAAGGTTGTGAACAGCAAGACAGAAAACGAGAGGCAACTTATATCATACCATGGTCTTAAATGAGACATTGATATAAGTACTATGAATTATTTCGTAGCAATTCCAGGGGCAATAGAATTGCAGGCAAGCAACTGTTTTATGCCGCTAAACATCAACTGCATATGAAACCAAATCAGTTACAAGCAGAGCACATATGCTTTTCCAACTTACCTAGGCCACGACGTTTACCGTAAATATAACATGTTAAACAGTTCGTGGAAATAAGAAACAGGTAGAGACGCATCGAAAACGTGAAATATTGCATTTCTGTTAAGGCCCCATACTCTTTACAAGACTCTGTTAAGACAAAGAACACAAAATGCAATGAAGGAACTAATTGAAAAATTGAGTTACACCAAAACAACAAATAGTTTGCATTAAGTTCTGACAAAATGGAATAACCGCTTTCACAACCTTATGATACAGTTTTTCCATGATTGTGTGTGTGTTCCATCAGGGGACATGGCTCCCTCGCGGAGGAAAACTCGAATAGGGTAACGTTTTTCGCCCTCCTGCATTTAGGCGAAGAGTATTATGAAACCAGAGAGCCCAAAGGCTTAGTGAGTCCTTTGCTGAGAGGGGGAGATTTGTTACACTGAGTTCATCCTGCAAATTTATACTTCTTGACTATATGTTTTTTTACCATGTTTTCACAACTTTACCTCTGCTGACCTCGTTGACCTTTGAACCCCACGAAAAAATGAGTAACAAAAAATGAAATGCGTAAGAACCGAGCTCTTATCCACTACGCCATCTGTAAACTCGTGCAGCGTGAAGTATTTCTAACTAGGTTATAGTCACAGCATCCTTTTCACGTGTTCATAATTAGGTAATTTGAACTAGAATTATTTCTGTAACAGTTTTGCTTGTTAAAAAAATAAATGTTCTTTATAACTTTATCTTTGGAATGGTAGAAAATTCAGGTCTAACTTTTCGTTGGTCACGAAACACCGGAAGGAATTTAGAGGTACCGCCAACTGTCTATTTAGTTTTCAAGGTTTTGGTAGTTTCACCTCTGATGACCTCATACGACCTTTGACCAACAAATCCATAGGGTCCCTCTTCTTTTAAAGTAGCAATCTTTATACCAAGCATGAAAAGGATCCATCATCCCTATATCTTGAAATATAGTGTTTTTTCAAGGTTTTCGGTTTTTGACCTCTGGTTACCTCAAATGACCTCTGATCTCCACTGAAAACAACTTGGTTTTTCCTTTAAATATGATAAAGTTATATACCAAGTATGAAGGTGCATTGCTATCTTGAGATATCGTGTTTACAAGCAGTTTTTAAGAATTTCGTTTTTTTCATATCCTGTGACCTTAGATGACCTTTGACCTTTACTAAAATCAATAGGGTTCATCTTTTGACTATAACGCATCTACATGCCAAGCACAAAAAGCATCCCTGCTTCTTACTCAGAGATATCGTGTTTACAAGACTTTTGACCTGTGGTGACCTCACATGATCTTTGATCTTCACCAAAAACAACAGGGATCTTTCCCTTAGTATGATAATTCTATATCTCAAGTATGAAAATAATCCATAATTGCTATCTTCAGATATCTTGTTTCCAGGCTAGGTTTCACAAGCACACATACATACACGCCCACACATGCACACACGCACCACCCATACGCACCCTCGCTTATTTACCAGGACACGAGAAATGTCCCGGTAGGGAAGAGACTGGAATTGCAGTTGCAGTGGCCGAATTTCCGGGTAGCTACTCGCAGTTTCGAGCCGCGCGTGAGCTAGGAAAGACGTGCGAGCCGTGCGAGCGGCGAGCTGCCCCGTGTCCCGCTAAGGACATGCTCGTGAGTGCACCCATGCCCCTAGCACACGTTACACACCGTGGGTGCGCCCACTCTTCCCTTTGATTGCATAGGTTCCTTTTGCTTTCAGCAAGGAATAAAACCAAACATTTGGGTAAACAGTTAAGCTACATTTCCTTGTTTCTGGTAGATATAAAACACAAAATGTTACGATGACAACGTCTTAATGACATAAACACAAGCTTAGCTCTATTCTCTTAAGAGGTGTTAGTTTTCATTCCGTTTTCCAGAGAACTCAGAAGAAGGGTCCAAACAGATAAAGCATACACACGTACCTGGTTCGAGCTTTACTCTACTAAATGGCAGCATTACGTTCGCAACAGCACCGTGAATGTTACATTGAAGAAAAATATGCTCCTTGCAGGCGATATCATCTTGTATAACGTATTCAACAGAATGTTCCACATCAAAATACATGCTGCTCTTGTAAATAACAGTCGTTCTGTTGCGAAGCTCCACAGAAATGTTGCCGTATGTCACCCACTCAAGTGAGACAACGGGATGAACGCCATATGCCATACATGTCAACACTCCAGAATTCTTTGGGAGCGCACAGTCATGTATCCCAGCACATTCCTTAACTTGTAGGAAGCGTGGGGATGGAGGAACTAAGTTGAAAACAATTTGAGAAAGGAAAATACATTAGTACCTTCTGATGACGATATGTTTTGGAAGTTGAGACTGATTTTATCATGGTCAGTCATGGCTTCACCTAATTCCAGAACCCAAACTAAGTTGCTTGCAGAGCATCTTTGGTGGAGAACAAAATTATTCTTTGGTAAAACAGGAAACTAGATTCCTCATCTTGTTCGTCACGTCACGGGCAAATTTACCAAGCTTAAATATAATTTTCAACTTTTCAAGGTTTGCTAAAGTTGATATACAGCTCTTACGTATCCCATGAGAAAGTTAATTTCGTCTATCTTGTTTATTAGTTAGCAGCAGTTTATTTTTAATTGAATTTATCTTAAGTAGAATATATTGCTACCAACCCTCCATTGTGGTATTTTATTAAATGATATTGAGAAATATCCTAATATTGTTAACATTGATTAAAACGCACATAACATGTGTTCATCTTGTTGCCCTTGCTTTAGCAAAGAAGCTTTCCTTTATCAGTGTTGTAAAGAGTCATGACTCGAGTCACGTCTTCTCAAAATGATAGTGACTAGAGAGAATTTAGGAGTAATTTCCCCATTGAAATAGTACAGTGGCTCGAGTCAATCACTCGACTCGAGTCACTTAAAAGTTTGACAATTGGTGACTCGAGTCACGAATCTAGTGACTCGATTACAACTCTGTCCTTTATACATCTCTTAATTTTTTGTATCTCTAGAAAGTATGAGCAAATAGCACTCTTTCGGTGTTATAAAAATGATCTTACCTAAAACAATCACGTTTGTCAAATCCAGTCTTTCATTTGCTCCATCACTATAAAAACACACGTAAGTTCCGTTCTGGGAAAACCCAAGCGAGGGAAACTGTAAACTGCCACTTGAAGTTGGTTTGATTTTCATGTTTGAACCATTTATAGTTTTGACTTCATTTTTTATTCGAAATCCTACAGTTTCAATCTCTCCATTTGGTTGAATTTGTTTCCAGATATTAAATGTTGAGTCAGATTTTCCACACGGTAATATACTTTTACTATTTATTTCAATGAAAACTGTGTTAATAGTCGATTCGTGCAAAGGTATATTGTTTGTAAACTCTAACAGTAAATTTGCAGATTTTTCTTTCAATATTCCAGAGAAATGCCATTCTGCTGTGCACACAAATAAACCAACTAAACGGTTATGACTCTTGGACACATGTATCTGTGATAAAGAGAAGTAGGTTCCGTTTTTGTTTGTTATGAGAAGGTGTCTGTCGTGCTTAAATGAGTAAATGTCCCCAAAGAACTGCACACTCCAAGAGAGATTCACTGGTGGTCTTGCACCATCAGACTGACACATCAAGGTCTCGTTGCCATCAAAAGTAACCAAACAGTTGTCGTCTTCACAACCATCGATCAAGTCAGACATACTTTTTGGAGAGCCTAAAATACCGTCATAGAAAAAAAAATATTCCACAAGTATCATTCAAAGGCACTAGTGCGATAATTAATATTTAAATCTCAAATATATGTTAGCCAGCAGAGCATTCGGCTGTCAGTTGAAGTCTGAAACGATGTTACTCGTATGTATTAAGCTTTCTACAATGAATGATTTCAAGCTTGCTTCCAGGGTGAAAAAGGATTGAAACTGATGCGTTGTCTAAAAGGTTATTTTATCATCGAAAACATTGGCTACACTATCATCCTCAAGTTCACAAGTTCTACTCCTCACCAGCGCCTCTATGGGTTTTTACATACTATGATTTTCATTTCGTTTGTTTTTCATTGAGAGATTGTGGCTTTTGTTTCTTTTGTTCTTTGAACTGGTCTCATTTCATGTCTTTATAGTTGTATGTTGTTCTACAAGTAATTTCTTTGTGACTACAATGTAGAAGACAGTTTCCATCAGGAACAGCTTCCTTCCTTCTCTAGTTATGGTGAGGGACATGGACATAGTTTTAAGTAATTCTCAGCGTTATGACTTGCAATGGGGCTAATAATGTTGTGGCTTACGCCGGTGTTGGCACGTTTGAGACTTTGTTATTCAAAGTGTGTGTTTTTTTCTTGCCAGACCAAACTTAGAACTATTTCATTTTAAAAATGCCTAAACTCTTTATGGTTTTGATCATCCCCAGCATGTTCAGCGTAAACGCACTTGTCAGTCATTCCCCCTTGTCATTAAAGCAGAATATTATCAATTATTAAGCTCAAAACATTTGCTAATTGCAACGTTGTTTCTACTGTTTTGTTTACTAAAATTCGAAGAAAGCTATTAAGTGTGCAAGTTCTGCACTGCACCATATGATGAAGAGAATCAGTGCAAGATTTCGCAAATGATGCGAGTGAAATTAATGAACCATGAACAGTTAAACGTAATTTGATCACATATTCAACTTAAATATATTAATTTCGGGTTAAGTGCTAACCGTCTGGGGTCGAAATGAACCAAATATAGTGAAATATATGACTTAATGTCATTTCCGGGACCATTTGACTGCAGAGGCGTAGGAAGCTGGAAGCTAGGAGGGAAGGCTTTGGTCCCCAGTCAAAAATGAGGTGCAGCAGAAGACTTCCGTCCCCTCCCCGGAATCTAAGGACGAAAACCCCTTTTTTGTTTCCTCTGTAAAAATATCAAAAAAGTTTGAGAGTAACTTTCCCTAAAATTTGCCCATATGTTACACCAAATTACTTCTAAGCACCATCAAATATTCAAAAATTTCCAACATCTTCCAAAGATCTCTCCCCCAAACGGTGGTCCGAAAAGAAAAAACGTTCAACGCTTCCTACGCCTATGTTTGGTCGGATTTGGTTCAACTTCAAGTTGAATCGGGCGTTTTTAGCGTGTTTAAATAGTAGTGAAGATTACATCACCTTGTGAATACTTGTATATACATTTCGGTTTCAATGATAGATATCTTCTATACTTACAACGTTGGTCTATACTTACATATAACAACCACAGTAATAACAAATGTGTTGAAGAAGGTCGATGAACTGTACAATATGACTCTGAAATTCCTTTCATGTGATGCCGTAACGTTACGTATTAGAAGAGTTCCATTTTCGAAAACGTCATACCTTTCACTCTGAAAGCCAGGGCCACTAACTTTTTTTCAAACTTGGATTGTACTTAACGACGCATTTTCTTTCCACAGAGTCATCGTCAAACCAATAGACCGCATAGAAGTCGTTATGGAAGTTGCACCTGATGTATCCTTGAGATCCAAGTTCTATTGCCTGATTTTTCGGGCAACCTATCTGTTGTTGATCTATTGAGAAAAGTGATTACTTCAGCACTTCATGAATATGCATGATTATAAAGGGAAATGAGGTTAGTAGCTATTATCGTCTATATGTCATAGTATAATGCGGGGGCAAGTTACTCCAGAAAAATTGATGAGATTATATTACTGTAGGTATATACTTACAATGTGCCCATGCGATGGTGATAAAAGCTAGCAATGGAACCGGTCTTAAATCAATTCGAGAGAACATATTGGCTGGGGAGAAAAGAATGTTAGTGACCTGTTTAATTTGTTTGAAGATATATTAGATTCAGGCGCGGATCCAGACATTTCGAAAACGGGGGGCTGAAAGCCCCCTTGAATATTTTCCTAGATTAATGTTTTGCTAATTTTCACATATTTGTTATTGTTGATGTGGCGAAAAAGGGGGATGAGACCGGAAAAGCCCCCTCCCCCTTAGATCCGCGCCTGAGGTTCGTTTTACACATTTTTTTTTCATTTGTACATATGAAAATATAAATATGTAACATAAAATACCAGGCAATGTAATGAAATACTTAAGATATACAAGAACTGAAACAATACTTACTTACAAAGTAAAAACGAGGTTAACACTAAGCCTTTCCGCAGTTAAGATTGCCTCAAGAAGTTGTGGATGCAAGAAAGATAAACAAGAGCCCAATGGGCACTATGGTTCCTTTCTGAATGTAATGGCACTGAGTCAAACAAAATATTAGCTACTGTGAAGTTTGCCTGTGACTCTGGTGACTGCTACATGACCTTTAAAGTTGTTGGCAGTCAATGTTGACTTCATCTACCAAGTTTCCTGTAAGTCAGAAACTTGACCTCAAAATAACCTCTGATAACCTCCAAATAGCCCCCAGTGACCCCAGATGACCTTTGGTCTCCACCAAAACAATAGTATCAATCTTCTCACCATAACGCATCTACATACCAAGTATGAAATCTATCCAAGCTTCCTACCTTGAGATATTGTGTTAACAAGGTTTTCAGTGTTTGACCCCAGTGACCTCAGGTGACCTTTGATTTCTACCTAAGACAATAAAGCACACCTTCTTACTACGGATATATGTCTTAAGTATGAAATCTATGCAAGCTTCCTATTTTGAGATTTAGTGTTAACAAGGTTTTCACTGTTTAGTCCTCGGTGACCCCAGGTGACCATTGACCTCCACCAAAAACAATGGCGTTCATCTTCCCACCATAACCCATCTTCATCTAAGTATGAAATCTATCCAAGCCTCCCAACTTGAGATATTGTGTTAACAACAAGTTTTCAGTTTTTGACTGCTGGTGACCCCAGATGACCTTTGACCTCTACCATAGCAATAGCATTCATTTTCTTACCATAACGCATCCACATACCAAGTATGAAATCTAACTTTCCCTTATTGAGTTACAGTGTACCTAAACAAGCGTCACAGACACACACACACACATACACATACACACACGCCAACCTGACTACAGTGGTTTCTTTTGCTAACGCAAGGAACCAAAAACCGCATCTACCACACACAGTGTGGAAATCATATACAATAATATTTGGGAGAAGTTATAAGACAATTTTAAAGACTAAAAGGACTTTGTTCATGTTTTTTAAGATACAAAACCGCAGGTAGGAACACCTCTTACACTCCTGTCTGATCTAACAAGGATAGTTTGAATATCTTCTAAAATAAGAGCAGTTTTGTAGCACTTAGTGTAGGTAAGGCAGTGTGCTTGCATATCACCAGTTTTTCAAGTTGTACACCGATCGAAATTGCGAGAAGGCTTATCGCACCAATAAAAGTTGACAAGAGAGAAGTTCACTGTCGAAGAGAAAACTAAAAGGAAGTCTCCATCTCATATAGCAGAGAGAAAAAACAAGCCAAACGTAGAGAGAAGGGAATCAACTACAGAGATAAAACAAGACAACATTGTCAATGCCCCCTCCCTCTAGTTAAGGCTGCCCCCACCACTTGATGACATTGTCTACTGGCGACGGGGAGCCTTGACGGGTTTTTGTCAGATCAGCTTTAAAATTTGGGAGTTTCATTAAAAAAAGTCAAATTTTAGAGTTTTTATACAAGAAAATTTCAAAATTTGGGGTTTTCATTGAAGAATCTGCCTCCTTTGACTGCAAAATCATGTAAATTGTAAGGGAAAATGTTCGCCTTCGAAGATGGCATACTTGTTCGTACCCATTTTTTTTAAGTTACCTCCAATCAAAAACAAAAATAATTTACCGGCACTTTGCCCGTCGAAGACCCACCCCAAGGGTAACATGGAATCGCTATCCAGAAAATCCTAGTGCTACTCCTGAGAAGATATCCTACAGGCTTATACAAAATATATGGCATAACTTTTCTGAGATACAGCACGGTCCTATTTTGCAGTTAAGTATCAGGAAAAGCTCTTTGGACTAAATCCAATTAACACGTTTCCCGAGGTAAGCACTCTTGCTTTTCTCTTTAGGATACGGTTCACATGTAAAGCAACTTTGCCTTAAATCTATTAATTTTTCCTATTTAACGTGTTGCGTTTTGCCTTTCAGAGAATATGCTATGGGCATGAAACCTAGTACACTTAAAAACACCTGCAGGTTATTAGCATTTTTAAACTTAGGCATACCCCTTAAGCTTCAATTGGACTGAATGCTAGGTAGTTTTGTTTCAAATACACCAAGTAGTTTGTCTGCTAAAGCCTATTTTTCTAATTTTTTGCTTTCACTTAACTTTACTCATTAAGTCTATATTCCGTCTTACTAGATAGCAACAAACCTCTTTCATTCAAGGCAGAAACCGAGGAGAGGGATTCGTAGTACAAGTCCGATATTCTGTAGAATTCGAGTTGCAGTGCCTTAACAAGACATTTTACAACTTTATTGGTTTTGACCTTACAACTGCAGCAGTTGTCTGAGATATATTTTACAGTTTGCGATATGGCAAATATCTTTTCCGCATGTAGAATGTTCAAGTTACACGTCAGCAAAGGGTGATACAACATATATGTCAAATTGGTAACAAACATCTAGAACAAATATTGCCAACAATCCGTCACTGCATGTACAGATGTATGCCTACAAAAGCTGATTTAGTCCTTCTTCAGATAACTAGAGCAAAGTTAACTGTCCTATTTTGTTACCTACGCAAGCCGACAATCAGAATATGCGTAAATATGTACCATTAAGCTCACGCCGGTCGTTTATACCACGCAGTGCATCGGTAAATGAGTCACACAATACCAGGCATTGGCCCCAAACATTTACGAGCCAAATGAAAATATGTTTTAATGTCATGGAGATCTTCTTCCGCGAATTTGTAAAAACAACATGGGAATAAGGCCTTAGTAATCTACCCCCAAATAAATAAAGAAATAAAACATTTCTAAATGTTTACGAAGTGGGGGTTCTTTAAAATGAAACTTCCTTTTCTGAGTCTTTTACATCACTGCATTCATCGTCAGTTCGGTGGTTTGGTATAATCATCCACATTCTCGTTATTAGAAACTTACCTATATTCTCATTGTTAGATCCAGTTCCATTCTCTTCTATTGACAACTAGAAATGGTGATGGAAACTCCAAGGAAAGAGATCAACGGCGTATTAAACCCCGTGTACACTTTCAACATTTCAGGACACATGTGTCGACACATGTTGCTGACACACCTGGACACAGAAATTTTGACCTTGTATACACTATACACATGTCGCGGACACATGTTGCCACACAATTGAGCAACATGTTGTCAAAAAAGGCGGGAAATCAGGATTTTGGAAGGAAAATGGAGGATTTAGAAAGAAAAAGATGTGTTTTGGGAGCAGCTGAAATAATATTGGCATTTGTACACGGGGTCCACTCTCCCCGAGGGGTCCAGCAGTTTCCCGCCCGGACGTGCGCCTCATCTACCCCCTACACCAACCAAGGCTGGCACCAGGATTTGCTCGACAGAGGGGGGGGGGAAGCTCCCCGACGGGGGCAGTAACCCGAAGCCTTGATGAGGGCGGTAGAGTGCCGAAACGATGTTTGAAGCGAAATCTGGACGCTCGAAGCGCGCCGAAAATTTCGGGCCCTTATTGGAAAAAATTTGAAGAAAGTTGAGCTTTTACCCATAGGAAAACGTGAAAAAATTCGAGTTTTGAACAGAAAATTAGAAAAATTTGGGTTTGTATTGAAGAATTTGCCTTAATTTGGACCGAAATTAAGTCAATCGTCCGGCGACTGCCTGATTTCGGGAACTACATATTTTTATCGTATTCATAACAGATCCCCGACAAAACCGGAAAATTTCCCCAACAGGCAGCCTTCCCAAACGGGGGGTATGCCCCGCCACTCCTTGACGCCACCACTGCCATCACCGCGTACATTTTTTACGTTTTTGTTTTTCCCTCTCTCCCTTTATTATTTTTACTCTTTGAATGTTTCCGTCGCGAAGGGAGGGGGCTAGCTACCTGGGTCGGCAACTAAGGAGGGGGAGGGTTCTGACAGGCGATACGGAGGGGAATTTCAATGGATTTGATGGAGAGGACATAGTGGGGGAGGAGGAGGGGTAGTCGACATGGAAACCACTAGATGACAGTTAACATTGCGGAAAATTCCATATATCCAGTCGGGCCCTCCTCAATTTCTCGACGAGAACGACAAACTTTACAGACGGGGAGTAGGCTTCTCCGACTTTAGCATAGCCCCCAGGGCTCTCTGGCACCACACCTGATTAAACAAAAACTGTCCAGAGCTTACAGAGAAAAACCTGCAGACCCGTCTAATAAAAGGCGCATGTTCACCCGAATTACAAAAATTTATTTTAAGAACATGTTAGGATCTCATAGCCTTCCAAGGAAAGTGTAGACTATACGTAGTCGCTTAAACGCCCATAACCCAAAGGAACGGCGAAAGACCCCCTAAGTACACCAAAAACCTCTATGATAGACAACTATCAAATGAGATAATTGCGTGATAGAAAGGGTCATGACACACAATACAATCCCGAGAACATACTTGCGTACCGATACTCTCAAATCTCCAAAAAGAGTTTAAAAGAGAATTCGCTACGATATGCAAAATCAAATGCAATTTCTCAACGGACTGCTTGTGAGGAATCACTCACGTGGGGAAAATAACAGCGCCACGACCGACGTGGAATATGCTACAGCAACGAACCCTCTGAACTGAGTAACTCGAAGCATTTTATTGTGTTGTCAAGACTGGTCTACTAGTCAATTATTTAGACTAGTTTCCCGAAAACCTCTCAATGCCTACAAGAAGGCTAAAATCTAAAAGATTGCCTTGTTAATTCAAGGTTGGAGAGCTATGGGAACACTGGCATAGGCCTACCAAGCAACCCGCGAGATACGTAGTACGTAGAAAAATCCTCTCATCCCTCAAAAGGATAACAAAGGATAAAAATTCGCTACTTAATACTGCAAAACTGAAAGCATAAATTCTCATCACACTCAGTGCTCAAATCAGAGTTAAACTCACACGGAGGAAAACAACAGCGCCACCAATCATGGTTTATGCCAAATGACAATCCCTCCTCACCCGAGTGACTCAAAAAGCAGTTTGCTTATAAACAACGGCCTATCTTTGTCTACATTTTTTCTCCGATATCTCACCCTGCCTACCAGAAGGCGAAAATCTAAAAGATTGCCTTGTAAATCAAGGTTTGAGAATGTCGGAAATAGAGAGGTACGATTAGATACTCTTTTATTGCTCTACTGAAAGCAAGAATATTTAAACTCATGCCGCGAATGGCGGCTCGCTACTGATGAAGTTGCTGCCATATCAAATATGAGCGAGACAACAGAAACCGGTCTAGTATGGTCATAAGAACCAACCTTCCAAAATATTCACACACGGCAAGTTAAAAAAGCCAGTAAATCTTTCGCATGAAATCACGAATGATGATTTCGGGTCAGTCTTTCCTAAAAAATGTGCATGGTTCACCGACTGAGTGTAACGTCAGATAGTGGCACCGCCTACCCTTCTTACACTAGATGGCTGGTTGTATAGAAAAACCATAATTTAAAAGGAGATTTTAGTTGGGTCGTACTTTTAATAGCAGGGGGCAAAAGACTAATTTTGAAATTAGTTGGGGCCCGCCACGCTATTACACCAACTGGAGAACACTGATACATACTCTTGCCCAAAAGTGGAATATTTCCAAACCGGTATCAGGATCTCCCTGGAAAATTGCCCACCTCCCTTAAAATAGCCCCCATGACAATCACCCACTTGGGTGACCTGCCCGGCTCTAATTTCATAGGCCTACGAGAAAGCTCACGAGAGTGCCTGAAATGTCTTCAACTTTCTCTATTTTTGCAGGATGAGTACTTCAATTCCTTTCCTACCAGATACACATCACAATTGGAACACATCTTTTCAGCAACATGATCTAAACTGCCCCCCCCCCCCCCGTGTTATATTCGTAGGGTGACATCCTGAGTGGAGTTTCCCCTTGAATTAGTGGTGCGCTACCTATAGGTGGCTCAGCTGGTAACTACTTGGTTTTCCTTGAATATACAATATTAATGTTCTAATATACTATGAAAGTTACTTGAAGTAAAATAAGGGGATGTTTGTGAGATTTATATGCCATTTCGATTTAAAGTTAGTATACACGCTCATTGAGCTTAGCTAATAAATAAAGGTATTAAAGGCTACTTTATCTTTAGTCAGTGAATATGCTGGTGGAGAAGCCCACAAAAAACTCGTCTACTGCTGGAAACTTGGGAAATGGGCACTCTTATATGCAAATGAATTTCTATGGCGGGGGGGGGGGCTTGAAATCATAATTATGACAGCGAAATTTTCATAATTTCAGTATTGTTTCTCAAATGTTTCAATTTTCATTTATTTGGAAATCTCAGGAGGTAACTGCCCCCTTCCTCGACTCCCGCAGGCTACGGCCCTGTTCTATGTCCACCCAAAATATGTTTGGGATTTCTAATTTCCTCCATGCTGGCGTTTCACGCAGAGTCTTTCTATGTCTGATCATGTCAACAATAAGTATACCCCTGCTTATTACCATCTCTTTAATATTAGGCAGTATGCTAAATTCCTAAGCAAGGCCGGTATCATTTCTCTTGTGAATACACTTGTTCATAGCTGTATAGATTTTTGTAATATTTTACTTACTGGTATTTCGAAATGTATGATGTAAGATACAGAGTGTGCAAAATTACGCTGCCAAACTAGTAACTAACAAGGGCAGGTTATTTTTATGAGAAGGCTTGCTGAAGGAGTTGCATTGGCTCCCAGTGCTTTACAGAAATCAGTTTAAGACTCTGCGTTTGTGCAAAAAGCCCTACCCTATATGGCACCACTTTACCTCTCCCATATCTTTCGCTTCAAGAAAACCAGATATGAACTAAGATCTGAGAGTGCTCTCAATCTGGTTGTTCCCACATACAGCTCCATTTTTGGTGAACGTGCTCTCGCTCCCTTAGGTCCTAAGTTATGGAAGATTGCCCTTTTCAGTTAAGTCGTCAGGCTCTCTGGAACACTTTCAGAGCTTATTGAAAACCTACCTCTTTAGTTGTGCCTTCGATGGTATGTGATCCTTTAACTTCGTGTTTTTGTATGTCTCTTTAATTTGTAAGGCTCATTAGAATAACTATTTTAAGCAGTGCGCCATATAACTTTCAGGAACTTGAACTTGTTAAGACGCAGATAAGCATTCGTTAAATCTGTGTTTCAGGGTGCAATGTCCTTCAAGTTAGGGCATGCCTCCCCGTAAAACCCCATGTAAAATTCTGTGAAGAATTAGGTGTTAATCTCTGTCATGGTGCCTTTTACCAACTGCGTTAACTATTGTAGGCAAACAAGTTAAATTCCAAACTCGGTACCTTCTTCTTAGATATAACAGTACCCGCTGGCCGTCCGGTACATTGCAAACGGATCTAGATGCAATTAGATTCAAATATTTATTAAGTAATGTTTTTATCAAACTTCTTAAATCGGAGTAGCAAATACTTACGCCGAGATCTATCCCTGTGATATACCATTGTTCCAATCCAGGATTAAACTATAGAACTTACCGTACTGCTACACATTTCAAATAGTAATTTTACTCAGTTATACAACTGGAAGCAGCGTATCTTGTTTCTTGGAAACATTATGAAAGCATCCAGGTCCACCCTCCCCCACTCTAATTATTCGCGCTTTTACAGACCAAATAAAGATACTACATTTCTTCGAAATATTTATCTAAACATCGAAACATTAAAATTTACCTCAAAAGCTGAGAAATAAATGATCATTCAAAGGAAAGAATCACGTCACAAGAAAGCGACAAACTTAATAAGGGCCTACATCACTTGTAAACATTTTCCAACGACAAGTTGAGATAATACATGTGGCATCAGGTTATGGACAGGGTACTCGCCCTGCCCATTTCCAATTCTTTCCGGTCGTCATAGTTTTCTATTAAGGTCGGGAATTTAGCCTCTAATTGCTACGTGGTAAGCGGCTCCCTGCGGGGGGGGGGGGGGAGGTGACCGTTTCATTGGAAGACTTTTCAGTACAACACAATGTACGTTATCCCCCACTTAGGTCAGCAATACCAGCATGTAATGTAATGTATTCAGATTGTTAAGTTTCTTATTAGTCTACCCAAAACTTTGGGCCTTCTTATCAATCTGTTCACACGAATCATACTTCCCGAGAAAGAACACTGAAGAAGCTCTAAATTCGATATATCAAGTATGTGTGCGTGTGTATTGTGCAACGATGCTCCGTTATGGAACTCTACTTTATAAAGGTTATCTTCGTATATACCTTTCCACCTTATAGCCATTCTTCCCACACTCCGTCTTCCCTATCTTCTCGTGTCCCCCTCCCACGTCAGTCATGGTGCCTGGGCCCATGTCAGGCAAATGTAAACACCACCTTTAAGATGGTATAAAACAATCCTGAAGACAGATTAGGAACCCTGGCTTTACTTGTAAATGTTACAAGGGTAGGTTTAAAACAAAACAAACACTCAGAGAAAAAAGAACATTCAAGTTATCAGTAAAAAGAACAAATTAGCTTTGACGTGGATGAAATAAAATAAACAAATAAAATGGATTTCCCAACTTGAATTTACATACCCGCCCTCAGGTTATGCTGAATAATACACTGTTTTTTGTTTTTTTTTTTGTTTTTTTTTTTTGTTTTTTGTTTTTTTTTTTTGTTTTTTGTTTTTTTTTTTTGTCTTCGACGACTTCAGTGCTATTTGAACGTTGAACGTTGAAATATGCAATGTTTGCTTTTAGAAACACCATAGGTCCTAGTAGATACTTGCAGTGAGCGAACAAGAAAAGATTTGAGGATCTAATGTGATGCTTCGTAACAAGTCTGTGTGAGGTTCCTGCTTATTTTGAAAAGAAATGTGTTGGAACGGCTGTAAATAGTTCTATCAGTGTAAAGTCCAAGCCGTCAGAAACAAGTGTCACAAATGTCTGCAGTGGCCACGTCTTTGTCGTAGGAAATGTCGTTAAAAAGGTTTCTCCAAAATCATCACTTGGTCGATCGCTTCTTGCCTGTTAAAGTGAAAAAGAAGAGTTAAATTAATCTTTTAAGCTTCCAGGAATTAGGCCTAGCCTGTGAACAACATAATGCATACTTTTTTAAAGTCCCTTCGGCTGGACACCTAAAGGCGAAAACCAAACATTACTTTTGAATAAGTGCCGCTCCTCGAATGGGTCACGTCCCCTGATGGGACAATAAGACTTAATTAACATAACTGTATTTCAGTCCTCAGACCTTCATAATAGGTCTGGCATACATGGCCCCGTCCCATACTAGCTGAACGGAACGGATACCACTCATGATCATAATTCCTGCATTAGTCAGAGTAAGAACTGAATAACCGCAGAAGATGGGAACAAACAAATAAATACAATTAAAAACATGGAATATTCAAAGAACGCAAATAAAGATAAATTACCTTGTTAGTTCCCTTTTCTAATTGGTGTATTTCGATAGCACAATTCAGGAATTCTTTCAAATCATGAAAAGATGGACGAGACCATGAGTCACGTGTCCAACAGAGCGTTATTGCTATGTATCTGGAATAAAGAAATCAATTTATATTGATTCGTATTATCTGTATATTTAAATCATGGTCTAGAAATTTTGACCATCTCTAATCTCTTCTTCAGGTTAGTGGTTTACATAGAATTATTTTCTTAAAGATGCATGCATAGTTTGAAAGCGTAGTGGCAAAAAGTTTACATTACTTGCTTCATTTACAACCCCAGCGTTCTTGCATTTTTGTGGATTACATCAATAGTTTGGGCATAATAGTGTTAATATTCAAATGGGCAACCTTAACATTCTGTTTGAATTCTTTCAATGGAACACTAGCCTCCTCACATCAAAAGATACGACATCGTCACACATAAATATAAACTCATTCACAAACATATGCAGACAATGAACGACAAGACATATCGATGTTCTCAGCTTTCAAGGTGAAAATCAATTTGCAGGTACAGTTGTACTTTTGAAAATACTTACACAACTGTGGGGCAAAACTCTGCTTTGAGAAGTTGTCCAAGACTACTCTCTCGATTGGAGAAGGCACTCTTTGGTAGTTCAGGTTCTGTTCCTGTGAGTGTAACCAAAAGCAAGACTCAGAATTAAACAATGATATGATTCTAATGAGATATATCGGTGTTAATGCCAGATGTCAGATAGTAAAAGCATAGGCCTACTAGTTGCGCCCAGAAAGAAGCCCCATACTGAGTCTAAATGAGATGTAAAAGCATGACGTCATGTTCTTACCACATGAGAAAATCTCCCACATGAGCACTCCCAACGCCCATACGTCACTTCTTGAGGTGTAGTCGGTAAGATCAAACTATTCAGGCGGAAGCTGCATTGCTCTTTTTTCCTCTTCTATTTAATAAGTAAAAAAAAATATTTCAAATAACCTTGTTCTTTAAACAAAGATTTGTCTTCCTACTATTTTATTCCATAAGATACTTCTAACAACAGAGCCATCAAAGCCGGGGAGTTGGGGACTGTAGCCCCACCCCTCAAAAATCTCTAGTTTTTGTCCCAAATATTATTATTAAATATGTTCTTAAAACCTAGAAAATAATTGATTTCAGAGTAATAGACCGGGAGCCCAGAGAGGTTAACTTACCTGGGGAGGTAACCAATTTTCATGTTCATTACTGTGTCTGGCATGGGTTCTAAGTCAAGGAACTGGACGTCTGCCGGGTTTCTGGTGTTGGGTGTAGAAATTTTGGTCAATGACCTCACCCCCCCCCCCACCCCAGGTAGGTTAAATGACCTAAGAAGGTTACCATCTGAAGTCAACCCGTAATTAAAGGCCATATCCTCGACATCTTTGAATGAGGGTTGCCAGACATTTTAAGTGTTGGGAGGGGTCTGTCAGACGCCGTTGATGACCCCCGGGGAAGTAAGCTAGATGACCTCGGAAGGTTACCAAACGAACTTACCACAAAATATTCAGCGTGCCTTAGTGAATAAAAAATGGCCATTGCCAGACGTTTTACGTGTTGGGGGGTCTGCCAGACGCCCCTTAATGTGCCCCCTGGAGGAAGTAAGCTTGATGACCTCGGAAGGTTACCAAACGAAACTTACCGCAAAATATTCAGCGTGCCTTGGTGAATAAGAAATGGTCCTTGCCAGAAGTTTTAAGTATTGGGGGGTCTGCCAGACGCCCCTTAAAGGGGAACAATAGTGGCCATTTGACCCTTTACATATGTGTAGTATAAATGTAAATATCACAGATAATCTTTACCTGGTGGACCTTACATGAAACCTTTATTAAGAATAATATATTTCAAATTTCCCTCGCTTGCTGGCATGTGCGCAGACATATTTGAAAGAAGACGACTAGATATCAGCTGATTGCTGACGAACAACACGCACCTCACGATTTCCAGAGCAAAATGTTGCCAGCTCAAATAAATTTAAATAGGTCTTCTTAATTTTTCTGAGTGCTAGTTCAAAATTTCAAAATTATGTATTTTAAATCATAAAAATATAGAAAGTATAATAAAAACTTCGGTGGGATTTTTATGCCCCACAGCTAAAATACTAAATAGTTCTTGCCCATTTATTTTTCGTAGTATTGCAAGAGGATGCTATCAAGGAATACTCTCTTTCAGTGGTTCCATTTTCCGAGGCCATGGTATCACGCTAAAGGGCTTTGTTCATGCGGTGTTTGGATAGTTCTTCATAAAGATTTCTATACGTAAATGATGATTATCTGTTTTTACTCTTATGTTACCATAAGAACATTAAGAGATTCAACTCTTCGGTAGTAGTCATGAAAACTTAAGAAAACTCTGATCCACTGAGGGAAATTGTTGTCTAACTTATGGAAACACTATTCTCCTTAAAACACCTATACGTGTTTGCTAGGGCCTGGCTTTCGTTCGAGACGAAAGGCTTGTGATATTTTCTGATTTAATGCATATAATGAGGATTTTGCGTAGACACTGTGAAGTATGATATCGGTTATTGCATATTTGGTTGAGTACTGGCCGCATTCTTTCAGCAACACCTTGAAATGTCAGTCGAGAGTTGTATTTGAGTCTACCGGAAGCAAGCGTAACCATTCTCCCCGATGTGTTCCCATCATGGCTGCCTCGAGCTTTCGGTAACAGACACAGAATTTCTTTTTGGTTGAGTGAGCTTCAATCAGACGCATTTTGTCTGGTAAGAGACTTCTGTGTATTGTTTGAATATTTTACTTTGAATTTTACAACTTTTATTGGCAGATTGGCTGTTGAGAGTTTAGAAAAATCTAAAACGTTTTGACAAGTATGATCGAATCCCTTCGGACTACGGCGATGCAGGGCAGTGGTCAGTACCATGCATGTGTGTGATATGCCATATAGAGTCAATATGGATTTCGAGCTGCACTTATAAGTGTAGGGTGAAGGATTTTCTCGAACTTTTTAACTGGTTAAAAATCGTACGTATCAAGTTAGAAGAAGGCTGTATGATGATATTAGATAGTAATGTACAGATTTCTGGATTTTAATGGCAAATTTAACCGCTGCATTTTTGAAAATTAAAGATAGTGTTGACGTTACCGTGAATACTGTAGGTGTGTGCTTACAAACTACACAAGCAGTTGTTGTAAAACCGGTGGCGAGGTGCAGGTGTGACATCACAGTTCCGTTGCATTGTGGGTAATATCACAATATCATGACTGCCTACGCAGTGGCATTTAGTGAGTTTCAAAATTTTTTTGAAAAATTCGTGTTAAATAAGATATTGAGTTATATTAGTTGTTAAAGGTATCACAATGCTTGGAAAAATTTGTTCTAAATGTTGTACTTGCTTAGAAAGCTGTACAATTGTTTCCCTTTAATGTGCCCTCTGCAGGGAGTAAGCTAGATGGCCACTGAAGGTTACCTAACGAAACTTACGGCAAAATATGCAGCGTGCCCTGGTGAATAAAAGATGCCTATTGCCAGCGTTTGAGGTGCTGGAAGGTGGTCTGCCAGACGCCCCTTAATGTGCCCCCGGGGGAAGAAAGGTAAACGATCTCGGAAGGTTACTAAAGGATCGCAAAATATTCAGCGTGCCGTGAGGAATATGAAATGTCCATTGTCAGATATTTTACATGTTTTGACGGGTTTGATAGACGGAGCCTGAATCCCCTGGAAGAAAGCTACATGACTTAGAAAGGCTACCCAAAAATACATATCCGAAAATGTTCAGCGCAATTTAGTAAAATATGTGCAATCATTGCCAGAAAGTTTAAATGATGGAAGTCAACAGCAAGATGCCCTGAGAAGAGTAAGCCGGGAAGAAGCAAAATTGAAATATACCCTTTATGGAACATATAACGTGTAAAATGATAATCTGAAAGAGACGAAAAGTAACAACGTGAATTATCTTTTTGTAGGGGGAGGGGAGCGGTGAGGAACGTCGGTAGTCATTCACTGTATATCAGTAGTCATTCTCTATATATGTCATATTGAAACCTAATATGATGCTGCGTAATATGAAACTGCCGTTAACCTAGTCCGTCCTATTCCGTGTAAGTGTGCAATTGTATGTTATGACGGGTTATACTAACCGTAAATGTATGTGTTGAAACTCACTCAGGGAGTAATGGTTTTGTTTAAATAATTTAAAAAATACTTCAGACGAAATTTCTTGCTTTTATAATTTTATAAACTTTGCATTATTTTCTTCTATTTTGAGTGAGATAAGTTCACATTGCAAACTTTTAACAAGGTCTTGTTTATGAAAGAAGAATAGATGGTTTGTGTGTCGATACTTCTTACGCGATAAAAGATAAGTTTACGAAAAGGAAACGTATCCTCATGTATTTTCTTTTATGGTATTTGGGGGGAGGGGATCTAACGAAGGCGTCTAAGGGGGCACACCTCCATTAGCTGCTCCATTGACTTATACACTAATTTACTTCTGTTACATACCCCCACAGCCTCGTCAAAGTTCACAACCCCCATAAGCTACCCCTCACATGAAAGCCAATAAGTTGGCCCATCATGGCACAACAAATTTACCATACCATGACCGTTTAGATTTTGAGCTACAAGGGGAAGAAGTTTAGAGGGTGTACACCTGCTCATATTAATCCGCAAAGTGACGGAAATTACCTCTTTTTCACACCAATTATTGAAACAGTCGAAATCACCTCCAATCCATCCAAATTTGGCAACACTCATCCATTGACATCTCCTCTTTCATATCCATAAAAAATCTGCCACAACTGATCATCTTAACATGAGTAATTCACACCTAATATGGACCTAATATTGACGGTGTACTTTTGGCACTACTTTCCTCAGGAAGGCCGTTCCTCTAATAGAGGTGTGCCCCCCCCCCCTAAGCCATGGAAAATGACCGTCAGTATTATTTCATCATATCCAGAATGCTTTTAATCTTTTACCAGTAAGTGTGACTGGGGTGCGCAGCGCATAAGTTGACATCCCAAAATTACCATAAGATCACTGCTAGGCACATCTCATCCTTTACTGAAGATATAGAGCTGGGCACTCATGATATTCTGAAGTACGATAAAATGTAAGGTTACATTTTCTTGTCCTGGATATCCAGCAGGATGGGGTCAGCTAACCTTCTCCCCGGCACTTTCAAGGGTATTTAAGAGAGGTTCTAGCATTTTTAATCTTTACCAATCATCAGTCTTTATTCATTTGGGTCATGTTAACATTTTCACTGCCTTTTGAGGGATTATCTTCTAAGGTTACTTAGCTTACTTCCCGGCTTACTCTTCTCAGGGCATCTTGCTGTTGACTTCCATCATTTAAACTTTCTGGCAATGATTGCACATCTTTTACTAAATTGCGCTGAACATTTTCGGATATTTATTTTGGGGTAACCTTTCTAAGTCATGTAGCTTTCTTCCAGGGATTCAAACCCGTCAAAACATGTAAAATATGATCTGACAATGGACATTTTATATTCCTCATGGCACGCTGAATATTTTGCGATCCTTGAATAACCTTCCGAGATCGTTTAACTTTCTTCCCCCGGAGGCACATCAAGGGCGTAGGCTGAATTTGGCATGGGGAGGTGCACATTTCAGGTAGGTGGAACCAGGAAGACTATCTGAGCGGAGCGCCAGCATTGCTTGGAGCAGAGCGTACAGAAAATTTTCGGTTTTAAAACCCCCCAGATGGCCGGAAACAGCATTTCCCAAGCCTTAAGCCACATGTACACATCCTTCAAAAAGTGATCTCCTGTCTGCCGTTTCTCAATTTGAATGATACACGAATCGTTAATGCATGACTTTTTTATTCAAATTGAAATGTCGCCATATTTATATTCTAGCTTGATAGGTTTTCCCAAGGCTTTCAGACTTTGACCTCCGCTGACCTCAAATGACCTTGACACAGATTAAGAGGTCAGCTGTACTCTCATGTACATCTTACATGTCAAATAGGAACTCAATCACCTATTTTGTTCCTCATATATCACTCCTACTAGGTTTCAAAGACTTTTTTGTTCTTCAGATATTCTTTCTATAAGGTTTTTCAAGACTTTGACCTCTGCTGGTCACCTCAAATAACCTTCAGCTTCAAGCACAAAACAACAGGGTTTTTCCTCAAGTTCACATGGACAACACATGGCAACTGTCAATTTTATTATTTACAAAATACTTAAATGTCGTAACTCTCAGTCTGAGAGATAATCATTGGACTAATTAGTACATTACCTATGGTTTGATGAGGGACTTCAGTTCTAGTCGCCTTGGGTGGAGAGAAGCGTAGATGTCGACCACCCGATCAAGATCAATTTGTTTGGTATAACGAATATGTATCAGAGCCAAAGATGACAACCTCTCCTGGCCCATAGTGACCTGTAGATATGAGTGCAAGCGTCTCAGTGCACTCGCACTCCTTTCACATTCGCAGGGCGTAGCCGGGATTGTGCAAGCTATCTGCAATAGTACTCGAATGTTTGGGAAGATCGTCCCGTCGCAGTCTTTTAGCATTTAATATTTTAGCATATAATAGTGTGGAGGGCCTAGTAACAAGATTTGCATTTGGATAGAACGTCTGGAAAACAAAGTAGCATCGCTTGTGGAAATAGACATTTTAAGGACATCTTTGGAGACGCTAATGACCATAACTTGACTAAAGAAGTAGCCAACATCACTTCTGTCACGAACAGGGCCTTAAAATAATGGAAATAATAATTTTAAGGGAAGATTTTACATGACACTAGACCTTCGTAAGCTAAAGTACAGAGACTTCTATATTTAGAGCTCTGATATAGAGGGCTCAGATACCCGTGGCTCTATAGACCTTCATATATATATATATTTATATATATATATATATATATATATATATATATATATATATATATATATATATATATATATAGTATATATATATATATTAGATATATATATATATATTCAAGGCGCATATTGTAATTCAATTACCAAACTTACCGATGTAGGTTGGTGTGTGGACAAAAGTCATGTTCGTCCTTGTTTTCACAGCTGTTGAAAACAGAAGGAGTGCATTTTTCTGTTTCCCAGGCCAGAGCGGAACTCCTCTGCCTCAACGGGTGGGTGCACGTGCACCCAATGCACCCCCCAGCCTACGCCCTTGCACATTAAGGGGCGTCTGGCAGACCACTCCCAACACCTCAAACGTCTGGCAATGGGCATTTCTGATTCACCAGGGCACGCTAAATAATTTGCCGTAAGTTTCGTTAGGTAACTTTCGGTGGCCATCTAGCTTACTTCCCCCAGGGGGCACATTAAGGGGCGTCTGGCAGACCTCCCAACACTTAAAACGTCTGGGAAGGACCATTTCTTATTCACCAAGGCACGCTGAATATTTTGCGGTAAGTTTCGTTAGGTAACCTTCCAAGGTCATCTAGCTTACTTCCCCCAGGGGGCACATTAAGGGGCGTCTGGCAGACCCCTCCCAACACTTTAAACGTCTGGCAATTGCCATTTCTGATTCACCAAGGCACGCCGAGTATTTTGCCGTAAGTTTCGTTTGGTAACCTTCCGAGGTCATCTAGCTTACTTCCCCCAGGGGGCACATTAAGGGGCGTCTGGCAGACCCCTCCCAACACTTTAAACGTCTGGCAATGGCCATTTCTTATTCACCAAGGCACACTGAATATTTTGCCGTTAGTTTCGTTTGGTAACCTTCCGAGGTCATCAAGCTTACTTCCCCCAGGGGGCACATTAAGGGGCGTCTGGTAGGCCCCTCCCAACACTAAAAACGTCTGGCAAGGACCATTTCTTATTCACCAAGGCACGCTGAATATTTTGCCGGAAGTTTCGTTTGGTAACCTTCCGAGATCATCTAGCTTACTTCCCCAGGGGTCATCAACGATGTCTGGCAGACCCATCCCAACACTTAAAATGTCTGGCAACCCTCATTCATAGATGTAGAGGATATGGCCTTTAATTAAGGGTTGACTTCAGATGGTAACCTTCTTAGGTCATGTAGCCTACCGGGGGGGGGGGGCTGAGGTCAGTGACCCCCATTTCTGCACCCAACACCAGAAACCCGGCAGACGTCCAGTTCCTTGACTTAGAACCCATGCCAGACACAGTAATGAACATGAAAAATGTTAACCTTCCCAGGTAAGTTAACCCCTCTGGGCTCCCAGTCTATACCTTTAGGAAAAGTGTTTTAGAATGATTCCGATCATTATTGTCCTAATATGGTTACGGGCTGTGGAGTGTGAATCTTGACAAAGGGGGGGTCAAGCGCGCAGAAATTTTGCATTTGAAATTATTTCTATGGCAAATATTACATGCAGTCTCTGCACCGACACACTTTCGATTCCCTAGCAAATTTATCTGCCAATCAGAAGGTGAGTCTTCTGCCTACTTAAGCTTACAGTTTTTATAACTTCCCCTGCTTCGCTTTCCTATAATAATCCATAATTACCTATGCACAAGAGCAATTAGCCTTACTATAGGACCCGCACCGATCAATAATTCGAATAAGCTTGAGACGGTAGGCTATTACACAATAACAATTAGCACAGCAATAAGATGACTGGTACAGTGGTAGCGCGGAGCGAGAGAAAATTTTGATAGTTTGCAAAGGCTTTGAGAAAGTTGTGATAGTTTCAGAACAATTTGTAATGGAAATTATAAAAATACATCCATAACTCACCACCACCGCCACTTACCTTTGTACGGGATCGGACTAGGGGGATGGAGGGGGGGGATGGAGGGGGGGGGGATGGAGGGAGGGATGGAGGGAGGGAGGGAGGGAGGGAGATAAAATGCTAAAAATAGACCCATCCCACCACAACCGCCACTTACCTTGCAACAGGAGCGGACTGGGGGGGGGGGGGCAAGTGGGGAAAGGTCATGACTGGGGGAAATGGCCTCATCCCCCGATGACCTACAACAATGCTTTTCAACACCCATTCCGTGTGATGTAACCGGAGGAAAATGAATCGCGTAATAACCAAGTACACAAACTACTCAAACATTGAGATCGGTTTTTCTGTCTTCTTGATCACTTGTAAACTTCCATGTACATAGTGAATACTTTTACTATTACACTTTTTGAGTTTCGTTTCTCTATCTTTCTTGCTCTTCTTCTTTCTTTTTGCTTCTGTTGTGTTTCTTTCAGTTTGATAACGTATATACGGTGCTGTTTACTTCTCTCATTTAGGAGCTATACACTCAAAACGCTCTACGCAACTCTGTATTCCTACACATCAGTCACTAATAATAAAACGGAGTGACAGATCTCATCTCCTCCAGTCTGAAGTTCGTCGAATATATAGTTAGCAATGAGTTCGCGACACAAGTTTTTCGCAAATTTGACCTTTGACCTATATTGACCTCTAATCCTGCACCCTTAGCGAAAAAGTAAAAACTTTTTCGCTAAGTTTGGTAGAATTTGACCTCTAACCTACATTTTGACCCACCCTAAGCAACCAAAAAGCACTATTTTAAATTTATCTTATCAGTCCTAGTATATCATGCGGTTTTATTACTTTTTCTTATATACTGATGGGAAAATTATTGAAAAAAAAATTAGCAAATTAACTTTTTATCTGCATGTGACGTCAACTTCACTCAGGCGAGTTTTCATCGCCAGGTACCTACCCACCAAGTTTGAACTTCATCAGACTTCGGTTTAGGAGGAGTTTGCAACACACCTTTTTTGTTCAAACACACATACACACGCAGACACACACACAGACTCACACACGCACACACTTTACATTTCTGATGTAGGATGAAGTAATAGTTTAATGAATGTCGCTTCTAGGCCTTTTGACTAAGATCCTAAGATCATTTGTAGTCACGGTATCTGTTCTTTTCAGCCATTCTAGACTGACGGAGTCACGAATGAGACCCATGACTGATGTAGAGGTCTGACGGAAGGTCAAGAGGTTGGTGATGTTAAGTCTTGTGTCCCTTTGGGGCACGTAGCTCCTTTGAGGTAAAAACTTATTTGGGAATAACGTTTGGTTTCGCCCTTCAGCTCCTCGCCTGAGTCGAGGGAACTTCGCCCAAAGGATTTCCTGGTTAACATTCTACCTCATCAACAAACCATTATATTTTTGACATTGAAAACTCGTATTTCGGTTTTCTCCGAAATTTCGGCTTCTTAAACGACCATCATACAAAAAAGGGAGGGTAGGGGGGTGAAAACAGTTTTCAAAACATATACAGCATAAATGGGAATCTGTTAATTTAAATTTACATTCTCCATATGGTGCTATGTGGAGGAATTAAAGGACAAAGATATATATTTTCCCGGGGAGGAGGACAATGATGTTCTAGGAGGCGACGTCCCTTTTCTTTTCCCCTTTCAAACTACACGACTGCATGTGTTGTAGTAACCTACTACGACTACTTGAGTGTGTACCAGCGTGGCACGATTTTAGTCTATAACACTGAAAATTATTCGAATATACAGTCAAACTTTTTCAGTAGAAAAGTCGACTTCAAAAGGTCGAAATTTCGACTTATTTTAATAACCAAAATTGCTAATTCATGTTTTTTAGCTATGATTCCCCTTTTTTTAGGCCCCTGAATTTCTTTTTCTTGTTTGCTCATGAATTTTCTTTTCTTTTGGCATCAGACCTTTTTTATTTCGCTTATGATATATTTTTTGCCCCTGAATTTTTTCTACTCGTATTCGTTTGTCCTTTTCTATTGCATGTCTTTTGTCTTTGACATCTTTAACTGGTCACCGCAATCGTAGTTCGCCCCTGGATCGGTCAACACCTTCTTCAACGCATGCGTCATAATTACAAGATTTCCCGCGAAAATTGGCAACCAATGTTTACACCCCGTACACGTGTGCAACACAGACGCTAAAATATGCACGAAGACATTTAAAATCTAGACGCCCCTGGAAGGAATGCGCACTATATGGTGTGGTATACTGTATACATGCGAACTTTTGGCAAATAACTTAGTACATCTCTGTGACTAATGTAGACAAGAGTACAGAGATCTCAGAAAACAGTAGCCTAGCTTGGACTACACTAGAAAGGTTGGACGGTTAATCCGCTTATTGTTCAGTTACAGCCGCTTGTGGAAAAACAAAAAAGATGCCAGCAGAGCTGTCAGCTTACGAGAAGCAAAGACTAAAAAACATCGAAGAAAATCGACGAGTTCTAGCAGAACTTGGTCTTTTCAAAACAGTAAGTTGCAGCCTTAGCCTAGGCCTGACGTTACCTAACGTTAGAACAAGAGTCTCACTAAAGCCTTTAAAGGATATGAAAGTGTACTAGGCTACTACTAACTTAGATCTAGTACGGCCTAGGCCTATGGTCGTTTGCCTAGAGCTAGGGTAGCATTTAACATCGCTGTCGGTGACCGGCTAGCCTACATTCGCTGAAAACTAACGTTACAGTCTACCTTGCATGACCACAACTTGCGAGCCAAGGCCTAGCCAACGTTCGGAATATCTATAGGCCTAACCTATAGGGAGGCGTAGGCCTATTAAACGTTAGACGTTTAGGCCTATAGTAAGAGGACTACTGTGGGCGTAGGCCTAGCAATTACACGTAGGCCTAGGCTAGTCTAAGTTAGGCTAGAGGAAACCTTGAACCTTTAGGCCAAGGTCTATGATATCACTGAATGAAATGAGCTGGCCAAGGGCAAAAATGTCTGTGTTTCGTATGGTAAAACATTAAGACCCTACACCTACTGCCAGTAATATCTTCAGACTTCACGCCATTATCTGTTAACCTATAGGGAGGCGTAGGTCTATTAAACGTTAGACGTTTAGGCCTATAGTAAGAGGACTACTGTGGGCGTAGGCCTAGCAATTACACGTAGGCCTAGGCTAGTCTATTAGGCTAGAGGAAACCTTGAACCTTAGGCCAAGGTCTATGATATCACTGAATGAAATGAGCTGGCCAAGGGCAAAAATGTCTGTTTCGTATGGTAAAACATTAGCAATTACACAGTAGGCCTTGACTCCACCAGGAGTGTTGTGCAGTATTTTTCCAGATCCAGATCCAGATCTGTTCACCCCACGACCCCACAAAAACCACTTCACCCCATGTGTTGATCAGATTGCCCCAAAAGACCTAGCAGTCCCTTGAGCACCGATCCCATTTCGCCGACCCTAGTTCGCCCCATGAGACAAATTCACCCCATGAAAATCAGCACTCAAACTGGTTGATGAGGGTTCTAATTGGGCAATACTTTGATGTCATTTGACCGCAGGTAATTAAATGACCTTGGCTGTCCCTAAATCGTAAACACTCTAGGCTAGAAGAAGCAGACAGAGATCGAGTCCACCAAATTTCTACTGTAGCTTGCTAGCTTGCAGATTTCCTTTGGAGTATGATTGATATTTTCACAAAATGTGGACTGATGTTTAGTTTCAAAGTTTAATTTCTTGTTAACTGGTGCTACGGCTGTGACCGTTTAGTGATTAATCGCTAAACGATCACATGTGTAATAAACGATTAGTACAAAGCTACCAGCGATTAACCGCAAAACGCATTTTTCTGTATGAAATAAAATACAATCTGCAGTCATTACAGAAAAGTTGATGTTCACTTTAACTCTTTTTGAAAAAAATAAATACATAATTATACAAATGGCACATACATAAACATACAACATCAAAGTTGAGCTTCTAGTTCTATGAGGATCCGTGTTTGAGGCTCATGGAAACTATGTCCCCGGACGTCACTAACGCATTTTACATATTCATCATGTTCAGGGGCACGTTTAAAGTCTCTATGTTGATCATAGGTGCTTGCGATTAATCGCTACACGATCACAAAATTTTGCGATTACACGATTAGTAATTTTGTTACATGTTCACAGCCCTAACTGGTGCCCAGATTTTGGTAAACTTCAATGAGTAAAATGCATAGCTTTACGATTTAAAGTCCAACCCTAGTGAACATTTTGCTGCTGGATCAACATCGTATTTGGGACGGCGTTTCTACAGGAGTGATGTCCGCTGCATTTCCTTTTGCAAAGTTGTTCAACGTCAAATTGTTCCACTTCCAATGGATGTTGGCAAATTATGGGCGGCCATCCGGGTCAAAAAAAAACCCCGCAAAATCTGGAGGTCCGCTGATGGCCAAAAGGCAGACGGAGGGCCTTCGGAGGTCGGCTGGTTGGAAGAAAACTTGCATGATGTCATAAGACATTTTAACCAATCAACGTTGCCACCATCAGTAGACCACTGGTGAACCACTGGACATTTCTCTGGTGGACCCCAGTCCGTCGTTACACTGACCAAATTTTGCTATCAAAACTTAGTATTAAGTATAACTTACGGAAGAAAATTTTGTATTTTATCCCAGAATTGCATTATTGCCAAAAATACATGTAATGATACAAAAATTTCAAAAACAAAAACTGGCATGTGAAGCCTTCGATAAGACCTAGCTGTCATTGTGTATGAAGAAGGCAGAAAGGGGATCTACAGTCCTTTGCTTTGTTAGGACCCCGCCTATTCAGACTTTTTGGCAAACATTCTTTTACGTAAGTTGCTTTACATTATCAGAAACATATTTCGCTTGTAATGTTGTATTTGGTGCCTGGAATGGACAATGTTTATTTTGGTAATTAACTATTTGGCATGTACAGTAAATACTGTACAGTACATGACAGATTTGCAAAATTTCATTTTGCTGAATATTTTCAAATCTGGATCACTAATCACTTGTGGGAAATACAGTCTGGTTTTCAGTACAAATAAATTTCAGTTACTGATTTAAATATTACTTTCACGATTTTATTTGGGAATTTTGGATGCATGCTTTGCTTGAACATTGACTTTTTTGCCTGATGACCGCCCATACTTTGCCAATGTCCATTGGACGTCAAACGACTTTGCAAGTGGAAATGCAGTGGATTTCAGTCCGACAGAAATGCCATCTCAAAACCGAGGTTGATCCAAACAAAATGTCTACTGGAACTTTATCAGGCGCATTAATTTTCTTTCTGACCATGTAAACTGCAAGAATGTATCAAGGTCAGGCTTTCATATCAGTCTCTTAAACAAGGAAGTTTGTCCAGCTTTCATGGGAGCATTTTCTCTAATGCTAATCTGTGGACAGCATACTCGATTAAATCCCAGTCCATGGAACCGCTTGGAAATTTTCTGCAGACTAACGTTAAAATTTACTTGTTCAGCATACAGTAGCTGTTCACAGTGATGCTGAGGGGTTTAAATTGGTGAAATTTAATTGGGTACCTGATTGTCCATTTCAGGAAGTTGTCCAGTTCAGAAGTTGTTTGCTTTTCAGCCTTTTCTCAGTTCAGCTTTTGAGCAGTGGTGCAGAGGAAGGACCTCCACGCCGACAGGCCTTTGCAGGGAAAGTGGCTAAAGACTGGGGATACACTCACATCCGTCAAAAGGACATTAAATGGCGGTCCCAGAAGCAGGATTGGGAGCGATTAGTACACTCCTGTCTCAATAACCTCTGAGCACTAGTCAAAGAGAGAAGGCGAGTCATGCTGGTGTTCATCTTGGCTCACTCTGGTATACAGGGCTCGAAAATAAGCTTTTCCTCTCTGGAGCTAAAAACAGCTTCTGACGAACTTCATTTTGAAGGTCTTCTGGAGCTGTTTTCCTATTGTCTGGAGCTGTTTTCAATTTTTCAAAGAAACCACTGTTCCCTGCATGTAACATTCTCTGCTCGTCTCCTGCATGTTTATACTTATTCATTTACCGTAGTAAAAGAAATTCAACATAGCAGACAGGAAATAAGACAAAAGAGCATTTTATGGTGTAACTCCATGGCAGTACTAAGCATGGAGTGGTCACTCCATCTCTGAAAAACTTGGAAGGGGGAAGGGGCTGGGTGCATTCTAGCCTACAGTATGGCAGGTTAAGATTGACCTCAGTGGCACCTTGAATGTGGAGAAGGTGGAGGAGGGCACAGGAGTTGATAAATTCAATTGCCTCATGCATCTGGACTATTATTAGCGCCAGACAAATACCCACTTTCCATTTTTCTGGCACAGTTGTGGCAGTCTCTAGTGCTTTTGCGCAAGAGGGCCAGTCTATTTTTCAGCCCTGGGTATTGAGTCCTGTTTGAACCATTTGGCTTCCTGACCCTCAAAACCTTAAACTTAAATGTGGTTTCACATTGTTTTGGTATGTGTTTTCACAGCTTTCATCCTTTTCTTGCATTTCCTGCATTTTTCGTTCTTAAAATGGAGTGCAACGCTTTTTAACTCTTCACTCTTTTCTTCTATTGTCTGCTTGTTCTTTGTGGCAGCAACTCTCTTCTTGGAATTAAGTCACTGTTTCCTTCTCCTCGATTTTAGGCATTTTCTTTTTTTTTCTTTTCTGAAATTCTGAACAATATTTTTCTAGTTGCATTCATTTCTTTTCTTCAGAGATCCCCAATTTTTTTTTTTATGCAGCAAGTCTCTTTTTTAAAGTCCTCTTTTCCTTTTACTCTTGTATTTCAGCATTCTGTTTGTTTTCTTTTTTGGAAAATTTTGCTACAGCACCTTTAGTGCTAGTAAAATCGAGGGGGCAAACTGGTCGGTACTTGGGGGCAAAACACCTTCCACTTTGGGGCAAACTGGCAGTAGGGCAAAATGACCGGGACAAACTGGTTGGGGGCAAACTCACACTGGGGCCAAACGACCAGGTACCATAAGTGTAACATGATTGACATTGCCTGTAATGTTAGAATATAGCCTAGCCTAGTACTACCTGTGGTAGGCTAGGCTATATATGTTCAATGTTAGATCACTGCTGGTTTATAGGTCAAGCTTATAGACTCATTCATGTTTACAAACAAATGACATCACGGCTTGTTGGCAAAATACATGATAAGGCACACTTATGCAGTTGTCTCAATGAAAAGTAGATTCTAATTCGTCTGGGCTATGTTTGTGTGCAATCAGGCCTGTGTTTACAGGCACAAAGCCTAACATGAACGCATATGTTGCTACGCAAGCTCTATGCCAACCAGTGACCTAACCATGGAAAGTCTAATAGAGGTGTTTTGGGTTATGTCACACATTTGAGATCACCTTTTCTTCCAGGCACAGCACTTGCACAGTGAGAGTCCTTATGGTACATGACCTGACCTTGGATACTACTGTGACTGACACAATTAACACTTGAACGGAAAAATGTTCCACAACCAAAGAGACACACAACCATATGTGGTGGTGAAACACCTTGATGAGGTCACACTCTAGATTTACTTTAGGGAGAATGCAGTCACCCCAATAAAGAATTGTATAGTAGACTGTCCTATTTCCTGAATGGCTCTTGAGAATCATGTGACAGTATTTTTCTCACTCAGTTGTAAAATTTACAAGGAGCAACTGCTTGGTTTACCTTGAATATGCAATATTTATGTCCTAAAATATTATGAAAGATACTTGGAAGAGAAATAAGAAGAAATATGTGTCATTTAGCTATTGTTTCAAAATAAGTTTGGGGGGACTGCTTTTGACCAAGTGTTTGGACTAAGCTATCATTAGGCCTAGACCTAGGTTAGCCATTGAACAGTGGTGTATCTCCATACTGAAAAGTTCAGCAGTTTGCATACAAATGTATGGCATCTGAAATTGTGGGCCAAAATTTTTGGTCTATGTCAAATTCAATAAATTGCAGTGTTACCATGGCAAATAATAACAATGTCAGTGTGGCATAACAGTACTGAGGTGCCTACACCCAGCTAGGCCAGTTACACATTAGGGTACATCTAGGCTACCTGTACAGTAATAAACAGTAGGGCCTGAAACATTTCATTAGCTTATCTGGGACTGGGACCGGTGAAAGAGTTGATGTGGTGTTGACCTCTGTTGCGTGACAAAACTTGGCTTCATTACAGGGCATACAGCATATGAATTTCCAGTATATTGGTGTGTGTCTGTTGTAGGCCAGGGCCAGTTCCACAACATCCCTCAAGATGAGCTTTTTCAAGTTTATTTCTGAGCACATGATCTGAAGCAAAATGATTCTTAAAAGAAAGACTGTATAAATCTGCATTTTTATGTGTGACTGCTGTCAAGGATTTAGATTTCATGTTAAAGCCAATCTCAGACAGCATGGAAAATGCCTCAGGTAAATTTCTGAGGCCAGTTTAGGCCTTGAACTGGCTCACATATACTATGACATTAATGGTAGAACTTATTTATTAACATG
This sequence comes from Holothuria leucospilota, assembly GCA_029531755.1. NCBI lineage: Eukaryota > Metazoa > Echinodermata > Holothuroidea > Aspidochirotida > Holothuriidae > Holothuria > Holothuria leucospilota. The sequence continues at coordinate 55,065,740 of CM055970.1, forward strand.
GAGTAAAATGAAGTATATATAGAAAAGAATCCTGATCAAGGACTAAGTCAACGGGTGTGGGAATGCTGAGGGATCACCCCACAAGGATGACGCCATAAAAAGCTGCCTTGAGACTTCTAACTCTGATCAGACTTGTTGTGCTCGAGTACTCGAGAACATTTTTCTGTACCCGACTCATGACTGTGCTCCTACTCAGAGGGGTTCAATGATCAAGTACTCCTTCTCGTACTCATGTCCTTGTACTCATACTCGTACTCTTACTTTGAAAATTGTACTCATGAGTACAGACAAGAGGAACCTGTCTTTGAACAAACTGAAGAAATTACTATATTATTAATTGCTTACTAGAGGTACTAAATAATCTTAAGAGTATCATCTCCTTAAGCATTTAAGTACTTTAGCCCCCTACTGAAAAAAAATCGACTTGGTGTAGGCTAGAACTACAGTGTTTGAAATTACCTTGGATCAGTAAGTCAAAGTCTACCTCTCAAAATTTAATGACACAGCTGACATTACTCTTAGTTCTTAGCAAATGTGCTCTTTCAGTAACCAAGTTTTGAGACTGACTGACATGTTTGTAGAGAGCATGCGTTAGATCTTAGAAGCTGAAACTAAACTGACCAGTGTTGGAATAGCCTACTTGTATCAATGTTCAAATCTTTAAAACAGATCCCAGCAAGAAACAAGCCAAAATTAAAAACAAAAACCTGTATAATCAGTTTTCTTTTAGGCTGGAATCAACCTTCATAAGTCTCTTTTCATTGGTAAATGCAAACCTTTGCACCTCCACTGAATTTGAAAACCTGTTTTGCAGTAGAATGCAGTTTACCAAAAAATAATTTTTTTCTCAGAGAAGTTTCTTTGAAATAAAATAGTTTAACAGAGGGTTTCCATTTAGAACAAAATGACATAAAAATGGTAGTTGTATTTTCTTTACTTCCCAAGTGTTACTGCTCAGTATACCATGATGGCTTCCAAGTGACATCGCAAGTTTGGCATGATGAATCTTCTGCAGGTTGTGATCTCTGCAGTAGAAAATGACCTACTTTATCTTGCAAGTTGGTCATTTGGCTTCAAACCCCAAGTGAATATTCTTCCTCAAGGTTGGACAAAGTGAAGAAGGTAAAGCATTTTTATAGCATTGGAAATAATCATAATTACATTACAGGTCAATATTTCATTCACCTCTAGAGTTAATAACCAGCATTTCATTTTTTTTTACAAAATGTAATATTGATAGTTGCATATAGAAATCAAATGCAGCATCTATTTGTAATAGGTTTTCAAACAGACAAACAGTTTAAGTTTGAGGTTCAGAAAGCCACTTGGCTTATGAAGGACCCTATACCAGAGTGTTGAACACCAGCGAGATTCGCCTTTTCTTTCCCACTGGTGCTCAGAGGTTAATGAGGCGGGCATGTACTGATCTCTGTCAATCCTGCTCCTGGGACCACCATTTAATGTCCCCATCTGATGGACATGAGTGTATCCCCAGTCTTAAGCAACTTTCCAGAAGCTTTTAGAGTGGCGGTTCTTTGCTCTGCCACACTGATTGACAGCTGAACCAAACAGAGTGGATGACTTGCTGAATGGGACAATTTGCTTTGTTAGACAACCAAATACCCACCAGGATCTCATCTGGGAACCTCTAATATGCAAGGCAGTGCACTCAGATCAACAGGCTAACTCCAGCCTTAACCTTGAAGACAATTAAAGATTAAGTCTTTAATTAAAGTCTCTAATTAAAGACAATAAAAGACTTAAAATAACCTTACAGGCAATTGTATGTTACTGCTGTTATAATACTCCAGCCTATACATGTACTCAGAAATGTACTCATGCTCGTTCTCATACTTGAGTACATTTTTCTGTACTCGTACTCGTACTCATGACTTTGGACTCGTACAGTACTCACGGCTTTTTACTCTTACCTGAGGCTTTGTACTCATTCTCATACTCAGGAGTTTGTACTTGCACTACAAGTCTGACACTGATACTGTGCAATGTTTCCAGTACTGTATGAAAAACTGTAATCGGGTTTGTATGCCAGCTGACTATGTTAGTTGTTGACAGGGAAGGGAGTCATATTAGACTCATATCCCCCTTAAAATGCCTCAACCGATCAGTCTTTGGTGAGGATGGACTTGCAGGTACAGTATTAACAGTTTAGTCAACAGTTTCCAGTTTTTCAAACATGCATGCCAAGTCAATCCCACAGAACCAGGTGAACATCTAGCATGGCCCACCTCAGATGAAGCTAGGCCCAACTGGGATATCCTTTTGTTTACACAGGAAAATTAAGCAGGTTTGGCTAGAACTGAAAGAAAATTGAGTCCTGCAAATGTCATCCAGCTTCAAGTTTTATCTTTTTCTTGTTTCACAACCATACGTTATTTGCTCTAAAACAGTGTTTTAAATGCAAAAATTGCAGCAACATTGGCTGAAATATAATAGGAAAGTTGTATTTTTACCTAAATTGCTGTTAACGTTGATAGACTTCCTCCACAGTTCCACCGTTTCTCAGTAAACATCGCTGATCCTTCTGTGCATGTCTGCATCCACAGGAAAAGCATCATGGCCCAACAGGAATATCAGCTCTGCTTGTAATTAGGCCCTATGGTTGTTTATTTTAAGCATAAACGTTTATTCTCATGTTACATTAAAAGGCAAATTAGTGAAACCATAAGTTAATATATTGAACATGCTCAAAGTATTTCAGTGTTAACATTTAAATATCTGAGAGAATGCAATTAATTATGCAAGAAGCACAATGTTTGTATCTGGCAACAAAGTCACTGGCCACTTAAGCAGGTCTGACAAAGTCATAACAGTGAGACATTTTCATTGCAGCATGCATAACGAACAGGGATTTCAATACCTTTATAAATAAGTGGAGATTGTTTTAAAGCTAATGACTCTTCACTATTTGGATTAACGCAGATATCAGGGGCATTGTTTTAGGAATTTTTGACCAAACTAATGTCACTGTCTGAGAATGTGCTTACTGGTTTGACACACTTGCAGTACGTAAGTTTGGTGGAAAATATGTTAAAAAGGCCTGGTTTCATTTCCTCCTGAAATCGATGCAGTGAGAGTGACAGAAATTTTTTTAAATAAGCCAAAAGTCAAAGTGATTCTGAAGTTCTGCACTTTATTAAATATATTAAAGTGGTGCCAAATACAGCTTAGTCTATAAAGCCACCTAAAATCCTAGAGCCTATGTCATGCCTTAGACATTATTTCTTGGACCTGTAGCTATGAGTGCTTCATGTTACGTGTATGAGTGGTCACCCATATGTACTTACGTATACCTATGAATCATTTGTACAGATATTAGTCATTTAGACTCAATGGATGATGTATTAGAAGCCAAATGCTAGTCTCATACTTGTAATTTTCCTTTTTTTCCACGGCGAAAAGTTTATAGTACCACAACGTCAAAAGGTTGTAAAGAAACCAGTGAAGAGGAAGCGGCCCTCACCATTGCCAGATAAGAAGCCAGGGGAAAATGGGGATGAAGCTACTAAGCAAGATACATCCGATGCTGGAAGTGACTTTGGAGGGGGCATTAGGAGGTCCAGACGTCTCAAAGGACAGGTACTAAAATGTCATACAAAATAGTAGATACAATTCAACAACTTTTCTTCTTCGTATTCTCTTTTTGGTTCACTGAAAAGTGAAGCTGTAATTAGCTCACTTGTAAATGATGTTTGCAGAATCATGGTAGCTTCATAGGTTGTGTGTTGTGCCATGTTTATTGTGTCTTCAGCAACTTCGGTAAGCATTCCCTTCATCATTAACATTAATATAATATACACTATATAAAAGCTGAGGGCAGTATTTATCAGAGATCATTGATTTATTTTTTTTTCTGGACTGTGGACATGTGTAGCTGTATAGGTAGAGTTATCACTTGTTCAGATGGAGGGGAAGGCTGACAAGAATGATCTCTTCTAAAGTGCCATAGACACGTACATGTGCAGTTGCAAACCAAGGCTGAGAAGGAGGCAGCGGTGATGAACTCAGTAGTTGTGAAGTAGTCAGGAGGTAGCAGTCGGATTGTAGGTTGGGTACACTGGGCAAACCGATTGCAACTAGATTCACTCTCTTTGCTTACTCTGTCTCTGTGGAAGTCACTATATTTGACATTGTACAACTGTCACCTAATTTCACACTGCTATTTTATTGGTAGTGCAAAAGAATCATTTTGCATTCCAGTTGGTGACAGCTACATTCTGCTACGATGTGACTCAACAGTGATGCACCTTCCTCTACTCCATAACGGATATCAAATATATTTGATATGCTGGATTTTGTCGCAATTAACGAGGAAACTGTCAAATCACAGTAGGATCAGGAACAAAATTTGATGCATGTCACCAATAAGGGTTTTGGGACATGCACAAGTTTGTTTAACTTCTAGTACTGCGGTACCCAACGACTATTTGTACACAAAATAACAACTCCTTTTAGAAGGAAAAAAAAATATTAAAAAAAAATATTAGAAGGAAAAAATATATTAATATGAAACTATCAAAATTTCAAGCAACGGAATACTAAATACACCAAAATACACATAATACAAAATTATAGCATATACACATCAACTGCACATTAAAGCATGCCAAGTCGATCCCACAGAACCTGTGGACATCCAGCGAGGCCCAACTCGGATGAAGCGAGGCCCAACTCGGATAACACCTTTTGTTTACACAGGGCAGATAAGCACGGTTGGCTAGAACTGGAAGAAAATTTAGCCCTGCATATCTCTCCCAGCTTTAATTTTTGCCTTTTTCTTGTTTCAGTACGATTTGTTACTTGCTTAGTAGTCCTAAAACGATGTTTCAAACATCAAAATTGAAGCAGTATCAGCTGAAATAGTAAAAATGGGGTGCTTTCAACAGCCATGGACTTCCTCCCCATTTCAACGTTTCTCAATAAACATCTGGCTAATCCTTCTGTACGTGTTTGCTTCCACAGAAAAGGCACTAGGTCGAATCCCAACTCGGATATCGGCTCTGCCTGTAATTAGGTCCTTTGGTATAGTTTATTTTAAACATAAACGTTTTTTCTCAGCTGTATAAAAGTGCAGATTAATTGAAACTCATCGTTTTATGCAATATACTCAAGCTTTTCCAATGCTAACGATTAAAAATCTGAGAGTCTCAATTAATTACGCAAGTAACAGCAAGCACAGTGTTTTTATCTGGCAACAAAGTCCCTGTTCACTCGCACAGGTGAAACAGCCAGTCTCAAGTCAAAAGAGTGAAACATTGTTATTCCAATGAATACACAATGAATGAGTTTGAATTATTAAGGATTGCTTTAAAGCAATTTGGATTCTCGCAAGTGTCTAGATGTGTAGGGTGTTTTTTCAGTATTTTTTTTTTACCTAAACTAATGTTACTTTCTGACAACAATGCTTTTGGTCTCGGATTGCTTTCTTTTTTATGTAGATCTTACGTTGTTTGTACTAATAGAAAACAGTGGTAGGTGCAGTAAGTCCTACGTAAAATGGTTTGCAAATTTTAAGTGGTCTGCAACGTGTAAAAATTACAGATGGTTGCAAAGACTTTATAATTAATCTCAGGAACGCCAATGCCTAGTCCTGTCGCGCTTTTCTAAATAATGCGTTGAAAATTATGATTGCTACTGGAGGGGTACTTCAGTCAATAGAGTCATTATGATGCAAGGGTGGACTGGCTCTTTGAGAGGCTTTGGAAAAAGCACTAAGAGGCAGTGATCGTGACAGACAGGTTGGTTTTTTTCAGAAACTTACCAGAAAAGGCAATAAACCCGAGCGGACTGGAAGGTGATCTCTACATCCCAGCGGCAACAGTCAATTCGCCTCTGTTCTTAATGATGGTTGAGAATTCTGAGTAATGTATGAAACATTCTGAGGGCAGCTTGACTGTGGTAGGGGTGTGGCAGGACGTGGCCGGGGTGGGGGTTAATGAGATTACCAAGCCCATATCCAGGTAGGAGGGGGTGGGTCCCCTGTAGGAAAACACATTGTCCGCATCCTCTATTAAATAAGTTGCTATTGCCATAATGTGTTTTAGTATACTCGCACCCCTTATAAATATTTCGCCCTAGCCCTGGAGGCCATCTCGCCTCCAATTTCAGTACGTTGTCTGACTACCGGCCTGGATAGTACACAGGCGGCGGGAAATGCCGAAGGCTAGGGGGATATCCTCCCCCACCCTTTTTTAGCAATGCTCCCATTGACTTTCAAGTTTTCTCAGTAAATTTTATTCTTATCCTCCCAGTTTTTCGCTGAAAGACCCCCTACCATTGGATAAAAGATCATTAGAGGAGCGTTAACCATGCCTTAATTAACCCTAGTTACACTTCTTTCATGTCAGTTGACTGCTTTCACAACCACGTAATCATAGATTAAAATAAATCCCGGCCTATTTTATATGTTTTATAATTTTTCACTCTATTTACACTGCATGCGTTGACATTGAATGACAACTTTTGCAGCACCAAACTTAGGGACGTAACAGCCCAACAGGCCACAATGCTGGTGAGCTAGGCTGGCAACACCCATATTGTTGTAAACAGGACTGAAAGTATGGGATAGTTGACAACTTGTTTGGCAGGCTTAGCTGGATAAATTCGGACGCGTAACATAAAAGGGTGATTTTACGGTTACATAAATGCAGCGCAGGAAAGAACCGTACAACTTGAAGGATAGAATTAAACAGTTTGTTATTCTAGAAGCCTACTGTTAAGTGTTAAGGTCTATTTGAAAGCTAAGTCATTTAATTCAGCGAGCAATTGTAAATGATAAAACGCAAAGGTAAGCTAACACAAATGAGGGATTTAAAATACAACTTGTACTTTACTTTCAAGGGCCTTTGACTTAAATCGTTCTCGTAATAACAGAAGCTTGCTTTTAAAAGTAAACAGCTTATCAACTTCTGTTAGTTTCCTGTTGGAACAAACGAGGTTAGTGTAGGGAGTAAGCTCAAGCGCTACACAGCCTATGTTTGAAGACTTGTGGTTAGTCAGGCTCAAACTGATTCAGCTTGAATAAGCATCCAGGGAGGAAGATAAACAATTTAGCCATGTCCACAGGTTCTGTGGGCGCATCCTGTCATGGACATCTTCCAACCACTCGGTAGCTGCACCAGTATAACTATTTTATGTCCATCCCGTTAATTCAAAATTCTCATACCCTCAGTATCCAGTCACTAACACTATCGTTTTCATTTTCAATGGGTTTCAGAAACTCCATCCTAATTTTAGAAATCTACGGTCCATATGGTCTCTCTCTAATAGGTTTAGCTTAGCTAAGCTTCAATATTCAAAATCCCTGTGTCCTTGACATCCATTCATTGGCAATTTCATGTTCGTATTCAAAACTGTTTCCGGAACACCAAGATAATTAAAGAAATCTACAATCAATGCTTGTCAAATAAGTTAATCAAACCCTTTTCGTCATATCACACACTGGCATACTGTAAGAACGGTGTCACACTGGACAGGCAGGGTGCTCCAGACAGTAGAAGTAGGTCCGCCCAATAAAATAACTGGTTAATGCCAAAATGCCATATTTCACACCCAGACCACAAGCCTGGAATTAAAAAAATATAACCTTAATAGTACTGTACACCTATCCATCCTGAGTTTAATTTCTCGCACTTATGCTGCACAAACTCACAGTGTACCCCTTTCAAGTTGCAATATGTCGAAAGGACAGCATATCTTGAAAACACTGCACTAGCATGCTAAAGTAAACGGTGCTTTCCAAGTCTTGACATACAAGAATTTGACAAATACTTGATAAATCTGGAAAATACTTTTCGAGTTTGATAAATATTTTATTACTACTTTCTCCATGGCATTTCACATGAATGTTTACATTTGACACAATTGCCAGGCATTTCAACTAACACGGCAACGCCCACCTAAAATATACATATCACATTTCTTGCAAAATAGCATACCGGACAGTCGACACAATAGCAGCTCATAAGGTATACTTTACAACAAAATGCATACAGGCAACATTCACATCATTACAAGTACACTAAGTTAAGAAAAGAAAAATTTCTTACCATCCAGCGATGGCTCCCTGAACTTAACGTCAACGTAGACTAGCCTCCTCAGTGGATCATGCGAAACTCCAAGCAAAATAAAACACTCATTACAGTGACGCCCTTGCTCATGTAACCTTAGAGTAACTACTGCAAGGCAACTTTTCACCAAAAATCACTTTAGGACCTAGTCTACGCTAACAGTATTCGTTCTCGACGATATTGGCTTTTTGACACCCAGTGGAAGACTGATATTTTTCAGGAGAAACCTTCTCATTCCTTCTACAGTCATCTCATTTCTTATGCGAAAGTATACAAATTAAGTTTATACATACAAAAGAGCAAGCAAAGGTCACCTCGGACTATCCCTTTAATAGACCGCCAAGGAATTTCTTAGGCATTCTCAAACCTAAAAGCTATGTCTACATACTACACAATGAAAAGTAGGAGAGCCTACATCGGCCATAAATTACCTATTCTGCCTGTTAAAGGTATGGTAGATTCAAATTTCCACATCACATTGTGAAAATACACACTGGGACTGGACAGGTTTTCAGTTGCATTGCTTTAGGTTGGTGCAGTCAGTGTGCACCAACCATAATCTTGAAAGCCATTACTCTTGTTTTTTTTAACTTTGCTCATTATGTTATGTAAGCAAACCGTCTTCAAAGAAACATTCCAGTAGTTGTATTTTATACCAGTATTTGTATGGTACCTTTTAACAGCTTAGCATACTAATACTGCCAGGGAACATCTGCCAGGAAAGTTGCCATCCTCCCCTCCATAGTAATTGCCAGCAAAAACATCAAAAATGGGTCCAGTGGTCTGCAGAGTTGCAAACATAGTAGGATGTAGTAAGCTTTTTTTTATGGGGCAAAGTTTCCTTCAAAACATTTCAAAACAGCCCCTCTGGAGTAAATTATTCTAGATGGTATTAATTGCCAGTTTCTTAAAATCACAAAAGATTGTTCCATTCTCAATGACACCAGTGATCTTGGCAATTGTATGTAGTTTTATAATATGTTTTATCAGTGTGCATGTGTTAGTTAATGATGAATGTATTGTACCATGTCTTTTTTTCTTAGATACCCAAAGAGGGCACTCTCCCAGACTCTGAAGATGTTTTAGGTGATGAGGACTACAGACCTGTCAAGAAGAAAGTTCCCAGAGAAAATGTCTTTGGTGCTATTCCTGGTAATAGTTGTCATATTGTTTTTGACAAGGGCTGCACATGAACACTTGCCCAGTTGCCCTAGCTGTGGGTAGGAAATAAGAAATCATGAGGGCAAGGCCATTTTATGTTAGCTGTTAGGGCATATTTATGCATCTTCAAAGGGCACCAAGGCCAAACAGAATATTTTGTGTTATCTGGCTAATGTTTGGTTGCATTATGTTAGGACACGAAGCCAGTTGGCCTTTAAAAGTAGACCATTTTGAAGGGCACCACGGCCATTGCCAAAAATACGAAGGCCATGGCCTTCTGGGCCATTGTTCATTTCCAGCCTTGTAGCAGGGCAAGAGGGCAACTGGGCAAGTGAAAATCACACCAGCTACATAGGCAAGCTGTCTTTACCTCAACATGCCTGACTGGGCAATTGCCAGTTCTGATACAAAATTTGTTAAAAGAAAGGAGCCATTTACATGTACAGTGTTTTGTGTTAATAGTGAAATCAAAGAGGGGTATCCCACTTTAAGGATACTTTTGTGCTGGATGTTTTTAAGAGGAAATACTTGGTTTGCAGTGAACCAACATGACATATAACAAAAGTAGGTATAACCATTATCATAACATGCAGTCTCACAATAGACTGAAGCAATATCTTTATCCCCCTAAGTATTCTGCATTACAATGATGTTGCATCATTTGAAATTTTGAAAGGTTGGGCCAACAAACAACTGAGCAACAAATAACTGCATTTCTGTGTGTGAGAACCTTATTGCTTCGAAATGAAGCTACTATGCTGTCTTTCATTGAATTTTTATTCTGTATCTATCAGTGTTTGCACAGGGTCCAAAATTCGGAACCAGGTACCCGAAGTCAATTGTTGGTCGGGTACTCGGGTACCCGAAAATATAACTTCTGTTAGGCTACAAGTTTGTTGTAAAGTCATTATAAGAAATTTTGCTTTGCACGTTGATATAATATAACACCAACGTATCTTATGTATTGGCATGACAAGTGTTCTTAGGCATCTGCATGATAAGTTTTGCCAGGAAAAAGTAACATGTTAGGTGTTCTGTCACACGTGCAATCTATGTTAGTGAAACTTTGGATCCGGGTAGCAATTTCAGAACCAGGTCCTGACATTGTCGGTCGGGTACCCGGGTACCCGGTGCAAACACTAGTATCTATAAATTATGGTTTCAGAGATATGAAGATATCTCTAACATATTCACAATGCTTTCCTTACATGGTAGGTTTTCTTTGTAAAACTGGCTGGTTGACCCTGCTAAAAAGTCAGGAATATCCCACAGACAATTTTTTTCTTTGTGAGAAAATCCAAGTCAGCAGTGGAAATCTCAAATTGAGTTCCTTAGTATTGGCACAAGTCCTTCACTGAAAGTGAAAAAACTTAAAGTGTTGCCTGTGAAATACTCTAATGTTTCCTACTTTATTTATAAATTAGCAGACAGGTAGAATCTTCTGTATAATTTCAAATCTTAGATATAATCAGCATTGATTTGTGCCCCTCATTACAGGGCAAGTAAAAAATGTGAGGGCAAGTGAACTTTGGAAGTTTCTTTCATGACTGGGCAAGCTGTTTTAGAAGTTACAGGGAAATACTGTGTTAACATACTCTTTAGTATCATTTGGATTTTAGGTAATAATCCAATCAACTCGCAGGAACTCATCTTATAGAGTCTTGTTGTAATTATTCCCTTCCAATCGCTTATGTTCGCAGGGATAAGGTGGGATTCAGTGATGCTTGTCATTAAAACTCACTTGGACTTCTAAGGGTCCTTTTAATCTGGTTAATACTGCTTAAACCTGTTTGATAACTAAAGACGTTAGGTGTATGTGTTATTACTTGGTCTACACTTCATGGTGATATTTCTGCACGATAATCGCTGACAATGAACATCATTCATCTAGCAAAGCGGATCTACTTAAATGTTTGTGAGGGGTTTAGAAGATGAGAAAGTAGAAATTTGCAGGGCGTGTTGACAAAGATATAATAGCTTTGCATCTTAAAATGCGTGGCATTGACAACTTGTTAGAGACCGGTGTTCGCTAAATATCTTGCGGTATCTTTCTTCCCGGGGAGGGGAATTTCAGGGGCATCTGGAAGGGACTTTTTCTGGAGCATTACTTAAAAATGTCTGAGGCTTTTCACTTGACGTCAGCAGGTTTCAATTTAACATGCTGGCCGTCAGGGCTCCTGTGTAGAAAGCGTGTAATCTATACGCGTTTATCAAACCCCTCAAAACACTTAGAATGTCTGTCAATGCACATTTCATATTCCTCGCGGCACGCTGAACATTTTGCTGTTATTTTCGTTGAGTAGTCTTCCGAGATCGTCTGGCAGACCCCTCCCAACACCTCAAATGTCTGGCAAGGACCATTTTTATTCACCAAGGCACGCTGGATATTTTGCCTTGAGTTTCGTTAGGTAACCTTCCGTGGTCATCTAGCTTACTTCCCCCAGGGGACACATTAAGGGGTGTCTGGCAGACCCCTCCCAACACTTAAAACGTCTGGCAATGGCCATTTCTTATTCACTAAGGCACGCTGAATATTTTGCGGTAAGTTTCGTTTGGTAACCTTCCGAGGTCATCTAGCTTACTTCCCCGGGGGTCATCAACGGCGTCTGGCAGACCCCTCCCAACATTTAAAATGTCTGGCAACCCTCATTCAAAGATGTCGAGGATATGGCCTTTAATTACGGGTTGACTTCAGATGGTAACCTTCTTAGGTCATTTAGCCTACGGGGGGGGGGCTGAGGTCGGTGACCCCCATTTCTACACCCAACACCAGAAACCCGGCAGACGTCCAGTTCCTTGACTTGGAACCCATTCCAGACACAGTAATGAACATGAAAATTGGTAACCTCCCCAGGTAAGCTAATCCCTCTGGGCTCCCGGTCTATAATGACCACACCGGTCTCAACAAAGCATATTTCAAAGAGAGGCTACATAAACTGGTCCAATAGTAAGGTAATGATTGTGTAATACTTTTTAACCTATTCAGCTTGAACAGGCAGGATAGCTCTTACGATACAATACCTTTCTGATTATTGACTGAAGTTTAACAGTCGCATCTCCCAACGAGCAAAAGTCGTAGAGTTTACACGTCTTGTCGAAAGATAGCAAAACTTAGCAGCAGTTAGTCCTGGGTGGACCCACAAGAGGAAGGAATACAAAGACAGGGTATATCAAGAGTGTACTAACCGAACATCGAAAAAAAATATCTGATCATGGGAACATTATCATAATGTTGACATGTATCTGCCTTTCAGATCCCACTTTACTGACTTTCAGCCAATGAACTTCATAGTAGAAATGTACACAGGACTGGTTTCCTTAAATGAACTCGACTAACATTAATCAAGATTAATCTTGTTTCATTTACTAGCTAGAGTAGTGTAGTGTACATTATCGGCGCCCGGGGTAAAGTAATGGTTCCCTTCCCAACAAACACAGTACGTCCAAGAAACATTTTAAAAACGTAGCTTACGCATTAATACGTTTTCAGACTGTTTTAAAACGTTTTTTGACGTGCTGTGTTTGTAGGTTTGGCCTTTTCCCGACTCGTGTGGCCGATTTGGCACAACATGGATTCAGTACGGCATCATCTCACAATTTGGCATCCTCTTAACCTTTTCATATGTCTATCCCCTCGCCCTTCATTGTAAGTTATCTTACTGTGCGAGAAAATACGTTTTAATGTCGTTTTAGTTAGAGTGATAATTGCATAGAAATGTCCATATAGTATCAAGCTATTGTCAAATTGCGCGCTGAAGTAAGCTTTTCTCTGGATTTGCCAATCAATTGAGTTGGTAAAGAAAATCACTCGCGACAACTACTGTTCTATTTAGTGTGTACCCATCTGTAAGGTTCTGACTTTAAAAAGGTACTGAGAACATAAGGAAGATATTTATGGAAAGTGAAGAACTCAAATATTTTTCTTATTATAAGTTTCATTTGCAAATTAGGAATTACACCCCTTCCCCATGCCATCTTAAAAATCTACACGACCGACAAACATTCCAAAAGGTTAGTCTTCTTTATCCCAAATCGATCTGTGAAAGACAGGTTGCAAGTATCCTCAAAAATGGCTCGTGTTTTGTTGTTGTATACCTCTGGCCCTGGCCGACCATTCTGTTGCGCCCACCTCATCGTGAAATCCTGGATAGATCACTAAATTTTGTGTTGTTATCGTTGGAGTTTTCTTTTTTCTTATCCATGGTGACTTTAACTGAATTGCTTTGTTGTAAGAAAAAATTGTTGTAAAATTGGGCATGGTAAACCTCGGCTAGGAAATCAGACAGTGTTAAGTGGTTACCACAAGTAAAAAAAAAATGCAGGAATTGCTCCGTTATAACAGTTCAAGTCTAACGTTCAGACCATGTGGGGACAGGGTTCCAAGTTTCATGACCGCGTTCTACCACATAGGCCTCAATGGCTCAGTGGTCAGAGCATCCGCCTTGTATGCGGGAGGTCGCTGGTTCGAATCCTGCTTGAGGCTAAGTTTTCCATTCACAAATAAATATCCTCTTTCAGTATAAGGGAAGTGCTTTGTTAGAGGAAAAATTGGCCTAAGGTCTCTGTGCGACTATTTAATACAGCGTTGATTTGACTCTATCATATAAAGTCGCTACGTCACTCTACCTACTCAATACTACATGGGACGCGTTCCTATGACGTAACAATGGAAAGCTTAACTCGACAGTATTTAAGCTCAGTTGACCGCGTTCTACCACATAGGCCTCAATGGCTCAGTGGTCAGAGCATCCGCCTTGTATGCGGGAGGTCGCTGGTTCGAATCCTGCTTGAGGCTAAGTTTTCCATTCACAAATAAATATCCTCTTTCAGTATAAGGCAAGTGCTTTGTTAGAGGAAAAATGGCCTAAGGTCTCTATGTGACTATTTAATACAGCGTTGATTTGACTCATATATATATAAATATATATATAAATATATATATATATATATATATATATATATATATATATATATATATATCACATACCCCATGAGCACTCAAGAAATCAAGTCCACTTGTAATGTCCATTGTATAGGACACAAATATATGGAGAGTTGCTTCATTGATGATTTCATTATGGGCAGGCAACTCGAAAGATTTAAGGTTGTCCCGCAAAGTACCATTAGTTAAGTAGTCCTGGACCAGAAATACATTCTCTAAAATAAGCAAAATATATATATAAAGTGTTATAAATACACAAAATTATCCAGTGTTGCTTGATCAATTGGTAACATGAAAGGGCACTGCTTTGAACGTAATAAGTAACCAGAAACTACTTTAGTAATCTTTTCAAGTAGTGCAACCACTGTTGCATTTTGGTTGCAAAATCTGAGGGTATAGATCAATCTTAAGTTACATTCAGTGCGGTACACCGTGTTTGCCATTTGCAAAATTGAAACCATGGGAGCAAAGATCCGCACCAATTTTCATTAAACAGCCTTTTGGCACGACCGTTGTAACGATCGTCAATGAAAATCACAATCGTAATTTTAGATAGGCCGATTCAATAAGCTCCACTGAAATAAATCCTGAGGGGCCAACTGAATTAATTTTGAGAGAGTTTAATATATGACTTACTCCCAAGCATTTTTGTCAAGGAGACGGATACCTTTCGACCCTCTTAATTTTTTGCCCAAGACCGTAATATTTAGCCCGATCGATCATGAAAGGCTTTGCTCACATCTATTGCTATATGCATCCTTTGTGTTTATTGAGACATTCTTAGGCGCACTCAAGTAAAAGTATGCGTATAAAAAATCAGCCTGAAGACATTTAAATTAAAGCACTAAATTCGGATATCTCCGTGTACCCTTCAAGGTTCAACCAGTTCTCTAAAACCAGTCTAGCCATCTAGCCCATAGCAGCATGAAACCGGGACCGAACACTTTACTTCACTATACAGTTTGGTAAAGAATGATACAATTCGGTGCACCTTTTCTAATTCTAGTAACAAATTTTACAAGTTCAAAGTAAGCGTCTCTATTGATAACTTATGATTCTTTTCGACTTTAATGGGACGTTTGAAGATGGCTATATCCCTAGGAAAATAATGTTATTTGCTTTAGTTATTGCTTTGATATTGCGGTAGTGAATAACTTTTTCATACGGCATTCCCTCGTTTACATTTCCTTTTATTCATGAAACTTCACTTCATGATGCATTTTTCCAAGCCTTCTTGGAACATAAGTTATCACCTTTAGGTGTCTGATGGGGGTGGCGTATGAGATGAGTATAAGTGTGTGGAAAGGAAAAAAATATAATTTTGAGATTCCCTTCATGGAACCTTCAGATTATCTGGTTCATACTGTATTTTCTCAATCCTAGAAAAAGACTTAAACTTGAAACATTTTAATGCCGAAACTGTTATAAAACTGCAAGTCTTGTAAATAAATTACAATTAGCTTAACAATGTTATTTCCAAGGGAAACCTAAAGTTTGTATTCCATCCACATATTCCCCAATCTTACTAGATTTGGGGTGACTTTGAATTTGCATTCCAAGTTTCAGCCCTCCGCATGACCATTGGCGATGCCTACAGCACTATCATTAAACGTAAATAACTGGTGCTCCGAAAGTTGAAGGCAGACTTGTGGTACTTAAGTACGCACTCGTATTCGTTCTGGAGCTCATTTGGTCTTTACTCGTACCCGTACAAGTACTCATGATTTTGTACGCGATTTTCCCTAATCAGGGAATTTGAAATCAAGTACTCCTACTGAGGATTCTGTACTCGTACCGGGGATGTGTACTTATGAGTACAGAATTCCCAGTCCAGTATAGTAATATTTGTATCTTCATTGATCCTTTTCTAATTGAATAGAACTTCTTACTTAAAGCTTTCTGATCAACCCCGACTCTATCTTAAAATCTCACAACATAGAAAATAAACTGTGCTGCTGTGGGGACCAGCAACATGCCAAGATGATCCCACAGAACTGATGGTCGTAAGAGTTGGCAATGTGCAGGGAAAGTCTGGCAACGAATTGGGAAATATGGCCTTCACTGCCTCTTTTTTATGGACTTCTCAAGGTTGACTGGTACTGTGTATATTATGACGCAGGGGTTTTTTCAAAAGAACACCTTAGTTTGTCAATAATATTATCAAAAAATCACATTCTATGGAAAATTTACACGTTCCTCGATCTAAATTTGTCAAATTGTAGCCCCCAAGACGTTATAAATGATAGACAAACAGTGAGCAATAAATCACAGTAACTTAACACCTGTTTGCAGCTATTAAACTTACTCCCTGCCGTCAAGAGAGTTGGCACCACAGAATTCTGTGGCTGGGAAAAGCTTGGTATATAAAATGGAACATTGAAAAAAAATCTCGGTCAATAAATCTCAAGTGAAGGAGTAGGTGCAGGTAGAGAACACCCAGGTATGGTACCATCGGGGAGCCGGGGGGGCATGGCCCCCCGTCGGGGAAATTTACCAGTTTCGTCAGGGAGCCTTAATCAGTACGATAAAATATGAAGTCTCAACGACCTTCAGTCGCCTCGACGATTTGCTTGATTTTGCTCATAGGAAGGGCAGATTCTTCAATAAAGACCCCAAATTTTCTAATTTTCCTTAAAAAAAAACCCGAATTTTTCAATTTTCTTCCATAACAATCCAAATTTTTCAAAATAATTTTCTTCAATAAAACTCCCAAATTTTCAAGTTTTTTGTAAGTAAAGTTAAAAAAGTTCGGGTGCTTTGGGCGCCAAAAATTTTGCGTTTTTAGTCCTTTTGGTCTTTGTCGGGGCTTCGAGCTGCTTCCCCCCGTCGGGGAGCTTGGCAAATCCTGGCGCCACCCCTGAGAGCACCTGGTTTATGAGTTCTGCTTTATGACTAGTTACATTTTAGGCTGACGAGTATTTTTTTGCTTTGTACAGCTGTGTCTTCTGTGGGATCAACTTCTCATGAACAAAGGATTAAAAAGCAACTTTTCTTCGTACGAACTGAAGTTATTACTACACTTTCAATCTACTTGACTGTTAGGAGACTCAATAAACTTATCATCCCACTTAAGAGTATCATCTCCTTTTGTGTAAATTTTCTTGGGCACCTTATTAACTTAAAAAAGAAAAATCTGTCCTTGGTGAAGTTTACAACTCTAGTGTTCAAAACCACCTTCGATCAGTAACGAAGTCAGACTACCTCTCAAAACTTAATGACCTAGCTGACATTACTTTTAGGTGTTTCCAAATGTGCTCTTCCCATAACAAATTTTTACGACTGTCATAGTTATTATGGAGAGCAGTAAATTAGGCCTGAGAAGCAAGCTGAAGCTAAAATGACCAGTGTTGGAATACCCCACCTGGATAAATACTAAAATCTGTAAGAGCTGACAACCCCAGGAAGGAATGGACCAATGTTCAAAACATAAGCCTGTATAATCAGTTTTCGTAAAAGCCTAGAATCACTCTTAGGTAGTCCGTCTCTTTAACTGGTAAATGTTAACCTTTTTTTCTTCCACTGTACTTGAAAACCTGGCTTTGTTTTTGCAGTAGACTGCAGTTTACTCTCAATATGTTCTCAGAGAAGGTAACTTTGAAATAAAGCACTTTAACAGTGGGTTTATCACACAGCTGGACTTACTACTCTTTACTTCTCAAGTAGCACCCCGTTTATCATGTCCCCCGGTGACGTTACAAGTTTTCACAATAAAGCTTCTATAAATAATGATCTCCATAGTAGAAATTTTCAATTCTTGCAAGTATAGTCATTTGGTTTCAGACCCCAAGTTAATATTTCTGCTTAAGATCAGAAAAACTGAAGAAAGGAAAGCATATCAGCATATTGCATTACAAATATTCATAATTATACCACAGGCATTCATTGCATTCACCCGAATGAGCAGTCACAAATGTCCTTTTTTGTACAAAGTGTTATATTGATGGTGGTAAAAGTTTTGCATTTTTATTTCTAGGTTAATAGGTGTCTAATCAGAAAAACAGTTACCTTGAAGACAATTGTATGTTACTGTTGTTATGTTACTCCAACCCCAAATTCTACTCAGAAATGTATCCATACTCCTACTCCTACTCCTACTCTAGTATATATCCTGTACTCGTATTCGTACTTATAACTGATACTGGTAAAGAGTTTGAAGATCAAGCACTCATACTCGCACTCTTTTTCCCATGGCCTTGTGCTCGTACTCATACTTGTACTCGTACAAGTACTAGAAATTGGAACTTTCAATGCAAGTCTGGTTAAAGTTCATGGGTTCTCTGTTCATTCTTAATGCAACACACGTCCGTTTCTGAAGTAGGAACCAACTTTTCGTCTGATCTTTGCCTAAACTGCTCTTTTCATGCACGTTGTGCGACTGAATCTTCTCTTGAAAGTCGATTGCTGTTTAATACGGGCTTTATAGGGTCTTCATCCTACTTGGGTATGTCTAAGGGGAATCAATTTGAGCATATAACATTTCGGATCACATAACCAAGCAGAATGTTGCATTTACATACATGAAAGTTCCATCCACACTTTACTCTTCTGCTCCCTTCGGGGGCACGTGTAGCGTGCGCTTTCTCATGTCATTGTCAAGAACCTACTGGCCATTCACGGTTTCTTAGGCTCCCTGCTAACCACTCAGATTAGTCGGTTAATTGTTGGATGTAAAACTGCATTATGATAAAAGTTTGATCGTCATTGACTGCTGGGTGTTGAACGCATAGTCAATGCTATTTGCCACTCTTAAAAGGAAAGATTTGTGTTCTTAATAGTTCATCAGGGCAGGTTCGATATCGGCCAGTTTAGTTGCACCTATTAAGTAACAAGGTTTGGACCGAACGTGTAGTGTATTTGAATGCTTTCTTTGCAATTCCCAATTTGCCGATTTGGGAAGTGTTATTTTGAGAATAAGCAGATTTGTGACGAAGTAATTTTTTACTCTGGCGGTAAAAGTAGTCCTGAGGACTTCACTTGTGACACGATATTTGCAAAATGAACCAATCAGTCCTTCCTTGTAACATGTGACGTATCATATGATACAGATACGCATAGGCGTAGAAGGCGGGGGGATGCAGCCCCCTTCCCCCAACCAAATATTTCTGGGAAAATTCGGGTAATATGCTGAAAATTTTTCGGGCACCTACTGAAAGAAAAATAACGCAATGAAGTAGCTAAGGCCACATAAAAAAATAACGTGATTCTCATCACTGACATCCAGGGTTGTTTGGTTTAAACCGGGCAGTTTTGACCACCTATTACCGGTCAAGACTGGTCAAAACCCCTTCAGTGTTTAAATCAAGTCAATTTAAATTGAATTTAAAGAAAAACATGCCAGTTACTCATGTGCCAAATAGTTGATTCAATTTGACAAAGATTCAGAAGACAAATTAGTCCCATGGGGGCTATTGAAGGCTTCTCTCTTATTTGCCCCTTCAGTCTCAAAAGTCAAAACATCTAAAAATCAACACTCTTGCTGTCTTGCAGTTGTAAAATTATTTCATTGGCTTGATACAGTTACACTACAAACTCTGACACATGATTCTTTATATGAACTAAAATCAAATTTATTCTTCATGGTGCCTATTTTGAACTGAAAATAATGAAAAAGCAAACACAAGAATAACCCCATTAAGAATACATTCCCTTTTACCCACTCAATTACATGAAACATAGAAAGTATCAACTGTCCCAATATGGATAGCCAAATCACTGGACGTGCAAGGCGCAATGCCCAATGTAATTTTTTGACACTGTCAAACTCAAATGGAACAAATCTACTACTGATTCAATTACTGAACTTTCTTTCACTACATTTGGAAAATCAAGCTCACACCTGTGTTTATTAGCTACATAGCCATTGCTTTTCATCAACAGACGCCTGATTTTGATTATGGATTGTATACACAAGTATACACCATGTGCCTAGGTCAAAATTAAAAATTTCATCCTACTTTTTGGGAAAAATTGGCAACGAGGGCACTCTCCTTTATTATTTTTTCTGTAACAGCCCAAAATGCTGTTCGTTTCTAAAGGAGCAGATTTTCAAGCATGCATTTTTCTAAGTTGAATCAGTTATTTTTATCTGAAAAATACAATAAATTAATAGGTACATGATGAAAAACCTTGCTTTTTTCGGGAGGTGACGAGAAGCTACTTTTTTTTACTTTATTACCTGAAACACCTGAACCAGAGCTGTAATGAACAAATACCACAACAAATTGCTTGCAATACAAAAAGTCAAAACAAATTAGCTCCATTCACATACAACACAATCAATTATAAGAATGACGAACAATTTACAGCACGTGCAAAATGTCAAGTGAACTCCACATCATGGCCAAGCAACAATCTGAGTATATCCAGTCCAGTATAGTTTATATCATGTGATTTTCCAGTTTTCAGTCTTTAGATCAAGTACGTAGAATATGTAGATATTTTGAAAAGTAAAATGTCCCGTATCAGACTCATGTAACAACTGCTATATAATCAATAAATCTAGATGGTCCAAGGGCTGTGACCTAAAATATTTTGTCTAACAGAAGGTTTATGGGTTTTTACCAGTTTTGACCGGTTTAAACCTAGTTTTGACCGGTTTAAACCAGGTTTAAACCGCTTTGTGGTCAAAACCGGTTTTGACCACTTATGTAACAACCCTGCTGACATCTGAAAACATCCGTCGCCCGGTCCTTTTCCATTTTTTTTTATTTTTTGATTTTTTGGTACAAATTAATTTTCAGTGTGTTCCTCCTGGGCCCTATTTTATACTAAACATCGTGTCCCCAGCGTGTTCTTGTCAATTAAGTCGGCTTAGTCGGTTGGAAGTACGGGAGGAACGTTGATTGTGGGTTTTGGTGGAGTGATATGAGTCAATATATAAATGCAAAAACCGTCAGAAACGATGTCAGAGATCAGATTTTCTTCAAAAAATGCACATGGAAACGATTACGTCGGCCCGGGAGGTTTTTATTTATTAATAAAAATAAAAAAAATCACCCGGTGTCCAAAATCAGCCCGACCGGTAATGAGAATCAAGTTGCTTTTTTTATGAGGCCTTAAGGTAATCAATAGTTTAAAAAAAAACTTTCTTGGTAATTAAGTTCTGATTCGAATTGCACATACATATTCGTTATTAATTCACCAGTGTGTTTTTAAAGGTTAAACTTATATTATGATTAGCAGTGTTGTATTTAGGGTGGCCACTGGGCCATGCTCCCCTCAATTCTGCCGATTTTTAGTACCTAAAATAGGTAAAATTTTTAACACAAATCTCACTTCAAAGGTAGCATACGTGGCACCAGATTGCATGTAAGGACACTTAATTTTTCAAAAAATTTTCAAACGGGAGGGGGACACACCCTCCCCTTAGACCCTTCCCCAGGCCAGCGATCACATAACGTAATGCATGCTCCCACCCCCCATGAGAGAAATTATGGCTGCGCCACTGATTATTATCCCTGTTACTGTAACGACTTCCCTAAAATGAAAATCAATATGGAAGGTAGTAACGCGTCAGTGTAATTGGCATGCGGTGTAATAAACCGATGCATGTTAGTCAGTCGGTAAGTCAGAGCCAATCTTCCCTGAGACCCTCAGCTACAGAGTGCAACATTGCAACAACAGCCCATGGTAAACACCCCAGGAAGAATCCCATGTAACCGTGGGAGATACAACACATGCCCAGTAGTTGGCAAGAACACCCTCCTCAACATTTTGGGTTCTAAGTGCAACAGCTTTAATGTTAACCAGTACTTGGTAAGTCCAGATGACTTTTTCACAATAAAGTCCTTCTGAACTGGTCCAGGATGTCCAGTTGAACTAGTAACAATAAAGTTCAATTGAACTGGCACAGTGAAGTCCAGTTGAACTAATAAAATAAAGTCTAGTTAAACTGGTCAGTAAAGTCCAATTAATCTGATCATAACATTAATAGTCCAATTGAATTGATGCAATAAAATCCAATTGAACTGGCCAGTAAACGCCCAGTTGAACTGATAACAACAAAGTCCGCGACTGAACTGATTCAGAAAAGTACAGTACATTTGTGCACAATAAAATCCTATTGAACTTGTCTCGTAAAGTTCAGTTCACCTAATCAAAATATGGTCCTATTGGACTGGTCCAGTAAGTCTAGTTGCACTTACCATAATCAAGTCCAATTAAACTGGTCCTGTATCGTCCAGTTGAACTGATCACAATAAAATTCACTTAATGTGCTTAGTCCAGGAAAGTCCATTTGAACGGGTCTAGAAAGGTTCAGTTGACTAGATCAAGATGTAGTAATCGCACCGCTTAGCCTAAAAGTTAGCCTAAAAGAACTAGTGTAGTGCTAGCATAACAGGGACAGTGTAGTGAGCAAGGTTAGGCTAGGCTTCAAAACACAAGCACATGATGAGACTGTTACACCTTTATATTCTAACATGTCTTTGTTCCGTCGTCTCTATTTCCAACAAGTCTACATTGAGGTCAGTGATAGAATAAGGGTATAGGTTCTAACCTTACCCTTATTTTTAACTTCGGACGAGAGATCAGTCTCCGCCCAGCTGAAAATTCCAGTTGAGTCCAGTTTAAATTTGAATTGGACGTGCCAGTTGAACCCATCTAGAAGAATCCCATTGAATTCAACTGTTTTACCTAACTTGAATGATCAAGCTAGAATACATTTTATGAGATCAGACCTTTTGTAGAATTTTTTGCCACTTTTTTTCAAATTTATTCCCAAAACGTGCAAATTACACACTCTAACCGTTTATAACAACATTGCCCTTTATTGAATTGCTTTTAACATTTTTGGTTTGATACAGTGGCGTAGCTAGAGGGGGCAGGGGGCGTCTCCCCCTCACAAAGCCTCCGAAGACCTCTGTCGGAAATTTCTAGTCTCTGTCGGAAATAAATTAAAGCAATTCATTTGAAACACACAACACTTCGTATGTTTTTAAGCAGAATTACACATCGAAATGGTTACCGACAAAGCCGGGAAGTGTCATTTAAGGCAATCTCGGAGTTATTTTTATCTATTTTGTTTCCGTGCGCTACACGCCAGATGATGGTGGCGCTACGCTTAGATAGTACATCATTACTCCAAGATAATAATCGTCGGAAATTTTTTGCTCCACCCCCCCCCCCCCACAAAAACATCTAGCTACGCCACTGGTTTGATAACTATCTTTAAATCCTTACATGAGCTAATACATGTGCCCTGAAACATGTCTGTACTACATATATTTGGATTTCACGCAATATTGTTCCCTGGATGTTTTTGACCTTTTTTTCAAATGCATTTTTGAAGTAATCCATTACATCTGAATTACCCTTCTTCAGGTCGTACATGTGGTATAAACTTTCAAGAGTGTTCATTAATTCAGGAGACTTATTGCAATATACCAGGTGACTATCCAACTGTACATGTCCAATTTCCAGAACAGTCCAGTTGAGTAAGTCCAGTTGGGTTCAGTTGAACTGGACTGAGCTGGACTAGACAAACTTGACTTTTCAACTGGACGTGCCCATTGTCCAGCACAGTCCAGTTAAAGTGGTGCCAGTTCAGCATATATATATATATATATATATATATATATATATATATATATATATATATATATATATATATATATATGGAGCTTTAGAAAGAATTCATCCTGAGAATTAACCCGAGCGAATACCATCTCCCTCGGAAAATCCTGGTTAAGCGCCTGCAAATAGGGTTAGACAAAAAGAAATACTACTAGAGAACTTGCGTTTTCTCAGAAATGGAGTGGCGACCCACCGATTAGGACGTGGCTATTCGGTAGCTATGACAATATACCTACCGAACATACATTAAATTCTACGATATAAGATCGACAAATTTGCAAGGGGAATCAAAAGCTCATTCGCCACTGACAATGTAATACATACAACGAGCGAATTGCATTGTGGGTAAAAAAGGTAATACGGCGTCTCCCATGAACAATTTCTCTCCTGATCGGGAGAAAACTAGATTTTCCCAAACAGGTGAATCTCCTGGGCTGTCAAACAGTGTTTAATTTCAGACGTTTCTTCTTCGTTTTAGTCTTCTCGCTTGTAACACAGATCAGTTTAAACTGGACATGCTATGTGTATTGGGTACGCTTAAGCACTGTTACGGTCTGGCTTAGCCAAGCAATGTAACCTCCCTCTTTCGCAACACCGTGGACAGACTTTGCGGCAAATGTGCATACCTACAAGTAGTTGCCATGTGGACCTATGTATTTGGGCCTGGCCGATTTTCATGGATTTGAACCCATGTGACGTCAAGAGAATTACTTATCAAAGTACGATTACCAATACGTGGAGTCAGTTGAAATATAAATCAAAGGAAACCAGGGCCTGGGCATGTAAAAGTCCTACTTCTGGTCAACTAAAATAACCTTACTGTAGTTGCACAGAAGTAGGGCTTGTCATTTATCTCATTTCCGACGTGTTTATATCTACAATTTAATAGATCCCCCCAAAAAAGAATGGTTAGATACTTTTACATCAGTCTGGAAAGAACATACATTTTTCGTCAGTGGGGAAGGCATATATAGCAAACGTATATGTGTCGCAACACTACAAGAAGACTTATGGTGGCTTCAGGCCTTTTAGTGTCACGTGTGCATTAGCATACGAAATATCCATAAAGCTACGTCTTTATAGCAAACTGTTATTTACAAGCATGGGCGTCCGGGGGGAGCAAGGGGGACACTTGTCCCCCCCCCCCAAAAAAAAAAATCAAAAGCTTGAAAAAATGAAGAAAAAATAAAGAAAAAAAAGAAGGAAATATAATATAAAAATTTCTTTACAGTTAACTAAGTGTGAATTTCTACTCTCAAAACAGGAATTGAATAAAAATATCAACACTCAGGTCTCAGCCCCCCCCCCCCCCCAGCATATTTTTTGGTATTTTTGAAAGTTTATATTTACGATATTGCTAGTGTTTACCCTTTTTATATGCGGTAAATAGGCCTTGGCAGTGCCATTTCCAGCGATGTGGGAAGTATTTGGGGCCAAAATTTTCTTGCTCTCCCCGCCAGCCCATGGTGGCGCGGAGCGCTGAGAGTTTACCTATGGGCTTCGCCTCCCCCCCCCCCCCTTGAAAAATTCCTGGCTACGCCTTTGGTGTTTCAGCATGTTTTCAAGTTGGAAAGTAAAAGTTTCCTGAATATTCTACAAGGTCGGAAAAGTTAAAGTGGACCTAAAGTCTAGAATTACAAGAATATATATTTTAGAGGTTGAAAAACGAATTCCATTCATCCAACTCCCATCTTCATAGCTTATTCCGTTGCTGAGATATACAATGTTGAAATTTATTCACTTAAATTGAAAAAGTCGATTGCGCAATAATTTGTGATGCCCTTCTTGTACAACTCACATTACTTGCTTTTGTTTCCTTATGAAATTAATATGTTTATATGACCTTAAAACATTTACTGTTAGCTTGCATAGCATGTTGTGGGAAGAGGGCTTTTATAGCCAAGTCACCATATAACATCAAGAAAAAGATCATATTTTGGCACAAGGTACAGTGGCTTTCGAAAAAACAAAGAAAAACAAAGATTGTAATTTGAGTAGAACAAAAATGACATCACAAATTATTGCGAAATCTACCATTTCAAATTGAGTGAATAAGCTTAAACATTTTATATCTCAGCTCAGGAATGTCCTGTGAAGATGGGAGTTGGACCATCTGGATGCATTTTTCAAGCTTTGTAACATATATTTTTGAAATTTTAGACTTTAGGTACACTTTAAAGGAATTTTATTTTCAAGCACTACTAGTGCAAGCGCCTTTAAATAAGATAATGTAGTATTGTAAAAACATGAAATGACAACACAAAATTCTGTCGGATATTACATAGGGCTGTGGGCGTTGGGACCATACCGTAGGGCCCCTGGTGGGGTCCAGGGACAAGGTTCCAGTGAGATTTCCGGAGAGAAACCCACAGAAGCTCTACGGTATTTACAAAATTGTGACCACTAGACTGAAGTTAATGGCACTGAATGCACACTAAACAGGTCACAAAAATAAAAATTGCAATTTGATCATTTTTGTTAGCCTTATTCGCAATAACGATTTAATGATTCGGGGGTGGGGTGAGTGGATTATGTTAAAGTTTGTAATGGACGAGTAAATCCACTCATACTGCCCAGTAGGAATTAATGTTGAGACAACTACCGTCCAGGTATATTAATGAAGAGAAGCCTTTACATGAGAACATCGAAGGTACATATACGGCTACGGATACCGGTCTAGCCTGAAAAACGTGGCAGAAGAAGCCCGTGACTGTGGTTCATCGGGTGTTCGGTACCTTAAAATTATAATTGCGACATACTTTTTCTGACTTTTCTTCAGCAATGAATGAAAAAATGGTGGTTAGTGCCCGTTGAAACCACTCTTGGTGCGCGCACGAAGCGAGCAGAAAATTCTAGAACTATAAGTATCTATGAAAATTTCGTGGGAAATGCTTTGGCGGTATCACTACTTCATGATCCCTGACGTGGTGCTTTGCTCCGCCTGGCGAGGACCCAGGAGTGTCAGCTTGCCCCTGTAAATTTTAAAACATCGGTATTTAAAATAAATGGACGTTAGTCTATGAGAGTGAAGCTATTTATTTATCCTCCTATTTATTGGATACCCATGGAAAAGGCAACGAAAGTCGCTCTTGTTATGTCATCGCTCCCAGAGGAGGATGAGATATTTGAGGTTTCTTTATCTGGTGGGCTGTATACGGCAATGCCAGGTGAAATAGCGACGGCTGTCATGGTAAGGGTAAATTTTCCCAAGTTACTACCCCCAGGGCGATTGGAAGTCCATAAGTGCGGATGTGTGTATTTGGGTGCGTGTGTCCAAGTCTGGTTTGTTAATATCTCCTAAACGGTGAAGCTGATTTGCTTCAAACTTGATGGGAAGGTACCCTAGGTAAAACCCTTGTGCAAAATCTACTACCGAAAGTAAAAGTCAAAGATCCGAGGTCGAAGGTCAAAGGTCGAAGGACAAATTGTGTAGAAATAGTCTCTTGGTAACAATTCCAGTAGGAAGCATTGCACGTACATGAACCTTCACATGCATGATAGGGATGACTAGTTCTGTCAAAATATGCGGTTTGCATGGCAACCGAGGCCAACGGACAGGTGAAAGAAGGTCAAGTGTACATTTTGTTCTTTCAAAAACTGCGACTAAACGGCCCGACAGATTCTTCCAAACTTAGTGCGAAGGTACCCTAGGGTAAAAAAAATGTGTCCACAAACCCGGAGATAAAACCCGAAGATCAGAGTTCGAAGGTCGAATTGTGTAAAAGTCGTTTTAGCTAAAATTCCAAGAGGAAACATTGCTTTGACAGAAAACTGGAAATGTATAATAGGGCCTGGGGTCACGTTCTACAAAAAATTGTGGTTGCCATGGGCAACTGAGGTCAAAGATTACGTGACAGAAGGTCAGATGTACGATTTTTGTTTCAAAAAGTTATGCTAGTCGGCTGGACCGATTTTCTTCAAACATGGTGGGAGCGTACTCCAGAGTGAAAAATTGTGCCTCATAAAAACCTCAGAATTGAAGGTTAAAGGTCGGAAGTTAGGTCTAAAAGTCAGAGGCCAAAGGTCTAATTGTGTAAGAAATCGTTATCTTGCTAAAGTTGTAAGAGGAAACATTGCCCTGACAACTAATTAGGGATGACAAGTTCTGACAATTGCTGCCATAAGATATTGCACGTTGTCAACCGTGATAAAACGTCACATGACAGAGGGCAAAATATGTATTTGGAGTTCAAAAACGGCTTGTAGTCAGCTGGACCGATTTTCTTCAAGTCTGGTGTCCCAAAAGTGGGAAACTATGTCTGGTAAAACCCAGTAGTAAAGGCCAAAGTTGTAGAAATGTTTTTCCATATGTATAATGTTCATAAGTTGAAACAATAACTGGTCAATAGTCTGTCCAATTTATACAAATAAATGCGGGCCAAGCGCTCCGCAAAATGTGTATTTTGAGAACAATTTGTGAAAATAAAGCCGCATTGACCAAAAGAGTGACAGTTGATCCTCGTGTCCATGTCGATAAATAAACAGTATGTTTGTGCATACATAATTTTTTAGTACCCAAATCTCATGGGGGAACACTTGGACAAAACCTACGTTTGGGAGCACGAGCTCCCCTCCTACCTACACCCCTTGACGACGCAACTGTCCATGAACTCTAGAGTAATGAACTTAACCCTCAATTATTAGTCTGTGAATGCTCTTATGGATGATTTACAGAATTTCCTACTGGCA
This sequence comes from Holothuria leucospilota, assembly GCA_029531755.1. Taxonomy (NCBI): domain Eukaryota; kingdom Metazoa; phylum Echinodermata; class Holothuroidea; order Aspidochirotida; family Holothuriidae; genus Holothuria; species Holothuria leucospilota. The sequence goes on from CM055970.1 coordinate 55,094,192, forward strand.
TTTTAGTGAGGTCAAAGAGTTCACAAGTGTACGAAACGTACCTTTGACCTAGATTTGACCTCGTTTTTTATATTGACAGTAACGGCGTTTTCTTACGACATGGAACAAGTTGATTGCAACTCTCAACTCTTTTCATTACGATGTTCAACGCTTCGTCAAATGCATAGAGATTATTGATCTATACATGCAAATACGAAATTCATTAACTTTAGATAAGAGTGAATGTTATTATAGGTACTCAAAATAACTCGAATTGATGCATCTGGTCCACTGATTTCTTTCTAAGAATCGATTGCCACTTCCTGCCTGTAAAAATGGTTTTCCCAATAGTTCCTTCATCGGTTGATATCTCATTTGACACAGGTCCTTCACAAGTGAAAACACTGGAAAGACTATGGCCTAAACTTGTTTAAAGATATGTAATAGGTCAAAATAGGTTAAATGTACTGGTTTAGTGTAAATAATTACACTTTTAAATTGTTTATTCATGACTTAGGTCAAAAGTCAAATTTTGTAGCCTTTGACCTCTACTGATCTCATTAGGTACATGACTAACAAAACCTATCAATAAAAAGACAACTTAAAGGCCAATAATTTGACGGGTTGATCATATCATAATCAGGTTTCTCGATGCCAATTAAAGCCATTTGGCTTTTCCCTATATTGTCCGAACTCACCTAAAGATACGCACACACCCAAATTTTCTGCTCATACACACATTAGGGAATCATCGAAAAAATGGTGGCACTAATGACCTTTTCAGGTGGCACTTGCGTTTATCTCAAGTTTTATTAAATATTATATCACCGTTGGTAAAAAAAATGTGGCACTTTAATCAACGAATAGGCTTACCACCCGGTGGATCGGAAGACACTTGGGGTTGGAAAGTTTTTGCGGGAAGACCAGACGCTATTAGAATACTTTTTTGAGTTATTGAAATTGAGATAAATATAAAACACTTTGTTAAAGGAATAGCATATAATGCAATGTGATCATGCAGTGCTGTACATGAGGCTATCCGGCAAGCGTATCTGGTAAATTTAGCTACAAAGGGAGGTCGTGAGTGCCTCTCCTCCTTCCCCCTCCCCCACCTTTTCCCTGCACTGCTAAATTTAATTCTTAGCATTTACCATTTTGTTAATTCATTTGGGTGACCGGGTGGGAAATAACATGGTTACAAGGGTATAAATATAGTCTGAATTCATAATGAAGGATCAAAAGCGAATGACAGTAACTAACATAAACCGTCTTCGGCCCTGCCAACTAAAATTTTACCTACTAAATGTTTTGTACTGGCTAGAATAGAGGCTTAATCAAACCTAGCTAATCATTCTATTTTGCAAAGATATTTTCAGGGATGTTTCATTATAGGATGTTATTTTGAATTGGAACTATTCTGTATCCACAAAAGTACATACGGGGGAGGTTATAACACGGTGTTGGGACTGGGTACTCAAGGCGTGTGTGGGTCTGTTTGTAAGATGTCCGGACCACCCAATGGCCAGTTTGGGCACAAACACGACCACCCGTGTACAAGACGCATCAAACAGTCGTACTCAGACCAACCGAGACCAAACCAACATCAGATGGTTGATTAACCAAACTTCTGAAACCGACAAATCTCTGAAACCACCCGGGACAAAATCTAAAAATCCGAAGTAAACTTTCATAGAAAAACAAGTTTGGGGCCTTTGTTCGATAAGATCTCCATTGCAGGCAGATTGAGAGAAGGAAGATGAAGGATTGATGAGAAGGATTGAAGTGGACTTCTAACAGCGTTAGTTCCGGTACACATAGACTAAAACCTGCACGTTTTGTGAATTATAGTACAGTGGAGCTGGGAATTGTGCATTGGACAAAAGGCATTAAATTTACACCAATTGAATCGCTGGTTTGTGTCTTTCGTTTGACTGTTGAGGAGTTTCATATACTTGCGACTGAAAAATCCACCGAAAGGGATTTTTCCGGAATAGGCGGGGACCTTAGTTGGACTGTAGAAGGATTCTTAAATATGGTAAAACCAAAAGTGTTAAATCACTGAAATGTCTCCGAAAGGTTAGTGGGCTAGGAATGCTTTCTGTGGGCGATTCCCATAGGCACTAAATGCTTAGCTCCAAATAGTAGGTCTGATGAGAAGCATATGTTGGGACTAGGAAAAAATTACTTTTTCAGAAAAGTCCAAATGGGTGAAAACCAAACGTTATATACTCCTTAGAGGGGCTCTCCCCCAAAGGACATGTGCGCCCTGATGGGACAAGACATCTCCGCCAAAAGTTCCTTTTAAAAAAGGTATCTAACACATCGGGCCTTTTCAGAGTAGCTGAATGTAACAGGTACCACGGATGAGAAAGGTCTAACTTTGTGTCATAGATTAAGGACGATAGTTAGTCTCATCTTTTCAATAAGTATTAAAATATGTAGTGTAGCCAGACATGGTGGTGTGGGGGCACTGCAAATGATAAGGTAAAATCTCATCATATCGCGTAAAGCTGCTTTCACACCAAATCGAAATCGGCTGCGTTTTGCGGGCTGGAGCCGCAAAGCAAATGGCTTGAACATATTTGTATGGAACCATTTACACAGAAATCGCATTGTGAGAAAAACGGTTCTGTGTGAACGGTTCCATGGAAATACGTACAAGCTATTTGCTTTGCAACTCCCGCCCACAAAACGCATCAGATTTTGGTTTTGGTGTTAACGCACCTTTAGTCATTGTAACTACGCACAACTGGTAAAGACTTTTTACAAGAGCAAGAATTATAAACACTACGCTGGTATGGCTCGAGGGTGTAGTGTGGAAAATCTTATAAAATAGCAAAAGGAGACGAAAGCTTCTACAGATTAGGCTTACACCTATAAGGCGATATTTGAAGACATTTCCCTTTAGTTTCTTTGTAAAAACATTTCATGGCATCCAAACGCAGGCTCAACTGGATCTTTTTTAACACATATTTTACAGGGGTGATTCCATGATTTCAAAAGAAGGGCGGGACTCATTGTTTGAGGGCAGATTTCGAACCCATGAGTTCCAAATGTACTAAACCTTGATGGAGGGAGGGGGGAGTTCAGAGAAAATTTTGAAATTAGACACTGGTAAATGTATTTCTTGGCATCAGGCAATCAAGATAAATTCAGAAGCAAAACATCATTTTTGTACATCATCGGTGTTATGAAAAGCGACCAGTACAACTTTGGTTGAATAATAAGGTTCCTATGATAATTTTGTATTAAACTCTCATTGAAGGTGTTATAAACACTTTTTAACTAAGTGGGCACATTGGCTAGTCACATTGAAGGGCACCTCTTGTGCAAACTTTGTGCAGGAAGCCTTTTCGAGACAGGTTATACTCATACGCCTACCACTGTACCAGTCTACTAGAGGGCCGTCGAAGCATAGGCAGAGGCGGGATGGGTCTACAGCCCGAAGTAATGTTCAAATTAAGTGTTCCTACCCGAATTAGTATTAAATGGCCAATTAGCAGAAGTCCAAACGTCTTATCCCAAATGATATTTACATCACTTTGTCTTTGTAAAGATGAAAAGCCAGGGCCTACTTTACTACTTACTATAAACTTGATGCATTAAACGTTAGGCTTACTAATACTAAAAGCAGTTGACTACAGGGTGTCATTCTTGTATTGTACTGCGTACTGCATACCAATCTTGGGTCAGTAGCGTAACTGGGGTACTTAAAGTGGGGGGCAGGGATGAAAATAAGGTAAATGTACCGACCATTAGTGTAAAGGGTTATCACTTAACAAGTCACCCCGCACCCTTGACCCCTCATTCACTCAGGGGTGGGGCCAGAATTTGCCCGACGGTTGGACAGACTCCCGAAGGGAGGGACAGAGACCCGAAGCCTCGGTCAGCTCTGATCCGGTCGAGAGGTTGGTGAGGAAGAATTTGAAGAAAAACCCGTGTTTTATAACAAGTCATTACGGGGCATATTTTGCATAAAATTTTTATTTACTAAAGGAAAAAAGTTTCGCGTCGGTTTAATGTTTTTGTCGGACCCTAAGCTATGAAAAAGCACGCGAAGCACGGGAAATTATTTTGGGTGAGCCTATACACTAAAAAGAATCTGTGCTTATTTAAAGCTTACATAGGTCAATTGTCCTGGCAGTTGGGCCTCATAGGGCACAACGTACATTTTACTTCCCTCCTCGAGTCACTAGCCGTACCGCAAGACAGATACAAGCAGACAGATACAAGCAGACAAGAGAACATTTACTAATTCTAGTGAAATAAGATGAAATTCCCGACATTTACATAATTCCATGTACTCGACTCATGAAGTTACTTGAAAAGATGGAAAGGGTTTATAGTTATAAGTAATGGAACTGAGTACCAGTGGATAAAGCGTGCAGAAAATGTTGGGTTTTATCTCAGAAATGACCCTTTTTGGAAAGCCAAAATAAATAAATTGACCATAGGTGGCGACAGAATTTTCCCGACAGGGGGCCGGGCCATGTCAGCGACACCACGTTCCGTCATCTCCTTTACCGACGGGGTAATGAGAAGTAGATATGAAGGTGCCTGACTGTCCCATGCCGTTGCAGGGCATATTTTGCATAATATCACTTATTACTTTAAGAGCCGACTTGCCCACTGGTAGTTATCTTTTGAGTCTGAATCTTGAAATTGCAAAGCGCGCGAAAAGTTTTAGTAGGCTTTTATGAAAAACATTTGTAATTATTAAGAACAATAAAAAGAAAATAAAAACAGTAGGGGTTGTAGACCGTATCGGGAATAACGGACATTGTTTCGAAAGCACCTGGACTGCCCGATGGAATAGCCAAACTTTGCTCCGTTAGTAGCTCACCAACCAACCCTACCGCATGACACACACGAGGAAACAGCAAATAGCTTCGTTTCGTTTCGATTATTTGTTTTTCTACATCATTGAAAAGTACCGATACATAATATAATAATTACCAATATCATACTAAAAACCCTGAGGGACTTGTCGAGAGTTTTACTCCCCATAACTACAAAAACAAAGGTAACTGACGTAACTGAGTCAGAAACAAAGAGAGCAAAAAGAACAAAGAATTAATGATATAAAGGCCAGTAAAAACAATTAACTAAACAAAAGTAAAGACTAAGATAATAGGACCAGAACTTTCCCTCACAGACCCCACCCCTTTCACCCCGTGCCCCCCCCCCACCCCACTAAAGACCACGGCTTTCCACAAACAAAATGCGTAGTGACAGAACACACATGTAATGAATGCATTCAAACAGTATGATAAGTCAATCAAGAAGATACAGCGTTACAATAAACCTGGCATATAAAAAGGTGATGGAGACTGCTCAAGTATAAGTACAAAGCTATGTAGTACTGGGTGAAACCTCTCCGAAAAGAACTTATACTTGGCCTGTTAATTAATGTATTAGGTAATGAATTCCATCGTTGTATAGCTCTGTAGCGTAATGTCAACTGTGAAGATTTACGGGTACCAATAGTATGTAGGGGATTAGATTGGCGAGTAAAATAGTTGTGGACTAAAGAAGTTTGGGTGAAGAATTCTGAAACTGATTTGGTAAAAGACTGCGCATGAAACGATAGATGAAAGAAGCAATTTTAAGGTTGATCATATCGAACAGTTTCAAGAGATTAAGAGACTTATACATCTCGCTGGTGTGATCACGGGGTCCGGATAAAGAGATGTAACGAATAACTCTTTTCTGCAAAAGAACCAGCTTGTGAAGGTAGGAGGTTTTTGTACCTGACCAAACTGTGGAACAATACATTAGATGAGGATACACCAGAGTAAGGTAAATTGTACGGAGAAAACCTTTTGGCAACAAATGTCTTAATCTACCAATTACACCGATTCCTTTGGCAATTTTTGAAGAAATATGATTGATGTGCTCTTGCCAGGTAAGCTTGCAGTCAATAATGACGGCGACGTTAAAGCCTTTGCCCATTTATGGATATATTGAAAACATAATGATGAGATTTATTAAATATGATAACATTTGTCTTACTGATATTAAAGGATAGCTTATTTGCTATGAACCAATCAGAGAAGGGGCTTAGTTCGTAAACAACATTGTTTTCAAGTTGATATGGATCATCCCCAGTGGAAAAATATTTGTATCATCAGCAAACAGTACAACTTCTGCTTTCTTAGAAACTAAAGTAATATCTTTCATATAAATAATAAAAAGTAAGGGCCCAAGAACTGAACCCTGCGGTACATCACACCTTACAGTTTGTAATTTTGACTTTATATTGTTAAATGATGTAAATTGTAACCTGTCAGAGAGATAGCTTTCAAACCAGTTCAGACAAATACCTCTTATACCATAGTGAGCAAGTTTCTGTAAAAGAATACCTTGGTCAATTGTGTCAAATGCCTTTGAAAGATAAAGAAACACCCCAATACATGTATTATTATTGTCAATAGAACTACGTAATTTGTCAACGGCTTTAATAAGAGCAAGTTCAGTTGAGTGGCCTGGACGAAACCCGTATTGGCTGTTCGTGAGAACATTGTGTTTACCAAGAAAAGTTTGTACTCATCAGTCTTTCTAAAATTTTTGAGAAGCATGACAAAACTGAAACTGGACGGTAATTGAGGAACTGATTTTGATCACGTTTTTTTGTGAATGGGGACAACTTTAGCGATTTTTAGTTTGTCTGGAAAGATTTCCACATTAAAAGACAGGTTAAAAATGTAGGTCAATGGTTCTGAAATGTACGGGATAACTTTACGAACTACCTGAGACCGAAAACCATCATAGCCCGCAGCCTAAATTTTGGGTTCTTATTAGAGAAATTGTCCTCTTGAGAGCAAAGACTGGTAAACCGTCGGGGAGGCTAGTCGTTGTTCACACCATGCGGATGTACCGACAGACCATCCCAGGAAGCCAAGTGAGGGGGGCGACCCTCCCCTGCCCCGATTCAGTTACGCTAGTGTCTGTAGTTGCATTGGGTTCTACGTCAGGGTCAGTGGTAAGGTTACATGTTATATTAGGTCGGTTGAAGCCAGTTCAGGGGTATAGGCAAGGGTGACATGGTCATGTGAGACCTGAGAGCTGGACCACGTAAGGCCGCCTGGTCCTGGGGGACCTATATATATATATATATATATATATATATATATATATATATATATATATATATATATATATATATATATATATATATATATATATACATATATATATGTATTATATATATATATATATATATATATATATGTAGGTCGAAAGTTGTGTAAACTGTTTCGATCATTAAAGTTAAATCAATCCCAAGTACTGGCGTACCCTTTATGAACAAGGGAAAAAAACAGAAGAAATAAATCTATCTATCTACTATCTATCTATCTATCTATCTATCTATCTAATCTATCTAAAGAAGAACAGAAGAAATAAATCAGAGAGAAAACTAAGCCATGAGTGGGACTTGAACCCAGCGCCTTTAGTTCACAAGACGACCGCTCTAACCACTGAGGTATCACGACTTCGTAGTGTCGAGCGTGGTAATTTAGGTACAAATACCAACCCATCTCAATTTCCTCTCCTGTTACCATGGTAACATCCCAAGCGGGGTAATGAACATTCAGAAGGTCGAAATATGGTGGATCGAACTATGAATATGTAGGTCGAAAGTTGTGTAAACTGTTTCGATCATGAAAGTTAAATCAATCCCAAATACTGCGTTCTTTTGTTTTTACGTCAAAGGACTCGTTCGATGCTTTGTGCAAAAATCTTAGTGTGCATGGACATTTCACTTACAAGCGCGTCTACTCTTTGTACTGTTCAGTGACGGTGCTTCGCGAATGTTCACAGGCATCGCGTCTCGATGCACCATTCGAAATGCGGTCACACGCGCCGTCCTTCGAATGGGCAGGACCGCTCTCAAAATCATGAAAACTGTAAAAAAAAAAAAAATCTTTTGATCAAGCAATCATGGTGTTAAGATTCCCAGTTCAGTAAATTACAACAAAAACACAAGAGACGTAATGAGAAGGATTGCTTTAGCGTGTACATCAATGATTTTGCTTTACATTACTTTTACTTCTAGATACGCGTTTCTAGGGCAGTGGAAACGACTTGAGTAAGCTAACCTACATCACGTGACCCCCCAAGTCCGCTTTAATTTCGAGACGTATTCCGCATTGACGTGCGTCCTCCAGTTATATAGCTCAGTGCCTGTTATAGCCATGACGAATGTCCGTTTTATATAGTTCGCCAACCATGGAAGTTGCGGAAGCATTCCAGTCATTGCAAATAGTTAATCTGGGTTGCAGGAGCAGAGTTCAATCCTCCGTTAGCGTCGTGACCTTCTTGTTGTCCTAGTTAGTGCCCCGTAACACTGTACATTTTTATTTACTTGTTACCGTAATTGTTGATAACTTACATAAAGTTCCCATTTTTAAGAAAGCTAGGTTTCAGTTGCACAGTCTAAAGAATTGCTTTTGCCTCCTCGGTCCCGTAATATCATCATTATCAGGCTATCTATCTTCTCTTCCCTGAAACTCCTCAATAAGTTCAGTATTTAATTATTAAGCGAATGACTTGAACGGTATATGCTACTAACATTATTTTGCAAAGAATCCTTGTACCTTCTACTCGGAAATATTATGGACGAAGACCCACTATTAAAGTACTAGGCAATTTTTTGGTTGGACAAACCTAACTGCTAATGTGTTTATCAAATTGTGCTCATATAATGGTTAAAGCTTCCCTTCCATGCACGTTTATTGTAACATCCAATTACTGGTCAACCTGGCGGCAAGTTTCCATTCAACGATTGGGCATATTTTGCTTCACCTATTGTTGAGCTTAATTGCTAATTAGCATCATGTTTGCTCAACGTTGGGTAGATTTAAGTGCAGGTTTCGCGCCGAACAACCACAGACTTGACACGAGTTTGTTTCACATTTCTTTGCACAGTGAGACATGGTTCCATAATCTGAAATTTCCTTTTGACATCTTTGACATTTGTGAAAGAGAAATACTCGTACATTCCTTTTGGCCATTAAATCGAGCTCTGCTTTGATGAAACTGCTAAAATAGTACTGCAAACAAGCATACGGTTGTATGAGGTGGGATAGGTTGTGCTGAGTGCCAAACAGCTAACCCGTGAGGGACCAGATTTCTGGGTATACTCTGTCACGTTTAAAAGGGTGTAATATTACAAACTGAAAAATTCATGCGTAATCTTACCTTAGTACCGTAGTAAACGTCAGTGCATCTTAACTTTTAAGTTATGTATTGAGAGAAGTACGAAATCAATAAGCATCATTTGACATTGCTTTTTAAACCTTATTGTTTTTGACATTACATGCGGAACACGATGACAAACCAAACAGATTAGGCCGAGACTATTGAATTGGCTGGTAGTTTGCCATAACCTGAAATGTACCTCTCAATGTAGGTGTATTTCCTAGCTTGCTTTCCAACGGCCGGATTTTAATAAACATTGAATAAATTTCATGGTGTAAAATAAATTATAAGGAACATATTTTGATTAAACTTTCATGACCTTAGTAACTAGTGAGTCTTTAAAACTGCTTTAACAGAAAGCTAGAAGGGATTAGATTTCATGGGTTAATATTGTGCACGATAAACATTAAAGATAACGGCCCAAGACGTGTTTAATGTCTTTCCCAATATGATAACACAGTTATAACAACTAGTGTGAATAAAGTTTGCCCAAGGCTCCCAGGAAACGAATTCCTAGCATTCACGCCACCTGCAGGTACCGCAACCCTCCATTAACCAAGTGCTAGTAAGCACGCTTTATCCAACAAAACATGTAAGTGTAACCAACTGTGTGAGCAATTTGGAAACCAATTAATTGGGTTCACAGTTTCTCCTAATAGTTGGTCAAAGTATTATCCAACAACCCATTAATAACTTTCCTCAACTGAACTGGTCACATTTTAACTTAATATGTTGGAATGTGGATTTTTGGACCAACGTCTGTTAAACAAATCGGGTAGACTTTGCAAAATATTTTAGTAGTGACCTGAGATTTCCCAATGCTCTTTTCCGAGTAAGGCGCTGACTACTGGGTTCGCGACTGAACCGTTTTAAACACTACCAAAATTTCCATTATTTCTGATGAGTTTTATTAGGAACCTAAAGCCAATCTATACAGAATAACATTCCAAGTAATATCCTAGATGGCACTTGCTACTATTCAAACGATATTCAGCTGTAGGGCGTGACGAAGCTCTACTCCCTGCCCATGCAAGCGTAGACTCTGAGAGTGAAACATTATCTTGTTCAACTTCTTAGGTTGTATTAAGTAAATTTTGGCAGGTGCTGCGAAATTACCTATAATTATCCAACTATTCAAGTAAAAAAGAAGGAAGAAAAGAATTAAGGAAACTCAAAATTACAGTCCCTGTTGGGATCATAAGTCCCCACGGAGAGATTGTGAAAAAACAAGGGCTGCTGGTTATTTTGTTTCAAGACATTTTGTGTCTGCACTGAAACATTGCAATTTGTTACCGCTGGATCTACGTTTTCAAAACATGATGTTTACATTAAGTTCTTATTGTTTGGATGGTTCTTATAAAACGATTTGATCCGATTATATGGTTCTTACAAATAAATTTACACGATTTCTTCATCCAGCTTTAAACTTTCAGTAAAAGTTTGTCCTAAACGTTCTTGATCTCCTTTATTCGTGTTTGTCAGTGATCGATCTTGTCCAAATTATTTTTCTAGTAGGCCTCTGTAATTAATATTTCCTTAAAAGAAGGCCCTTTGTCATCCTTACCACATTTTGTACTCTCTTATTCAACGTAAACAATTTTAATATTAACTTTACTACCAGATGTATTATTTTGTTTAAAGATGGTTGTGCTACGTAGATGTAATCCAGTTGATTAATAACTTTCCTGACATATTAAACGCAAACAGTCTCGTACAAAGGTCGAAAGTCTCCCTGATACTCCATAAATACGGGCTAAGATATCTGAACAAAGTCCATTAATGATGTTAGTGGTTTAGTTTCGTTTTCATCCGTCAGCTGCAGCTCGTTTTCGTGCAATTAAATATCACATTATCTTTGTTATGGGAACTAAGTTAAAAAGAGGCAGGACCCATATCTTTAGAATTACCACGGTGAGAGGTTTGTGAATTTTTCTCTTTTGTACATTAACTACTAACAGAAACTGTTCATTTTCAGACTAAGATTGTTAGGAATCTCTGCTAAGACTTATCATTATACGAACTTTTAAGCGCCCCCTTGTGTTTTAGAAATTTTTAACTGTTCTATGTGAAATGTCATGTACCTAGTTAGAAGCGTGGGTAGACATTTTGTGTGGAGGGGCTAAAGGGTTACTGTCTCAACTTTGTCACCAGTTCCGCTTTAATAGGGGAGCAGATTTGTTTTAAAAGTAAGATGTAGTTTCGTTGGGAACTAGAAGCCCCTTAGTATTTACGTTTGGTCTTGGCCAGGAGAAAGATAAAACAACTTTAAAGATTGCTTGATTTTGTGTTGTATCTGTTCTTTTCAGCCACTCTAGAATGGTGCTAAGCGTACCAAACCTATGCTAAAAATGTCCGATGACTGAAAAGATGATTTTGTAACTCATAGTGTCCCACCAGAGGATGTAACTCAATTCTGTTGTTTCCTTGTTGTTGAAACCACTCAGGACAGCTTTTGTTCCTGCAATGATTACCTAGCTGATCATGCGTGATATATGCTCCTTTCAACCAGACTGGTATAAGGTCCTGCATTACAAAACTACACTGTATGATATGATGTTTAAGAGGGTGTCATATTCAGTCATGGTATCCAGTCAGGAGTATTGCTCCTTCTGGAAGCAGAAATCCTTCAGGATAACGGTTGCTATTCCTTCTTTGATATCTAGCTAAAGGGCCCTACATGATTTCGTTCTCCCAATGCAATGTATATCAGGTAATACTCGTGCGTGGTATATGTTCTTTTCGGTCAGTGTAGGACATGACCATTAATGACAGACCTATGAAATAAGGCACACCGGAGATGAAATCTTCGTGTCTATCGGGGTATGCACGGTTCTCGGATAGTCTTTTGTCAATGTACGGCCATGGCGCCTTTTGGGGGTTACCTGAATTCTACCTGCAGGGGGATACAGTCTGCAGGGCAACTTGCGATCAAGCTGTGTATGTTTCTCAAGTGTAAGGTAAGCAAGTTCTAAAAATATTCAGCCGAATCATACTTGGAAATGCAGAGTAGGTGAAAAGAATATTTCCCATTAACTATTCCCTGTGGTTCAGTCAGTCTGGTTGAGTATATGTGATATTGTAGCGTGTACATTGTCTTACCATCGATGCATCAATATCCACTTTTCTTTTCTGAGAAAAATTGTTCCAGGGGATTGTTTTATACAAGTAATGGTCAGTTAAAGAATATGGTCAGTTCTGCCGTTAAGGCCGACTCTTTATCTCTGCAGTAATGTAGCTATTTTTAATGAGCCTGAATGGCCCACATGTTAACACCTGGAGGCTCTTACTTAACGGGCAAACACATTAGCTATGCACCTAGATATCTTTCAAGAAAAACTAGATTAATATTAGTCCAGGTTACAAGTCACATAGCGTTGTGTTGTACATATGAAATGTTTTTCAACTGTTTCCAGTCAAGTTTTTGGTGCTGATTCCAAATGCAATTAGTGCCATTTGATAACTGTTTTGGAGATCTTTAATAGAAGGCAAAAATTCAAAATAGCCACCAAAATTGACGTTCTGAAACGTATCTCTTTGTTATGTTATATATCCTTCTGAACGTCCTCAGTCAAATAACACTTGCCCGTGAAAAGTACATATAAGTAATATTTCCCATGCATTATTGTGCCAACTGGTTGCGTGAAACTGACCATGCCAAGATGATTTCACAGAACTGACAGTCGTGATAGTTGGCAATGAATAGGGAAAGTTTGGCAACGGATTGGGAGATATGCCCTTCAATACCACTTTATTTAATGGACTTTCTCAAGGTTGGCTGGTAGTGGCTGTATTATGACACAGGGTTTTCTTCAAAAGTACACATTTGTCAATAATATTATAAAAATCAGATTCTATGGAAAATTTATACCTTCCTCAATGTGATTTTTGTCAAATATAAGCCCCTAGAACGTTAAAAATGATAGAAGAAAAGTAAGCAATAAATCACAATAGCTTGACAGCTGAGCGACAGCTGTTCGACAGCTATTAAACTTACCCCCTGCCGTCAAGAGAGTTAACACCACAGAATTCTGTGGTTAGCAACAACTTTGTAAATAAAATGGTATATTTGTATAAAACGATCTGTAAGGTCAATAAAACTCAGTCAAGTGAGGGAGTGGGTGCAACTAGGGAACACTTCGTTTATGAGCTCTGCTTTATGACTAGATAGATTTTAGGATGACGGGTATTTTATGGGATTGTACGACTGTGTCTTCTGTGAGATCAACTTCTCATGCGTAACAAGGTGAAAAGAATCATTCAAAATGGCTGCCACAGTCATTTCTGTTATAATGCACACTGTGTAATGCTTGCACGGTATCAACATGACACAGAAGGAAAATCACTTTCTTGATTATTTTGCTTTTCTGTCTCACCAGGATACTCTCGAAGAAGCGTTACCTCGCCAAAACATTACACATCTCAAGCGCTATGGGTGATGCATCATTTGAAAATATGAAAGATTGGGTGAAAAAATTATCATGATCTACATGCAGTGATACATTTAAGGTTTTGAAAACTAAAATTCACAATGGGTGGCTGCATCTGAATAATATAAGAAGTGGAAAGGTTTACATTATGTCCTTTAAATGTAAGATATTCCGGAGGATTCGTCAAGGAGTTGTTAAAATTCCACACAGCAGAATATTGCCTCAAGCAATTACAGTGTTCTATTTAAATTTCCCCATAACCGGATCCCAACCACATTTAGGCTTCGTACATTTCCCGCTCGTAGCTTCAAACATTACCCTCATAGAATCACCCCCTGTGTTAACTCTTGCATCCGCCTATGAAGATGGACAACCAAAGAGAAACCATCAGGAGAAAACATGGAGAGTCTCTGTGTTATTTCTTGATGGTCACTGTTCGCAATGCGTTTAGATGATTCTTAAGCCAGCCGTACACTACACGACTGTGCACACCGCAACTCAACTCGATCGTCGGATCTCCAACAGTCGTATAGTGTGCATGAGTTTATGACTGCGACTTAAAACTGATCTTAAAACTGCCAATCGCAGTCTTAAACTCTTGCACACCTCACAACTGTTGGCGACCCGACGATCGAATTGGGTTGCGGTGTGCTAAATCGTGTAGTGTATGGCTAGCTTTAGGAACACTCATTATTATTTTACATAGAACCATCGGGAAAATGTGTTGCACCTAAACACCGACTTTGGATCTGAATATTTTGAACATACGTTAGGTAAAATTCTGATTCGGGGTGGTGGGTGTGGTATACAGCTGTAAGCATAAGTCTCTCTCAGCTTAGGACAGCTTTGAAAGTTTGGTACCACATGTTGCCCCCAACGGCTTACATGATTTTGCTCTCAAGAAGCACAGATTTTCAAATAAAACCCCCAAATTTTCCAATATTCTACTGTAAAAGTGCATTTTTTTCAAATTTCCTAAACAAAAACCGCAATTTTCAAAGTTTATTTTTATAAAGATTTAAAATTGAGGGGGTGCTATACACGTGAGCAGAAAACATTTTGCTTTTACAATCCTCCCAACCATCCCTTCATGTTGCTCCCCCAACCACCCACCAGAGATTGGCTCCTCGTCGGGAGAATTCTGGTGCTTGCCCTGATCCACAAACACCCTTATATGACATTTTGTATAAGCAATGAATACATGAGAAAAATTACCAACGGACAGGAATGTAGAAAATCTTTAAAACTGAAATAATTTCCGCTCAGGACATGAACGGGCATGAAAGGACTACCACCAAAGTTGAGCAGCCTATTGCCAGTGTTAGTTACTTCATCTCACATTGCGCATGTTCGTTTGCAAAGTAGTAACACTGTCGTAATGCAGGCCTTGATAAAGAACCTGAATGGGCCTGGAAATGAGTATAATCCCTGAACTCTTGTAATTGCTTAAACCACCAATGTAACGAATCAGCTGGTCAAGTGTAAATAGTACCCTATGGGAGGATCACATCACATCTATGTGTATTGCCTGTGTGCGTCACATTTCATAAGTATCTGAGTGTTACTATGCAGGACGTCCGAACAGTTAGAGGGGTGGATACAGGGAGTTAAAAGGGGTGAATAAAGGGAATTTAAGCCCCATGAGATCGAATAGCGTCCTTCCCAGCTTTGCTGATTATTCATACACACAGAATTTCTAAAATGATAAACTTGATTACCACGCAATCCCTGCACCTCAAACTTATCGAACAGCCCCTCCCCTTTCATTGCAACATTTCCCACTGGGGGGCGCCGCCCCCTACTAAAACGTGCTCTTTAAACTAAGCTTTGTTATGCAAATATTAAGAATCACGCACGATGCAGAATTGGCTCGATCGGTTACACTCACCAGGCAATGTGGACTTTTGTGGCATCGATGGTAAGGCGATGTACGCATTATAACATCACATACACCAAACCATATCGCCGAATAATTAATGGGAATAATACATTGCGCACTCCCAAGCATAATTTGACTGAATATTTGTAGAATTTGCTACACCTTAAAAGGAGATTTGTGTCAAACATTAAATTTTGGCGACCATTTTTGATTTTGCATTTCAGCAAAAATGTTCAATAGTTATGGGCTAGCACCCACCTGATTTGGAATAAGCACTTAAAAATTGTCCAGAAACGTTGAAAAAACATTATATATGCCAAGAAACAAGGTTATGTGGCTTGTAGCCTGGACTAAAATCCTAGCCCACAGAAATGATCGGTCAAGATGATGAAAGGTACAATTGATTAGGAATCCCAAACTGGGTGGCAAGCGCGATTGCAATAGTTTTGTCACAATTAGCGTTTACTCAATCTCTAACACACAAGGTGATAAGAAACACTTTCAACCAAGTTAATCAGAAAGGCCTACAATGAAAATGCTATATATATATATATATATATATATATATATATATATATATATATATATATATATATATATATACATATATATATATATAATATATATATATATCAAGAAAACACAGGATACCATTGCTTTAAAAGACACCATACTTTATATAGACGAAAACACCCCAAAGGTACTACATGTTTCCCAAGCACAGCTTGCTTTATCAGGTACAACAAAAACGATTGGTTACAGTCTACAGAACGCCAGTTAAAATGTAGCACTGAAAGAAAACACCTAATTGAACAGGGTCAATTAGGGACATTCTCGCTGTTTGTTAAGCTTAGGATTTTGCCAGCTTATGTCAAGGCTTTCTTTAATCTTGAGCTGGAGCTTAGTAAAAGCTGAATCAATGGCATAGGCGTAGGAAGCGGGGGAGGGGGGCTGGGGGCCCCAGTCAAAAATATGGGGGGCTGAAGTATGCTTCCGCCCTCCATGATCCAAGGCCAAAAACCCCTTATTTGTCTCTTCTGTAAGAAATGTCAAAAACTTGCAGTAATTTTCCTTAAATTTGTCCAAAATGTTGCACCAAGTTGCATCTGAGGGCCCTAAAATACCCCAAAATTTTCCAAATCCCCTCCCCTTAGACCCCTCCCCAGACCGGCGATTCCAAGCAAGGTCCAGCCCCCAGTCTCGAAAAGCTTCCTACGCCTATGGTCAATGGTCGTGTAAGAGTTGTGATCACTTAAGAGTTGCAAATAACTGATTAGCTAATTTATTTATAAGTATTGGAGTTTTCATCGGTTAAAAGATGTTCATGTATTCTTCAAGCCACATTTACGGAACACGATAACAAACCAAACAGATTGGGACGAGGCTATTGAATTGGCTGTTGGTTTGCCATAATGCGAAATGTACCTCTCAATGCAGGTGCATTTTCTAGCTTGCTTTCCAACGACCGGTGTTATATTTTAATTTATATTTAATGAATTTCATTGTGTAAAATAAATTATAAGAAACATATTTTGCTTAGACTTTCATGACCTCAGTTACTAGTGAGTCTTTAAAATCATTTTAACAGAAAGCTAGAAGAGAATGAATATCATGGATAAATATAGTGCACGATAAAAGTGTAAAGATAACTGCCCAAGAAGTGTTTAATGGCATTCCCAGTATCATGAGGTACTGGTCTCCTTAAAACTACTAAAAACCTCTTTCCCCTTCTCTATTACACCAATTCCGTCAAGGCTGGACGTTGCCATTGTCCAGATCATGACATGTGATACAGCTTGTTGGAAAGAGATAATTTATTGGCTCGGCTATGGAGATAGCCTCGGGTGTTACAAAGTGACATATAATCCTACCCGACGAAAGTTCAATTTCAGGGGGTCGGAAATCTAACATTTTTAATAGGTTCAATACGGCATGATTAGCACAGTTACAACAACTATTTTGAAGAAAGTTTGCACAAAGCTCCCGGGAAACGAATTCCCAGCGTTCATGAAACCTGCATGGACCACAACCCTCAAATGACGATGTGCTAGTTAGGACGTTTTATTCCACAAAACATATAAGCGTAACCAATCGTGCGAGCAATTTGAAAACCAATTTATTGAGGACACAGTGTCTCCTAGTAGTTGGTCAAAGTATTATCCAACTACTAACTAATAACTTACTTCAACTGAACTGGACACATTTTAACTAAATTTGTTGAAATGTGGATGTTTGGACCAACGTTTGTTCAGCAAATCGGGTAACTTTTGTACAACATTTTTAACAGTGACCTTAGATTTTCCGATGCTCTTTTCCGAGTAAGGCACTGACGACTGGGTTCGCGATTGAACCGTTTTTAAACACTACCAAAATTTCCATTATTTCTGAAGATTGTTATTAAAAGCCTTAAGCCAGGATATACAAACTAACTTTCCAAGTAACATTTTAGACGACACTTGCTACTATCCAAAGGGCAGTTGTTACTTCAGCTACCTACATGAGCATTTCGGTGTGACAAAGCTCTAATTCCTGTCCATGCAAGCTTATACTCTGATAGTGAAACGAAATTAATTTTGCTAAATTTCTTAGGTTGTAGTAAGTAAATTTTGGCAGGTTCTGCCAAAATACCTCTACCATCCAACTGAAGAAGAGAAGGAAGAAAAGAATTAAAGAAACCCAAAATTACAGTCCCCGTTGGGATCATTAGGACCCTCGGAGAGAATGTTAAAGAAGGCGGGCTGCTGGTTATTTTGTTTCAAGACAAATTATGTCTTCACTGAAAACATTGCAATTTGTTGCTGTTGGATCTACGTTTTCAAAACATGATGTTTATATTAAGTTTTTATAACTTGGATGGTTCTTATAAAACGATTTGATCTGTTTATATGGTTCTTACAAATAAATTAAAACGATTTTCTCATCCAGCTTCAAACTTCCAGTAAGAGTTTGTCTTAAACGTTCTTAATCTCCTTTATTGGTGTTTGTCAGTACTGGATATTTTCGTTAATTGTCTACAGTATTTTTCTAGCAGGCCTCTGTCATTAATATTTACTTAAAAGAACTCCTCTTATCATCCCTACCACATTTTATACGCTTATACCGGGTATTTTCGTAAATTGTCCAAAGTTATTTTTCTAGTAGGCCTTTGACATTATTATGTACTTAAAAGGAGGCCTCTTATCATCTCTACCACATTGTATACTCTTTTATTTAATGTAAACAATATCAATACTAACAATATTGTCAGATGTATTATTTTTTGAAGGTGTCTGTGCTCTGTCACGGTAATCTTGTTGATTAATCACTTTCCTGATATTTTCAAACAGTCTCGTACAAAGGTTGACAGAGTCCCTGATACTCCATAAATATGGGCTATGATATCTGAACAAAGTCCTTTAATGATGTTAATGGTTTAGTTTCGTTTTCATCCGTCAGCTGCAACTCGTTTTCGTGCAATTAAATATCACATTATCTTTGTAATGGAAGCTAAGTTAAAAAGAGGCAGGACCCATATCTTTACAATTACCACGGTGAGAGGTTTTTGAATTTGTCTTTTTTGCACATAAACTACTGACAGAAACTGTTCATTTTCAGTCTTGTTAGGAATCTCTGCTAAGACTTATCATGATAAGAACTTTTAAGCGCCCCATTGTGTTTTAGAAATTTTTTACTGTTCCATGTGAAATGTCATGTACCTAGTTAGAGCGTGGGTAGACATTTTGTGTGGAGGGTACTAGAGGGTTACTGTCTCAAACTTGCCACCAGTTCCGTTTTAATTTGGGAGCAGATCTGTTTTAAAAGTAAGATGTAGTTCCGTTGGGAACTAGAACCCCCTTAGTAGTTACGTTTGATCTTCGCCAGGAGAAAGATAAAACAACTTTAAGGATTGCTTGATTTTGTGTGGTATCTCTTCTTTTCAGCCAATCTAGAATGGTGCTAAGCATACCAAACCTATGCTAAAAGTGTCCGATGACTTCAGAGGGGGTTTTCTTAACTCATAGTGTCCCACCAGAGGATGTAACTCAATTCTGTTGTTTCCTTGTTGTTGAAACCACTCAGGACAGCTTTTGTTCCTGCAATGATTACCTAGCTGATCATGCGAGATATGTGTTCTTTTCAGCCAGTCTGGTATGAGGCCCTGCATTACAGAACTAATCTGTAAGGCAGGCGTTCTCAACTATATTCAGTGAAGTGCCACTTAATTGAATAAAAATAAAAGGAGTGCCACCATCCAACCTGGTGACCATTCGTCCTATGGGAGTAATTATATCGAGACGATGTTTATCATTACCAGGTCCGTAGCCAGAATAACCAATTTTGGAGGGGGCACACCTTAGCTGGACTTTGGCCGTCCTGGGGGATCCGTCTAAGCATCGGGGGTGTCCCCCTCCCCTTTGAAAATTTTTGCCTATTTTAAGGACAATAGATGCAAAATGGTAAACTTTTTTCCCATTTCCCTTCCTATATTTGTATCCAAAGAGGCCGGTCTCTTAATAAATTTTTTCCTCCTTCAGTGCAAGACCTTTTATTGAAAAATGTTGGGGGCACGTGCTCCCCGTGGCTACGTGCCTGATCACAACGCTCACAATGAATTGTATACGGTAGCGTTTCGCATAGTAACATTTCCGTGTACCGTGACTGTAGTGAAGCTTCCGACTATAAGGCTTGCATTACAGGGGCTTCCCCACCTGTTACCTACAGTAACTGTATCTACCGAGATACTCGTAAGTGCGCCCAATTGACAGGTTGAGAGTGTGAATGTCTGAATAATAGTGTACGTTCCGCCACTCGTTCCATTTGTCATGCAGCCAGCCGGCCAGACCCGCGAAATCTGAAATAGTGCCGATCGCCACGACTGGCGCGCGCCACTAGTTGAGAAAGTCTGCTGTAAGGTGTGATTTCTAAGATAGTGTCATATTAAGTCATAGTATCCCATCAGGAGAATAGCTCCTTCTGGAAGCAGAAATCCTTTGGGATATATATATTCTTTTCAGTCAGTGCAGGACATGACCATGCATGACATACCAACGAAATAATGCTCATAGGAGGTACAATCTTCGCATCTATCGGGGTATGCACGATTCTCGGAGAGTCTTGTGACCAATGTACGACCATGACACCTTTTGAGGGTTACCTGAATTCTACCTGCAGGGGAGACAGCCTGCAGGGCAACTTGCGATCAAAGTGTGTCATTTGAAAATCTTAGTACCTAAATGTTTTCAAGACGACAAAAAGTCATAAATCCTTTTGGCCTTTTGTTTAAATCCTTAACTCGTAGCCCACAGAATTAATCGGTCCAGATGATGAAGGTACAAGCGGTTAGGAATCCCAAACTGGGTGACAAACGCGACCGCAATAGTTTTGTCACAATTAGCTTTTACTCAATCTCTAACACACAAGGTGATAAGGAACAGTTTCACGCAAGCTGATCAGAAAGGATTATAATGAAAATAATATATATATATATATATATACATATATATATATATAATTAAAGAGGAGAGTTCCATGTGAAATCCGAGAAAATAAATTTAAGTGAAATAGTGATGCATTTATTTGTTTCCTGTTTTTAATATATATATATATATATATATATATATATATATATATATATATATATATACCAAGAAAACACAGGAAACCACTGCTTTAAGACACCATACTTTTTAAAGACAACACTCAAAAAGAACTACGTATTTGGCAAGCACAGCTTGCTTGCTTCATCAGGTAGAACAGTCTACAGTACCCCAGATAGAATGTAGCACTGAAATAAAACACTTAATTGAACAGGGTCAATGAGAGACATTCTCGTTGTTTGTTACGCTTAGGATTTTGCCAGTTTATGTGAAGGCTTTCTTTAATCTTGAGCTTGAGCTCACTAGGAGATGAGGCAATGATCGTGAAAAAGTTGTTATCACTTTCACCTTGGCAAAAAACTGATTTCTGATGTGTTTAGAAATATGGGAGTTTTCGTCGTTCATGTATTCTTGAAGCCTTATTTACGGAACACGATAACAAACCAAATAGATCAGGCCGAAGCTATTGAATTGACTGTTGGTTTGCTATAACCTGAAATGTACCTCTCAATGTAGGTGCATTTTCTAGCTTGCTTTCCAACGACCGGTGTTATATTTTAATTTATATTGAATATATTTTATAGTGTAAAGTAAATTATGAGAAACATATTTTGCTAGACTTTATTGACCTCAGTTACTAGTGAGTCTGTAAAACTTTTTAACAGAAACCTAGAAGAGAATAGATATCATGGGTAATTATCGTGCACGATAAATATCTAAAGATAACTGCCCAAGAAGTGTTTAATGGCTTTCCCAATATGTTAACACAGTTTCAACATTTATTGTGAAGAAAGTTTGCTGCTCACTGGAAACGAATTCCCAGCGTTCATGCTACCTGCAGGGACCACAACCCTCCAATAACGAAGTGTTAGCTAACATGCTTTATCCAACAAAACATATAAGCGCAACCAACCGTGCGAGCAATCAGGGGCGCATATTCTTGAATTTGCAGGGGGTGTGAACTTTTGTGATCGACTATATTTCTTGGAAACCACTCCCATTGCCACAGTTGTTCTATTCGAAATTCTGGAGACCTTTTGTTTTTCTTTTTTGCTTTTAGGCCAATTTGAGACCGACTTTTGATTTTCACGCTGACATAGTAGTACGATCCGGCATTTTGGAGACCTTTTTTTTTTTTGCCTTTCGGGCAAACTTTTCACTTCAAATGTTGTTCATGTCTGGTCTACTGTTACAACGGCATACTGAGCTGGCGTTGAGATCGACTTTTTGGAGCTCAGGTACCGACTATTGATTTTCACGGGAGGTGTCGCATCCCCCCACCCCCTCCCGTATTTACGCCCCAGCAACCAATTTGAAAACCAATTTATGGGAAATACAGTGTCTCCTAGTAGTTGGTCAAAGTATTATCCAACTACTAATTAATAACTTACTTCAACTGAACTGGACACATTTTAACTAAATTTGTTGGAATGTGGATGTTTGGACCAACGTTCATGTTAAACAAATCCGGTAACTTTTTCACAATATTTTTAACAGTGACCTTAGATTTTCCAATGCTCTTTTCCGAGTAAGGCACTGACGACTGGGTTCGCGAGTGAACCGTTTTTCGACACTATCAGAATTTCCATTATTTCTGAAGATTGTTATTAAAAACCTTAAAAGACAGATTACACAAACTAACTTTCCAAGTAACATTTTAGACGACACTTGCTACTATCCAAAGGGCAGTTGTTACTTCAGCTACCTACATGAGCATTTCGGTGTGACAAAGCTCTACTTCCTGTCCATGCAAGCTTATACTCTGATAGTGAAACAAAATTAATTTTGTTAAATTCCTTAGGTTGTAGTAAGTAAATTTTGGCAGGTTCTGCCAAAATACCTATACTATCCAACTGTCCAACTGAAGAAGAGAATGAAGAAAAGAATTTAAGAAACTCAAAATTACAGTCCCCGTTGGGATCATTAGGATCCAAGGAAAGATTGTTTAGTACGCGGGCTGCTGGTTATTTTGCTTCATGACAAATTATGTCTACACTGAAGACACTTCAATTTGTTACCGCTCGATCTACGTTTTCAAAACATGTTTATGTTAAGTTTTTATAACTTGGATGGTTCTTATAAAACGATTTGATCCGTTTATATGGTTCTTACAAATAAATTTGAACGATTTCTTCATCCAGCTTCAAACTTTCAGCAAGGGTGGCGCCAGCGGGGGGGGCCAGGGGGCCATGCCCCCCCCCCCGTCGGGGAAGGCTGCCCCCCCCCGTCGGGGAAATTTTTCGGTTTCGTCGGGGAGCTGTTATGTATACGATAAAATATGTAGTCCCCGACAACGCCCAGTCGCCCCGACGATTTACTTAATTTTGGTCTAAATCAGGGCAAATTCTTCAATGAAAACCCAAATTTTCCAATTTTCTTCTTCAAAGTCCCATTTTTTTCAAATTTTCCATGGAAAATGCCGGCAATTTTTTTCAAATTTACTCCAAAAAGAGCCCAAAATTTTCGGCGCGCTTCGCGCGCCAAAATTTTCCTTCAAACATCGTTTCGGCACTTTATTTCCTTTGTTGAGACTTTGGGTTGCTGGCCCCCCCGTCGGGGAGCTTGGCCCCCCTGTCGGGGAAATCCTGGCGCCACCCCTGACTTTCAGTAAGAGTTTTTCTTAAACGTTCTTGATCTCCTTTATTCGTGTTTGTCAGTACTGGATCCTTTCGTTAATTGTCTACAGTATTTTCCCATTAGGCCTCTGTCGTTAATATTTACTTAAAGAAGGCCCTAATCATCTCTAACTCATTTTGTACTGTTTTATTCAATGTAAACATTTTCCATATTTACTGTCAGATCTATTATTTAGTTTGAAGGTGGCTGTGCCCTGTCACGGTAATCTTGTTGTCTAATAACTTTCCTGACATATTAAACGTAAACAGTCAGGTACAAAGGTTGACTAATAACTTTCCTGACATATTAAACGTAAACAGTCAGGTACAAAGGTTGACAGTGTGCCTGGTACTCCATATACACAGCTAAGATATCTGAACAAACTCCTTTAACGTTGTGAATGGTTAGTTTCATTTTCAGCCGTCAAGTACGTCTCGTTTTCGTACAATTAAATATCATGTTAACTTTGTTTTGTATGGAAGCTTAATAGTAAAGGAGCAAAATCTATTTCTTTACAAACACCATTGTGAGAGGTTTGTGAATTTGTCTTTTTTCTACATTAACTACTAACAGAAACTATTCATTTTCAGTCTACGATTGTGAGGAATCTCTGCTAAGACTCATCCTTGTAAAAACGTTTAAGGATCACGCATGTTCTAGAAATTTTACTATTCTATGTGAAATGCCACGTAGCTAGTTAAAAGCGTAGGCAGACATTTTGTGTGGATGGGGCAAATGGATTACTGTCTCAACTTTGCCACTAGCTCCGTTTTAGTAGGGGAGTAGATTTGTTTCAAAACTTAGATCTAGTTCCGTTGGAAATGAGAACCCCTCATGAGTTATACTTAGCCTTCGGCAGCCGAAAGGTAAACCAACTCCTTGCTTGATTATGTGTGGTATCTGTTCTTTTCAGTCTATCTGGAATAGGGCCAAGCGTGACAACCTACGCTAAAAGTTTCCGATGACTTAAGAGAGGTTTTGTTACGTAATAGTGTTCCACCAGAAGATGTAACTGCTTTCTATTATTCCTTTGGTTAAAACCACTCAAGGCAGCTTTTCCTTCTGCAATGTTTACCTCAGCATGCGAGATATATGTTCTTTTTCAGCCAGTCTGACATGAGGCCATGCATTACAGAACTACACCGGCAGGGTTTCCATTAGGCTTCCAATCTCAAGAGTCCCGAAACTCTCAACTTTCTTTTTCAAGCGTCCCCCAAAAATTTCTAGGGTTTCCAAAATTTTCCAAGAGTCCCGTATTTGTACTATAACCTCTAACATATATCTTCTTCATTTATTGCATTCTTTTTCACATTGAACTGATGTAAAATCAATCACCGCTCGTCCCTTTTCTCTGACCATATTTTTGCCATGCGAAGAAAGCAAAAAGAATTCCCGGTCAAAAACCGTACTATGTTTGGTATAGGACCGTAATGTACGCGAACACCGATACCTTAGGCCAGGTTCGAGTGAAATGAACGGCGAAGCCGGCAAAAACGCCCATACATAAGGCTACGCGCGAGGTCTGTACAGAAGTTGACGGACGTACCTACGTTCGCATATACGTACGTGGGTAGGACCTTAGGGTATGGTTCAGGAGAGTAGAGTATGCTTTCGATCGCTGCTTGTACTGCTAAAATTGCCGTTATTAGTCATATTTTGCATTAATAACGGTGGGTGCTTTTTATACAAAACATGCATGTTTATTCCTATGATATGAATTGTGCTTTTCACATTATTTGCGAAATTACAATACCTGAAACGTGAGCTAGCTGTGCAAAAAAGTTAGATACACTCAAACTCATGCTTAAACGGAACAGTACAAGCTTCATTGTTTTATGCACAGTATCAAATACATATACGTATAGATATATATCACATCATGCATTCCGTACTGCTGTATTAAACTATAACGTGTTAGACCTACACTCTACATCCATACGTAATGCACGATAGGATAGTGTGAAATAGCCAAGTAATTGCATTAAAATACTGCGTGCTTCAGTTTCCGTTTTACCGTTCATTTTTTAGAGAATTAGGCTATGATTAAGGTTTAAGTTGAGACTAAATACAACAGGGTAGGGGTACAGCAGCATTATTTTTACTCTTCTTACTTCTAAACCCGTAAGTAGCGGACCTACAGAGGTTTTGCAGTGTTCGCGGCTTTAGCCCGACAGGCAATTTTAATCATGAATTTTGGAAGCCCTAACATTTGAATAGCAAGCTCCGAGCCTCGGGCTACCGGCGCATACAATTTTCGAGCAATTGCTGTGCATGTGCATTGTGCTCTTCATTTGAACTTCAAGTAACACGTGGCTAGCCTAATATACGGGTGTTTGCGTACATTACTTCCCTACAGTATTTTGACAGCGAGGTACGTTTGTATACCGTGCTCGTCACTGCACAGCATCCATATGAGGTGTTAATGATTGGCGTGCATGACGGACCTACAACATTATATTGCTTCCAGTAGTATGTCGGCATAAACTGAAAAAATTCGCTGTAAAAATATGCAGGCTTGAAGCTTCAAAGAAACTTTGACTGCAAGTGTGCGGTATGTTGTAGCACGTGTGCGGTATTTTTCGCCAAGGAATTTTGCAACATTTAGAGCTACAATTTTTGTGCATATAAGGCTGAACATCATGCGTCCACGAGACGCACTGGATTTTCTTCCAAGCGTCTAGGCAGCTTGTCGTGCGTCTGAGACCCGGGAGCCCGGGTTAACGAAAACCCTGCAGCTTGGTTTTGAATGTAATAATTTTCAAAGTAGTAAATATCTTATTCCAAAAGTAGTCTCTCGGGGCACGCTACCATTAAATCTGTCCTTGGAATGAGATTAAACAAAGAATAACATAACACATACCTCATGGGTCCCTCTTTCCACGTCAAAACTTTGCACATGTAGCTCATGTTTATCCATGATATTAGTGTAAAAAGAATAATTGTCTTGCAAAATCATCAGTACTGAATGGATTTTGGTGGGAATTGCTGTTTTAAGTGTTTTTTATTCAATTGTACATCCAAGAGGCAGGAATGATGTTTACCTGTCCAGAAACCTGTAAGTAAGCGTAACAAATTGTGGTGGTTTATACTGTTTAAAGATCTACCCCAACAAATTGAGATCTTTTTGAATTTGCTCCAACAAGATCGATCAGTACGCTCATCAAATGATGTGCCATTTTTCCAAAACGTCTCACTTAAAAATATCACTTTGATGAATGCATGAGGCCGTGAGATCAGTTCAGCTAAAGATATTACAGATTTAAGAAGAGTGTGTCATGATGTGACCTTCCCAACTTCAGAATTCCCAATGCGTTAGTCAATCAAAGTGATTAGGTTAATTCCCGTTTCGAATGGATCGACTCTAATGGATCGGAACAACTGATAATTGTAGCTCTCGATGAAGAGACCAAACTTGTTACATATTAGACAATGAAAAACTAAAATAAGTTTAAGTATCTCCGAATTCAAAGAAATGCACCTTTTATGACAAAATATTCATTGCCATTAGTTTGTAAGCTTTAGTTTGCAAGTTAAATATCAGAACATCAGTAAGCCCCACGTTTGCATTGTGTCAAAGCGGGTGAATTAATTTTCCAGTATTACTTTCGTTTTATTTTTAAAAGGCAATGTGTACTAGACTTAATACCGTAAGACGTACTGTTGAGGCGAAAGAAACCTATGCAATCAGGCTGGCGAGTGATGTGTGTGTGTGTGTGTGTGTGGAGATATGTGTGTTTGTGACGCTATGCTTGTAAAGAAGATATTTCAAGATAGCGATAATGGATACTTCTCGTATTTGGAATATAGAATTATTACAATAAAAAGATGCCTATTGGTTTAGGTGAAGGTCAAAGGTCGTGTGACTTCACCAGAGGTCATATTACGATGTTTCAACGATATTTCTAGGTATGAAGCATGGATGTTTTTCATACTTGGCATAAGAATGCGTTATAATCAGAAAATGAACCCCATCGGTTTTGGTAGAAGTCAAAGGTTATCACAGGTCACCGGAGGTAAAATACGAAATTTCTTAAAATCGTGTGAAAACACGGTATTTTAAGATAGCAAAGATGGATACTTTTAATACTTAGTATAAAACTTAACCATATTAAGAGGAAGAACCCTATTGTTTTCAGTGGAATTCAGAGGTCATGAAGGTCATCTGAGGTCAAAAACCGACAACCTTGGAAAAACGCGATATTTGAAGACAGCCATGAAGCTTTCCACTCTAAGTTTATAGATGTGTTACCTTATAAGAAAGGGAAGGCAATGAGTTCATTGGAGGTAGGAGGTCATCCTAGGTCATCAGAGGTGAACCTACAAAATCTTCGTAAACTAAATAGACAGTGTGTGGTACCTACAAATTATGTCCGGCGTTTCATGGCCAACGAAAAGTTAGGGCTGTATTTTGTACCATTCCAAAAATAAAATTATCGAAAACAACATTTAATTTTTTCAAAGGCATAAAAATAATGATGATAATGGTGGTGGTGGTGGTGGTGGTGGTGATAATAATTAGAGTTACATTATTATGAACACTTGTAAAGGATGCTGTGACTATAGCATGATTAGAAATAGTATATGCTTAACGAGTTCCTTGATGGCGTAGTGGTATAATGCTCGGTTTCGCACACAGACGTTTTAGGTTCGAATCCCGTCAAAGCCAATTTATTATTTTTATTTTACTGTTATTCAAGGTTCGGTGTGGTTCAAGAGTCATGTTAGGTCAAAAGGGTTCCAATACTGAAACATCATAAAATATGGTATAGTCAAGAGGTATAAATTTGATGGATGAACCTCAGTGCAACAAAGCACTCTTTTCGACAAGGAATAATTAGGCCTTTGGACTTTCTGGTTGTATTAGTTACCCTTACTTGTGAGAGGTATATGACTTCTTAAATATTTTACTACATTACCTTACTATTTTTTCTTCAATAAACAGCAAACGTGGATTCATTTTTAAACTATGACAATTGCCAACTCGTTTCTAGTGCCCACGAAGCTAAGTGTTTAATTTAAAAGATAATTTTTTTCACCAATATAAGAATAATGTGGGCTTTGTGAGTGTTTTGGCGCACAAAGGCCATGTGAGGTCACCAGAGGCGAAACTAGGAAGTCCTCGTAAACTTAGTGGACATTGGGCGGTACCTTCACATTATGTCCTGCGTTGCGTGACCAACAAAAAGTAAGATGAAGTTTTGTACTATTCCAAATATAAAAGTATCGAGAACAACATATACCTTTTCAAAAGCACAGCTTTTACAATAATTGGTAATTCTAATTGTAAACACGTGTGAAGGATGTTGTGACTATAACATAATTAGAAATACTTTATGTATAACGAGTCTGTTGATGGTGTAAGGAAAAGTGCTCGGTGTCTCACACAAACGGCCCGGGTTCGAATCCCATCTAAAACACTAACTTTTCCTTCTTTTTTGTGTATTCAATTTTGTTGGAGTTCAAAAGTCATGTGAGATCACCAATGGTTAAATTGTGAAAAAAAAATTGTTAAACATGTTTCAGAAAGGATAATTTTATCGATAAACCTCGATGCAAAGGAACATTTCTTTTCGGCAAGTAAGTGCAAAGATCATTAAGAAATTAAAGGTATATAACTTCATTTCTATACACAGGTTCCTGGATAAATTGAGACGAAGAAAGAAGCTTAAAGCATTGTCAGTTACTAGAGAAAATACCAGGTGGGCGAAGTCTGCACTCTCCCGTTAGGAAAATTTTCGAATTAGTTGAAAAGCCCAAATGGGCAAGACAAAGCAAGTAAACCCTAAAAGCGAACACTCTCCCCGACCCCTTAATTGATTTAGTCTCAGAGAAGGCACATTCCTTAACGTAAAGTTATAACGAAACGTAAAGTTTCCTCCAAACCCCAATATTTTCCATTTTTTAAATAAAAGACCAAACCTTTCTGCACGCAAAGAGGCTGAAAAATTTTCCTTTTGGCATTTTTTGGGCAACCTCTTGCCCACGAAGCGGTTTGTTTCTGGTTCATGGTCCCCGTCAGGGAGCTTGTCCCTCCTTTCGTCGTCAGGCAAATGCTAGCGCCAACGCTGTCAGGTAGACAAGGGTTTTAGTGGCCAGGTATTTATCCACTTAGTTTGATTTTTACAAATTATAGGCTAATTTGCCCTTCACCTTATATTTGACCATGACCACGGCGATCAAAAAGCACTGTTTGAAAACTTGTCTCATCATTATTCATTTATTCGAGGTCTAATGACTTATTCAAAACAAAATGTTTTGGTTTGGCCCAAGGAAGCTTGTGTTGTCTAAATGCGGGGACCGACAACTCCTCTTAATGAACTTTGGTCATGTACGTCAAATAATGTGAATACGTTTGTGACGATGTCAAAGAAAACTATAGAGCTGAATCAAACATAAAATCCAACAACTAAACGCGTTTGGGATGCGTTTTAGAAGCAAATTAGAATCTTCTGGAAATCGGATGGAGGTCAAGCCCCCGTGCCCCAAGGCCCCATGCTAGAGCAACTGCTTGAACAAAGTATGGGGACAAACTTTTTTCAGACGCAATTAATGCGTTGTTTGCAGTGAAATCAGTAGAAATAAATAGTTCATACTCATGGACATTATTACGCGTGTTTACATTCGCGATTAAAACTACCCAACTTGGATCTGTTCACAAGAAATTGACGTTTACGTCAAACTCTGTTATCAAATTCAGTAATAATTCGTACTTCAAGTATTTCAGAGCAAACAGAAAACATACATTCTTGGATGCCGTTTGGTAAGAGTGGTAATAGAGTAGTAGTTATATGTATGTTTTTAGTTGCAACGTGTTGGTTGGGTGCCACGACATTTTCACTGTATGCAAAGTCGTACTACGTTTGGCTATATATTAAGAGTTAATAATTAAAAAATTTGCTATAAAGGCAAAAACACGTTTGGCGATTTACAGTTTTGTATTAATAACATCTTTAGCACATATCTAGAACACACACTCTCTGTTATCGTTCAAGTCAAATTAGTTACGATTGAAGTAAGTTTCTTAAATGTAGTTTTATCAAAATATACGAAAAATGAACTTCATTTCAAAGGGTGTTTCCAAAGTCATGAGAATAGTTTTCCCGCCAGAGAAGGTGAAGACTTCTCATCTCATACAGAGCCTCAGCCTACCGTATATCATGGAGAAATCTACACAGGACCAATACATATCTGCGTTTTTTGCCCACCATATTTTTAGTCTCATATTCAATCTTATCAGCTATTTTGATAGGGGCCACACAAACCGATGACAATACAATATCACACCATTTAAGAGCCCACTTCGAGGGAACGTCATGTTCTTTTTAAACCATGGTATGGGCCAAGTACATGGGCGTCAGTTCTGGGGGAAGGGGTACACGACCCCCCACATTACGATGGGTGGTGGACACAATATCAAATCCGCCACATTTCGTAAAAGAGTAGTATCGTGGCTCTATTTGACTGGCTTTTTGAGTGGTATGTAGGCTTGTTGGGCAATTGTAAGTGTCTAAATGCAGATTCTGAATGCAGATTTTGTCAGGAAAATCTTATCATATTAAAACCTATCAGGGAGGTCTTACATCACCTCACTACACCTATTCTCTCCCTCTCGTCGATTCCCCATTGCTGGTAGCTGTTCGTCTGGATTTTCATTCAAAATTAGTAAAACAAAACAATACATGTAAAGTGCTTGGCGTCTAGTGGCGTATTTAGGGGGGCCATTGGGCCATGCCCCCCTCAATAAAGCCAATTTTTTTAGTTCCTGAAAGTACGTAAATCTTTTAACACAATTTTGCTTCAAAAGGTAGCATATGTGGCACCAGATTGCATAAAAGGACACCTAATTTTTTAAAAATTTTCCAAGGGGACGGGGACACACCATTGGACCATGGCTTCCCTCACTGATGACTGTTTTTTCTTGTAGTTCCTAAATATACGTAAATTTTTTAACACAAATTTTACTTCAAAAAGTAGGATATGTGGCACCAGATTGCATGTAAGGGCACCCAATTTTTCAATTTTTTTCAGAGAGGAGGGGGATACCCCACTCGGCCTTAGCCTCCTCACTGATGACTGTTTTTTCTTTCTTTTAGTTCCTAAAAATACGTAAATTTCTTAACACAAATTTCATTTCAAAAGGTAGCATATGTGGCACCAGGTAACATGTTAGGGCACCTAAGGGGAGGTGGACACCTACTGGGCTATGGTCCCCTTCGCTGATGCCGGTTTTTGTTTTAGTTCCTAATAATACATCAATTTTTTACACGTTTTACTTCAAAAGGTAGCATATGTGGCACCAGGTAGCATATAAGGACACCTAATTTTTCAAACATTTTCACCCCCTCCCCTTAGACTCAAGACCGGCGATCACACAACATACTGCATGGCCCCTGTGAGATAAATTCTGGCTACGCCACTGTTGGCGTCATACCCTATATTATAATTGGATGTCAAATAATAAGCATTACGCCATTGACCCATTTTATATAATTGATCCAGAGCTTCCAGGAGACCCTATACAGGCTTTTGCCAGCCGTACTGATGAACAATGAAGGAAAGGAAAATTTTCGTAATAGTCCAAGGAAGTTTCTGTTGACTCCACCCAGGTATTTGGGGGTAAAAACTTTGCCATAATACAAGGCAGTAAAGTAGTCAAAAGGGGGTCTTCATGAAGTTTGCTGACAACGTATTCTTTTCTTAGACAACATACTCCCTTCTTTCACCTAACCAAAAATTAGAATTTACTAAATTATGGACATTTTCCAGCCATATATATATACGATTAGCTGAAAAAATATCCTAAAGATAGCACCATCTTGCATCTAACCAACCTTAAATTAACCAAAATTTCTCACAAGGGAGGGGACCCACTCCGATTAGACCCCCCCCCCCCCACGACACCTCAGGCAAGCTACGCCATTTTTCCTTGTATGTTAAATAACCGACCAACACAGAACAGGCCAATGTAATCCAACCTGACCAGTGACATCCCAGCTAGTGTCTAACTCTGCATGCCTGTGTCTATTAATGCGTTGTGGAACCCAAACATAACACTTTTCTTGAGAGATTATTGAACCGCAGAATTGTCTGCTGGGAACTGACACCATGACTATCTACTCGTTGGCCCTTTAAAGACCACAAAATATTAATTTATATGTTACACTTTTAGCTAATACTTATAATTAACTCAAAGCTTTTGAATACTCTCAGATCTACACCAAGTGTAGACGCTACGACGATACCAAATATTGCGGCTTAGTAATAAAGATCTCGCGCCTGTGTGGGTAGTTGCAAATAATTCCCCTTCAACCGTTACAGGTGTAAGTAATGTGCTCTGTACATGTACCAGCGGCACATTACTGATAATACTATTACAATTTCACCATCGCTGTGAAAAGGAAAAGTGAGTGAATAATGGCTTTTAAACATTTAATTGTGATCGTGTAAAATACGCATCTGCCTATCTATAAATTAAAGGTGAGCCAGATCGAATGACAAGTTTGTATATATAGGTTACACTTACGTTCTTTTCAGTTACCTATATGTTTCTTCTAGGATACTGAACAATTTTCTGGAAAAACCGTATGTGAATATAAGACTATGCCATGTGTAGTTGACAAGGAAACTTAACTTACATTATTCAACATATAAAAAGTTACTTAAACTTTTTACACTAATCATTACAAATATGATGTTCTTCATGCTAATGTAGAGTTGACACCTCAAAGATTGGAAAGCTGTCCTCCTCTTTAAAACTCATAGATTAATATGCTCATTACCTACTCTTAGTTTTGTTTTCCAGAAAGTACTTTACAAACATTTCACTTAAGTGAATAACAAAAATTTTTAGGTGAACTCAGGCAAAAAGTTTAAATGTTCGTCGTAGAAGTTTTACAATTACAATACTACCGTAATTTAAATCAAGTAGACCCTAAGGACTAAGTTTATTCCTATCATCTGATGCAGGCAGAGCATCTGATAATTAGAATGTTATTCTCAGGCTGAAAACAACAGTTCAATATATGGATGAGGAAAGGTTATTGAAGAAATAGTTTCTGTAATAAATATACACTGTCTATTAAATATATGCTGCGTTTCCTTTGTGTCAAGAATTTCTAGTGTGAAGTATAGTATTCGATTTAAC
The DNA here is from genome assembly GCA_029531755.1 of Holothuria leucospilota. NCBI lineage: Eukaryota > Metazoa > Echinodermata > Holothuroidea > Aspidochirotida > Holothuriidae > Holothuria > Holothuria leucospilota. Next base: position 55,128,014 of record CM055970.1, read on the forward strand.
TTCCCTTAATAGCAGTATATTTTTCGATTATGAAACAGTCGTAAGTCATGATGAAAACTATTTTCCAGACGTTGCTATGCGTTATGCAAAATAACAGAGTGTTTTACATATTTCTTAATAAAATTGCACCGTCGACATAAATACAGTTCAAGTGTTCAACCCTCAAGCTAACCGATTTTTGGTGTGAATTTAAAAAGGTTGACCCTTTGCCAACTGAAAAATGCAAGCAGTATACAAAAACGAAACCTTTGGAGAAAATTAGCTAATTTTTCTTGAGAATCAATCTTCTAGCTTCTTGTTTTTAGTTCTTTAACTTGAAAGAGTAGAAAAGAGCTATTAGCTTCGTTCAGCTACCTGGATGCAATACCAGTTTGGTACCAATACTATTTGAGTGTGGTAGGCGTCGTTTATGTTTCAGTGTATAAAGGTGGATTGACTTACTTCATACACTCTTGAGTCATTTACACAGTCATTCACATTTAGAAATGCTTGCATGAAAATAATTCCTTACGATTACATATGCTAACATTACTTTACACTTCTTTCCTACTCAAAGTAGAAATGGACGTGGTCTTTGGAATTATACTGCTGGTTTCCATTGGCGCTGTTTATACCAATGCCGGTAAGTTCCATTCACGCTATATTGAAAACTGACCCATGAAAGTAGTAATTCTTTCCCTCTTACAACAATTCAGATCTGTCATCTTTTTAACGTTTTCTCATTTTTCGTTTTTTTTTTCTTTTTTTTTTCTTATTTCGTTGAGGTGGATCTTTTAAGGAACAAGTATAGAGATCAGTTGATTACTTCCAATGGTGAATGCTATATTTTTTCAAAAATTAGACTTGTTTAATAAATGGTACAAATGATAATTCTTCAACTTCTCTCACTTTATCAGATTTAAAAAGGGAATGGACTGGATGCTATTCCCCTCAGTACGTGGAGATTGGAGAAACTGGTTATATTCACTGTCAATTTCCAAAGGAATTTAATGCCATATATTGGTATGATAATGCAATGGATAAAAGCGCAGTGCCAATCCTAAGTTACTCAAATTCACACAAAACGGGAAGTAAATACGAAAATGGGGAATATGATATTTTATCAAATGGTAGTTTAGTAATAAACGACGTGTCTGCATACCATGAAGGAACATTCAAAGTCGTGTGCATTGACAGCGGAGAACTTAGCCGAAGTTTCATTGTCTCTGTTCAAACTACAGGTAAGATTTCTCTCAAAGAAAAGTGATACGCTATACTGTCGCGGCTATTGTCAGGGCAGAACTAAAATGAAGTAATTTTTGTTTTCTTTGGCTGGGATTAGTGTAAAAATGGCCATGGGTGACGAAAGCTTGAGCCAAAACCTTCGATGAAAACATTAAATTTCAATTCCCTTAGACTTAAGTAACGTTGGTTTCAACAAACTCAAGGGACTCACTGCTCACAGTAAATTCTGCTACTTAACTTTAAAATTTACCAATTTACATAGAAACCACTAATTGGAAATCTAGTTTTATTATGTATATAGCTCAAGCAACTGACTTTACCCATCTTCTACAGAACTGACATTTAATAATCAGTTCCTACATTATCCTTCCAGTTACACCTAAGGCCTCTCAGCCTAGAATCAAAGGTTGCAAACCAGGAGAAACACGGTGCCTGCTAACTCGCAAAGACTTTGAAATCGTAACATGTACACATGGAGGATCCAGGCCACCTGTGCGACTCCAGTGGTTTGAGAGATTATCAAGTCATGACAGGAACATTGAGCCCTCCACCAGATTTATAGAAGATGGTGAACATACGTTTACCACAGTATCAAATGTAACCTTGTCTTTTGCTGATGATCGCTTCGTCGTGGTACTAGTTTGTAAATTACTTAACATTCCTCTTGGTTTCACAAGAGAAAGAGAAGTCCTTGTGGATATGACCGAAAGCAGTGACTTGCTCTCTTTGCAGTGGCAGGTCATTCCATTCCCGATAGATAGTAGGGCGACATTTCAATGTTCTTACAGGGACAAAACTGGAAATTATGTATGGAAAACAATTCATTCCACGCTATCGGACATTGTAGCATTTTCCATTATGGGACAAGGTTACTCCGTCATGGATGGATTTACGATCACTGAATTCGGAGATTTGATCATTGAATCGGTTAATATGCATCATGAACGAAACTACACTTGCTTTTATGACATGGGAGAAAGGAAAAGTAAGAAAGGAATAACTTTATTTGTAGCAGGTATGTTTTCCAACATTTATCGTTCACTGCATTTCAAATTCACATAACGAACTGTAGTTTACTTAAATGTCACAATTAATGATGAATGTTATCAATACTGTAAAACTTTACAACGAATTGGGGACTGATAGACAGACGTACTTTTCGAAAGTTCCTAATGGTAGATATGTAAGTAAAGTATCAAATGACTTCTAATATCATGCTAAAAAGAAGCTACCACGACCAGCAGATGTCTAAGATTTCTTATATTAAAAAGTCTCACGCAATATTCTGTAATCTAACCGCGAGGTTACTACGAACTGTGGTGCTAATACCTAGTAGTGCATTGTTTGACATTACATCCCTGGACGAAGGATAACACCAAATTATCTTCTATGTTCAATTTCTGCTGTTACCTGCAGTGCCTCCCACCTATCCTTATATTACAATTGATGAATGCAGACAAAAAGACACATGCACCATCGATGCAACATCTCAGGGCCTTCTGACTTGCAGTGTCACAGGAATTAGACCTGCAGTTTCTTTGCTGTGGTCAAAAGCCGGTGACGAAGAACGAATACGATTGACGGAAGGAAAAGAATCTGTTGTGACGGAGCTTGACTTGTCCACAGTCTCCCGTACAGTTTTTTACGTAATTCCGGAAAAAGTGCCATGCCATGAAAGAATTACCCTTCATTGCAACGCCGAAGGTATGGGTGCAAGATTTCTTGCCAGTCCAACGACAGAAGTAACCCTTGTAAAAGGTAATGTCTTATTAATATGTTTCAATCGAACAGGCCTAATTAACCGTGACTGAGGAAATTTCTATTAACTAAAATAACTTCACGCACTTCACTCTTGGCACTAGTTATCCCTATGGTACCAAGTCAGAGAAAAGAGCCCACCTATGGATATCAGTTTTATTCAATGAAATTAAATTTTGCGCTTTTCTTGATTCCTACTAGCATCTGTTACTTGGTTTGTAATCAAGACATAGGGGTCTTGTATAGTCCCAGGTAAAATTACGAAAGGGTACGTTATTCACTGTGTGTGTGATATAGTAAGGTGTAATCTAGAACCAGCTCAAGTAACATTATAACTGTTAAAAAAATTCAAACACTTCTTTAAACGACTTTGCATGATTTTTAAAGCAATGCTCAAAAAAGTACTCATTTTTGCATCGAATTCAAAGTTAGGAAACGGCTTTTTCCTTAAAGTAGATTTGGCGTTACACGCTCTTTACTTCCTTCGATGCAGGCAACATGTGTCAAGAAGACAGTCCCGGATCCGTGTCATCTGTGATCATCCCAATCATAGTTATCATTATTATTCTTGTTGTTGGTGTAACGATCTTCCTGTTTTACTATAGAAAAAGTAAGTTTCAAAGGTTTACAATTAATATTTATTTAAAATTCAAATAGTAGTATTTCTAGAAATTGAAAGAAATTTGTTAGTCTGATTCTTCGTTATGACTGTTTTCTTTTATGATGGACCACTGTCATTTGTAAATTAAAGTTAAAACGAAATGCCGAATTTTAAGGTTTCATGTTGAATGCGTGTTTGTTCCATTTGTCTTCGAATCGCCTACGACAAATGCTGTAGTTTAAACCTGTAGATGGCTGAAAAAAACAAATTTTTACATGCATGAAGATGCAATGATGTACTGAATGATGAAAAGTGACATTCAAATAAATGTGTGCATTTTACAGGACAGCGTAACTTGAGGATTCAGCGGAAAAGGCACCGTGGGGATGAAGATGAAGGTTTACCTCTGCAGGTAGCACTCAAAATGATATTGACTGACACAGTCATAGATACATCACTTTTTTTCAAAATTGAATCCACCTGTGCCCCTTTAATGTATATTTTATAAACGGGGCCATTAGACCAAAACGTGCAACCCTTAGCTAGCGAGCAGTAGTAAATTATTTGAATTTATCATCATAATTAACCTATTTTCAAGTATATCAGGATGCAACAAGAACTTAAATATGATTACTTTACGTGTTTGTAATGAACGTCCCATATGACCCTAATTTAGAAATGCTACCATTTTGTGGAAGTAGAAGAAGGAAAAGCACTTTTGTGGTGCAAGTTGAGTGTGTAGGTTGTCAAAATACTTCACAAATTGCAGCCTAGAGTGTATACCAAATGTAAAAAAAGTGATAACTGAAAAGATCGAAATGATTTGAAGGTGCTGGTTTATCGCTGGGGTTTAGAGTTTTGCCCTCTATAATTCACTCATATGAAATCCGAATCATTACTATATCTTGAAAGGGAAACGTTGTTTTGTGCGGAAAACAGCTTTTATCATAGTATAAACCATACAGTTTCACCAATTACTCTGGCAGAATTTTTTCCCAAAACAATACACATTACAACAGTTACGCATGTTGCATCATTTTTAATCTGCCCAGGCCAGTTTGGGTCAAACAACTGTTTGTGTGCAACAAAGCAGCGATTTTTCTCTGTAATATCGGATGTCTTGAAAATTAGGATATTCAACTACCTTATTTTGAATTGCCCAACGCTTCTCTATACCTAGAAACCATGGTTTTGAAATAAGAAAATTGTCTGTGCCACCGTAATATTTCCCTTTCAAGGAGGAAAAGCGCAAAACAGTGGTGCGCAGCTGTATGAACCATATAGTGTTCTGATAGCTTGACTATCCGACCATAAAAACTATGGCTAGTTAGTTAAAAATATTTGTTGACAAAGCCTACCAGAAGAGATTCCTTTTACACCATTTGTTTCATATTCCATTAACTAAAAGGTTCCCATAGGGTTCCGATAGTTTTGGCCACGGGTATTGAATATTCAAACGTCAATGTTGTAGTTTCCTTCTTACAATTCCCATTAATAAAAGGGTATACTCTTTTAAGCCACAGGGGTTATCCGAAGAGCTCATTTTGGCCCAAAAGGGTTTTCAAAAGGCTTTTCGCAAATTGAATTGTTTGCCATCGAGAATAAAGGACACGGAATCCTTTATTCAAGAGACCTTTTAAGAGTTACCTGTACCCTGTTGGGCACTGTATTTCCTTCGTCATTTTCCGCGTTTGTGCAATGTATTGTATTTCTGCATTAGCGCTACAATAACGATGAAACCAGCGCTTTATTGAGTGCAGAATATGTGTATATGTATGTATGTACAATATCTTGGCCATTAAGTGTGGCAATCACCTGTTTGCAAATAACATTGGCAATGTACGGGCAGCAAAGATCATAATTGATCATCTTTAAAATTTAATTAACACCCCAGAGGTCAGTCGATATCATCCGGTAGATGTAGTTGATAAGAAAATGGATTATGGCATGGGTTGCAGTGGTTTTGAAACGATGATTCCACTCTAGTTTTCGTCCTGAAAGTATTAATGATATAGTGTTACTCAAGTTGCTTGCGGAAATCGGTAGTACTAACAACACATCTGTTCATGAGGGTGCGCTCTAAGTGCGTCGTTAAATATCCATTGCGTATTTCTATTTCCTGCAGAACCCCACCCCCTCCTTGCCGATCTGTAGATACACTGGCTGTTATGCAAATCGACTAACAATTCTACATCCAGCAAAAGCTTTTGACTTGCAGTAAAAATTAACAATTATACTACAATGAAATAAATGGCATTAGGACCCAGTATCTGGTTTGAAATGAACACTGAAAATATTTACATATTAATAGATACTTAGTGTGTGAATATCGTTAACATGACAACTGAACCTTTAAACAACAAAATTAATTCCCACTATACTTAAATTATTTTTCAGGATAATACAGCCCATCAAAACAATCCCCGTAAGTACTTTAATGGTTTTTTAAACTTCATCGTGTGAAGCACTTTAGATAAAAAAGAGAAGCTGAGAACTTGCGCTAATATACAGTCTAGAAGTTCAGTTATCCGTTTGCCGTTATGTTGAAATGCTATATTCATGCATTTCCCATATTAAAAATTTTTATAACAGCTGTAATGGTTTTTCCACATACCGTTAAGACTACCACGCCTGTGCGTGTATTGATTTCACCGAACTGGTTACTAATTGTTAACCAACTCTCTTTCTGCCTTTTGCTGAAACAGGATCAAACTTTATTTCTCATCTACGCAAGTTGTACAGTCTACAAATTTATAGCACAAACGTTTATGTTGTTAGTACGTTTTCACAAATGGATCCATCAAAAATATCTAGTGATGACAAGCGCTTCATGCCTTTAAGTTCGTACAAGCAGCTCTTTGAAGAAGATCTCGTTAGCAAGGGAAGAATAGTTATTGAAGGGGAGGCAGGATGTGGAAAATCGGCTTTTGCAATTGAGATGGCAAAAGAGTGGTCTCGTCAGGACGAAGGATCACTTTTAAATAATTTCCCAATTTTCATATTACTTTCTTTAACTGAGCTTGATAAGCAGACGACTATTTACAAAGCTATACGAGATCAGCTACTTCCTGAAGATTTTATTGGAGGAACAATCGATCTTGTTGAGTCGATCTTACAGAAAGAATCAAAATACATTTTATTTCTAGATGGATTCGATGAATTTTCAGAAAGGAATGACAGTAATCTGCTCGAGAGTAGTTTATTTAAAGTTTTAAACTTCAACCTTATGGCAAATGCTGTGGTTTATCTATTGACTCGATCAGTCAGCTACCTTAGAGTATTCGGTGATAACGCGTATCCTATTGTTCGCCTGGAACCATTTACCTCGGTTCAAATCGATCGTTACTTAGATGCCAAGTTCTCGAACAACAAGGAAATATGTGACGATGTTAAGCGTAAACTACGGGGAAATGACTATTTGGAAAGTCTTTGTCATATCCCTCTCTTTTTGAATATGATGACAGAACAAAATATAATGACGGCGTTAGGACGTTTCCCCTTTGGGAAAATGACAACATTTATTCAAGAGCTTTTACATTTTAGGTACGATAATTACAAGCGAAAAGCGAGCAATCATCAAGCTCTATGTAATTACCAACCAAGTAAAGAGATGGCAAAATTTGCTTTTGATGCATTGAAAACAAAAAAGAATGTATACAATGTAAATTCTTTACATGACCTGTGTTCCACAGGAGAAGTTACAGCTATGATAGGAATGAACATTTTCACGGAGAAACGTAAAGAATTGAGTCAACGTCAACCTGGAGTTGTAAAATTTACCCATAATGTATATCACTATTATTATGCTGCACAGTTTGTAGCGTCTATTGAGGAGGATGGTAATGTTACAACCGCACTAGGAAAGATCGATGCTTTGACCTCAGAGTATGTTTTTATATTTGCATGTGGAATTAACTCTAAAGTAGTCAGAGCAGTCGTATCTTACCTTTTAAAGCTCGACGATATATACCCATACCCAATAAGTGACTGCATTTGTAATTGTCTTGCGGAAATTTCAAGTGAACAGTTAGATGCATTCAGTGACCTACTTGCTGTTTTGTGCAAAAAAGAACACGGAATGGAACTACGTTTCACTGACAGAAGGTATCTAACATCAGCAAAAGTTTCTCTTCTCCAAGCTTGCGAAAAATTGAAGGTAAAAGCAAACAATCATTCCAAAATTAAAAATGAAAGTAATTATACTGTCCGACTCACTGTAAAAATAGTGCAACTAACTACAATAAATGTCAATATCATTCACATGTTACTGTATGAAGGTAACATAGAGTCACGGTGTGGGCCATAGAGTAACTGAAAAGTCACCATTCTACAGTTTTGCAATGCACTTACAAAAATACGTCGTTAAAGCAGGAAACAAACACAGCAGACATGCAGGGAAGCAGGCTTACAGGCATACAGGCAACGTAAAAAGGTAATACCATAATAAGAGACTCGACAACAATAGGAGGAAGTTGAAAATGGAAAATAATAGCTCAAAGGAAAGTCGGGACTCCTTAAAGGCTTTCATTTCTTTGCTACATGAATGAAATTAGTGAAAAAATCTCCTTTATTTTGTGTTTAATGGTCTGTCTATAAAGAGATTAAATTTATTGCATTCCATAACATGTATTCCTTATTGTCGAACTATTCATTCCTTGTTGTTTTAGATACCTGTGAATATTTTACGACTAACAAATGCTGTAACACAAATAGATGGAGGTTACCTACACTTTGGTTCCGAATTCAAGGTCCGAGTGCCGAAACTTCGAACTTGTCTTATCACAGACTTCGAACAGGAACTTAATGAAAACCAGGTGCTATCACTGCTAACGGCCGCTCCAGAACTTGAAGAACTCACGTAAGCCTTTAACTAGCGCATCAATAATGCGTAGCTCAGCTGCCACGCCCCTACCACATTTTGCCCTTCTAGAAAATGTTGAAAACATAAAAATAGTATTTGTTTAATAGGTCTACCCGCCCCTGCCCAAATCCAGAATATGATCAATTAAAGCCATTCTCCGTCCACAACACAATGAGATATTGCTACCAGTATCATACACTCACACACAATCGCTCTATGGTAATCTGACACCAAAATCAAAACAACCCTCAGACTGCATGAACAGTACATTGGTGGTGACGACGACCCCCAGAGAGTTATCAGCACTGGCTACGCTGTACAGTTTGTGTGAGTAACAGTACACAGTACACTTTCTACAGTGTTCTGACTATAACACCTCTTGCACTGAGCATTGACAGTTCCAAAGGGATTCATCTCCCTTGTAGTACAGTAGTTAGTACAGGAGATGGTCCATTGTGATAGTTGCTAGGGGAATAAAAATACCATACATACACACATACATACACCCATACATACACACACATAAACATACACACACATACATACATACATACGTACGTACGTACATACATACGTACATACATACGTAGGTACGTACATACATACATACATACATACATACAAACAAACATACATACATACATACATACATACATACATACATACATACATACATACATACATACATACATACATACATACATACATACATACATACATACATACATACATACATACATACATACATACATACATACATACATACATACATACATACATACATACATACATACATAGATTCCTTTTGCTTTCAGCAAGGAATCAAAAACAAAACAATAAACCCCTTAGGACATATCAATATTAGAAATGAAGATTGGTACAGAATAAAATATGAAATTTCTTGTTGAAAAATTCCCACATTACATCTTCGCATTTTTTGTATTATATTTATGACGTCCTTGCACAATAGAAGGTGTTCCATAATTTTTGTGCATTCTGATAGAATGAAAGTTATATTCGACTCTTTTAATACTATTTCATGCTGCTAGAATTGAATAGGACATTTTAGCCAATACTACCCGAGAAAAAGGCTTTTTCCCGAGTGAAGTTTATCTCTATAATTATAACAGTTAATCCCTTTTACAAACAAACTTGCTCTATTGACCAAAAAGTCTTTAAAGGAGCCCTCTTTTACTTTATTGATCTCAAGATACCTGAACAGGAAGTTTTCTGATAGATTCTGGATTAAGAGTGGTCAACTAGAGATGGCTAAAACTTGGTATTCGTTTCTAGCATCATGTACATTTCAAACAGTCGATTTTGCAAGCCACTAGCCAGGCATGGTACTGAAGGGGACGAGATTGCTTCCAGGCGGCAAAAATGCATTTTGGGAAGGAAAGTTATATTTAGGCAATTGTAATTTAAGAGTTCTTAAAGGTAACATTTTCTACGGAACGCCGCGACCTTCCCTCTCCTCCTCTTGACAGTATGATATTGTGAGCATAATCCTTTCAGAACTATATTGTCCATTACCTTTAGAAAAAGGTATACTGGACGTTGGCCTGCGACAGTGACATTCATATATTACCAGACTGTTAAAAATTGTGTTTCCTTTGACATATTTGTTGGGCCGATTGGCTTGCCAACCAAACAAATGGCTCAGATGGATCTATTTGAAGACTGTACTTGACTGATTCACTGACTGTAGAACATATAGCATCTACACTATCCCGTAAATATCCAAAGTAACAAACAGAACTGGTTCGATGAGTGTTCCTAAACCTTCGAGCTTTCCTGGTGCTATTGAAATTTAAAAAAAAAAACAACTTAATCTGTCCCTCAGCCATAAGCGGCAATAATTGAGGTAAAAATCCCCATTTCAAGGTGAAGGATTCAACCGATTGCGCAATGAAATATTCTTTTCTTCGTAACCTTTAGAAATTGGCCAAAGGCAGCGATTTTTCCTTCCAAAATCGTCCGAAAGTCGTTCGACGAAATTGAAAGACAAAAAATCGTCCAAAACCTTCCAAAATCGTTTCGCCTGATATCGAAAAATCAACTACTCCCAAGTGAAGTTACACAGACAAAAGAAACACCAAACTTAACGTGATGCCAAGCTTGACTTTCTGATAAAAGTTTTTGAATACGTAGACAGTTCTTTCGTCGTGTAATTTTTGTAACCTTCGTCGCTGTACAACTTTTAAAAGCCAAATTTGTACACTAAAATCTTACCTTTTACCCCATTATTACAATATTGTTCCCTAAATGTAAATAGGATTCGGTTATCTAGAATATTTTTCAACATTTGTTGCAAACAAACGAAACAGTTGGATGTTGACAGACCTTTTTCTGAAGATAATGGACAAAACAGTCGGCTATGAAAAGATTTTGCTCTACCGTGACGTTATATGACGTAGAAATTTCATTCTCGAGGCGTTGTTCTAATTATAATTTTGCTGAGACCTCAATTATTTTTCAAGTCCTATTGCGAAATAATCGGGCAGTAGAGATGTTATATTTCTGTCGTGCGGGCGGCTTATCAAATGGCTGACGAAATGAAATCTACCTATTGTTGTGTTGGGTTCGCGCCATGCCTCGACTAGCTGTTCTGCCTCGGTAGAAATTAATTCACCAAAAGAATAATTCGAGAAATCGAAGTCCTGGTTACATCTTTTTATTAACGGCTTCTTTCAATGAAACATGATTATTAAAATTGTGAACAGAAAAACACTTCTTGTAATAAAGGTAACTGAAAATTATATCTTCTCTCTTTGAAAGTCAGAATTCAACTTTTTCAGAGATCCCTAAAGTGAAACTCTTAAAGGTAGACTTCAGAGTCCTGCACGTGGTGGTCAATCATTACTGTGATACTCATTGGTCACTTCGAGTCTTAAGACAATAAAGTATAAATATTTACAAGTTACTTTCTGGAAGTGTCCAATCAAAGCTGTATTGAACAAACTTAAGACACGCCTGTGCAAGGTAAGTTTGATTACGTAATGTCTGAGCCGGAAGCAGAAGTTTCTCGTGAGAACCGGACGAGAGGAAGTCTGTAATTATTTACGGCTGAGTGCAAAACTGACTGTGATCAAAGAAGGATTGTTCAAAGAGCAACTTCCTGTTTATGAATCATGATAGGAGGTAAACATACTTGAGGTTTGAAAGGAAATAGGCGTTATCTTTAAAGGAGAGGATGCAAAGAGGGAGTATTATATGACATCCCTTCTGAGATTTTTAAAATTTTGGACCTGTCTAAAATTTTACTTACAATGGAAAACATAAGCTTTTAAAAGTACATGGATATGTAGAACCCTGTAAAGAATTCATCTTTTTTTTTTGTTTGCCGTACTCAGTAACACTCTATGAAAAAAGGAAATAAAACTTGCATGCCTATTTACATTTATCTTAAAAAGTAAAGAAAAAAGGAAAAGTTGCCATGAACATGCATCATGAAGACTTGCTCACATTACTGAATTGACACTATGGCATTTTACTTACAGAAGTGCATTCAGGATAAAGTTCTGGTGAAGTACCATGAAAAACCAGATATCCTACTACTGTTACATATGATACCAAAATGCAATCATAATAATGATATCGATTGAAATACAACATACTTCAAAACATGTTTTCTCAAAGCACTGGAAATACAAAACAAAAGAATCAAGAAAATTGAAATAACTCAAACTTTAGAACAAATGAACGTGAAAAGAGGGTATCATCACAGATAAAAGCTATCATAAAGATCTGTTTTCTCTTAAAAAACAAATAGAACGATTTTACGAGGTGAAGTTCTTTATACATGGTGGTTCAATATATTTGACAACAACACCAAAGTCAGTTACCAAAAGAAGCATACGTTAATGTAAACGAGACATATGAAAATGTAACTGTCACTTGCACCTAAAATTACTTTGACTGTGAATTCACAAAAACAATTTTTCAAACATCTTGTGCGGTGCACCTGTAATTTGCACTCTATTTTCCATCAAATAATTCACGATATTTTCTGTGTCAGCATAACTGCCAACATTCCACCAAAAAGAATAGCTATTTGAAGCTTTAGGTAAACATACGAGCACTTGTAATTGGCCATGTTTGTACCTGGCACGTTGAATCAACATATTTTCGTGCGATGTTTCCGTCAAAAGATTCAATTGTCTCGCAATCTGGTGTTTTTCCAGAGGGTATGGCACTGCCAAACCTTTATTATGAGATGAATGTTCAACATAAGAGTTCAAAATAATAGGTTCTGTACATGTAGTACATAAAATATCATGTGATGTAATAACCGGCAAAATCTTATCATTTTCATCATGCAAAATCACATCAGAATCAAATATCATATTTACAACGTTATTCTCATTTTGCTTGAGAACATCTTTTAACTTATTTACATTTGTAATATTCTTTGTCTCAGAAGAAGCTCTTACGAAACAAGGTTTTAACCTATTGTAATTGAAAACATCATGGAGAATTTGTCCTGTAAGAGTTGCTAAAATGTAGTGTGTACGGTCTAAGACTTCGTGTACAACTAACGGACCACACCATTCTGCAGCAATTTTTCTCGAGTTGGCTGTTAATGAAGATGAGGTTGGTTTGTACAAATAGACCAACTGACCAACAGAATAGATTGGACTTTTAGCAAGTTGTTTCGTAATCTTAACATTTTGCGCGTCTTGTTGTCTTTTCTGCAATTTTAACATTGTCTGCGATAAATGATCAAATCTCTTCTTCAACAATTGTGCATATTCACCATAAGAGTGTGACAGACCTGACATAGGATTAAATGTCAAATTGGTAAGATTAGCTGGCTTTCTTCCAAATACAAGCTCATATGGGCTGTGATTTCCCAGATGTGGAGAAGAAAAAGAATTGTATGCATAAGCAGCAGTTGGTACAAATCTTACCCAATCATTGCCGAATTGATTAAGGTTTACTTTAAGAAAGTTGGACAAGGTCTGAATATGTCTTTCGACCTGAAGACTTCCATGGTTCATGACACTAATGACTTTCTGATCAATACCTAAGGTTCGACACAATAATTCTACTAATTTTCCTGTCAATGAAGCTGCCGCATCGGTGATTAAACACGATGGAGGGCCAAAGGTGGTAACAATTTTCTGCAGAATTGCTTCACAGATAGTTTCCGCGTCGAGTGTCTTTAACGGTACACAAATCACAAATCTTGTTATCTCGTCGCAAGCGACCATTAAATGTTTGTAACCTGTTACTGAAAGAGGCATAGACTTAAAGTCTAGACTTATCTTGTCAAAGGGACGATAAGAATCTGGTATTCTTGCGTGAAATTGTCTCACTTTGTCTGGCTTACTCCTAAATTCTTGACATCGAAGACATGCTTGAATATAGTTACTGATGCATTGAAACATGTTACGCATATAAAAATATTGTCGAATTGTTAAGTACGTTCGCATAACACCTTGATGGTTGCTTAACAAATCATCATGATACTTGGATATAACTTTGTCAACCATGGTATCTGGGATAACCAATTGTAATGTCATCTTGTTATCATCTTTATCATGCAAAAATATTCGAAACAGTAAACCGTTACACAACAAATATTGTTCTGCTTGTGTACATACAGTTCTTGCAGACTTAACATTATTCGGCAAAATATCATGAGCTAAGTAATCATATATGGGCTTGAAATGTGGACATGTCTCTTGTTGGACTTGCAATTCCTTTACATCAAAAGGCAGATTATAATCTCTAATAATTTTGCGTTGAATATTGCGAATAACTCGATGTAACTCTTTCTGTTTTGGAATGTGACCAGTAACTAATTTGTCTATTTTGGGAACCAAAGGCAAGGGTGGTACGAATAAGTGTGGAGGTGGGTCTGTAATTATTTCTTCTGGTTTACCTTTATCAACCAGACGCGGTTCAGATTGACTTGGCTGAACATCTGAAAATTCTGGCAAAAATGGCAAATCTACTAATGGCTGACGTGCCAAAGGCTTCGAAACATTAGGAGGGGGCACGGTAGCAGGTTGGCTACGGGATAATGGAGGAGGAGGGACATTTTCCCTTGAATTTGAATCTTCTTGTTGCCTATCAACAACTGGGGGAGGCGGAATTACAGGAGGCGCTGAATTCTGTTTCGCTTGACCCCTTGTCTCGTTTTTCGTAGGAAAAATGTCGGGTACTTTGATTCCTAACGCTTTCGCTTTAGATCGAGTTAGCACTGGATACAAATGGGAATCAGACGTAGAATCTGAACTGAAAGGAGTGGCTATTGGTAGAATCTTATCTATTTCTGAGTCTCCATCTAGTGGTGCTCGGGACAAATAGTCCGCTAATACAAGTTCAGCTCCTTTCTTGTAACCTATTTTGAATGTGTACTCTGACAACTTTAAGAGTAATTTACCTATACGTGCCGTAGGCGGTTCTTGTTTGGATTTCAACATATCAACAATGGCAGAATGGTCAACGTAAGCTTCGAATTCAATACTCTTAAGTAAATACTTAAACGCCGTAACATTAATCAGTAAACCAAACAATTCCAGTTCCGTTACACTGTAGCGTTGACACGCTTGAGGTAAAACCTTAGAATAATATCCAATGATATGTTCTTCACCATTCACCTTTTGTGTCAGATAAGAGCCTGTAGCTATTCGTGAAGTATCACTATACAAAATAAATTTACCATTTTTCTGTGGCATGTGCAATATAGGAGGTTGACACATTAACTCTTTTATTTCATTGAAAGCTTGTTGATGTTCTGATGTCCATTCAAAATCTTTTCTCTTACGACTCAACTTATGCAGAGGTCGCAAAATTGCTTGAACATTCGGAAAGAATGCAGAAACGTAGTTAACTGCACCTACGAATCTCCTTACAGATTTGATATTATGAGGTACTGGTGTGTTTCGAATGGCTGAACACCTATCATTCAAAGGTTGAATACATGCTTCGCCTTTGTCATTAATTGAAATAAGATGTCCCATATAAAGTACAGAATTCCGAAAGAGACTACACTTTTTGGGTGATATTTTCAAACCGTGGGAGATCAGAGTTTTGAAAATTTCTTGCAAATGTCTCGAATGAGACTCTTTGTCTGCACTAAACACAATTATGTCATCGTGATGTGCTATACAGTATTGTAATGAATTCGGAATAGTACCTAAAACTTCATCTATTTTAGCTTGAAATAGAGCAGGTGACAAATTTAGGCCCTGAGGTAAGCGTCTGTAGTAATAATGTTTGCCACCACTGTAAGAAGCTATTCCAGTGTATTGTTGAGACTTTTCACTGAGGGGAAGGCAGAAAAATGCTGACTTCAAGTCTAATACACTTAAAATAGTAGCTCCAGAATTTCCTATAGTACGAAGGGTCTCATTAAGCAAAGGGAATGGGTGGTTAATTCGTTTAATTCTGTTGTTCAAGTATCGAAAATCTGTAACAACTCGTTTGTCATATGATCCTTTTTTAGGAATCAAAAAGACTGGGGAGGTGTAGGGTTGATGACCTACTGCGAGAATGCCTAATTTAACTAATTTGTCAAGCTCTTTAGATACAATCTGTTTATCTTGTTCAGAAAGCTTGTACGGTCTGATGAAAAATGGCTCATCATTCGTTAAAGTAATATTTGCCTCGAAATTAGGACAATTAGATAACTCTCCGTATAAAGAAAAAGCATGTCGGTAATTCTGAAGCAACTCATAAATTTGATTTCTCTGGAGGAGTCAAAATACTTTTGTCAAGATCGACGAATTTTCGAATTATCTCACTTTCAGTCATTGAAGCAATTGGATCGTTCTCATTCAAGTGAGGATATCTCTTCAAATTAAATTCTCTTACATTTTCTCTTTCTGACCTTATATTTACATTGTCACTCTGACTAGGATTATCTTCGTTTGTGTGATTACAAACATCAAATAACTCTTGTGGTAGCTCTTGAGTGACTGTGACAATGTTTGCTAAGTCAAGATAAGCAAGTGATTTACTTGGAGATACCACAAATGGCTTGATTCCATTATTTCTTAGCAAAATACGAGTTCTGCCCTTACGCAGTTGTACTAACATTGCAGATGGACACGTGTGCGATACTCGTTGAGTAGGATGTACAACAATCTCAGAATTACGTGCAAATGCAGGTATACGACCTTGAAGATTGACATATTTGCTCTGACCTGGGTATAGGATCACCTTGTTTGTAGGCCTTAGAAAAGTTTTACTTGGCTTAATATGAAAACAGTTGGTCTTAAAATCTAAAGTGCCTTCTAATTCTTTCAATGTTTCTGTACCGAGCAATAAATCGATACCTGTTAAATTATTCACGATTAAAGCGTTGATTTGGAATCGAGTTCCTTGTATGTTAACCACAAAACTTAAAATCTTGTTTGCATACATATATTGTCCGTTACCTAGTCTAAACTTAACGGAATCAACAGTTTTCGGTTGCAAAGAACTTAGGTTACGAGAGTTCCGTACAGTAGAAGCTGAAATAATAGAGCGTGTTGCTCCGCTATCAAAAAGTATTAGGATGTTTTTACCATCCTTGAGAACACCTCTAGCAAAGTTTCGCTTATCTAATTGAATGCTAACGTTTTCATCATTTAAACTCCTTGCGGTATCATTAACATTTGGTACTTCTGAACTTGGAATTACGGCAGGGGGAATGCTCTCCTCCGAATTCCTTAACGAAAATTTTGGTATGTACGTTGATGCGGTGCTTGCCAAAAGTCGTTTCGTTCATACTGCGCATAGCTTTGAGCTGTTTGATTCAGGCGCTCGAAACAGTTTCTCCAAGTGTGTCCTTGTCGAGAACAAAAATCGCATATGATAGCATTGAAGCGTCTGAGCTGATTTGAGAAACGATTGTTAGACCTACGTCTATTTTGAGCAAAATTACCACGTTGTTCTCTGTTTCTAGAGCGTGATGACCTAGATTTTTCATTAGGTTGCTCTGACTTGGTAAATTTTGATTCCAAAGCTTCCATTCTGTGCACAATGTCCTGCATGTCGGACTGGATAGTTTTATCTTGGGGAGTAGGCTCGCGCATATCTTGCGTTGTCATAACATCAGCTGCAACTGCAATAGCGGTAGAATTTTGGCTTGCTTGCAAATCGAAATAACACTGTGCTTTGTCAACTAAAAGTGGAAGCGGTGCATCCATGGGTGCAGCCATTAATACTGCTGACCGGCATTGGGTTGGGAGGGAAGAGAGAAATTTATCTCTAATCTGATCATCATTATACTGTAGCATGTGGGCAGCTTTTGATATCTTTGCGAGGTGGACTTCTGCTGTGTCTCCTGCAGTATAAGTTAGGGCTTGGAATTCTTGCGATTTCGCGAAGTGAGAATTGCTCGGACTAAACCTGGCAAGAAATCGTGTTCTCAGCTCTTGAAATGATTGGAATTGTTTGCCTTCTATCCACAAACGTGCTTGTCCTTCAAGGGTGCGTTTAAAGGTATTCGTAATGCGCAGCAAAGCAGCATTGTCTTCTGGCTGGGCGATATTGTGCGCGTCAAGATAGTCTTGAAAGGCTAAAAAATGAGCTCGCGCTAGGTCTGAGTTAATAGTTTCACCTTTAAATCTAGAAGGTAAAAAATCTGTTGTTCGCAAATTGTCGTTAGCCATTTTTAATCTAATGATAACTAAATAAATTGCCAAAACAAATGGTATGAGGTTCACAATGCGGTACTTTAAATTAAGTATGGTAAAACCCTGTCAGCTAATGATGAGAAACATGAGGCACACTTGATAACATAGGTGTAATTTCGAAATGATTATTCAAGATGAAAAAATGTCACTCACCCTGAATTTGAGGAATATCCGACACAAAAAATACATTGTAGACTACATATAAAATTAAGCAAAATATGTAAATATAGCTGTGGTATGGGTAGACATCTCAAGAGGTGAAATCGTATTTCTTCTGGGAGCGTTGGTTGCTGGCTTCAACAATGTAGCACGATCGGAACATCTGCATATTGGCTAAGCTTGTGTTGGTGTGATTGTTGAGACATCTTACTGGGAACAATTAATCGGTAAGTCGAGATATTGCCTGGAGAAGGCCTTAAATGAATTCACACAGCTGATATTTGGTGGGATCAAAGGCGTCATCAAGCGGTTTACCGTCGTCTCTGGGCTTGGACATTCAGGCATATATACGTCACGGATCACGGTCACTATGGTGGTCACGTACAAAGTGGGCTCACTCGGCTGGACTGTTTATAGGACACGGGAATTAGTAGAAAACATCTAGGCTGGATACGTTACCATCTGAATTGAAAGTATGGTTCTAGAAGACATGGAGACGAGTTTCACTGGTGATTGGTCCGATGTCATTGTTTCAGTTCAATTTCATAAGTGGGATGAAATTCTTGATAAATAAACGTCAGTTGCTTCAACGATGATGGTGACTAGGGTAAATACAGTGATCTGAAAAGTTACTCATAACCTTGCGATAAGGGACAAGTGAAAATAGAAACATGTTCTTTCAGAAATGGTACAGTGAACAGTCATTAGGGTGAAAAACTTCCAAGACCGTCAAGTAAAGATCATAATGTTTTAAACACGTTGAAACACGTTGGGCGCCATGTTGTGTTGGGTTCGCGCCATGCCTCGACTAGCTGTTCTGCCTCGGTAGAAATTAATTCACCAAAAGAATAATTCGAGAAATCGAAGTCCTGGTTACATCTTTTTATTAACGGCTTCTTTCAATGAAACATGATTATTAAAATTGTGAACAGAAAAACACTTCTTGTAATAAAGGTAACTGAAAATTATATCTTCTCTCTTTGAAAGTCAGAATTCAACTTTTTCAGAGATCCCTAAAGTGAAACTCTTAAAGGTAGACTTCAGAGTCCTGCACGTGGTGGTCAATCATTACTGTGATACTCATTGGTCACTTCGAGTCTTAAGACAATAAAGTATAAATATTTACAAGTTACTTTCTGGAAGTGTCCAATCAAAGCTGTATTGAACAAACTTAAGACACGCCTGTGCAAGGTAAGTTTGATTACGTAATGTCTGAGCCGGAAGCAGAAGTTTCTCGTGAGAACCGGACGAGAGGAAGTCTGTAATTATTTACGGCTGAGTGCAAAACTGACTGTGATCAAAGAAGGATTGTTCAAAGAGCAACTTCCTGTTTATGAATCATGATAGGAGGTAAACATACTTGAGGTTTGAAAGGAAATAGGCGTTATCTTTAAAGGAGAGGATGCAAAGAGGGAGTATTATATGACACTATTTATCGTAAACCGGTCTGTGAGTGACCATGTAATTATGTCCTCAGTAAAATAAAGATAACACGAAAATAGATCTATCTTTTTATCACAATAGGCATAGCATTTTAACCTTCCCGAAAGGTGGTCTTGACTCGCGATCTGTTCAAAAGTTAGATTTTTGAAACATGTCGAAATATAGCAAATAAGCTTCCAATGCATCAGGTTTTCATAATGGAGCCACTCTTGGTTAATGCAATGATCTGATATCATTGCCTGTTCGGACGATCACGTCCAATTGCTTTTCGTTATCTTAAATGTCAAACCAGAAGAAATATACCAAGGGACAGAATATTTGCAGACTAACGCTTACTTATTCCCTTTATTACTTAATATGCTTTCAAAGTAGCACTTTAAGGGGAAGAGAATTCTCCCTTGTCAATTTCATATCTTGAGTCTTTTTCAGTATTTTCAGTTATTCCAAACCAAGGCGCATTAAAAACGAAATCATCCATTGCTTAAAAGAGAGAAAAGAAAGGAGTAAAGACACGCTTGGTAAGAGCTAAATATCCTTTTATATCTTTTATATCTTCGTATTTATGACATTTCCGTAGTATTGTTTTAATACTAAACTAATCTATACCTACCGATTCTACCTCCGTCACATATGAATCAGAATTACAAGTACATGTAAATGTGGATGTCAATTTGTTACATGTATGAAAGTAATAAAAATGTTTCTTTTTGCCCATGAGTTCTAACGTAGAAAAATAATTTTACGTTTATTTAAATAGTAAATACTACTTTACTTGTCATTACTACTTTGAAAAGTTCACAAGTCAACCTTTCTAAATGCAAATCATACTTACCTTGGAATGAATGATTAAGTAATTACTGCTTACAATTGCTTTCTTTCAGTTGCCTGGATAACATACGATAGCCTTGGCAAAGACGGACGAGTCTTCTTTAGTTATCCATCTACCACCTTCGGATGTTGGATGGTATAATTTTCTTATTGCTTAGTGGTTGAAACGTTTTATCAAGTTTCCCAAAATCCCAGTACAAATATCGCGCTTCTTTTATGTTAAGCAAAAATAACCTCGTGCATGCTTACTTTAACTACTATATAATTAAGCACTTTTTGTTTATTTGGGCTTTCAATAGACCTTATACACATGACATCCAGGGCCATGCAAGAGAAGTGGGCCATCTTTAAAAGGATAACCTCTTCAATTCCTTCTGAACGTAATCAACTTAAAGGAGGTTTATTTTGTTAGCAAAAGTTACAATAATGAAATATGCCTGCATCATAGTTGGATATGTTTTTGAAACATACTCTAAGCTCCCTGATTATGCAATACGAATTATGTCTTAGCAGAACAGAAACCGCTTTGCTTGGCAAATGTTTTGTACGTTTAACGTATGCCTTTTTGTGCACTACTTAAGAGAAATTCCATTATTCTTTAGATTGCCCTAACATTTTATTTCCATGTATCCACTTTATAAAGCCTTAAGATTTAAAATTCTTTAACCACTTAAATTCCATGTGTGCCGGGAGGAAACGTCCACGCGGTCAAAAACAATGACTGAAGAAATACTAAAAATGTTGCCAACTGAAATAAACATGAAGGTGCACAATAAAGCAATACGGACTGACTTTGGATGCCGAGAAGGGGGTAGGAGGTTGGGTGTTATCTCAGCAAACGGTTGTCAGATACATGATAATATCCGTGCATAAACTCTCAAAATAGGATGGCGGTCGATGGTGCATTGATGTTAAGAATCTTATAAGAAGATAAGAAGATTAGGATGTACGCCGCTGTTCTTGTTTCACTCATTTCATTCATTGATGCAGCGTCATTAACGACAAGGTCAAAGACCTTTATGGAAAAATCGGCCCTTGGTTACTTTTCGCTTTATTACAACGCTAGATAGGGGGAGGGGACTTAAGATAAATATCATTCAAGACTTATCACAAATAATGATTACGAGAAAACTTTTGTACACGAATTTCCCTGCACTTCAAATAATTTCCGCTCTAATTTGACTTTTCGTTTACATAACCATGTCATCTTAACTTTGAATTTCAGAATGATATTGAAACAGCTGTTGTGGTAAGAAAATATGTCCCAATTACTTCAATGCTATGAGTTTTATTATATCTGAAGCCAATACTTCAGCGTCGATCGTTTCCTCTAAATGACTTCTTTTGTTCGTTCTAAATGTAGTCTCAGAATGTAGTGTTTGGCCTGTAAAACTAGTTTGTAAAACACATTAATATAGGCAATACTCATTGTGAAAAGGATCTCGTTAAGTTTTCTTTGAATTTTACCCCACTACATTCTCGTTTTAACGGTTTGGATTTGTGCTTAACATTCTCCTAGTGTTTTACCAACCAATAGGATCATGAAGATTGTTTCTTGACTATTATGATTTCATTTTGTCTGTGCTTAGTCTTTAAGTTTTTGATTTGATTTTAATGAGAATATACGGAAAGTGTAAATGAAAGTGTTATCTCCATTCTAAAATGACTTGGGCTATATTTCACTTTATCCCGCAGTAAACACATAGCTTAATTTGTCCCAAACTCTCTTTTTTAGATTATGATTGATAAACCGGAGGTAAATATGTTATATTATATATATATATATATATATATATATATATATATATATATATAACAAATAATAAAACACATTCCAAAGATGACATAATAAGAGCACAGATACGATAAATTTTAAATTTTAAATTTTAAATTTTTTAATTTTTTGCTCGGTTCAAATTACCAATCTGTCAACGAACGCCTCAAATCTGAGAGCAAGTGGGTCGTTAAACTGTCAACTCATATTAGGGGCCTGAACAAGGACCTTGGCATCTTAAGTGACTTCCCCTTT
The DNA here is from genome assembly GCA_029531755.1 of Holothuria leucospilota. Lineage (NCBI taxonomy): Eukaryota > Metazoa > Echinodermata > Holothuroidea > Aspidochirotida > Holothuriidae > Holothuria > Holothuria leucospilota. The sequence goes on from CM055970.1 coordinate 55,150,549, forward strand.
GTAATTAATAACCCTTCCCAAGCTGCCAAGGTCAACTAAACCTGCTTGTCTATCATTTGTTTTGGTCTGTACTTGTTTTACCGTTAAGTTTGAAAAATGCTGTAATTTTTCACTTGCCATTTTGCGCTGAGGAAGGACACAGGAGTGTCCGAAATATACGCTGTTTTTATCGTATCTGTGCTCTTATTATGTCATCTTTGGAATGTGTTTTATTATTTGTTATATTACATGGAGCATACGTGGATTTTTCTCATATAATATATATATATATACATATATATAATTATATATATATATATAGTTATATACGTTATGAACATTTGACTGTAATTGTTATGAATCCGACATTAACACATTCGTATAAGCTTCAACACAAACTATTGTGGCTACTGCATGGAACATATGTTCTTGATATATTATGAGAGCTGTCATCAAATGTTTTACATAAACATCTTAAATAATGGTTAAATTCTCCTCCGTTCTTTTTGCATATACATCTGATCTACTGCGTTAAGACTAATGCCATACTACCAGGCGTGCAGCAAACGCAAAGCAAGAGCGAAATATGTGATTCCCTTTGAATTCTTGCCGAAGCCAAAAGGAATGTATGCATATCACCCAAGAGAGTGTATGTATGTGCGAGTGTGTGTATGCCGTGTGTTTGTGATGCTTAGCTGGTAAATATGATATCCCAAGTTACCAACTTTTGTTACCTTTTATGCTTTAGCATATCTATGGATTGCAATGATGAGTACCTTTCATAGTTGGTTTATACATGTTCCTTTTAAGGGAAAAGTTCACATTGTTTTGGTGAAGACCAAAGGTCATTTGAGGTCACAATGGGTCAAAACCTGTAATCCTTGTAGTTAGTAGACACTATTTAAATATAGTACACGGATTTGTTATACGAACCGTAATATTCTGGTAGAGGTCAAGGTTCATCGGAGATAATGCAATATAACTAATATTTGGAGTGAAGCTAGGGAATCTTGTAAACTGCTCTCTCAGTTGAAAATTCCAGTAGATTCTCATTGATAAAATCCCATATGAGTTCTGGTCAAAGGATTCAACTGGTAATTGGGTTTCAACATAATATTTCTATTATTTAGAGATTTCATTATTAGCACATGGATGTCCTATATTAAACCTGGGAGACCTGTTGTTTTGGTGTCGTTCAGAGGTGAGATAAGGTCACCAGCAGTCAAGCATCAAACACCTCGTAAACTAGATATCTCATAAACCTAATTCTTGATGTGTCTCACAGTAAGAATATGGATGCCCCACATTAAGTTCAAGAAATATCTTGTTTTTCAAGGAGATCAAAAGTGATTTGCGGTTACGAAAAACTCAATTTTAAAAACTCATCTCAAGCTCGGTATGGACCAAACAATGTGGAATCGTTCACTTAACATGCAAATACCCTACAATTACTTAGAAATCTGTTTCTTTTTGGTGCGCATTAAAGCTTGTTTGAGGTCATCGGAAGTGAAAAAAGTCACTAGCACAAGCGCAATGCAATTAAGCATTACCGAAATAGGTTTTGCGGCCTTTAATTTACATGCAAATCATCTTGGTTGCTGCACCCTTAGCTCTGGAAAAACCCTTTCTTTCGGACAGACCTCTGGAAAATTATTATATTAGTGAGCAAAGGCAGGGGGCTTCCTCGGTTTAAGAACGATGAGCCCGCAGAATGAAAAAAAAATCTCGTGGTTCTTTGTTACGTGATTAAACTTTGTAAGACTGTTTTCCGCTTCTTTTTCAAGTGATGTAGAGGCCTCGATTAGATCGTCGTGTTTACAATCTCCGAGAACCTCACGAGTCTCCTTGAATTCACTTTTCATCTGAAATGCAGATTTAAGTGGGCAATCTTTCTGATAAGGTGTTCTTTCATATGTTAAAAAGTCTAAATACTTTGATAGAAATTAGCGTCACTCGACGTTAAGTGCCAATATCTTAATTAGTGATTCAAGTAAATCTGTAGGAAATTTTTCATTCCTGTCTTGTCACCCTTATATCGTCAGGACAAATATTGGAGCTAAGCTATTTTCTTACATTTGATACACAAATGAATGGTAGCGAGTAGGTAATTAATGATTACACTTAGTTCTCACAATTTTGTGACAAGAAACTTTCTACTTTAATATTAATCGCATGCAAACTCTGCCCGTTTGATTCACCAACGAGAGACACAAATGCCTTGATTGATACCCATTTATAACTGGCAACTTCAAGTCCACGTAAACGGTATACTTCAAGTAGTACTCTTCATGAACATCGCCATGCATTCGAGTACAGTGAACAACTACCACAACCCCTTTAAACTGACGGACAACAGAGTTGATGTACAATTATGATATCCAGGCGCAAATGAAGAAAGGTGTTCCAGGCTTCACCACTTTTCTTCTCCACTACTTTTTTTTTAAGACGACCCAAAAGGTGCACAACCAAGTTTCACCCATTTTTGTATGTATGGAAAGTTTTATGTCAAACATTTCCCCGGACCACTCTCCCATTGAGACTTCACACATATGACTCTCATAGTCTAGAATCTGATCCTTTACAATGTCACCCCCTTCTTTTGCAAATTCCTGGATCGGCTCCGATATCCCCCTATTTTATGGATCTGAAGATTTGCTTTTATTGTCAAAAATATCCAAATATTATCCAATTACGAAGTTTACTGTCAGAATGATTTTTGTTACGTTTGAAAATTTCTTACCGTTACAGGAAATTATGGCACCGATAAAATACCATTCGCATCTCTGCACGGGGATATAGATTTTGAATTGGCCCATTGGAAGCGCACTGAACACTCAGTTCCCTTTGGTAGCTTAAGGTGCGGTAATTGTGGCACCTGCTGTGACCTCCTGGCATCGCTTGCCACTGAACACTAAACAGCACAGCCAGGCACTACCCGGCATCTTACCTACCTATCACGTTGTACGGCACGTTCCTTGTTCAGTCGTATTTCTAACGCCTACCCAAGTGAACATTGAATGAATTTTCTGGATATCCATACAAAATTAAGTGGCGTTAAGACTGTTTGGTTTGCTAGAGAATATTCAAAGCATGAAATATCTGGCCCGTTTAAATCATGCAGTAGTCTATGCCAACCATAATGTGAGAGTGTGTAGTACCTACTATCCAGGGGTACTCAACGTTGATGTAAGTGGTTATGCAACAGTAATAATCGGGGTTGTATTGTATCCCTCTTGATATTCAGTTGTACCACTACCGGAGTATCAGCACTCATAAGTGAAACGTTTTCGCACCATAAAATTACATTAAGGATCGACTAATACATGAATAAATCATATTACGGTAATATTTGCGTCCAGAACAGGGCACATTTTTCTTCCCTTTGGCGAACGTTGGTTTGGGAAGCCTTACAACTGGGCTAAGAAAATATGGTTAACCGGCAGGGAGTAGAGCGATACCATTTTCTTTTGGCAAAGGATCACGGCACAAAAGTTTTAATTAGTATATGGATAAACTCATAGTTAGTAATTTAAGAAAAGCAGTAACACAATGTCTTTAAATATGTAGTTTTCCAGTGTGCTTTGTGCGGACCTATAGCAAGTAGTTGTCTCATTTTCCTCAATCCTCCCTCCTAACCAATCCTGGCTTCACCCCTGCATACCGCTTACTTGTAGCGGTTGTAAGTCTACTTATAGATAGTTGGGACCTTGGAGTACTGGTTTGCTAACTCAAAATATACTTCAAATGCCTAACTCATGTGTTTAACTTGCACGTTTCCAATCTCCCTACATTACTTTAGTTTATAGACAGAAGAAACATCGTACTTACTTAACATCAGAAATGAGAAACTGTGTCGGAATGTCTGAGTACGTGTGTGAGTGTGCGTGCGTAGGGATGCGTGTGAACACCAAAAGTGCAAAAATAACGTGTATCACAATTGTTCCTAAACCTTTACTCCGATCATTCTCATTCTTGGTTGCTGGGTACCTGACCATTAAAGCTTTTATTACTAATGATGTTATTTATGACGTCATAGATCAAAGTTCAAAGATCAAATAACCACATAGGCATTTGGCCGTTATATGTTTATCAATAGGCTTTTGTATGAAAAGACTATTAGAAAACATTGTATGAAGAAAATGATGGGAAGAAAATGTTGACATAATTTTCAACATTAGTTACTGCGGGTCGAAGCCAAAGTTTATAAAACAGGTCAAAGATCATACTGGCCCACATTTTGCCACCATGTCTGAATCGAAATCCTCCTAACCATATGCCACATCAAGTTTAAACTTGATGGATAGATGAAAACTTCTCAATGTACAGTTGATAAGAGCAAACGTCACAAGGACAAATAAAGTTTTTAATCGTTTTCGTCTTATCAGTGTATTAGAAAAGTCATTTAACACAAGATTTGTAAAGTAGGTGATCGATATGAGACTTGAAACTCCATGAATTGTCTCTTTGTTTTGGGTATTGAATGTCAAATATAACTTGAAAGATGTCATAAAATTTAATTGAGGGCCTATTTACTTCAGAGTAGAGTGGTGGAGAGAAATTTTTGTAAGGCTTTTTGGAAACATGACTTTTAAGAAAAGTAACAAGAAGCATAAAACGAGACGAACTTTGTTTTTTAATTGAAGCAAGTGTACAATCGTCACATTAAAGTGACAAAACAGATTTACCACTTACCATTACATTCTCATGCAGCCGAAAGGTAAATGAGACTCGACGGTAATGCTAGATATCTTTTATTTCATCTTTAATCCACAGGACGCTGTACGAATGATCGAAAACAATGTAGGTTAAGCTTAAATTCTGCAACCAATAAAAGTAGTTACATACCAAAGCAGTATAAAATTAATGAAACTTCAAAGAAAGTAAAGTATTTCTTGAGAGGTACGGAAAACTCAGATGAGTGAAATTTAATTTCTTTTGTACACTGTTTAAAAACTGATGTCATAGGACCCAGAAAATAAACATGAGGGGTTTTTCTTTGTTTTCCTGTAGCATACATAATTTCACGTTATCTAAAAGGAAGAACAGCATAGCCTTTGGCCTTTAGAAACTCACGAAAAGAGAAATGCCATTTAATTTTTTACTTACAAATATTCTTACGAAAACTTCTTTCTTGCAGAAACTGAAAGCCTTTGCAAATAAGGTAGGCTATTCGAATTGTTAGTAGTAAAAGTAGAAATAAAATCGTTCATTTCCTTCTGTAACAATCCCGTGAAAACGTTTTGTACTTAAGGTGATACTCATTTAAAATTGTGGAAAGGAAACTTCTCAACCCTTATCATCAATTATTAGCAGTGGTAACGTCATTATTTGCTCTACAAGGGGAACCCCGAAAGGGGACAGAAGCAAACACTCGAGAAAACGGCGACTGTATGCCGCAAGGAAGGCTAAGATAAAATGTTTGGGCACACACTGCTAGGATTTCAATTGTAAAAAAATGTGATTTCTATTGAAGAAAATTTGAAACAAAAGTGAAGACCAGTTGAACTGGGTTCTTGTTCAAGAGACTATGAAAATTGTTTGTGCTTAGTAAAGAATTTTCCCTTATTAATGGGAAATAGCTGCTAAACTGTCGAGATGACTGGTCGCTCCAGTCATACTTACTAAGGCTACCGAGGAAGTTACAGATTTTTACATGACGAAAAGAGGCAGCCTTCTCCGACTTCCATTGGTCCATTGCTCCCTCTGCACCTGCCTGGTTATTATCATTGTCTAGAAAATAATTTTGGAACAGTAATAAGTCCTCCCAAAGACTTTTAAAAGATACTTGAGTTTTTGTCCTTATTCTGCATAATGTATTGTTTCCCATTTTCTTTCTTTACAGACTCTTCTAAAACATAAGGTAGAACCATCTTTCTTTCAAAGCTGTGATAATGTATCAATAACTCTAGAATCAAATTGCATTATTCCACTTAAATTTTCTGAATTTGAAATGAAATCTGTCAACTATAAATAACATAAATACTATTGATCACGAAAAGGGGATTTGTCTCGGGTATGCATTATTCCATCTGGGTAGAAGGCCATGACCTGGCTTGAACTAGTGCTCTTCCACAATAAGGTTCCTGCTCAAAAGGTGAACCGCGAGTGCTTCATATGGCATTTGAACAAAGACCAAACCATCTTGGTTCCACGGCTCAATGGTTAGAGAGCGGGAGGTCCCGAGTGCGTATCCCGGAGGAGTCAACTTTGCGTTTAACCCAGCTCTCTCTCTCTCCGTTCCCGATATCCTCAGGCAACATATTCTGGCGAAATAAATACAAAGTTCACACTACGGTTCAATAAGCACAATATAAGCCGATAGCTGACTCTTGTCTTATATATATATGTGTATATATATATATATCTATATATATATATATATATATATATATATATATAGATATATATATATATATATATAGTCGAAGGAGGAGCACATTCGATCTGAGTTGTAACCAAGCCTTAGATGAAGCATAGCCCTTATCATAGAATCAGAGCCTGAAAGAAAATACCAGAGAGAAAAATTGAACCGCACCCAAGGTTTGTACCCGCCATCAGCTGCTTTCCGGGCAGCGTCTGTAACCACTAAGCTAACACGGCCCGTGATTTCCAGACGAGACCCAGACGAGACAACAGGCTACAAATACCCTGCGTGACTCAATTTTCTCTCCTTGTTACCATGGTAGTCCCGAAGCGGGAATAAATATTCAATAGGTCGAGTTTGGTAGATGGATGTTAGAATGTGTAGGTCGAAGGTGAAATAGTAGTACATTCGATCTGAGTTGAAACCAATCCTAAGATAGAGCATAGCCCATATCATAGAAGGATATATCTATATATATATATATATATATATATATATATATATATATATAATATATATATATATATATATATATATATGAATTCATAAAAAGAACGGTGGATGCCTTGAATACCAACATATTTGCACCACGTTCGATAGACGTACAAAATTTTCGAAGCCCTGCTTCATCAGCATACAACGAATAGTGTTCCACTACCAGCTAGGATAAGATTTTAACGAAGGCAGGTTAATGCACCCAAGTGTGACCGTTCCCTATTGAGTCCATTAGTGATGGTGTTCAGCTTCTTGATCAGTCTAAGTTCATTTATCTTACGTTCTGAATTGGATCGGAATCCTGCTTTTATTAATTAAGCAAACTCTAACATTGTCAATGTCATGGCCGGGGAGATTAAAGTGTTGAGAGACCTCTTGAAGCGGGGAATTCTTACGTTTTGTCTGTTTGTGGTTGTTGAATCGGATTCTGAAAGGTGTTTTGGTTTCCCCTGCGTAGTTTACATGGAGACAGATGCTACAAAAGATAAGGTAAATAACATTGGCAGAATTATAATTGAAGGGGCCTGGATATAAGTAAATGTCGGTCCCGGGAAAGGTCACTACACTCTCCGTTACAACGTGTTTACATGCTAAACAGCGAGACCCATTGCATGGCTTGTTTCCAGGTAGGGGCTGATTAAGTGGGGGTAGTTTGCAAGTGGGTCGTATTGACCTAAAAGAGGGTAGCTGGTTCAGGGCAAGAACAGGGAGTCAATAGGGCTGAGATTGTGCCAGAGGGACTTGAAGTGTTTGAAAAGTGATGTGCACTGGGGAAAGTAGGTAGTGACAAAGGGTATCCGGTTGTTTTGCCGGTCCTGGTTGTAGCGTAGGAGTTGTTCACGTAAAAATTGTTAGTTCTGTTAATGTTGCAATTGATGAGACGAAGGGGATAGCCCTTTTTAAGGAACTGCTGTTTCAGGTTAGTGAATTTGTTGCAGAGGTCAATGGGGTCAGAACAGATGCGTTTGTACCTAAGTCCTTGGCTATAGACTATCGAATTTTTAATGTGTGGGGGTGGAAGCTATTGAAATGAAGGTAAGCATGTCTGTCTGTGGGTTTGCTAAAAACCGATGCCTGAATAGAAGAATTTTGAATGGTGATAACTACATCTAGGGATGAGATCGAACTGGAGGAAACATTATGAGTGAAATTAATTTAGTTATGTGAAGCGTTGAGGTCACGAATAAAGGACCTCAGTTTGTCCTCCCCATGGTTCCAAAGCATGAAAATATCGTCAATGAATCTTACAAATAAGAGGGGCTTGTGGTCGCGTTCTGACAAGAAGTCCTCCTCAAAGGCAGCCAATAACAGGGTGGCATAAGCAGGAGCCATTTTGGTTTCCGTGGCGTTTCCATTGGCCTGGACCTAGTGTTTGTCCTCGAGAGGTTCCCTCGCATGGTGAAAGTGAGTATGAAAAACAAGAAAAACACGAGGCAATTGAAAACAAACCTTATGACTTGAACAAAAGAAAAAAACTTTGCGCATAAAGCAGCATTAACTTTGCCCTCTAAGTGTTTCCCTTTCATTCTGTTATGTGTGTTGTTAACCTTTTTTATTTACTTTATGTTTGCAACTAAAAAAGGTCCAACGACCGAACTATTTTGTAATCTTTTTCGGGAAAAAAAATAATTTGTTTTGGGGTAACATAAGATATGCTTCCTCTTTTTCTTGTTTTCAGTTGAGTAGAATGCAGCACAATTATGACCATATCAGAGCACAGATACGAAAACATAATGACGTATATTTCTGACACCCCTCTGCCCTTCTATAGCTTCTATGGTAATGTTTGTTCATCGTTCAGCATAGCTTCTGGAAGGTTGCTGTAGGGTTTTCCACCTAACCTTTAAAGAGTACACACCTTATGCCGGAGAACTCTCACCGGTCAACAGAGAGCAGGTGCAGCACAAAAAATCAAGAAAAATGCAATCACTCCACATGGATGGTCATAGTAAATCATGTGAAATGTTACACGAAATCAGCAGTCGTCTTAAAACTGCTTGAAAAATCAGCGAGTCATACAAGATTAGTTCCCCTACAAGTATCTTTAATTATGTTTTAGAATGTACTATTAGATATTAACGGTTAACTCAACCAAGGAATTATTCTGTAGGAATTTAGTAACTGTGTTATAAAAGATTTCATTTTTTTAAGTTTTTCAACTTTGTTTAAGCTTTTTCTATAATATGAATGTTTATGCAAATACAAAATCTTTACAATTTTACCAAATGTTAAATTATAAGCCGTGAGAGTGTAACAAACGCTTTGCGCTTTATTCTTTCCCTTTTAGGGCATTGGTAAAATTAATGCAAAGGTTAGAAATCTTTCCTTTTCTTGTCCCCAACCTTTAATTGAACGACGTGTACATAAAATTGTGCGCAATGTACCCATTCAAGCGTGCAAGACCTTTATCACACATTATGATTAAAAATGTTTTGACTTATGTGCTTTTAATAAAGGAAAGAGTAGACAAAAAAAAGGATTTACTGTTACTGTAAATAAAGACGCTTATGTAGTAGTCTCCTAGAAAATTGCTTGAAGATATCAAAACGTTTGTCGAGGTTCGGAACACGTTCTTTCTTTTGCATTAATAAACATTGTGCAGATGTTTTACCACCGTTTTGTTACATACAGGTCAGGTAAGTTTAAACCTAGGCTTTGGATTATCAGTGGAGATGCAAGAATGATTTTGTAATAGCCAAAGTGAGCGTTTATTTTGTCTGGTTTATTTTAGGATGCAGTAAGGATCATGAAAAACGAGGCAAGTGTCTTTCTTCAATAAAATCTGTGGTTTATATGATAGTATAGGCAATAATAATGTTTACCTTTATATTGCAACCCAACTCTAACAAGCTGCATTTGTGATTCCTGCCTTTTCCTGAACGGACGTCCCCATATTTGCCCATATACCGGCATCTGGGTAAGATCTCTTTTAGATACTAAATTGAAACACTCTGATTTGTTTTTCTGAATTGTTAAATATCAGGTCAAAACAGCAATATTATGAACACAGATGTACGTTTTAATTCTCTTGTCTTAAAGGGTTCACTTTTTGAGAGAAGGGTGATCAATTTCTCGCTTCTTTCTACACTTTCATGATGTGGAGGACATTTTGTAGTTTAAGTATGGTCTTACATCTAGACTGTGTCCACTCAGTAAAGTGTATAAGATTTGCAATTGTAGTAATTGCTATGAGGGACAACTTTAATACCACATAACTTACCTTAACATTTGTGTTGCAGCAAACTCCGAAGTTGTTACCTATATTTCTATATATGGGAAATATCTTTCATCACATATGAAACAAGTTGGTTGATTTAAGTATAATTACATATCTAAACTCCTTTTAATATACTCACGGCCGAGGATAGGACATTGGGATAAAATTGGAGATCACAATACGTTTCTTACTTCACTACTTCTTATCACCAGACTTTTTCACGATCAACGCGACATTAAGCATGTTTTCTGAGGTCGGCGCAGTATGTGAATAGTCCCTACTATATCAGATGGAATAGTAACACTACTTGACACGTTGCGAAATTGAAAAGGTTCTTGAAACTTGACTTAAAGAGTCATTACAAATACATTAATTTATTTGTGAAGAACACGCGTATGAGATCAACAGTTTGAAAAATAGATTTATGTATCCTATGGTTACTCAATCTCCTATTACATTTTCCTTGGTACATTTTAGGGTTTGTCAGAGTATTTTCATCAGGTAAATTTCGTTTTTATTTCAAAATGTTTGTTATTTCAAAAATTTTGTTTAAAATTAAGACAGTAACACTAGCCATACCAATCACAAATTCCACAATGTTCTACGTTTCGATGTACATCTGCGCACGAAAAGCCCATTCTAGTTTCCTTGAATGACTCAAAAACTAAAATGTTGGTACCTTTGCTCTTAGTTTTCTGTCATCCAATTGACATGGCAAGTTACAATAGAGCATAGTGTGTCATCTCATCAAAGTACTCCCATAGACTTTTGCCCATCTTTCAACAGAAAAGGTTGCGCATACAGACCCACTGTTATCCATTTCGACTTAACGATTTTTTCCCATGAGAGTATAATAGGATATTCCCCGCAGTCGATCGTAAGTGATGAAAAGCCCTGAAGACTAAATGGCACCGTAACTCTATCTGTAATTTTTATTGGCCTGAAGGTACCTTTCTCCTTTCACGTTTTTGAGCCAAACAGTCCTCTACCAATCCTTTTTAAGTGCCCCTATCACCAGATGGGGATTACTTATTACATGTATTGTTGTTTTTTTCCATAGATCGGGTTCTCCAAAAAGCTGGAAAAATTGTTCTTATCCGAATTAGAGCAAGTAGATGACTTTCTTAAAGATATTTTGCGTCTTTGGCAAAAGGTTAGAATTATATGTTAATTTCTAAGGAGGAATTGGACTACTCGTTGCTTTACCAACCCTGGGCCCTGTTTTTCGGCTCAAACTTAAATTTGATTTACATAGGTAATTACATAATATATTAAACTTACGACGAAGCATAACTTTTTGAAAAAGAGGACGTTTATCTGTCCACTGCCACATGCTGTTAAATATCAACTAGCCCTTGGAATAACCGAAGTTATTATGTACAACTGAATATTCACACATGCAAGCTTCAAAAAATACCATCCAATCACAAAACACATACAACCTCACTTCAATGAATGGTACGTTAAACAATAGGGTAGGGATGTACGCACTTTGAGTGCTTTTGAAGTATCCACAAATGATATGGACATGTATTCACAAGTTTGATACTAAAATATACAATTTCAAATTCTTTGTTTGTGATTTGTTTAGTATACAGCTTTAATCTTGCCTTTACTTTCAAAACAATATCCCATAACGTTTCAGCCACCCGCATTTACGTCAGTTCCACTACGAAGTTGTTAACATTTAACATGGTCATCCATGCACGATCCATACGGTACTACTATGCAGCCATGTATCTGTGTGCAATAAATAGGCCGAACGTTAGGTATAACTGCTAACGTTACTGTGCAAATCAGTTTCGCGAAAAGTTTGCAGTATAGCAGATAACAAAAATACCCCAGTGAAAACAGTTAGTATACCTACAAAACCAAGGCGTCTCAGATACTCGTCTACAATTTTTCTGGAACTCATGGAAACGTTAGCTTGAATGGACGCCGTTGTAGTGTTTCTGTCCGATTCGATTTCAACCTATGGCGCAATAATTCCACTTATTGTAACAGAATTCCAAAATGTGAGTGGTGTGAAGTTTACTTTCTATCTCTGTAATAGCCATTAAGTGAGATTTAATTTATAGTTCCGTGTATTTTATTGATGCTTAATACGGTTTTCACTAGTTTTAATGAGTTGTAAGATTTTCAAAGCGACTTAAATTTTCTCAGGTCTGAATAATTTCTTTAAAAGTGGAAGTGCTACTGAATAATTTGTTCAGGCTAGTAAATATTTATGATAAGATCTGAATATTTATGCATTCTCAGTTAAAGACTCATTGTCTTTGGTTCTCAATTCTGCTCCCAATTCGGTAGCAAAAAAGCAATGTCGTTTATTGAACGAATGTAAATATATTAACGGTTATTCCAGGGTCGGTGAACCGTGGCGTGTTAGAGGGAGTGTTAGTACAAGAAGCCTGGTGTAACCACTGCTACAAGTGTTCTGCTATATCGGTGATCCGACCCAACAGGGTCTAGTATTGTTCTAGCTTCGTACGAACCAAGCTACACCCGAGTCTCCGTAATTTTACGAATCCCTGTAGGTCATAATTTTTCTCAGGTATCCATGCAAAAGATTAACCCCCAAATGTGTGAGTTAATTAAATTCCTGTATTGCCGTTGATTGATTTGCTCCACAGTACTGGAGCTCCTCTTGTATGTAAATACCGCAATCCTGACCCTTGCCAGTCAAAGCAATTCGGATAAATTTAGCGTGCAATTGTAACTGCGAAATAAATCTGAACATTTTATGGAAACACCCAGAGTATTGTTCTATCAAAAACATTACCTTTCCTAGAATTGGGTATGTCTTTTGTCCACTTTCAGTCCTAGCTTTCTTGGTTTGATACTGTGGAAGGCAAAAGGAATCTATTCAATGTAGATGGAGTGGTATGTGTGTATGTATGTGCGCGAGTGTTCGTGACGCTTGGCTTATAGCACGATATCTCAGGATAGGAATGATGGATACTTTTCATAATTGCTATATAGATTTATCATATAAAGAAAAAATATCGCTTTGCTTTTGGAGATAGTCACAGTTCATGACAGGTCACCAAAAGTCAAAAACAAAACCTTTGTAAACCTTTTATCTCAAGGTAGAAAGCATTGGGTACCTTTCATACTTGGCATGTGGATGCCTTATAGTCAGAGAATAAACCCCCCTGTGTTTAGAAGAGAGCAAGGTTTTATAACATCACCTAAGGTAAAACTTCAGAAACCTTAGAAATTGCTCGTAAACATGATATCTCAAGGTAGGAAAGATGAACACTTTTCATTTTCGTTTTATAAATTTATCATATTAAGAGGGAGAACTCTGCAGCTTTTGGTAGTGGTCAAAAGCCATGTGAGGTCACGAGAGGTCACAAACCAAAACCCTGGTAAATACTCTTTTTCAAGGTAGGAAGCATGGATATTTTTCATTACGGTGATGGGATAAGTTATACTCAGAAGATGAACCCTTTTGTTTTGTTAAAGACCAAAAGGTTATCTGAGGTCACTGGGGTTAATCTATGAAAACCTTGGAAACTGCTTGTAAACTCGATATCTCAAGAAAGGAATGGTATACACTTGTCATATGTGGTACATAAATTTATCACATTAGGGGGGATTACCCTATTGGCTGTGGTAGAGATAATTAGGGGTGAATAGAACCTTTACCGAATCCAAAGAAAATATTATATTTCAAAAAAAATGTTTTCTTAAGAAACGACATTCAACATAAAGAATAAAAGTACAATCTCAAAAGAGGTGTTCAAGGTTTTCTATTTCTATTTCACAAAAAAGGGGCATCTGTTACATTCCACTTTCTCCACGGCATACAAAAGCTTATTCGCGGTGATTATTCAAGTGGAGAAAACGGTATTGAAAGAACTGTAACTTAACATCAGAAACGACCTTTTTAAGCATGTTAAAGAATCTCTGCCGATCTTTTGATTCAACATCTACAAATTGCACCTTAGTTTTCATTTCTTCACAGCTGTTGGTTCGGTAACATTACGCTCAAGCTGTGAATTATAAATACATTGGGAAACACGTGGTACGTGTAGTATTTTCTCTAGCAAATGATCATTATTAAAGGTCAAAAGCAGTCGCCCCAAACTTGTTTTGAAACAATAGCTCAATGTCACAAATTTCTTGTTATTTCTCTTCCAAGTATCTTTTATGATATTTTAGGCCATAAACCTTGCATATTCAAGTAAACCAAGCAGTTTCTCCTCGTACATTTTACAATTGAGTGAGAAAAATACTGTCACATGATTCTTAAATTAAGAGCCATTCAGGAAATAGGATAGTCTACTATGCAATTCTTTATTGGGGTGACTGCATTCTCCCTTTAAGTGAGTCATCAAGCTCGAACTCCAGCCATTTTTCAACTTCGTGGTAAACTATGAACTAAACCAAAAAATACCGGAAAGGGAAAGCTGTCGATGTGGAGAAGATGTTTAAATCTATGAAAATCTAGAGGTCTTCCATCCTGATCAAAACGTCTCTTACATACACCACGTTCTTCTTATAGAGTTCTTGATACATAACAATACAATTATTGATTCGGACAACGCTTTTATTCCAGATGATTTGATTGCCGACATTTTCAGTAGGCTCAGTAAATAAAGCACTACACCAAGGAGTTACGACTTCCTTTATAAAAGTATTGTTGATATCAGCAACGTCATTATTGAACAATAACACTGGAGAAAGAAATGTTTTCCAACAGCAGACAAGATTTGTCCCAAAAACTCTTCCAAGGACCCCCTGAATTAGTGCAATACTTTTTAACCCATGTATATTTAAGACTGTTAATGAAGCGGTAGATATGAGTAACTTTTAGTCCACCTTCATTTACAGGATTTGTTATTACAGAACGCCAGTTTTATCTGGATTACCAGACCACAAATGATTATCAACATACCTTTGACAGCTGGACATATTTTATGGCCATATTTTATGATTAATAATCAAACCTTATATTTCAAAATATTTCTGTTTTAATTCAGGTCAACCAAGATTACGGAAAAAGCAAAAATGTCCTCCAACATAATAATAAATGCCAATATATCATAATAGTAAGGAAAGTAATCGTTAAAAATACTTTTGACACAGTTAAACTTTACATCTGTCCAAATTCTGTTCAGAAAAATTCGTTTTAAATATTTATATGATATGAACAGATATTATGATTTAATGTGTCAAAAATACTTTTAATGTTGTTTTTTCATTAGTACCATAATATGTTGTAATACATTGGCAGTAGTCAGGCGCTTAGCTGATTAATTGTGCACTTTCCCTCAAAAGCATGAAGCTTGGCACATGGCTAAAATACAACAATATAAACATTTTTAGTCCAGGCCCCATCGAAGATTGCACCCAGCGACCATTATGGACTCCAGATGTCTGTCACATTTATCTGAATATTATGTTATAGGCCATGGGCCAGAATACAATAATAAAGATGATATTCCTAAAAATATTTTTGAGGCATCGAATCTTAAGATTTAGTCATATTTTATGACAAAAATTTTAAAATGAATTTTTGAGACTGTTTTGGTAGAGTTCAGCTTAACCAAGATGGTGGAAAATAAAATGAAACAGAATGACATTTTTCCACAAATTGTGCACAAACATTGCAAATTTCCACAATTTGCAATCGAAATGATGTAAGATAATGTTTTAAAATTTAGGTTGAACTTAACAATCCTTGGCGCACGAGTACTTGCCAGCCAATATGGCGGAAACGCACCAAAGAAGTAAAACCAATGGAGTAAAAATTTTCCACAAAAATAAGAAAATAAATAAAAAAAATGGAAAAAATCCCAGAAAATAATCTTTGATAAAATATTTCGATAGAAAACCCTAAGTATCTTTATAGCAGATTGAACATAAAATTCAAAGCATGATTTCTGATATTTTATGCAGGGACCCCATACTAACCAAGATGGCGGAAACGACTATGTGGCATCCAAAAGAACGAGAATAATGTATTAAAATAATATGAGAAAAAATCATTGTGAAGTGGGGGGTAGGTGGTTCACTATCTGACGCTACCAAGTCGGTGAACTGTTGAATTTTTTAGGGAATAGTACCCGATCATGTTATAACATGATATAAGCAAAAGCTTAAAATTCCACTCTTTTGGAGGAATATGAGTCGTTCTCAAATTGACATTTGGGTGGTTTTTTGAAAACCAACTAGACCGGTTTCTGTTCTCTTGCTCTATACGGCGGAACTTCATCAGTAGTAGCCTTTCAAACATTGGCTAGGTTCGTCATGAGATTTAAAATGCAGCTATGAGCGCATGCAATAAAGTATCGTCGTACCCTCCTGTTTCGTCCGACTCTGCAGTAAAACTTGATTACACAAGTAAATCTTTTTGATTTAGTGTCCTCTGATAGGGAAAAAGACGGTCGGGAAACAAACGCCAGGATTGATGCAAATGTACGCAAAAAAAATCCCTGCGCTTCTCAAGCTTGCTTTCAAATGCCTTGTTCTTAGATATTTGGGTATGCGTGGCTTTGAGCCTAAGTAGTGGCACTTCTTAACCTTTTGGGGGTATAGTACATGTAGGTGCGCCCTTCGTTTGTAGTCAATACCTTTAATAGCCGGACTAGCTTCCTTCTACGTGCTTAATTCTAAACATTCCTCTCTGAATGGAATCCTGTTTCTTTCGCTGCACAGTCTAAGCGTATTGCCGTATTGTGCCTTTGTGAAGCCTTTGTGGCTGGTGGCGAATTGTGCAAAAATATCGATCGGGTTACTGAAAGGTAACAGTGAGCTAGGATGTAGACTTTGTGTTGACCCATCGCCCACGAGGCTGTTTCCTTTTTTCATGATTTTCAAATCTAGGTAAGTTACCCCAGTTGGCAGGACTTCCATATACAACTTTTGGGAAGAAAAGAATTTTAAAATTCAATTTATGCCACTAAACTCGAAAGTTCATGGGTGGTTCCTTTGCTGAGTAACGGTGTACATCAGGCGGAACCCTGTCAGAAGCATTTGCTTATATGCATGGAGTAGCGAATTTTCATACGTACGTTTTGCGGCCTTTTTAAGTGATTAAGTGATTTGAGTAATTCGCAGAGTCTTAGCTTCTCTTGGATTGTAATGAACTTTAACCCTTTTATCAGGCACTGAGTTGCTTCGGAATTCGACAGTTTCCTGCCGAAGAGGGTTAAGAAGTCTTTAAGGAGTGCTTCCGCTTGCTTCAAAGGTTCTGGGCTTTTAAATGGCTACGTACAGCCGAAAATTCCCTTTCTACTGTTCTAGATTTTGTGAGATCTTATTGTGCTCTTTTAGAAGCACGATCATTTGGCTAGTTTAACTTTTATGAAGCGAGAGAGGAGGGATTTCAGAGATGAGCTTTATATGTCAGAAAATTTAGTCCTCTTTTATGCCAATGATCAGAATTATTGTCCAAGAACGGGCCGCTTTGCCTCTTCATTGATTTTCGAACCTCGGTTGGTCCTGACTTTTTCAGAGTGACAGCGTGTTGCCTTTTGTATGGCGCAGGCGAGTTCTTCAGCTTATAAACGTCTCTTTGGACGTGAAAGAAAAATCCCGAGCTTTTGAATGCTGATTGGACGAATGGTAACGCCAAACTAGGCTTGTAAGATCTCACAGACAGTTGTGCTAGTTTACAGTTCTTTCCGACTATTTTTAACTGTTTAAAGTCCCGCTTTTGTGGGACGAAAGGATGTACGAGTATTTCCTTTCGGTATACGTCAGAGATTCCATTCGGAATTCTCAGTGCATCTAACCTACTTCTCATTTTCCGAAGAAAAGAGAAGCAAAATCAAGTGAAGTGGGGGTTAGGCGGTTCACTATCTGACGTCACCAAGTCGATGAACTGTTGAATTTTTTAGGGAATAGTACCCGATCGTGTTATAACAGCCAATAGAACGAGAATAATGTATTAAAATAGTATGAGAAAAAATCATTAAAAAATACTTTTGACACAGTTGCATTGCTAATATTGGCCAGATTTTATGATAAATAATCTTACTTTTTTTTCAAAATACTTAATTCAGTTCAACCAAGATGGCGGAAAAAGCAAAATGGCCGCCAATGCAATAATTATTCCAATGTATCATAATAATATGAAAAATAATCATTAAAAATACTTTTGACAAAGATAAGCCTAACCTGTGTCCATTTTCCGTTGTAAATATTCAAAAAGTATTTTTCTGCAAATTGAATTAAGGATTCGGGTCAACTGAGATAGCGGATATGGCAAAATGGCCGCTAATGTTAAAATTTCAATATACTGTAATAATAGGGAAAATTATCCTTAAAACATGTTTGTAACAGCTGCTCTTTTTATTTGGCCATATTTTGGTGCCAAATAATTCCAACATATTTTTCATAAAAAATTTTGTTGGAATTTAGGTCAATCAAGATTGTGGAAGAAGCAAAATGACCGCCTGTGATATAATTACAATATTTTATAATAATAATAATAATAATATGGGAGATAATTCTTAAAAAATACTTCCAACACATTTGAACCTAAAGTATGTCCATAATCTTTAATAAACATTCAGAAAGTACTTTCTGGATACGTTATTCAGGTTCCAAGTCAACGATGGAGGAAATTCCAAAAAGTGACGTAAATATAGCTTTTTCCTGGTTGACGTGAAGGTTTTTGATATCTAATAACTGTAATGCTTGTAACATTTGAGATGAAATAAGTGCATGTACATGGACCGTAAAAAGTTTAATACTTTAGAAGTTTAGAAACATCCCAAATAGTTTTGTATTTCGTCTTTGGGGTTCTGAACTCAAAAACACCTGGAAGCTTCTACCTAGCGGATGTGATCCAATGGTATATCTATTAAGCTCAAGCAATGCAGAAAGAACACTTTTAATACCAAGGAAGCAAAACCAGTCAAGTTCCATCCTCTACATTGGAACATAAGATTACTGGCAACCTCAGGCAAAGATTACTAAACTGCGGCATTTCAGAAGACACATCCGCCATACTTTTGGCATCACGGCGGCAACCCACCAGAAAGTAGTACTGCACTTACTAGAACAAGTGCTTTTAATTCTGTTCATCAATACGGATTAAACCATTTCAGCCATCCATAAATGAAGTGCCTCAATTTTTAGCTACTCCGTACCAAGCAGGTCTAAGCTACAGTGCCATAAACAGTGCTCGCTCCGTCCTTTCTGCATTGCTTGATTTTAATCACAGATATACCATTGGATTACATCCGCTAGTTAGAAGATTCCTTAAAGGTGTTTTTGAGCTCAGAATTCCAAAGCCGAATTTCCAAACTATTTGGGATGTTTCTAGAGTATTAAACTTTTTACAATCCATGTACCCGACATCATGTTTCATTTAACACTCAAACAACTTACTCAGAAATTTTTGATGCTTATTGCACTTATTTCAGAACAGAGGTTACAAATATTACAGTTATTAGACATCAACAACCTGAACGTCAACCAGGGGGAAAGCTATATTTATTTTGCCCAACAAACTTAAGCAATCACGGACAGGCCCGAAGCTAATGAAGTAGTAGTGGCATACCCTAAAATGCAGCTTTGGATGTTTACCACCTGCTAGAACGTTACATTGAAATAACTTCAAAATTGGGAGGAAGTGAGACACAGCTCTTCATTAGCCTTGTACCACCACATAAACCAAAGGGATACTTTATCTCGTTGGATTAAGGAAATATTTGAGAATGCGGGTATTGATGTGAGCCATTATAGCGCTCACAGTACAAGTGCTGCTGCAGTTTCGGCACCTGTTAGTAAGAACCTTCCAGCTGAAGAAATCCTTTATACTGCTGGATGGTCTTCTGAAAGAACGTTTGCTGAATTTTACAAAAAGCCAATACTAGATAAAAACTGTTTTGCAGAGGCAGTTTTGGAAAGATAGGTTTATCGAGGCCGATTTGATTGGTCAGGTTATTCACGGACTGTTTGTGGGGTTCTATATACTGTGTTTGCAAAAACAACTTCATATACATTCTCTGACTTTACACTCAAGGGATGTGGATGTTAATGTTGTGTTATTCCTTTTAAACAAAAGTCAATGTTCCAGCTGAGCTGGTTATTAGTTCATAGATAATGCATTACTTTATGTATCATTATTACCTTAAATATTATTTATTTATGCATTATATAATTTTAATCCCATAAACAGCATGTTATTTAAGAGTAGTGTTGAAATAATTTAATCTTTATACTTGAAAAAGAAAGCAACAAGTAACAACAGTTTTATTTGACTCAAGAAACTAAAAATATTCATGTTTATTTATTTGGGTATGGTGAAGGTAAATCAGGACACAATATATTAACAAGTCAAAAAAGCGAAAAATCTTTGTCTTTGTCTTTTAATTATACATGCCAAGAACACTTCTTTGAAGTCTCATGGAATTCCGGAATGAATGGAATAGGCGAGTTAGAATCGAACAAGTAAACGAGACCCTACGGTTGAAGTTTAATTGAGATTCTACCGAGACAATACATGAATGGAGGGATTACATGTCCTTCTCACATTTGAATAAATGTTTGGTAGTAGTTCATACCAATCATTTGCCCACATTAAAAATAGTTTTTCTTTGAATGTCCTAAATACTATGAAAACTAATCTTGGCTATCGAATCATGAAATCAATCCATTCATGTAATGTTTTGGTAGAATTTCAATCAAACTTCAGCATTAGGGTCTCGTTTGATTGGTTCATTAACTACCGACGGGATATACCTTACAGCATGTGATTTCACTTACTAAAGTTTAGAAATACACGTCCCCGAAACAAATCTTGAGTACAGCACAGCAATGTAGCTAGGCTATTCTTTAGGTCGAATCCCAAACGGACAAACAGCTGTTCGAAACAATCGCATACCTCTTGGGTTTGAACGTAGGATGTAAATGGGATTCGTGCTTTTACAAGTCACGAAACTTCGAAAAGGCTATTTTCCAACATTCTGTTCGACAGGAATGCCATGCCTCTTCCTCCACACATATTGACAAATTTTCATGGTACTGTGTGGGGCCTCTAGAGGAGACGGTTTGCGACGCAGATCTGCCCAATCTATTAGAAAGAGCTTTTTCTTCTTTGCCCCCCCCCCCTTGAAAATTTCTTCCGTCTGGTGTGGTTAGAAAACTCACCCTTACCTTAGCTTTTCTCAGCCTAATACTTTACAAGAGAAGAAAGGATGCACCTAGGAGAAAAGGCCAACCGTTGGTCGTGGAATTCACCTGGCTCTTTGCTCTAGACATGAGAAAGATGTTCAGATTTTATATCAGAACTGATATCATCGTTCGAGCAGGTAGCCCCGAAGTCATTATTGACATTTTGAGAGACAGCAGTATCATTAAAAGCATTACACGATGACCCTCACTTGTGCTGTCAGTGGTCAAATCGGTAACATTCCTGACATCTAGCTTGACATTACCGGCACTAGTGCCATTATTAGCTTTATCAATAAGTGGACCCACACTAGTGTCCTTAATTCGTAGGTTCATCACTAACATTTTGAAGTTTTAGTTTGACATGAACTTCAGAGGAGACCACCTATGGCATCACTTTGGTTACTCAGGAAATTCAGGTTGCTGCAGTAGGCTTAATTTTGTTAACATTTGATAGGGGTTAATTGCGACCAATACTCGGTCCATTTTTCCTCAGTCCTGCATTCAGTAGAAGTATGACCCAGAACAGTCGGAACTGGGGAAAAGATGAGATCTGCGGGACCCTACACAATGACTTTGAAGTACCGTTGTCTCATAAGGTCCAAAGTTAGTTAAGAAAGGGCCAAAAGTTGGGACTTGAATGCTAAAGCTCCACCCCCTCCCTTTATCTAAGACACCTTCCTACTGCATTTATGGCAAGGGTTTTTGACAATTGAAACAGATCACTAGGTAACAGTCCTTAGCATCAAGATTTGACCACATTTGAAGCAGGTTCTAGGCTAACCTCGGTACCTTATCCATCCAATCTTTCATTGTATCCTCAGTGAAGATGCAATAGCCTTGCTTGTTTCAGTCTGACACTGCATTATACCGCTGAAAATACCTAAATATTCAGAATAGGTCTATACAGCATATAAAACATAATTTTCGTGGAACCGGTCCATGAAGTTACCTTAACACCATCTGCAATGCTTATTGAAGGCACTGATCTATATTACTGGATCACGTAATCTATTGCGTGACAAGCTACGTTATTGAAGTTTGGAAGTATTGAAGTAAGTTTTGAAGTATTGAGTTCGCCATAGCCGCCATTTTGGTAGGACCCAAACAGCGACACCGAAAACAAAAGTTTGCATGGTTAACAATGGTTGATACCAACTTAGACGATGAAAGCAGTGCTGTGCCTGGGCCCTGACGTTGTGCAAGAAAGGTGTACAAAGTGAAGATGAAGGGTGAAGTGATGATGACGCAATAATAAAACAGATTTTCAGATTTTTCCAGAACCTATCGTTCGTAAATGAATTTTGCCTCGAGAAATGCCATTTGTTGGAAGTCTCGATACTAGGCATCGGTGACATACACCATAGCCCTAACTGTATTATTAGCAAAACGAATCTTTATCATATTTTTCACAGTTTAGGAAATCCAGTACCACAGATCAGTGATTCAGGGCTACCCTTGTCTTTTATCACTGCATTCCTGACAGTTACATCACATGTGTTCCAAACAACTCTTTCACAGCCAAAAGAACAGTAGACATGTCAACTGGTCAACATCTTACATCTTTGTCAGCGAAAAAGAGTACCAAATATGTGAACGCCAGATTCTAAACAGATTTCGATATAAGGATATTTCATGCATGTTTGTGCTATTCCTTTGAGAAAGATCATGACAGTAGCTAAAAGCCGTGTGCATTTAGCATGTCTGTTGGTTGCTCCGAACCCAGGTAAAAAGCGTCCGAACGTCGAAGTGTCGAAGTATGTTATTTCTTTCACTCTGGTAATAAGCTGCATAGTCACAATCAGTAGGTGTTACAAACTGGTGAACGTTTTTTTTTTCAATTGCCATAAGATGGAGAGAGGACTGTTCTCTTAAAAGTATTTTTCAATCAAAGTTGCATCGGTACATGCTCTGTAAGGAAACCTTGACAAATCGTGTTCATAGCCAATTACAATGTAGATATTTCCAAATGGCAGTAATGTTCATAACACGACCAAAATATTATGTGATACGTACACTCAATTTGTGCTGTCTTATTGTGTTTCAGTTCTATTAGAAGTTTCAACCGAATGAGGCTTTGTAGTATCTGTCCTTTTCAGACAATATCTGACTATAGAGCGGGGCTAGACCTAAGCTGTAGAAGTTTGAAGGTTCAGATGTTGAAAACGTGAAATCTGGTGTCCTATCACGAGTCGTAACTACTTTAAACAGCAGAAATCTATGGGAATAACGTTCTATTTTTGCCCTCCGCCATCCCGCTACAGGCACTTTTTGAAACGGCGTTATGTTAGTTGATGTACCTAGTGATACGAAAACCTACAAGCAGCTAAAGGCCTTTGCACGTTGTTCTCGATTTTCTATGTATGTTATTAGAAAATGTCATTAATAACCAGGTGTTCGGCTGTCTTGTGAGTATAGTAGCTGATATCTGATAAAAACGAACTTCTACGTGCATGGCTGTAGGTAGCGCACCAGAACTTTCATGCCATCGTTGAGTAGTTTACTCAATTTAGTCCATTCCTTAGCTTTTGGCATCCTGAAAACGTTAAAACAGGTGTAAGCTACCCTATATGAAAACTCAAAAATAGGCCCTTGTCAACATTATAAACTTCTTTACCATGGTCATCCATTAAAAGTTTGAACACCGAGGGCTTAAGATTGCATATCACTAAGTCAACAAATTTGTTCTGTTCAAACTATTGGCTAACAAAGTTTACTACTCATGAGACTTCGGGGAGGAGCGTATGTCATGTTACTGAAAAAATGTGCTCAAACAGGAAAAAATACTAAATATTGAAAAACACTGATTAAAAGTTTTATCTCTTTATTGTAAACGGGGTTAAGATAACGAGTAGGCCTCACCGCAGCTTAATCTTGAATATGTTGGATAACGTACGTGTAAAAGATGCGAGCTACTCTTTTAATAATATCCTTAGAGCATCCGACTTGCAGCCCGAAGGTCTGGGGTTCTACTCCTGGCCGGATCATACCAAGACTTTCAAAATGGAACCTACTGCCATTGTGCTTAGTTCTCAGCGTAAGCAATGGAGTAGGGAAAACAAGCCAGTGAGCCACAACTGGAAAAAAGGCCGTGGCCGGCCCGACCAATTGGTTAAAAACTGAGCCGTAAAACCTCATCTAACTTTTATAATTTCGTTCTAATTTCCTCTGTTACGTTCAATTCGATACTGTCCCTCATGTACCATGCATGACGTTTTCTTCCCAAAACGAATCTTGCAATTTTAGTCTATTTACACTGCACGTGTATATCATGATGTACATTTTGCATACTGATTTGAATGTAATCTTCCCTATGAAACCCTCAAAAGGTTAGACATATTAATGTTTTCATTGCGACTTGACATAAGTCCAAGTAATCTGTTCATATTTCGACTTGAAACATGAACTTGAAAGATTATACAAGTCATAGATATATTCTGTGTTTAACCAGGGAGGTGTTACTACTCCTGGTTTTGTTACTTTACCTGGTTTAACATGTTAAATAAAGTACTAGTATGATATGAGCATTGATTCGGGATCTCGTTTTTCTTTAACATAGAGGTTTTTCAATTAACGCACTTAAGGATTTGATTGCTGATTTTATTTTAAAGAATTTTTAAATACCCACTTGATTTTTTCGCTGTGTCACAGAAACAGTACGCTGCAGTAAACGTTATTATTACATGTTAATAACAACATACAATGAAACCAAAATTTAACTTATAGGTTTATGTTTTAGCAATTTTTTAACTTTGAATATCCAAGAAACTTTAACCAAATCAATTTTTTCAGCAATGAAAGCCCAGTGACACTAAAATTGATATGAAACTACAAAATCTCACGAACGCTACGCTTTCCCACTAAAAATGGCATAAAACATTGCCAAATTAGTAAAAACATATCCCAACAGGTGTCTTTATCACCAAAAAAGTGAACCAAAAATTATATTAAATTTAAACTAGTTTAAAACTAGTTTAATGATCACAAAGCCTAGTTAAGTGTTCATCAATGCCGCAAACACTTGAATACAACAGCAACAACGTTGGTTGGAAAACGGTTCCTACCATCAGACTGGTTTATTTGTGCGTTTTTGTGGTAGTCTCATTTCCAGATATAAATGTAACAAATATTACCCCAAAAAAGTTTTGAAAACCTTCCAAAATGACATCAGACTGGTTTCCAAATACTAGAAATATATTTTAAATTAAGGGATACATAAACAACATACCCTATTATCTTGGCTGTTTTACTGTCATCACGTTACTAGGTTGGTAAAAAGTGATTGTTGTAAGAGGTCAATTTCAAGGTCGCGTTTAGTAAGATGCCTTTACTATTACTAAAACTAATGAGAAACGTCCTTTCCTGGATCAAATATTTTTAGCACTCAACTGAACAAACATGGCGAAACATGTCTTAATGTATCACAACCTATAAATGCTGCTGCCTCAAAGATCTTAATCCACACAACCACACTGAACCTCATTTCTAAATACCATTTCAATTAAATTATCAATTAACGTACCAGTTGAAAATCAATTTTATGCACAGAATGTAAAGCCTTGCTTTCAATTAGCAAATTTTCAACAAAATAATTAGCTCAAGAGTCCAACGAATCCCCGTCCAAGTAAAATTGTTATAGTTTATACGGACCATCACTGTTTGTTGTATGAGAATAGCAATCTTTCTTGAAAGATTATAACTTTTTTGTTGGCTTGTACAGGTAGATGACTCTTCCAGGACGCGAGACGTGCAGTGGTACTCGGATTTACTGAAGGAAGTAAGTATTGTATTTACGAATCATGCATAAAGATGTTAAAAAGAAAATTTTACTAAGTACATAAACATGCATGTATTTTGCGATTTCTTTTTTGCCCATTGCCTGTCTTTAAAATTGTTTAAACACTTCTTTCATATGATTGTTAACAGGTATGATAGATGGGTCTTGCAGTGGCACACAATAAGTTTTTAGACATATGCCCAATAGAGGCATAGCACTACATTACTTCTGGACCAGTCCCTATAAGCTGATTGCTTGTTTTGCAGCAAAAACATCCAGTCTGAACACAATGACTTTTACCAAGACTTCACCAAATAAATCCTTCAAGACAGCGAGCATCAATAGCAGTTACAATCGAAAGCTTCCCTAAAACTGTTTTGTACATTTCGGACATGTAAGGGATGCGAATTACAATATAGGCTGAACGTTTAGTTGATAGCCACATTTGAAGAATTCGTCTAAGGATTTATCAATTTCATAGCCCTAACACCGTATAGGTCCTCAAAATCATGTACTTTGAGTATGTTACATCAAGGTAACAGAAATCACATTCATGAGACTCGTGGCTTATAATAAATAACGCATTTTAATCACATTTTAATCAAACGTAGGTCGTAATTTTACGCTCGAAGCCCTTGTCAGGAGGAATAAGACAAACGACCTTTAGGCAGACAGAAAGACAGATAGACATATGGACGGAAAGACGGAAAGGCCAACAGACTGAAAAACATGCAGACAGGTAGACAGCTATGTAGAAATAGCGTACGTTAAAAGTTCTGTTACTGTTCTTTTTCCTCGTAGAAAATGGAGAAAGATATACCGTCTTCTTTCCGCAATGCCTTAGAAGTAAGTAGAAATAAAAATGTAATGACCCTTTAAGTTTGGGTATTTTGTAAAATCTTAGTGTTTACTGCAGTCATCCAACGTAATTTTAAATTTCAAAAATGTTGCACTTGCTAAATTATTTTTTACATTAATCTTGCAACCATTAAATTAATCCCAAATGCAAAGCATGTTCTCTTCTATGCCAAAACTTCAGTGTTTTGTGCTGTATATTCTCTCTACAATATTGCAGCTTGAAAGGTTATCTGCTTTTACGAACAAACAGTATGTTTTTTAGAGCATTTGGCATTTGCAAGTGGGACCTCTAGGAATATAGATAGACTGCCTTGTCTTGCATAGTCTTTTAAATGTTCAGTGATGAAAACTATGGCGTTTAATATTTGCAATGCATTTCATTCATTACCTTAAGTCTTTGTCAATTATAAAATCACAGAAACAGTTACAAAATTACTCAGGTAACCTTTCTTTGAATGTTTTGTTCTCAACTGTACCCACTTTTTACGTATTCCATGTATCCATAATGTTTAAATTACATTAATTTTACAGGCAGCAAACAAAAGTAGCCGCCAGCCAAAACATAATGCAGGTAAAAGATGCAGGCATTGGCCTAGAATTAAATGCAGTCAATATCTTGAACCAAACATACCTTAACTTGATTATAGCAAGAATGTGTGATAAATTTCATGTGAGAATTTTAAAATTCTCTATCTCGTCTGAAGAATAAAGCAAATGTAAATTCATGTTCAAAACAGTATCCACAATTTGATGGCAGTTTCACTTCATTGAATACTTGGCTTTTAAGCGAGAATTTGATTAAAAATGTTTAAAATTTTTCCAACTATACGCATGCATAAATAGTAGAACAACTTGACCTAAAATATCACTTGAACATTTCTTTACTATCTGTTTGCCATTTTATTTGAATCATTGATACCTTGGACTTTTATGCTTGCATTATATTTACAGGAAATGTAGACGGAGCTTGGCCGAAAGAAAAACAGAATATAGTAACGTTTTTGAAGCCAGTGTATTTCCACCTCCAAATTTAAGAAAAGCAGCAACAATAGTTACGTCAGGTTTTGCAATTGTGGTGACTTTCATTGTATCTTAGGCCAAACACATTCATTGCTACAATACGTAAATTTATTACAATGTTCATATTTCTTAATGTTGCGTTCAGTGCCCTTGTGTGGACGATTCCCTTTACCCAGGACTAGATTAGTCCAAGAAAGTTAATTTCTGTCTTAAGAAAAATTACTTGCATAGGTTTTCTCTTTATTTTGGAGGTATGCTTAAGGTATGCAAATTCGAGCACTGAAGGCCGGAAAAAACGCCTGCTTTGCAAAATCACCACTAATGTTATTGATTCTTGGCTCCTGCCGAGATCTAGAACTCGACAAAGAAGAAGCTTTGTGTGTAGCCCCATGTTTGAGGTCAATAAAGACATGCCATGTTTTGCTAACACCCAATTTGCATAAATAAATGGCTGTCATTTTGAAACAATTTGGTGCGTTTTTGAACTACGAAAGTTAATGAATCTTCGTTGAAGGATCTGCACCTCTGAGTTGGGATCGAGGAATACATGGCCTACAACAATAGACAATGGACTACAACAATGTATTCGAGCAGTATTCGAACAGTTATGATGATTACGAAAACAGTAACTATGAAAATGACCACGACGATGATGGCGATGACGACGATGATAACGACGACGACGATCAATGGCCAAAAGATACAAGACGACTCTAGTAATTTCTGCACTAAGCATGTAGACCATGATGAGGTAAATATGAAATGACCGTGGCTGTTAAGGTTCGAAATGTGAAATGCCGTTAAAGGGACATATTGTGTTTAAAATTCACCAGCATGGCAGACAAGGAAAATAACTTAAATCATTATTAAACCATTCAGTCTCAGCTATAAACTCTAGCGATAGCTTCATCTCCACAAAATGCTATGCATTACAAGAGTTACGGATGTTGCATTATTTGAATTTTTGCAAGTTTTGGTGAACAAATTACTTTTTTGCAACAAATAACCGATTTACTTTCTGTAAGAGCCTTATTTCTTGAAACGAAAGCTACCGTACTGCCCTATTTTGAATTTTCTATCATTCTGTATCTATCAATATTGGTTTTATAAATATAAAAATTTTCTGTAAAATAAACGTAATATTTCCCTTTAAGTTTGGGGAGAACTGTGTGGTGACCACAAAATTCTTATAAGATTATAAGTAGCTTCTGGTCTGTGATGTGCAGAGAACTGAAGATTCGTGTTGCACTTAAAAGCCCATGCAGTTGTTTTGCCTTGACCGTGAACGTTAGTTAATGAAGCAGCAAATTAATTTGTTTTATATCGAGAGTTATAGACCTACACTCATCAGGGAGCTGTAAGAGATGGAGAAACATCGACCAAATCTGTCAGACAATATGTACTTGAGAATAATTTAATCCTTTTCAGGTAGCAAAACTTGATTGGCAGTTCTCTTTGTTCTTATTGTTTGACTTCTGTTGACTTTCCTTCTAACTGATGATCTCTCTCTTTCAAAGCGCAGTAATCCTGTAAAAAAGACCATTGTAAAGATGTTGCTTTGAAGATGGCTGCCCAGCCGATAAATGTGAAACTCTTTTACCGTTTTTGATCAAACCCACTGTTCACCCACTCTTAAGTTGAACAATTCCATTATTATTCTAATTTCTTCATTAAGAAAGGAATATACCTGTTTGAAAACCAATGGGAGTCTAAATTTTGATGATGACATTTTAAGCGTTTCCAGAGTGTTCGTGAAATATCGAACAATGTATCTATGTTCAAAAAAGTAATAAAAAGATACACTGTACCCTTTTGAAACGTGGCACCTAGCGGCACAGGTTGGAATAAAATCTGCCCTTGTTGGCGGCTGGCAATGTGATACCAATGGAGGATATCATCCTGTCAGCTCCCTCAGATGTACCAGACGACAAGAATAATTGTCTTTACTGCTTAATTCCTCTACGTTTTAGAGGAATTCAGGAAATAGACAGTGCGAAGCTTTAGTGTCGGCAAAACAGCTAGTTTCAAAGGAGGAACAAGTACGTGTTGTTTCTCCATCCCTTAAGCTACCTGCACTCATCACCCCAACTACATTCGTGGTTAGGCGTAACCAAAACACTCAAATTGTAACTGCCCATTAGATTGCTACCACAGTAAGAAAATTCAAAAGATGCAGAGTTGCTGACATTTCAAAGCATGCAGAGAGAGTATATGCCGATTACACATTAAGTCCTTGTGTACTAATCAGTATAATAATAGCCTTGTTCAGTAAACTAGGTTTTTGTCTGAACAAGGAAGAGCTTAAGACTTAGATGGAAGAATTGAAACTGTTAGGGATGAGGAAAGTTGCTCATTAAGAGGAATTAAATAGCTGCTTTCAAAGAAACACTACACTTCGGATGTTAAAAAAGTACACGTTAGTGAAATGTAGATAGTAATAGTTTCCATTAAAGGAGCTGGGTAGTGGCGTACTTTGGAAATAAATACGTCGTACTAAACGAGATGTTTACCCTTAGTGTAATACTAATATTGAAAATATTCCTCTTAATGCGTTTTGTATTCTCAGTTAAAATAATTTTTGCAATGTAATTCAGTAATTGCGTTCGTGTTTTATTTCTTAGATTTTTTATTTTCCACTTGCAACATATTTAACAATTTGTTTTTTGAATTTATAGTCCGTTACTTTTTCTTCTGGCAAGGGCAATTTTGATGATCGATGGATCAATTAGTCAATACATCGAATTATCATGGCAGCTACGTTGGACAATTCTGATACCGTTTCCGCGAAAAGCTGATCATCTGGTTGCGTTAGCATTTTGTTATACTTGTAGTGCTTCTGGGCATTATTTTGGTTTCATTTCGAGTAATATAACCAGTTTCAAAATGTTGGAGGGAGAACGTTTTCTTTCAAGCTAGTGAAAAGCTCAAGAGAAGCAGATGCTAGTGGTTATACTGCATAGAACCGTATGTTTGCATTTTCAAATCAACGTGTCAGCGTAAGGAGTCGGTAACGGAGGCCTTCCGTGTTAAAGCACGAGCAACCTCCGCCTGTAGTTCTGTGTAAATGTGGGGACCAGGAAACGAAAATGCTTGAATCAACCACCTCCGGTAAGACTTTAACTTGTTGCTTTTGAACACAATGAGTTTCCATTTCTTCCCCATTACAGAGGGATTCGCTTTTACTAACCACCATCAAACTCATTATAGGCTAACTATGAAAATCACAGGCCTAACTAAAATTACGTTAGGCCTAAAAGTAAGCAGTATCGTACTAAAACATGCAACACTAATATACTACACACGTACGCACGTTGTGAGTTGTGTGTAGTAGACAATGCATTTCGGATCGAATCAATAAACCAAGAAGCATAACCGGATGTGACGTAGCGAAGTCGGCGGGTCGGAGAATTTATTGTTTTGGCGACTACCCAGCTCCTTTAACTTTAATGAAAGACAAGATTAAATACATGTACGACACTAACGGCAGTACGGCTTCGCTGTAGATAACGCTATTGTATTATGTTACTTCTCCAATACTGGTAATGCGGCAAATATCTAATCACTGAGCAGCTACTTACTACTAGCCTGTGCATTACAAGCTGTAGTCGTACAGGAAAAGACACAAAAATTTTAGCATTTACGTAAAATTCCTTGCCTGTCAGTAATGTAGCTAGGGATTTCTTCTATTTCATGAGGGGTCAAAGGACAAACGTTTCAGTTAAGCTACTATTTTAAATATAACAATACATGAGGCTAGAATTCAATAGGAGGATTTAGCCATCAGGCGACTTAATACTTCTTTATTTTTCACCCGGAAAAACGGCCTTTCCCCGGGGAACTTTGGCTAAATGAGCCTATTGAATTATAGCAGCATGGGCTTCCATTATCGGACCCAATTGTCATGTTGAAGACTGGAGTCAACTCTTCTTTGTGTTTTGGGGAGGGGAAGTTTGGTTTGAAAACAATTGTTGTCCCGTGGGAGGGCTACGCGGGAAGAACAAACACCCCTTTGTGGAGAGTACCACTCATCCTCTGAAAAAGTATATGACGCTCAAAAATGTGTAGTATTTATTATTATAATGGTCTAAGGATGACTAGTCTATTTCATAGTGAGTGCTTTACTTGGCAAATTACGTTGAAAAATCATGACTTTAATTCAGAGGTTGTATACTCATAAAGTGTGGCCATAATGGCACCAAAGGTACTTCTAACAAAAGAGCTGGCCTGGTGTCTTTTCTGAATCTGTTTCTTTCATTAGTGGAAGTTTCAGTCCATTTTACTTGGCCATTTCCAGAGATTTTCTTTTGTCTTGGAAGTCTCATTTGAAATGCTTACGAGATGTTATGGCCGTCGATAATTGCAAGTAGGCTTGGACCAAAGTTGTCAATGTAATTTACTAGGTGCTCAATCTACAAGCGTGCCATCCAGGTTTACTTTGCTGATGGGGTTTAGCATTAGTGGCTCGCCATAGGGGCACGGGGGCACCCCCAAAAAAATGTTTGCTAAGCATGGTCTTCAATTTTCCCAGAAAATAATAAATAAAACATGTAATTCGAGATGGGTTCCTCCCTTTTCCTTGACTCCGTTTAAAATTAAAGAAGTGAATAACTTTCCAATGCAATGAGAAGGTTAAACATTAATAAAGTGCTTTCAAAACGACATTTTTTTTCGGCGCGCTTCGTGCGCGTTTTCTTAGTTGCTTGTTTGCTACTATATGTATTTCAGACATCACAAATGGACCTACCATTAGTGAGAGCTAAGGTAATCAAAACAAATGATTATGCTGTGATATTTGTAATCTGATTAGCTTAGGCATCATGATGTCATTTACAGAGGGTAACGGTAAGACCCATAATTTTGCAGACACTTCAGAGTTTTCGGGGTCATTAGATACACAACCCATTAGCCGTGTTGATTATCATCCACGAGTAAAAGCAGTTTTGCCCAGGTGTCACCTGGCCATATTAGCATAGTTATCTGTCTACAAAAAGTTGTAACGGGCATGTAGCCTAAACGTATTGTGTTTTCCATAGAAGGAGAGGTTTTCCTTCCCTTGTCCAAATGGACAGCGCCGTTGGCCCACGAGCGGTCTTATGACTGTCAAATGGCATGTTATAAGCAAAAGGTTCTCCACCTGTGTGCTAAAACATACCGTTTCAGTTGATTCAAAATAAACACACTAAAACAGTCAATCTAAGCTCAGTGTAGTGAGACATTTTGGCTTAGCTATTTGGCCTAGCTATTTGTATATAGGGTGAGACGTCGTTCTGAGTTAGGGGAATTCCCCCCCCCCCCCTTAAAAAATTTCGTTTCGGTACGGTACTGAGATCCAAAATAGTGCTAT
Organism: Holothuria leucospilota; assembly: GCA_029531755.1. Classification (NCBI taxonomy): domain Eukaryota; kingdom Metazoa; phylum Echinodermata; class Holothuroidea; order Aspidochirotida; family Holothuriidae; genus Holothuria; species Holothuria leucospilota. Next base: position 55,183,733 of record CM055970.1, read on the forward strand.
CATTTCATCGTTTCCAAGTGTCTTCAGTGTTCGAAATTTTCGTTAGTTTAAGAAAACAATCCAGAAAACCAACATTTTATGGCTTCTTGGCAAAGCTGAAACATATTGTGACACCATGAAAGAAACAACAAAATATTCAAAGGTGGGGCTCGTTTTATACAAATGGATCAAGCCACTTTGCCCATTGCACCTGTCTCTTGCTGATATGTTTGTATTTTTATTTTTAAAGTAGTCGGCTCATGACTGACTGCCTGAAATGGTTTTTGAAGAGCTCTTGAAAGCTACATGGGGCATTGCTGTAATACATAGTAATAACCATACTCCTATTGAACTATCCGGAGCTGACCATTAATAGTGCCGGGGGGTCTTCCGAACCTCCCTGAATACGGACTTGAGTCCCCCCCCCCCAAATAAAATTTCTTAGAGCCACCCATGGGTTTCAGGTTACAAGACGACATACTCAGTGAGGTCTGGTGGCGAAGCCTCAAAAAAGCCTGGGGTATTTACAAAATTGTGGGCAATAACCCGCTCCTACAGACATCTGTTTAAAACGTTGAGCTGCCCCTCCCCCTTCCCTTAGACTGAGAACAGTTTCCATTGCCTATGGTCTCTGGTGTATCTTCAGCTTTCAATTCCCCTGCAGCTGCAATTGCAGCCATTCTTCTCTTACTACCCTAAGACCTGCAGTATTGATTCCTAAGTCATGAATACCCTCATATATAGAGTACAGAAGTATTTCATTATATGCAGAAGTAGAGTTGCAAAGCAGCAAGTATTTCAGAAGATATGATTTGTAACGGCGCCCCAGAGGTCCGTCTGGATCTTTTGTGTACTTAGGGAAAGCTACAGATGGAGGGGGGCAGGTTAACTTAAAGCTGTGACGAACAAAATAACTTACAAACACAAATTCTAAAGTGTTCCTTGACGTTGATGGGTTTTTATTCCAGAATGATTAATTACAACAGATCAAGAATGTACAGATTGATTCTTATAGGCATTGGTCATAAAAGCGATAAAGCAAAAAGACTAGAAAATGCGGTGGCCTTCGAGCGTCTTATGCAAAATCCTATGCAGATCACTTCTGTACCTCTCACACAAGCCGTCCGTCACGTGCTAAACTTTGGTGAGTCAAGTGCGAAACAGATTTTTGCATCGTTCGCAAGCGCCGTGCGTCTCGTGCTAAACTTTGGTGCGTCAGGTGCGAAACAGATTTAATTTGAATCCTTCGCACGAGCCGTGCGTCTCATGCTAAACTTTGGTGCGTCAGGTGCTAAACAGATTTTGCATCCTTCGCACGAGCCGTGAGTGTCGTGCTAAACTTCGGTGCGTCAAGTACGACACAGATTTTGAATCCTTCGCACGAGCGGTGCGTCTCGTGCTAAAGTTTGGTGCGTCAGGTGCGAAACAACTTCTGTTTCTCTCACACGGTCCCTGCGTCCCGTGCGGAACTCTGGTGCGTCGAGTGCTAAAAAGCTTCTGTTTCTCTCACACGGTCCCTGCGTCCCGTGCGAAACTCTGATGCGTAAGATGCTAAATAATTTTTATCTTTCTTACACGCTCCGTGTGTCTCGTGCTAAGTCCGAGCTCTAACAAATAATAGAAATAAACTTTTAAGTTTACAATAGTTCAGATGAAAACAGAATTACAGCCCTTATTAGCAGCGGCTAGACATCTCCACCAAACTTTGTCTAAGTTTCTAGCCATATATTTATGACTCCGCCTATCTAGTACAGTCGATTTAGGCATGAGAGTGCTTTTCAGCCCCCTTTCTCCCGGGACCAGCCTTCCTGACCCTCAAGACCACAAATTAACGAAACATCAATCCCTCAAAACATACTGTGCTTCCCACTTAGCCTATTAAACAGCCTGTCTCCATGGGTTTCTTCACTGGGCAACAATCCCCTGCCCCAGTCTGTACAAGTCCCCAGCGTAGGCCTTTACGTACCAGTCTATGCCTCATTGTATCCAAACCCTCCCCTGAGACTGGCTTCGCAAACTAATTAATCTATTTATTCAAGGCTAAAAATATCAACTTAACAACTTACACCGGGAAAGCTGCAGTCTTCCTAACAGGGCGGTGCGGGCCCTCGCTTCGTTGATGTTGATTTACTGCGTGATCTGTCATAAGGTTCCTCTCTCTCCGAGCTTCTGTTCGCAAGTCCTTGTCTACGTGACAAACAGCGTGGCAAGACTTCTGGCCTGAAACACGTGACACTGTCACCGCGGTAAGCTGAGACTGCTTCTCTTGGTTGATTTTCCGTTCATTATGTTACAGCGTAGCGTGTCTGGCTGGACTGTCTAGACAGACCTCGGTGGGCCACAAAACAATTTCACAGAAAAAAAAAGAATACAGAAGACCAGGGCTGCAGAAGTCACTGATTATTATCGGCTACTAAAACAGCAGATCACTAGGAATTACAAACAAGGAGCAGGCAAACTAGGAACGCACATAAATAAGATGAAAAAATATATGAACGTATTTACAGTCTTTCCGTACAGATTTATACGTATACTACGGAAGCTTAAAAGTGCCATCGAGATCACACGATCTTTTCCCATAAAAGTTGACATTTTTCAAGAGAATGTTCAGATCACAAGATAGTATCTTTACAAAAAACAGAAAAATTATGAATTGCATAATTCAAAAGATCTTGTTATTTTAACAATTTTCGTCAAAATGATGAATTGACTGTTTCCACCATCTCGTGATTTCAACAATTTTCTGCAAAATGTTAACTTATTCAATTCTTCCCAAGTGAGCAATTCAACATTTTTCTGCAAAATGTTAACTTATTCATTTCTTTTCAAATGAGGAATACAACAATATTATGCAAAATGTTAACTTATTCACTTCTTCTCAAGTGAGCAATTCAACAATTTTCTGCAAAATGTTAACTTATTCACTGTCTTCTTCTCAAGTGAACAATTCAACAATTTTCTGCAAAATGTTAACTTATTCAATTCTTACCAAGTGAGCAATTCAACAATTTTCTGCAAAATGGTAGTTTTTCATTTCTTCTCAAGTGAGCAATTCAACAATTTTCTGCAAAATGTTAACTTATTCACTTCTTCTCAAGTGAGTAATTCAACAATTTTATGCAAAATGGTAGTTTTTCATTTCTTCTCAAGTGAGCAATTCAACAATTTTTTGCAAAATGTTAACTTATTCACTTTTTCTCAAGTGAGCAATTCAACAATTTTATGCAAAATGTTAACTTATTCACTTTTTCTCAAGTGAACAATTCAACAATTTTATGCAAAATGTTAACTTATTCATTTTTTCTCAAGTGAACAATTCAACAATTTTCTGCAAAATGTTAACATTCATTTTTTTCTCAAGTGAACAATTTAACACTACGGAAGCGTACGGAAGCGTGTAAATGCCACGACATCACAAAGAAATAACCTAGTAATTTGCAATAATTCGTTACATTGAGCACATATTACTCGTCTCTTTTACTTAATGTTTAAGTGACACCATGTGAGAGACAACTGAAGGCCAGGGGCGTCCCTAAGGATCGATCAGTGAAGGGGGGGGGGGGTACTGGACATTTTCCAACAAAATGAATTACTTTCCAGACAAAAAATGCCCAAATGCCGGTGTCAAGAAAGATTAACTCCTAAGCCTGCAGCTTCGCAACCTGGATCCCCTCACGGGGATTGGCGTGCAGTATGTTACTTTATGTGATCAGTAGCCTAGGGAAGGCTCCAAGGGGAGGGGGAACCCCTCCTTTGAAAAATTTTTGAAAAAATTAAGTGTCCTTACATGCCATCTGTTGCTACATACGCTTTTGAAGTTTAATTTGCTTTCGAAAGTTTACGTATTTTAAGTACTATAAAGCAAAAATCAGCATCAGTGAGGGGCTATGGCTACTGCTCATAGCTTCGTTCAAAGGCAATCTTTGCAAAAGAATTACACAATGACAAATAAATATAACAGGTGGACAAATGGAGCAAAAAGAAGAAAAGGAAAGCTACCGAAAAACGCAGTCTAACGTTTGGCAATGCCAATTTTACCTCAACATAAGCGTTTTCATTTGTCAGCTACAACAGTAATGTCGAATTCGACATGGAAGTAGTAGCTCCGAGGTAGTTTTTCTATGGGATGAGCATCAGTTCCTCTTCAACGTGGAACACAGTTGCCCTCCTTAGGGCCCATTTGAGTAGTGTCCCTTTGTAGGGCCTCATGTGGCGAAGCCCTTTGAAGCTCTGGAACATTTACACAATTGTGTGCACCAGAATGAAGAATTATACTGTATGTAAATAACATTGAATACGCACTAACGGACAAGGAAATCTCAGTCCACCTCTGTCTTTGCAAAATAGCGCGATTTGGACCATGCAGGGAGGTGTTAGGACTAACCGCCAGTCTACTTCTTTAAGATGGAGGGAAAGTGGTAGCCTAGATTTCTGTGGAATTTTGCAATAATTAGACCTGGTGATGTGAGGTTGTGAAAAGGCAATGAGGGTAGAAGAGGATTATGCGTGATGTGCGTCTGAAAAAAAATCACTCTTATAAATAGTTTGGTTGTTTTCTTTCATTTAACATAGCAATTGTCATCAGCAAATAACACTGAAATAGCACCCTTACAAAAAAATTGTGTGGCAAAAGTTCCAATACCACACTTGAAATACTGTGTCAAACTGTGCAAAACTATGGTGGGGTCGGGAGAGGGGTGAAATTTCTGTGAATTTTTGTGTGACAATGTGTGTCATTAATAATCAGTTGACACACTTTTCCAAAGTTCCATGCATTGACCAGCATTTTCACAGTTTGGACATGCGGCAATGTGTGGAAAACCGAAAATCACGCTTTGACACATGTAACAGGAGGCAAACTGGGGTAAAGTAGGCAAAGTGTGGAAATGCGTGGAGAAGTGTGGTGCTGAGTAAATTAAATTCAATAGTTCGAGTTCATTCACTGGCCTTGTTTGCCACACTTTGCCCTGGTTTGCCACATGTGTCAACTGGACACAGCTTTCCCCACTTTGACCCAGATTTCAAGGTGTGACAATCATGCAGGGAAAAGCGTGGTCCTGTGTGTCAGATTGGTTCCAATACCACATGTGTCACCACGCATAACCACACTTTTTTCCTAACGTATTTTCATATGCTCTGCCACACGTGATTACGTGTGTTCACATGTGGCATGCCACACTTTTTTTGTAAGGGCAAGTAGCACGTTCTGTCCTTCTTGAAATAAGAATTGGAAATACAGTGAACATGAAGGATGCTCGCGAAGCGCGCCGAAAAAGAGACTTTTAAAGACCGTTTGCTGATGTTTTTAGACATGGCATCTACAGAAGGAGTAGAAAAGGCGAATTCCTTTCGCAACCATCGGAATACAAAATGTACGCACTTTCTAGTTTACAGCAAACGCTAACGCTCCTGACTTTGGTAAGTGGAAAACCAGCGCCTACTGCACCGACCCGACTTTTACGCGACAGTGAAAACCAGTCGGCTCGGTTACAGTAGGTGTGTGCAAAATCAGACAACGGCACATTGTTCTCGACCTCATGTGACATGTTACTTAAAAACATGAGATAGCCTTTTGAGCATATCCACCTAGTCAATGTATTCAGAGATGTCAAGGTGAGTGAGTGGCTAGGCGTGAGATAATGTAAGGCGACTCATGATAATCGTTTGCAGAGAGCACCAAAAATGTACGGAAATGGCAAAAGAAATCTTAACAAAGGCAGGGACTGCGGAGACCGGAGGGGGGCTTTAGTCCTCGCACTTTTTCTGCCGTGGGCATATTGAACCGCCTGAAAGTGCATTTTTGGCTGCATTAAACTGCATTTATTTTATTGATGATGATTTTATTGATGATGATTAGCCCCTGCACTTCAAAATTGGCTCCGCGTGTCTGTCAATGTATACTACAGTCAGACAGTGGCAGGGTACCGCGAACGCTTTAGCTCAGTGCAAGCTTTGAATGCTGTAGGTTTGCAACCAGGGGCGGCGCCAGGGTATTTTGATGGGGGCAAAGCATGAGATGAGTGATCGCCGTCCGGGGAGGGGTCTAAGGGGAGGGGGTTCCCCCTCCCCATTGGAAATTTTTTTTGTTGTTAATTTAAGGTTGATTAGATGCAAAATGATGATGTCTTTAGTACATATTTTGAACTGATCATATATGGCTGGAAAACTTATAATTTAGTAATTTTAATTTTTGTTTGGGGAAAGATGCTTTTCTGGAGAGGGATTTTCCCTCCCCTTTGAAATTTTTTTTATTAATTTAAGATTGCTTAGATGCCAAATGGTGACATCTTTTGTATATTTTTTGAACTGATCATATATGGAAGAAAGTGTTCATGGTTTATTGAATTTTAATTTTTGCTTGGGGGAAAGATGCTTTTCTGAGGAGAGGTCTAAGGGGGTGATTAAGATTGCTTAGATGCAAAATGGTGATGTCCTTGGTATTTTTTGAGCTGATCATATATGGCTGAAAAGTGTTAATAATTTATTGACTTCTAAGTTTTGGTTTAGTGAAAGAGGACAGTAGCCTTTGTTGTCTAAGGGAAGGTTATGTAGTCAACAAACCTCCTGAAACCACCCCTTTTTATGTATGGGTATGTCTTCACTCAAAAATACGTGCGTTGAGTCGATAGAAACACGAACTATTATATTTCCGTTGCTTCATATATACAAGGTATCTAAAGGCTGGCAGACACCGGAATAGGGCCTCCTGGAAGCTCTGGACTAATAATTATATGGATCAAATATATGCCTATACCCCACCCTCCTCCTTTCTCCTTCGCTTCCCTTTCTTCTCTTTCGTTTTCTCCTTTTCTTTTTCCCTGTTCTTTTCCTTTTCTCTTTCCCCTGTTCTTGCAAATGATAGGAGGCGGTTTCCCCCTGCCCCATGTGGCATCGCCCTGTTTTTCTTTGGCCTTTTCTGATTGAATCAAGATTTCTTCATACAGTAGAGACTGTGTTGTGTACGGCCATGCACCTACTATTTAAAATTCGTTTTCTATGGATTACTCAGTCGAGACAACACCAAAATAAAGCACAATAAGGCATAGGCATTGGTACCTCTTCGAGACTGGGAGTTGAACCTTGTTTCGGATCGCCGTCTTGGGGAGGGGTCTAAGGGGAGGGGTGTCCCCCTTCCCTTTGGAAAATTTTGGGGTATTTGAGGGTCCTCAAATGTAATTTTGGTGCAACATTTTGGGCAAATTTGAAGGAAAATTACTGCAAATTTTTTACATCTTTTTTACTGAAGAGACAAATAAGGGGGTTTTGGCCTTGGATGTTTGGGGCAGAAGCATACTTCAGCCCCCCAGATTTTTGACTGGGGGGGCTTTAGCCCCCAGCCCCCGCTTCCTACGCTTATGCAATAAGGGAGACATCTAATATTACTTCAAAGTTTAATTCATTTTATTAAATGTTTTTTTATATTTTTATTGTCAAAATGTTGGTTAAGTGATTGACTCATGATACTCACAATATATATGTTCACGTTCTAAACTTTAAATGGTCACATGCTGGGAATGGAGAGACAGTAAATGTCTGAGATTTCCAAACATTACATAATTCGGACAGGGGGGGAATACCCATAGACGGAAGGATCACTTAATCGAAGGTTCACTAAAGACCAAAGATTACCCCGGGCGAAAATATGTTCCGAGGTACGGGTAGGGTTGGGGTTTTGGTTAGATAGAGATTCATGGATCCCGCGTATCCCCTGATGCACAAATTAGCTGTCTGTATTTTTTGGTGTAACTTGCAATGACACGCACCTTTTCTCCAAGAGAGGGAGGGCTTTTTGCTCTGTGACACCATATGTGTAAGGTCTCACAATAACTTGGCGTTAGGGTATACTACTGTATTGTTTTAGCTTTACTCTCGGTTCCTGTGCTCTTTTTGTTTGCGCCTTATGTATAATGGCCTTAGTGTTTATGTTATACTAAACCTGCATTCACGTAAACAGTGGAGAAAACAGAAAACGTTATGCGTGCGCGGATTGCAAGTTTCAGGTATTTTGTATCGAACAATTTAACTAATATTGTGATAGATGGGTGACATACTGTAACACCTCAACCCACCCCTACAAAATTATGTATCTTAAAACGTTTTTAGACGATTTTATTTTTTGGGTTGAAAAGCCATGGGGGAGAAAATGCCTGCCCTGTCCCCCTGTGGCGCCTCCCCTGTTTGCTACGTAAGTTGGACTTTACATCGGGAATTTCAGGAAAATTTGAACCTCCGTTTTTCTTTTTTTTTCCAAAGATAGCTTAGGGTTAGATTGGGTTAATTGAGCGTGAGTTGTGGTTCCGAGGCGTGTCTCACGCCGAAGGAGCGAGACTTGGTATGCCTGTGTGTTGCGGGTATGCTTAACGTACAATCCGACTGCAACCCGACGCACCTGACTACTAATACCGTCAATTCATCCCCGTCGAACACTCAGGGTGAGTTACATCACATTTCAATAAGGCTGTTGTTTCACGGTGTCGGACAGAGTAGCTATTTCATTACAGACAATTATACACATAGGCGGTGGAAGCGGGGGGGGGGGACTGGGGGACACGTCCCCATTAAATTTTTCAGTGAGAGTACGGACCCCCTAAAATTTTAGGAAAAGAAGTGTCGATTCAAACCAAACTAAAAATTAACATCAAACACTTATAACCATAATTAATGATGTTCGAAAATTAAGCAGAATGACGGTCCTTCGTGGCAACCAAATATTGCCCGTTGACGACTGAACTGCAACATTTACATTTTCGGGGTCCTCATAAACCTTACCATCATCAGAATCCACGAACCAACTGAGATGAGCCGCACTACTTTTCTCCTGATTCGGAATTGTATCGGAACCAATGTAATATCATGAAAGAACTGGGCCACCGAGACTTAAAAGTGCTCAAAATATAAGGAAAATAAAAGAATTATAATCTGTTTATAGGGTGTTTTCGTAGCCTTAACAAAGAAATTTGAATAATGGACTTAGACACGGTCTGTTTTCAACACCTTTCAATTCAATTCTAGACCATTGGTGAAGAGAGAAGAAAAACCACCACAACAGTGGTGGCACCAGGTGGGGGAAGGGGAGCCATTCCCCCCTTCGGGGAACGCTGTTAAAAGTTGTCATGAATTTACGAGACTTTTCCCTAAACATACAGAAATTATGTTGTTTTACTACGAAGTAATGTTGTTTTATATTATTTTGAGTTCATACAAGTATTTTGTAGTAGACTAACACTTTCTTGTTGTAGCCATACGGTCATTTACCTCGTTCATTGTCACAAACTCAACAACAAATGCAAACGTAGGAAAATATGGATGTTATTTAAAAAAGAAGATTATAATTTAATGGGCACCAGGTGGGGGAAGGGGAGCTATGCCCCCCTTCGGGGAAGGCTTCTCCTCCCCCACCCCACCACCGTCGGGGAAATTTTCAGGTTTCGTAGGGGAGCTACGATGTACACGATAAAATATGTAGTTCCCGACTTGCAACGGGCAGTCGCCCGACGATTTACTTAATTTTCGTCTAAACTTGGGCAAATTCTTAAATAAACTCCCAAATTTTCTCAAATTTTCTTTGTAAAAACCCAGATTTTCTATGGTAATAGCCCATCTTTTCAATTTTTTTTCATTAAGAGTCCGAAATTTTCGACACGCTTTGCGCGCCAAACTTTTGCTTCAAACAATGTTATCGTTTCGGCACCATATCGCCCTCATCTAGGCTTCGAGTTGCTGGCACCCCCATCGGGGAGCTTACCCCCCCCCCCCTCCGTCGAGCAAATCCTGGAGCCACCACTGGTCCAGAAACTATCCCACGCGTTGTGTAAACTATGGACAAGTGATGTTTAAAATACAACTTTTGAATGTTTCTTCAGTTTCCGAACATAGAAAGTTTTAAGGTCAAAGGTCATTGAAGGTCGGACTTTTTAAACTTTATTTGCATTTTACTTTTTTCCGCATAAGAACCGGTCACAAAATCATATGAATTCAAACAACATTTATTCAGATGTTGTAAAGCAACTTTATCAGGGTGAGGCCCGGTGGGGTGAGGAGCTTAGTCGCAATGGAACTTGGTCGGTCTCCACCTTTTTTTTTGGTAAATTTATGGGCGATATCTCTTCTCTAAGGAGCCTCGATTGGTGCATTGTTTCCAACCCAATGTCATTCCGAAATTTATTTATCTTGTTAAACTATACTGCTATATGTGTCGTCTCATATAGGCTAACAACAGTGGTTTGGGAGAAATTACAGCCACGATTTGGTAAACGTGAATGGGTTACCTACGTTTCCTAAGCCATTAGATTTCTTCTCTGTGGGTTTACGTGATTTTGAAAATGAGAGCATGAATGTCCTCGTGGCCGAGCCTCCTCGCCACTCCAGGAAAAAGGATCTTCTTCACAGTTTATAGGATTTTCTCTGCGGTTTTGTCATTTTTTCTTTGAAAACATTACATTTTTAGGCACTTAATAGTTCCCGTTTATTGATACGAGCACAATTACATAAGAACATATCAAACCCTTTAAAAATCTGAGTGAGAGGGCAGAGGCTCTATCAAGGTGTTGATAGTGCCTTTGTAAACAATGTGTAGGCTTCGTTGTCCAGCAATCATTTTGCACGGTTAGTTCCCTTTTAAAGTTGTTAGGTCTAGAGATGTTACACTGTAAAAAGTGATTAACACTTTTTTGTAACAGATAATAAACGCGTCTTGGCGTTTATGTAACCGAAAAAACAGTAAAATACATAAGCAAATTAAACCTCTAAAACGTCAACTTTAACACAATGACGCCACTTTAACGCCGTCTCATAAACACGTTTATGCGTTTATTTCATGATTGCTGTAAACATCAAGTTGTTTTAATAAAGAAAAATTAACATATATATAACACATATAGACGTGTTTGCGGAGTGTACTTTAATTGACGCCATTATCTTTATCATGTGTTAATATTCGTTCAGTCATTTACTGTGCTTTTCCATTTGCAATTCGTTTTCTAATGTTTAAACGCCATAATGTGTTAAAAAATGAAGACGTCTCTTTTTAACAGTGTACTGATTATTAAGACTCTTTAATACTAAACTGTAAATTATAGACGCACTAGTCAGGGGTACTGTTACGGCTTGTGGTCGCAAGTCAAACCAATAACAGCGAAAGATCACAGAAGAACGAGATTAAAATTCAACAACTTAATGATTATTTACAATCTCCTTATCTTACTTAAATTTACAATAATTAATTAGACTTACTCACAATCCTTTACTTAATATTTGCCTGGTCTGGTCCAAGGGCTGGTAGTGCATGCACGTCGACGATGGTACAGTAGTAGACCTGCCGCGTGCTGTAGCGTAGGAACTGGTTCCACGAGCGAACAATGACAAGGCTTGGTAGGCGATGGATGATAACAACCTCAATACACAGTGTAGAAACGGCGTGAGGCAATTTGTCACAAGTGTGAAGTGTCAGTGGCTGGCCTCATATGATTCGGTCAACAAACGGACAGCAGAATAACGTCTGGACTCGCTGGTGTCTCTCTACGATAACAGTTGTTGAACTGCCTTTTATATGCTAGGCTTTTATTCGAGAACTCTCCAGAATATAACAGAAACTTCTAGTGTACACAGTCCAGCAATTACGAGAACGTTCCTTAATAGAAACTTCCAGAGCACACAGTCGAGACATTACGAGAACGTTCCTTGTATGCACGGTTGTAAACATGCAATTGCAGTTTCTTAGAAGTGTTGCCAGGTCGCTGCTATAATTGGGACATAACGTAAACAGTTCTCACTTCTAGACAGTTCTAGAAAGGCTGCGTTGAAGTTGAATTCTCTGGAACTTTGTCAATATACACTCCTCAGCCTTTATTCAACCACCAAAGTTATGAATATTTTTTAACAGGCAGAATTCTCTGGGTAAAGGAATTACCCGGGTAAACGGCAAAGAGAACTTAGAAAACAATAAAATTGACCACAAGCTGAATGTACGTAAATAATTACCCAACATTTATCCGAGCCTTAACACTATTTTTATCTCTAAGAATGGTCAATGTAGTATTGTTATTTATGACCACAAGAGACTGGCCAATCTTCAAAGCTCCGTTCTCATTCTTCTTGGTATAGTTAAAGGTATAACAAAATTATAAAGTCCCGTTCTATGAACGTTGCAACTAGGGTTTTAGTCTTACATGTAAATAATTCCATCTCAATTTTCCAAAACTATGAAACAAATGTCATATTGATTTCACATAAACGATATATATCTAGTATTAAGCCATATCGATAAACCAGGATCTGTTGGCCAGCATATGCAAACCAAATTGAAGCAAATACTTTCATTGACAAAAGAAATTACAAAATATGTATGATGTAATTGTAAAAGTGTTATATAAACGACAACTGAATCAATCAACATAGAGATAATCCACTCATTAGTGGTTACGAAGCAGTGTCAATCTTTTTTCAGTCGCACAGTAAACTAATTTGAACAATGGCGATTTATGGTGATCGTCATATAGTATCAGTTCATATATTTTAAAATATGTAATAATATTATCTTCTACTAAGGGATCTGACATCACAAGCTAAAGCGGTACCACTTTGTTACTTTTATGTACTGAATTTTCGTCAAAGGCCTATAATATATACGTTGCACCATTTAAGTCCATTTTAAGGTATAAGGAACTTTAAAAAATTGTTCTCGGCTTTGTTCTTTATTAACCGTTTCAGAGCTGAATTCTGGGATGCATTTTATACCACCATCATAAGGCAAAACAATTAAGAGTCAGGGCTATCTTGGAAAAATATCATTCTAGACAATCGATCAATGAAACAATGGGCTGGTTTTCTCTTTGAACAAAATAAAGAGGGACAATAAAACTTACCTGCTACTACCAGATAAAAATATGCAAGAATTTCAGCGCCTTGTTTACACATGTAGTGACCTTCGTCGGAGGCTTGAATATTGTTTATCACTAAAGAATAATTAAAGCTCAGTAATTGTAAATTATTTTTTGATGTTAATTGCCCGTGTTCACTGAAGAGATAAGTCGTATCCTTTTGCCAAAGGACAGAGCCAGATTTGTTAACCCGACATGCAAACTGGACATATTCTTGCGTAAATCGTACTATTTTAGTAGCCATGTAGTTCAAATGATAAAATGGAAATGCCCACGTAGTCACCATCACACAACATGATGATATAATGCAATGCAAAATCCTCATTGTTTGAAAATTCGTAATCGCAGAAGAAATCCAAACTGACCAATATCCAGAACACAAAATGAGTATTCTTTGTGGTGTACCTTAGAAGTTTTATAAGACTGTTGAAGTGAAAAAGACCTCAGGACGTATTCTGTACTAAAAGTATAAATCATGCCTCGTGTAACCGCCCCTAACCTTTTTTTCCCACGCACGGACAATCAAAGATTTCAAGATCTTGAGGAGAGATGACAATCGCTAAAACAATCGCGTTACTTTCACTTGATGTATTCCGAGCAATCTTCAGGGCTGGTTATTAATAATTAGCAATATACCCTTTGTGATCCTGAATCATTCGATTTTCGGACAAAGCCCACGTTTCTACCTTAGTATACTATATGTGAAGTATATAGACGCGGTGTCTGCTAGTTATTATAATCTAACAATGCCGAACTGCATGGAAACGAAAAGTGATTTACGAGTTTGCACTGATCAAGCAGCTGTTTAAAATATTCCATTTTATTTTCTGTAGAGTGACAGTTTGCAATCTATATTACAGCTTTTTGTGCCTTAAGTGCGTTGCATCTACAGAAGTTCAGTTTCGTTCTTTGGTATAATGACGAAGACAACAAATGTTGAAAACTTGTGCTTATTTTGTGTTAAAATCAAAACACCTTTCGAATGATGAATTTACCACATACCTATGCTTTTCCTCAAACTTTTAAAGCATGCAATATATCCCGTCCTTAATTTTTTATAGCTTTAAGCAAAATACAAGAAACTTTTACCAACCACACAAGTACATACCTACGAACCTAGTTATAAGTGAACGTCCTACCCAAAACGTTTACAGATTCTAGAGGCCTACAGTATGAACCACATGAAGGACACTTTACCTTGGTGGACTAAACGTAAAACAAATTGGTACTGATGCGGTACAGTTTTCATCCCGGCGACAGTTACGCTGTCTCAGTAAGATAAGCCTACCGCTCATGTCACATAAAAGCAAACACAGGGGAACAGAAGGCTCCTCGAGGTAGGATTGTTGTTAACAGAGAAATGTTCAGAAGAATTTTCATTTTTGGCCACAACGGACGTGTTCACAAATCACTCTTTGCGCTTGCCGGCGAAAAACTAAAGGATATACCCTAGAACTGTAGTTCCCGAGGGAAATAGGGCTCGTCGCCCTTTGGGCCTTTTTCTCACCTCAGGTCGAAATAAGTGTTAAGGAGACTGTAGGGGCGTTTTAAAGAAAAAGAGAGAATAAATTTTAACCGGGGCTAATTTACAAGAATCCAAAAGGTTTCCTCGGGATGGGTTCTCAAATTGGTCTGCCTTAAAGGGAGATAAAATGAAGTCGAGAAGCCGCGAAAGTCTAACACAGTGACTCCTTCAGGTAAACTGCAAAGTTTGTGAATTATCTTTATTGCCAGATACCAAAAAAATTGCTTCCAATAGTTTTAAAATTGACAAATTTCTCGGCGAGGACTCTCAAAATCTCCCTAGTGGCATTGAAAACGGTGAGCAAAGGAGCCACGGCTTAAACTAATCGGGTCGCTATTTCCTCGAATGAAATTATTTCCCTGCTGTCCATAGACATGAACTACTGACAGAAGTGGCAAAGTCATGAAGATAAAAATAACATAATAGATATCTTTTGCACGGTACTGTAAAGTAAATGTTATATGTATTCACAAATAAAATTTTACGGTAGGCCCAGTTCGGCTCTCTGATTATTACTGCCTGTAGGAGAGCTTAGTCACACTAGTCTTTCAATTTAAAGCAGCATGCAACCCATACCATCCTTTTTTATCTCCCACCCTCACGACAATTCCCTTGCACAACATAGAAAACTTCCGTTGGTAACGCTTGAATTTATACAGAATGGTCTAAGTGTAGTTTTGTAATCTAATTAGTACGCATTTAAGGTAATTATTATAATCGGAAGATTGTTAAAATTTAACTTACCGTGCTCCATTTTGAGTCCCCAGTTCGAATATACCCCAGGGTTTCTGTGGCCCTCCCCCCCCCCCCAATCTCCACTATGACATTGCCGTGGACTCCATTAGGGACCCCTGGCGTCCAATTGTCTTTATTATATACGTTGGGCCACATTTTTTTACCAGGATGATCTCCAAAACTGCCTGTTTGGGAATCTAGGTAAATAAAAGGTAAGGAGGGGCGATGTAGATTCTCGTAGTCACAGACAGGAAGGCGTTCCACTCGAAAGTGCCGCGGTGCCTACAGGAGTCCTTTCAAAGGCTCCTGGTGCATGGGGTCCAAAGGACGAACACGGTGAAACAGCAGGCGAAGTGCCAGAAGCTTTTGGTATTATAATATTGCATATAAGACTGAGATAAGTATTATTCTGTACATTCCAAATAGAGAGCACTAAACAGTTGATCACAAGTATCACAATTTGACCATTATTTTATGTTATAGCAGTGAGCATACCAGTACAGGCAACTACCTAATAATAGCTAACATCCTTCCCCAACAGAGCGGGTTGTAAATTCATGCAAAATCTAGTGGTGTGACACTTTCTGACAGGAGTGTCACCATCGGTTGGCACACGTATCGTGTCAAGTATATTTTTGTTAATATCACATCTTGGTTGTAGGAAATGGTACTTACCTGCTTACTAAGCGTTGTAAGTTGTATCTAGATATTGTCTCCATTTTCAGAGGCCTTGATTGAGGTACATACATTTTAAATAACAAAATTAGAGAAAACTTCCTGGATCTAAATTATTCTAGCAAAAGGCAAAGGTGCCCTCAAAATCCTTAAGCCTATAGTCTAGCTGGCTCTCCTTTACCCAAACCCTTACTACTCTAATCTGTCTATGTTAGACTAAAGGTCCATTGATTTGATTACAATTTGGGCCGGCCGTTGGGTATGGGAGATGATTGGTGTTAAATAAAAAGAGTATTCAAGGCCTGGTTATGACACTGATCAAGGAAACTGAAATTGAAATAATGTGGATTTTAAAGCCAGAAAAGTCCTACCCCTGCAGCATATACCACCTTCAGTTTGGACAAGATCAGACAATCAGAGGCACCCAATTTCGTTCCAAAGCTGATTACTATGTATAACGGACATTTATAGGTCGTCTGAGACTTCAAGTTTCATTTCATTTGCAGATGATTCCACCGATTTACTTTAAAATCCCAGCTAAAACGAAACACTAAGTGATATCCCATATTATTTTTAACTAGAATCTGAATGACTCAGATAATAAATAGATCATCCCCTAATATTAAAAACATACTTTTTATTATATAACAAATTAAATAAGCAATGTATATCATTCAAAATTTGTAGGAAGTGCAATTGAAAATTAAGTCGTAAAGAACACATATCTTTGGTTAGCAGCAGTCTCTTGACAGAATAGTGTTACTAATAGTACTATTGGCCACGCACGTACTTTTGCTTCATCTCATAGGCTAATGTCAGTTGATTTTGACTACCGGTGACTTAAAGTTTCCAAGGGGAAGTTTGCTTTCCTAAAACCTCGTCGAGGGGGATCCAAGCACCATAACGAGGATGCTAAAATGGTGACTCCTCCATAAGAAGTATAAGCACTCACGAAATTTTGGTTTATTTAGTACTTTATACCAGAATTAGGCTACACGCATCGGAGGTAGTCTCAACGGGCACCAGCCACCCTTTTCATTTATAAATAAAAAAACGCTGGGAATATATTTGTCATAATTATAATATCACAGTGACTACGGCACCAAAAACTTAATAAATTACATAAAAGAGCTCTTTTCCAGATTTTCCCAACGAGGCTGCTGACCACGCCTCTGTAGATGGGCCTTCGATGCTCTAATGTGAGGGCTTCCCTCAGGAGCGTACCAGGAAGTTGTCTCAACGTAAACTCCTAATGAATGAGAAGGATGAATGGATTTATCTTTTCAAAGCCCAATACAAACCTTAACATGTTCTGTCGTCCTCACTCACAACCACCCCCCCCCCCTACCGAATCATTAAACCGTAAGTGCAATTTAGACAATTGTCAAATTGTGATGCTTATTTTTGTGGTATGATTGGTGCTCATCTAATTTCATTTGGAGATAGTAAAATGCTTCATTCTAGTTTACAATTCTGTAAATTTCCTAGAGCTTTTCAGGCTTAACCCCTAGCCCAGCGATGCGTAGCTTCTGGACCCCTTTAGGACCCTAAGGTGGCCCCTGGGCATTAAAGTCTACAGGGACGAGCTTAGTGTTACTGCAAAGCCTTCATGGCTACGCAGTCGTTTATGTTGGTGTGCCCCTCCGGTGAAACGCTGTGTCCCCAGCTCCCCACCTTCAACAAGTCTGGCGAACCCACTGGTTGTGCCAGAGTTACAATTTTGCGAATTAGGAAAACCATGCAGCTGGGGAAATATATGCCTTTGGTACTCTTGCTGTACATCTCTTAAGTTATCGATGAAAATGGACCAGTGTCATAGAGATAACTATAGCAAACAGTACAACACTACTGGAAAAAGTCAAACTTCAAATATGAAAAGTATCTGTCCAACTTCTTTGAGATTGCAGTATGCCTCACCATGAGGGTAAGATTTACATTTAGTCCGTTCAAATAAAAAGGTTAGACTGAATATAAAAAGAAAAGGATTTAAACTCTTCTAGGCCTAAGCAAGGGTATGAAATTGTGCAGGATGAACCAGAGGGGGTTTTCTGCCCCCTCCTTCGCTACTATTCATTCATTCATTCATTCATTTGTTTTTCCACATTATCAAAACTTTGCAGACAGAAGTATCAAAAAATAATAAGTGGATGGACGTAAACTTAAAACCCTTATTGGCTTAACAAAGAAGATCACTCCCGTAAAAGAGAAAGCTTATTTAGATAAAAATATCCAGTACCTTAGAATACCATTCCCATTTACTTCATCCCTTCCCAACCAGCTTCCCTAACACACCGGTATAAATGATAATCAATTACGCGCTAGGTTAAACTGATAACCGAGTAAACTAGTCTTCCATTCAACATAGATTTTTTCCCTTCAATACTGACGAATATAATAATTCTGAAGGCATTTTCTGAAAGTAGCGATAAATTGTTTTGCTTGAAGACCATTTGGTTATGGATTCCTCTGAGAAGTTGATCATTCTATACCTGAGACTGAGCTGACTGCGAGATTTACGATACAATGTATTACGAAGTTTGTCTGCGTGACATGTTTTGTGATTATGAATAGAGCGATTACACGTATAAAAAGAAGAAAACGAGCCAGGAAGAAGATTATTTAGACAACGACTGGTGGAAGTAGCTACATTTAAGGATATGAGATCCTCCAACTTAAGTGAACTTAAAGAAGAAAACGTTTCATTGGTGCTACTGCGTGGCAATGAATTTTGAAGGATATACAATTTACTTAGATTTGTCCTATAGTTGTACCAGACCAAATCGATCAGCAGTAAGAAAGATGGGGCAATACAAGGCTAAGATAGATAGATCTCATCATTTTTTGGAGTAGTATGTGCTTTAATGTTGATAAAATTTCGATTCTTTTGGAAATTTGGTTTGAAATGTGGCCAACCTGAATTCCCCAGGAGAGATTAGCATCTTCCTTTAGAAACTGTCCTAAAGATGCACTTAAAAGTTCATGTATACTTGTCTTAAATATCAGATACCAGAAAATCGCCTCAAGTAGTGATTGATATCGTTATTTTTCTGAGAGGGAACCCCTAGACCCCCTTGTTTTGCCCAGCTTGAAGGGATGCCTGGCTATTGATAGCTAGTCTGTTGCGTAATTACAGAATGGTCACACTGCATTACAATGGAGAATTCTATAAAAAGTGATTCTTATACTTAGAAAGACCTGGAAATGTTGAAAACTTTTTTATGATTTTATTATGAATATTTCTTTTTCAAGATTCAGATTCAACTAAACATAGGTGTAAATGTGTCCTTTACCGGAGAGGTGATATCATGAACCCATCTCTAACGATCACAGCCAAACAATAAAAAAATGTAGGAGCGAGTTTTGCAATCAGCCCCAATGTTGGGGAAGTGTGGAACAAGGCAAGGGCAAAGTTGTAACTCCTTTTATTTTTCAAAGACGAAAACTGATATCTCAAAAGCAAAGTATTTTCATGTCCCAGCACATATAAAAATCATTTCACCTGATATTCTTTCTTCAAAAGCACTAAAGTAGGGGCACTTTGTGCCAGAGCACTTCTTAGGTCCAACAAAAACAGTTGTAAAATACGCACAGTTTAAGTAACTAGTTTGGCCCACACTTTTTATGTAACTAGTCCAAGCATACTATTACAATCTACTCCAACTTATTGTACAAGTACACAGTGTGGCATAACAGCCTTGACCTTTTTAAAAGACCTCCAGTAAATATATCTTCAAACAGAATGCTTAGTCATACGTTTTGCAAAGTCTATACAGTAAAAAAAACTTTAGTGACTATAGCAGAATGTGTAGAGAAAAAGGTTTATGGAAATTACTCTTATTTACTTTCGATCATTTATGATAACTTCAGGGGTAGTGTTACAACCTACCCCTGTTTAAAGGGCTTTAACACCGCTCTTCCTTTCTAATCATCAGGAAGGCCAGATGCCAGAAATCAATTGTTTCATTGCAAATCTTATTGGGAAGGACTCCTGATCCCCGCTGTCTCGGCAATTTTGCCTGATGCTCTTACTAGATATCCTAAAGTGCAGCAGTGTTCACCTTGCATAACACTTATCTGGATTACCAGATGTAGAAAAATCGCATCTAACAATGAAAGTGTAATTTTACCGGTATACAATCACTATCCTGCAGGTGAGCTTCTTCCGAAATTTCAGTGATCACACTGCATAGCACCGGTGGTGAATTTTTGTTCATGTATTAATCTTGACCCAAGTGCCGAGGAACTTTTATATTTGTATCGAAAAAGATTTTCGCAATTATATACTATCAATATTTACAGGAGTAGCAATAAATTGTGGGGGGAATTTAGAAAAGCGAAAAACCCGTGTAGATAGACCCCCCCTTTTTAAGGTGACCAAAAGGCACATTATTACGAGCAAGAGGAAGGATATTAGTTTTACCTTGTGAAGAAAAAGAAACGAAAAAAGGGAGGAAAGAAAGAAAGAAAACTGACAACTATTTTTATCATCCCCTTAGTTCTGCCAAGAAGATGATTCTCAAATCCCTTTGTAGAATGACCAGTTGATGAACAGACTTAAATGCGTTCTGGAGACTGTTTCAAAGAGTAGCACTAGTGTATAAAAGGGGTTTGCAAACAGTGTTTAGTTTCAAAAAAATTCTTAGGGGAGACCCTATCTTGATCATTTACCGGTATATGATCATTAACCAGTTGGTAGGCCTCAGCATATTCCGAAATTGCAGTGGTCACACTTCATAAGGACGTTTTTACCTTGATTGCCAAGTTTCTTATTTAAAAATATTCCCCAAATCCTTCCCATACCAAGGCTTTACATATTTGACTCACGTAGGTTTGAACTTTGTCCTAATAAAGTTAGCCCCCCCCCCTCCCCACCCTTCTCATCTTGTAAAATTCTGGATCAGCGACGACAGTGTTAAGGAATGAAACATCGTTCACTTTACCTTTTGCCCCCACTTTGTAAACATGTTCCAATGCTAGACACACCTGTCCAACTTGAAAACATTTTGTGGGGAAACATCCTTAATAGCTCAAATGTAAAGCATGTTTAGATGAAGTCAACATTTTTCCCCGATACGGAAAACGGACAGAATTCACGAAATCGGTACTAGTACACGGAATTCGCGATTTTGACTGGCAATGGAAAAAAACATTAGAAATATGAGCAGAAGTTGCAAACTTTCCGTTAGAACACTCAAAGGGGAGAACAATGAATATTGTTACTGTTTATCAAGGTCTACTATAGACTCTACTACAAGTCTACTACAGTTTAGCAGCGTGAAAAACGTACACACATACGCAGGACTACCGAGACCCTGTCAACAGCACACCTTACAAATTCATAAAAAAAAATTATTTATTGAAAAACGGACAAAACACGGAAAACGGCAGGAAAAAGGGAAGATGACGAAAAATGAAAATTTGACAGAACGGAATCCCGAATTTAGAAACAGGAAAAATTTTGGCTTCAATGTTTACACTCCAGAAAAACAGCAACTTGTATTCTTGCCTTGCCTAACCAGACGCGTTATCGGCCATGCATATTAAGACAATGGTTAATCCTTTTCCCGGCCGTGGAACAAACCATTTCTTATATTTGTTTGTTTGAAAATACTCAATCCACCTGGAGACCCACAATGAGTCCCCAGTTAACACTCATGGAAACACAAGGAAGTTACCAGTTACTCAGACTCAATTCAGGAGTGTAGTGCAAGAGAAAGGGGGAGGTGCGTGAGTTAAAGACGTCCTCTTCGGCAACCTAACTCTCTGTTTTGAAGTCAGTAAAACGTTATCCGTTACAAAACTTGGGATCCCCCCTCCCATGGCACGACGCCTTTGAGCTGCAGGCTGTAAGATAGAGGAGATATTTAATGGGTTTTATGTAACCTTCAATGATATTGCGATTGCCGAAATAGGAAGGAATCTATTAAAGGGTGGTAATTTGCACGTTACCTACAATAAATCTGAAAGAAACTGAATGGAAAATGAGTGTTTCACTTTTTGTGTTTCACTTCAACATGAATAATCCGCCAAAGAATCATTCACTTTTCTCAACTTTCATTTTGGGAATATTAATGTCGCTTCATTGTCATAAACTGTGCATAATTTGTAGCTTACTTACAAAACATCTTGAACGGGTACAATTTTGAATGTTTCCCTCTTCTTTTCCCTTCCTTCATCTTTTCACCTGGTAAAAACTACCATTCACTACAAGGCTGACACACTGGCCTTTCGACTCCCAAACCGTCTAGTTAGGTGGCTTTGCAAATTTAACGTTACCAGCCGGACAAAAGTACCAAATTTGGCATGGAGTTTCTTTTCGACCTATCTATTGATTTTATCCGTGGAACCCACTTGATCGGCTCCGATTTTCCAAGATGGCGGCCAAAATCCAAGATGGCCGCCAGAAAAAAGGAAATGTCATATATCTGCCTGTAAAAATCGAAGATGAACAAATGAGGGGTCAATTCAAGTGTTTTGGGGGTCACTGAAACAGATGCTGGTCATGGCATGTTGCTTGGATAACCCACTTCCAAGATGGAGGTCAGAATTCAAGATGGCACCCAAGTTGAATGAAATATTTCCAAATATTGTGTAAAAACATTGCAAATTTCACACAATTCCGAATCATAATGATGTAAATTAATGTTTTTTAATTAAGACTTAACTGTACAATCCTTGGCACAAGACTACTTGACAGCCAATATGGCGGATAAGCACCGAAGAAGTGAAAACAATACAGTTAAAATTCCCTCCCAAAAAAAGGCAGAAAAATCTCACAAAATAATCATAAAAAATATATTTCGATTAAAAACTCTAAATATATTTACAGCAGATTGAACATAAAATTCAAAGCATGGTTTTTAATATTTTATGCCGGACCCCAAACGAACCAAGATGGCGGAAACAACAAAATGGCCGCCAATATAACCATTACAATGTATAAAAATAATATGAGATATAATCATTAAAAATACTTTTGACACAGTTGCCCTCAATATCTGGCCATATTTCATGACAAATAATCCGAAATGATATTTTAAAGTATTTCTTTTGGATTACGGTCT
Organism: Holothuria leucospilota; assembly: GCA_029531755.1. Lineage (NCBI taxonomy): Eukaryota > Metazoa > Echinodermata > Holothuroidea > Aspidochirotida > Holothuriidae > Holothuria > Holothuria leucospilota. The sequence continues at coordinate 55,206,589 of CM055970.1, forward strand.
AGCAATATGGCGGAAAAAGCAAAATGGCCGCCTGTGCAATAATTATGTCAATATATTATAATAATAGAGAAAAAATCATTAAAAATACCTTTGATACAGATAGACCTAATCTGTGCCCATTATATTTTACACATATTTTAAAAGTATTTTTCTGGACATTTCTTGCAACATCTGGGTCAATCAAGATGGCAGAAATAGCAAAATGGCCGCCCATGTAATTATCATAATATATATATGATAATTACATGGGCGGCCATTTTGCTATTTCTGCCATCTTGGTTGACCTGAATTGCAACAAAAATGTTTTGAGAAATATGTTTGATACATATGGCTCAAAATATGGCCAAATATAAAGAGCAACTGTCACACATATATATTTTTAAGGAGTATTTTCCCTATTATTATAATTTATTGCAATTTTCATATTAGCAGCCATTCTGCTATTTTCGCCTTCTTGGTTGACCCAGATGTTGCAAGAAATGTCCAGAAAGATACTTTTAAAATATATACTATATAATATGGGCACTGATTAGGTCTACCTGTGTCAAAAGTATTTTTAATGATTATTTTTCCTATTTTTATAATATATTGACATAATTATTGCATTGACAGCCATTTTGCTTTTTCCGCCATATTGCTTGACCGAAATCCAAAAAAAAAGTACTTTAAAATATCATTTCGGATTATTTGTCATGAAATATGGCCAGATATTAAGGGCAACTGTGTCAAAAGTATTTTTAATGATTATTTCTCATATTATTTTTATACACTATGATCGTTATATTGGTGGCCATTTTGTTGTTTCCGCCATCTTGGTTGAAACGCATGATGCAAAAAATGTCCAGAAAAATACATTTAGAATATTTACGAAATAAAATGGGCACAGCTGTGTCTAAAATATTTTTAATGATTATTTTTCCTATTATTAAAATATCTTGACATAATTGTTGCATTGGTGGCCATTTTGCATTTTCCGCCATATTGGTTGACCTGAATCCAAAAAAAGTACTTTGAAAAATCATTTGGGACTATTTGGCATGAAATATGGCCAAATATTCAGAGCGACTGTGCCAAAAGTTTTTTTTAAATAAGTATTTCTCATATTATTTTTATACATTGTGATCGTTATATTGGCGGCCATTTTGTTGTTTCTGCCATCTTGGTTATCTTGAATCTCGCCAATACAGTCCCAAAAATTAATTTTGGAAATATTGTCATAAAATATGACAAAATTTGAAGAGTTGATGCCTCAAAAATATTTTTTAAGAAAATTTATTTATTATTATTTATTACAAAGTAATAATTTTTGCAGCCATTTTGTGTTTGGAGGCCATTTTGAATGAGTGAGACCCAATATTTTTTACTGTTACTACTTGATTTCGTGTTTAGGGGATCCTAAAGTTTCCAAAACGTATTGGGTCGGAGAGTTGTGAGGGGGTGGGTGCCCGTGAAGTGCCTGTGAAGTGCCTCTGGCCCAAGGCCTAACATAAAATTGCTCTTTTTCCAGGCGGCCATCTTGGATTCTGGCCGCCATCTTGGAAGTGGGTTACCCGATCAACATGCCATGACCAGCATCTGTTTCAGTGACCCCGGAAACATTTGAATTGACCCGTCATTTGTTCATCTCCGATTTTTACAGGCAGATATATGACATTTCTTTTCTTTTCTGGCGGCCATCTTGGAGTCTGGCCGCCATCTTGGAAAATCGAAGCCGATCAAGTGGGTTCCACGGATAAAATCAATAGATAGGTCGAAAAGAAACTCCATGCCGAATATGTTACTTTTGTACAGCCGGTAACGTTATTCCTGAAAATTGATGCTAAGCCACCTGACTAGTCAGTATACCAGCGTGATCATCAAGACGGGAAGGATACAACCTATTAATCTCTTCACTCAGTCCCCAAGTTTCTGTTTCTACCTTCAGTTTCCAAGGCCATTCTAGTGGCACATCACACCTAGTGGAATATACCTTTACAGCACTAACTATTCTTTTAGCCCACTTTAATATTCAAGCAAAGACAAAAATTCCTTGATAACATCGGAAAAGTAGTGCAATGTCTCGTTTTGACATAATCGGTGGGAAGACCCTGCGCGGGTTGATATTTACAGAGGTGTTTCGCCTCCGTCACGTGATCGCGCATGTCTGGTTGTTAGACAATAGACAAGTTGGGAAATTAACTTTTCCTGTACATTGTAGTACCACAGATCAAGTATACGAACACTTTCGCAAGGATACGAAATCTGCGAGGGACTGTTTTTGTCGTTTACAATTTACTGTCATACTTTCCAACCTTTTCGGGCCAAGTTAAGGAGATTAACTTCAAAAAGAACTTTTACTCTGAAGAAACTTCTCTTTGAACAATGAACCGTGATTGGTATCTACAGAACCATAGTTTTAAGCTCGAAAATGGTGCGTGATTACACAAAATGTCTGTCTTGCACATGAAGTCTCTGTTGTGGTACACTTTCCTTCCCAGTATGCATTGTTTATTGAAGTTTCCCAACTCGTCTATTGTCGGGTAAGGGTTCATTGTGTCACAGTAGTATCTATATCTTAGTACGCTTACTGCGCGTATATGTTTTGCCCTTCACTGCCGGGCAATCCCAATCGCGTGACGTCACATGAATTATTTCTATAAGTTTACTTATCGGTTCCAGACCTATTATATTACTGTGTAGCTAGCAAAACTGTCTCAAATCGAGGCTCCTTCAGAAAATTGTATACCCCTTTTGTTGTCCCTTATACGCCCCTGAATGAGATTCGGAAATCAAACCTTTTACAGAAAACATTACTCAGACTTATGTTTGGACACGGCTTATATTTAAGCTGCATTATAATCAAAGGAAATCTTATCTGGAGTTACTGTTTCAAAAATTTTAGAAGCTTATTACGGGCTCCTATTAAAGCACTTACCGTTCCCTACCAGACCAATCTACCGTCCATTAGACTTATTTAGACATACTACAATTAAGACTTCTCAGAGCCTCTAACATCAATTTATTGTTTCATCGTCAGTTCGGTGGCAACATGGTTTTGATCATCTATCCACTATCGTCATTTCCATTATTACGACCTACAAATTCCATCCTCTCTTCCATTTACAACTGGAAATGGTAATGGAACGCTCCAAGTAAAGAGAACCACAGTGTAAAACATTCTTCCCCTCCGCGAAACATGTTTGGGATTTCTCATTTTCTTCATGCTCGCGCCCCACGCATGTAGGACGCGGAACTGTATTTTTACATTTGTGTTTCAGGGTACCATTTTCTTCAAGTCAGGGCGCCATGCAGAATGCAATGACGGGATGGGTTCTGTTAGACTCTTAGCCTATACCTCTTTGGTACTCCCCATGAAAATTTATGATCAGCCTTAGATGCTCATCCTCTATCATCTTGCCATATACCAAAAGTATTAACTATTGCAACCACGAAGTAAAGTTCCCATTCAATGCCACTTCCTTGCAAATACAGTATTTTGCACACGTTTCTGGATACAATTGAAATAAAATATTCAACGAGTAATGTTTGTTATTAGAAGTACGAAGTCCGCAAATGGGGTTAGCTGCAATTACCTACAACCAGATCTATCCCAGTGTTATTCCGATGTCCTTATCAAGGACTGAAATGGAGAACATACCGTAATGTCACTCATTTCAAATATTATATATGCAATGACATAACTGGATAGACTTTTTAGGGTGTCCTTTTAAGGGGGACATTATAAAAGCATCAGGGACCACCCCATCCCCAGTCCTATCATTCATGCTTTTACAGACCAAATAAATATGCTTCTGTATTTCTCATGGTATTTACACATTAAAATTAACTTCAGAAGCCGAGGTACGAATTACCACTCAATCTCGTCACAAGAAATCGACAAAATTATTGCTCGACTTCTAAACATTTTTCAACAACAAGTTGAGATAATACAGATGACACCAGGTGATGAACGGGGTTGACGTCCTCCAACCCCCACTTTGAGTTTGATAAAGTAAGCAATCGTCGAAGGCGATTACGTGCCCCGACAGTTTACTCCTCAACAGAAAACCAAACTTTTCGGGGCTTTTTGAGCGCTATAAGATTTTGCTGCATCAGTCTCTTACACAGTTCTGCGCCATACATAACCCGTCCCCTTTGCCAAGTAGGCTTTAGGTAGCTTACGTAGTTTTCTATTCTAAGATGTGGAATTCGCCTCTAATTGCTAGATGGAAAGTGACTCCCTACGGGAGGTTTGATCGTTTCATCAGAAGACTTTTCAGTACTGCAGCACAATTCCTAATTGGGGTCAGCAATCCCGACAGGTGATCTAAGTTTGTCTTCGGCTGGTACAGTTCCTTCTTTGTCTACCCAAACCCTTTGGCGCCCTTAGCACTCTGTTCACAAGAATCATACTTTCAGGGAATGAACATTAAATCAGCTCTAAATTTGGTATATCAAACAGGCCCGTAGTCAGACAAGGGGCTGAAGGTGGGGGCGAAAAAGCTTCTAGGGGGCGCGAAAAATTTTCCAGAGGGGGCGAAACATACTAAAATGCATTACGGCAATGGTAAATTTTTGATCTTTTAGGGGGCGAAAAGTTTTCCAAGGGGGCTTTGCCCCCCCCCCATGACTACGGGCCTGATATCAAGTATGTATGAATGTGTATTGTAAAAATATGCATGCAGCTCTATTGCAAAAACATTTTCTTCAAATTCACATTTCACCAACCCGTAGCCATTCACCCCACCATCCGTCTTCTTTGAGGACCTTCTAGTGACTCCCACGTCAGTAATGGCGACTGGGTCCCATGCCAGGCAAATCCAAACGCCTCCTTTGAGATAGTATAAAATAACACTGAAGGCAAATTAGGAACTCTGACTATATTGTGAATGTAATAAGTGTAAGTTCAGCGCAGAACGTATACTCAGAGCAAAAAAACCCCAATTAGGCCTATCTGTAACATGAACAGTTAGCTAAAACGTTGATGAAATAGAATAAACAACAAAATGCATTTGCACCAACTTGAATTTACATATCCGTTCAGGTTATGCTAAATTATGTACTGTTCCTTTCATATTCGACGACTTCGGTGTTATTAATAGTTGAGTTTTTGTTAATACATTTTCTCTGTGGTTATCCAAAATATACAATAATGTTTTTTGAAAGACTCTACAAGGAGATACTTGTGAGCCAAACAAGAGAAGATTTGAGTATCTACAGTGATGTTTCGTAATAAGTTCGTGTGAGGTTGCTGCTTATTTTGATGGTCCATGAGAAAAAAGAGATGAGTTGGTACAGCTGTAAAATGGCCTATCCGTGTTAATTCCAAGCCGTCAGAGACAAGTGTCACTAATATCTGCAGTGGCCACGTCTTTGTCGTACGGAATATTGTTGACAAAGAGTTCCCCCAAATCATCACTAGGTCGTTCGCTTCTTGACTGTTGAAAAGAAAAAGACTTCAACTGATCTGTTCAATGTTTAGGAAGTTGCATATTTACAACATGTGGTGTATTTTTTTCAAATTTCCATTCGGCTGGACGCCTAACGGCGGAAACCAAACGTTAGTCTTGAATAGGTGTACCTCCGCGAAAGAGCTACGTCCCCTCATAAGACACTAAAACTTAATCAATATGACTGTATTTCAGAAATTTCACTTTCATAGCAGGGCTGGCTTACATGACCCCGTCCCAGACTAGCAGAATGGAACAAGTACCACTAATGATCAATCCTCCTTGCAGTAGCAGAATGGAACAAGTACCACTAATGATCAATCTAATGATCAATCCTCCTTGCAGTAGTTAGGACTGACACGGCTTCAACACAATCATAGTGAAAAACGTTATCATTGTTGAACGATTATTAGTGGTTTTAAGAACAGACTCTTGATAAACTGGCGATCAAACTAATGATCAAACTAATGATCAATCCTCCTTGCAGTAGTTAGGACTGACACGGCTTCAACACAATCATAGTGAAAAACGTTATCATTGTTGAACGATTATTAGTGGTTTTAAGAACAGACTCTTGATAAACTGGCGTTGTTTTAAATCAAAGCAGGACCTGAATTTCTCCAAATAAATTTCGGTAAAGAATAAAGTCGTATGTAAACTATTCAATTAAACTATTGAAGTAAAAGTATAACCATATCCATGACAAAAGCCTTAGCCTTTAACCTGGGGTCAGATTATTAAATGACCTACTAATGACCCATAATCTTAGGTGGCTTTTTCGAACGTATTGAAATGTTGGGCTAATGATTGGACAATGCAAATTTACTTGGTGATGTAATCAACATATTTTAAGACCCCCGTATATTTATACGTACTGCCAACCAGTCTATCAGACTAGTGCTCAACATTACAAATTTGGGCTCCAAAACCTAAATCATATTCACTAATATTGCCATCAAACCCAAAACGCAATAGTGTAGAAACAAAGACATGAATATAGTTACAAAAAATGAATAGGCAAAGAATGTTTATAAAGATAAATCACCTTGTTAGTTCCCTTTGCTAATTGGTGAATTTCAATAGCACAGTTCAGGTATTCTTTCAAATCTTGAAAGGATGGACGAGACCATGGGTCACGTGCCCAACAGAGCGTTATTGCTCTGTATCTGGAATAAAGAAAGTGATTTATTTTAATTTGTGACATCTGTGTATTTAAATCATGGTTTAGAAATTTTTACAATTTCTCACTTCTTCTTCAGGCTAGTGGCTTACATTATTTTTGTAAAGATACATGTTTTCTTGCATCTTTGAAAACCCGTTCTTGTATTAATATGGTTTATATCAAACAGTTGGAGCAAAATAATCACAATATTTGATGGGATAACCTAAACATTCTATTCCAATCATTTGAATGTTACACTAGCCTCCTCATATCAAATGATACGACGTAGGTCACACATAAATGTAATTTAACTCACTAACAAACATTATGCAGACAATAAACAACAAGACATATCGATGTTCCCAGCTTACGAGGTGAAAATCATTTTGCAGGTACAGTTGAACTTTTCAAAATACTTACACAATTGTGGGACAAAACTCTGGTTTGAGAAGTTGTCCAAGACTGCTCTCTCGATTGGAAAAGACACCCTTTGGTAGTTCAGGTTCCGTTCCTGTGAGTTTAACCACAAGCAAGAGCCATTATTAAACAATGATGTGATTCTAATGAGAGATATCTGCGTTCAATGAAATGCCAGATGTCAGAAAGTATAGCCATAGGCCTACTAGTTGTGAATAGAACATAACAGACAGACAGGACTGAATATAATGTAATAGTCCACCAACCAGCTGAACTCATGCATTGCTCGACCAATTAACTAACATTCCCATCTTCCTTTTAGTGAAACATAGAAGCCCCATACTGAGTCTAAATGAGATGTCAAAGTACGGTATGACGTCATGTTCTTACCACATGAGAAAATCTCCCACATGAGCACTCCCAAAGCCCATACGTCACTTCTTGAGGTGTAGTCGGTAAGATCAAACGATTCTGGAGGAAGCTGCATTGCTCTTTCTTTCCCCTTCTGTTAATACAAGTAAGTAAACGTTTTACGTACGGTAAGCTTCTTCTTAAACACAGATTTATCTTCCCAATACTTTATTCCATAAGATACTTCTAATACAGAGCCGACGAAGCCGGGGATCTGGAGACTGTACCCCTCCCCCCCCCCCGTGACAATAATTCCTAGTTTTTGTCTCAAAAATTGTTATTAAATGATTGATAAAACGTTCTAAAATAATTGATTTCAGAGTAATGACTAGGCCGCTCTTTGTGCTTAACAAGATATATTTCACAGAAAAGTAATGATTATGTGATAATTTTAACTAAGACATCTTAAAAAGGCGGGATAACTCTTATGATACAATATTATACCTTTCGGATTATTGACTGAAGTTTAACGGTGGCGTCTCCCAGCGAGCAGAAGTCATAGAGTTTACAAGTCTTGTCGAAAGATAGCAAGACTTTAGCAGCAGTTAGTCCAGGGTGAACCCACTGGAGGAAAGAACACAGAGACAGGAGATAACAAGGGTACTACTTCACATCAAAAAATCACGGAAACATCATAATATTGACATGTATCAGCCATTCTTATTTCAATTCGTTAACTGTAAACCGAGGAACTTCAAGACGAAATGTACACTGGAATTGTTTCCTTAATTAGATAAAGACCGATTGCATGGTTAAGTGGTTGGAGCATCCGACCTGTAGCCGGAAGGTCTGGGGTTGGACTCCTGGCCAGGTCATACCGAAGACTTTAAAAATGGAACATACTGTCATTGTGCTTGGTGCTCAGCATAAGCAATGGAGTAGAGAAAACAAGCTAGTCAGCCACAACTGGAAAAAAGGCTGTGGCCGGCCCGACTTAAACCAATTGGTTAGAAACTGAGCCTTAAAACCTCATCCAACCTTACTTACATGAACTCGACTAACATTACTCAAGATAAATCTGTTACTGTCAGTATAATTATTTCTCGATTTTGAACAAGCTACAGAAGTGTAGTGGATATTATCGGCGCTCGGGGTAAACGTATGGTTCTCTTCGCCCTTCTCGGACTCTCGTGGCCGATTTGAAACACAATGGAATTAGTACAAAACAAAATTGCGGCATTATATCTTGCAAGTTTGCATCCTTTAAACACTTTTCAAATGTCGCTCAACTCTCCCTTCAGAGTAAATTATCATACTGAGCGAGAGAATTCCTTTTAATGTCGTTTCAGTCAGAGTGATAATTACACAGAAATGTCTATAAAGTATCAAACTATTTTCAGACTGTGTGCTGAAACAGAAGCTTTTCTCTGCAATTGAGTCTGTAAGGTTAACCACAAAAGTAGTCTTCTCGTGACAACTCATGTTGTATTTAGTGAATACCCATCTGAAAGGCCCTGCTTTAGGAAAGGCACTGAGAACATAAGGAAGGTATTTATGGAAAGATATGAACTCAGAATATTTTTCTTCTTATTAATTTCATTGGCGAATTATGGGTCGAACATGTGCGTCCCCTCCCCATGGCACCTAAAAAATAAAACGGCAAACGAATGTTTCAAACGGTTACTTTTTAATCCCAAATTGATGTGTGTAAAAGACAGGTCGGTACCCTCACAAAAGGCTCGGTGTGTTTGTTGCTCTTATATACCTCTGACCAAGGAGATGTTTCAACAGCTCCCTGCTCTTACCCTGGTCGACCACCCAGTTTCGCCCACCTCATCGAAAAATCCTGGATAGACCACTAAATTTTGTGTTGTTATCGTTGAAGTTGTCTTTTTTCTTACCCTTGTGACTTTAACTGAATTTCGTTGTTTCTAGGATTTGTGTCATGTTGGTACCAGGGAGTTGCTATGTCAAATAGCAACTCCCTGGTTTGTGCACAACATTTTTAATTTTCTGATCGCTATGCATGTTTCTTGATATATATATATATATGTATATATATATATATACATATATATGTATATATATATATACATATGTATATATATGTATATATATTTATATATATATGTATATATATGTATATGGGAAAACTGTGGCACTGGAAAATCTGGCTGAGGTGAAAAGAAGTTGACTCCACCGGGGTTCGAACTCAGGACCTCCCGCTTACTAGTGCGGACGCTCTAACCACTGGGCTATGAAGCCTGGTGACTCCACCAGGCTGAGCTATATAAGAGCAACAAACACACCGAGCCTTTTGTGAGGGTATATATATATATATATATATGTAAATAAATAAATATATATTTATATATATATATATATATATACATATATATAAACTAAAACTGAAAATCACATACCCCATGGGCACTCAAGAAATCAAGTCCACTAGTAATTTCCATTGTGTAGGACACAAACGTGTGGAGAGTTGCTTCATTGATACTTTCATTGGGGGCAGGCAACTCGAAAAATTTAAGGTTGTCCCGCAAAGTACCATTAGGTAAGTAGTCCTGCACCAGAAATACATTCTCTATGAAAAAAAATAAAATATAAAAAGTGTTACAAAACACGAAATTATCCAGCGTTGCAAGATCAATTATAGTGACTGAAAAGGACACTGGTTTGAACGTAATAAGTAACCAAAAATTACTTTAGTGATCTTTTTAAGTAGTGCAACCGCTGTTGCACTTTGGTTGCATAATCTGAGAGCATAATCAATCTTACGTTACATTCAGTACGGTACACCGTGTTTGCTATTAGCAAAATTGAAACCATGGGAACAAAGATCCGCACCAGATTTCATTAAGTAGCCTTTTGGCACGACCGTCATATTGTAATTAAGCATGAAAAATTCCTAAAGATTACCCTGTTCTCTAAACAAAATTGTAGCCATGCTATTATGGTTCCGTTCTGGCCTTTGAATAACCTACAGTATATAAATGTGAGTCATTACGCAGTAGGTCTTCAGAATTCAAAAATTAAGGAAAAATCGCTCATTTGGCGGACTATTATTGATGAAAAACCGTCGAGACAACTAATTTAGCAAAATTATTTTGCCAAATTTGGAGTCGAGACGGTTTATAAGACAATGATAGTCCGACAAATGTGGTTTATTTCTATTCTACCACCGAAAATTTTTCTGAAAAATTTCAACAACATCGTTTACTGTGGCATAACAGGTCAATGTTTAACCAATCAGAATGATGCAGGATTCTCAATAACGGATGGCTACAGGTGGTAGAATAATGGCTCACTGTTATTTCTGTTCACCCCAAAATGGGACCAAACCCCGCAGGGGACAATTCTTCAGAATTGATAATATAACGTATTGTATGTCCATAACTTTTATCTTGAATGTTTCAATTTTATAAAACGTTATATTTTGGTATCTCAGTATTGCCATTTAATACAATTTGATCAAGGTACATTTTGTTACAATTTCAATAACACCAAGTCGGTTTTCTTAGAATAACCCCCACCATATAACATCCATTTGTGGCCTTATGTAACGTAAAGAATGATAATTCTCCATCGTATTTTGTCAGTAAATCATGCTTATGTAGCAAAGCAAGAGAGCAAGAAAGCGGCCAGCAAGTGCCCTACAAATTCATATGAGAATTTGTTCACATTACCACAAATCAAGTCAAGGCCACTTCAAAAGAGAGACCGTCTTTACTTAGTTTTCAGATTAAGACATCTACGCCCAAAGAAAATATAGTGTGTAGAATATTCCGCTCTTCATGTTCCGTGTTCAAATCCACTTAACACGAACGTGTAGACACACAACCATAATTGCTACAGTTTCCCATATCATAAAAACCTAAGAAACGTTAATTTTATTCAAATGGTAATCACCTGATTTGATGCAGAGTCCCAGAGTTGTAACTATGTAGTTAGATTGCGGTAGTTTCACTATACTACTAGCATGGCGATACCACTGTGTATGCAGTCTCAAGTCAACGGTTTCTGAGGATAGGAACATGAATTGAATTGATTGATAAAATTGACAACCTTACGTAACATATAAAAAATAGCAATTCCCACAAGAGGGGTGTTTTATCAATATCACTGCTTAGCGCACCCCCCCCCCCGCCCCCTTCGGCTCCAAAGGTCTTGTGTCGTGTATATAGTATTAAAAAATTGTTGTGACACAGCAATTTCCGGCGAAGAAGATACGTTTCCTAGTAAGATAAGTTTTCAAGATTGTAATCTTCTAAAGAAACGTAAACGCGATCCTGGATGAAACTCTAAAAAAAGACAAGTAAAATTGATTCCTTGTTTCTTCATTGAGAATGACGTTTACGTCACTTTCTGTGAACAAATCATCGAAAATGAAACGAAAACGACCCGAAATCTTCTACCTTTTTAAATTCGATTTAGATATCTCGTGTCGCAGTGAAGTAGAGTTATCACAGAGGACATGGGATTGTTTTTATTTCACTTCGGTTTAGTGTACATAAGTTACGTCAGAATTAACCGTCTCAAGGGGATACATTCACAACAACAACGCTTAAAAGCTTATGCACAAGACGTCACAGTGTCGTAAGAGCTGAAGTGAGCCTGCACAGAGAACATTCCTGTACACATTTTTGTTCACCCAAGTAGTATAGCATGTCCCCTACGATGGCGGTTATCAGAGAAGTGATGAGGTCGGTACATAATCTGTTACTTTCTACAAGCTCCTACCTGGTGCAGTTGAAATCAGCACAGGAACTTTTCCTTTTCTTTTTCGTTCGTATGTCCCATACCATGTTTGTCTGGTCTCATCTGACTTAAGCTGCATTTCAAATACAATAGCGTCCTCTCTTATTTTTTCTGTTTGTTTGTTTTCTCTTAGAAGTGTTCTATCTCCTTTTACGTATTTTATCTCCTTCATTTCATTACATTCATTGACCTCTGTGATGTCATTATAAATATCTGCAATAGATAAAAGTAAATAATACAATTGAAACCAAATGTAAAACGTTACACTGGAGGTCAAGAGGTTGGCCAGTTTAAATTGTCTTCCTTTCGGGGACGTAGCTCCTTTGAGGAGCAGAACTCCTTCAAGAGTAACGATTTTAGTTTCCCACCTTGGCTCTTTCATAGAGAGTCGCGGGGGCTTTGGAATAAGTGATAGGTCAATGAAATATCTGAGATATCTAGACTGATGAATAATACTATGAAGAAATGTATTGTCCAAATTTGCACTGTTAATATAATATTAACTCGAAACAAAAAGCAAATAACATCATTGAGAAACAATCGTCTAGTGTTACATTGTAAGTATGTCATACAGACAAAAGTGGACTACTGCATAAGTGAAGTATATTAACCAACGTTGCATTGTAAATTTGCTGCAGATATAACATTCATTGAATAATACTACAATAAATTTAAATGCCAATATGAAAGTACAAATATTGGAGTCTGATGAAAGTACAAAATACCTCAATCAGTCGAATCCTGCAATATGACACTTTTCATTCATCTTTTAAGTAATACCCTAATTAGGATTATTGTTCTTTTCACTCCAGACACTACTGATAAAATACCTTCACTTAAAATACTCTTTTCAAATACTTTAAAATCAAACTTACCTGCGTCTACAGATTCCTTCCTAGTAAAGTTATCGGGAACAGACGGCAACGTCCTCCTGGTTCAAAAAGATAAAAAACGAAAGTTGCATTGAGAAACAAAGATAGGAAAAGTCCTTAATGCGGGTTTAAAATAAAGAAACCATTTGTAATCAAGATGGGGTATTCTAGAGAACACCTACGTCATTTATATAGAATAAATTGCCTTCATTGAGATATTTGTCATACTTTTTCTTAAGTCCCCTCGACCCTCTGGCTAAGAGCCCGAGGGGCGAAAGCGAGCGTTACTTACGAAGAAGTTCTACTTCCCTAGGGAGTTACGTCCCCGAAAGGATAACAAACTTACGTGACCAACCTTTCGACCCTCAGACTTTTACATGAAGAGGACATTGAGATATTTGTCATACTTCAGGATTTTATAGAAAATCAGACTTACTTTAGACATTGTTATCGTCCAAAACGACCCCAAACAAACATTTTACCCTATAGTCATATGGTCCCGTGAGTATTTTGCTGCATTGGTAACCCATGACTGTTTCCATTAACACTCAGATTAGCGTGTTCTTTGGTGCACGTGTTAAAAAAGATACAAAAGTGTGAGCAATAAGTGCAACTAATTCTTCAAGGGCCTGAGAAAAACATGAGATCACGAGAAGGGGAATACAAGTAAAAAGTCCTTTTCAACGGATTCAGATGGAGCTTGAGGAGCCTAGACGCTCTTTTTGGGACTTCTTTTGCTTTGCCTCAAACACTACACATAGCAATTCTCCGATATCTTGGTATGTGGCAATATTTGCCAATGGACCCTCCCTTGGACCCGTCCCATCGAGAGATCGTGGATCCGCCACTAGAAACAACTGTAGTAGTTACAGGTCGTTGCTCCACAGATATCTCTTCGTCTTAAAGATACAAATTGCAACATTCGGAGCGACTATAGACCTTATGCATATAAAGTCATACAACACAGACAGAGGTAAGCGCGTGTTCATCACAACTTACACCAACACAAATGCAAACATCTGATTGGTGTATCGGTCGGATATGCGCGTAAGTCTTCTACGCGTGCGTGCAAAGTCTACGTTGTGCATACAGGGTGCTTTATTGTTGCCCTTAAAATGACACCACGTGACGTCCATGGGTGAGGTCTATACATTTGATGTTATTCTTCTTATTTAAATACAAGATAACTTCAAATCGTGTACTGTACTTTTTGCTTAGTCCCCGCCCCCGCCCCCGCCCCCATCCCACCACCACCATTAAAATTCTTCTACAGAATACTTTGGTATGGCAGACAATGAAATAGTACAAGGGCAGCAAATTTACAGATCAGTGTATTTAATCTTATTTTAACTTATCAATGGGCAGGTGGGTATACATGCATTATTGTAATTCACAATGAACAATTGGTAGACGGAAGTTTAATGTAAACGAAAACATCGACAATCAAATGACACTTACTTGCAAATATTGTCATACTGCCCTCGCTTTCCAAACTTTCCTGACAAAAAAGATTTGAGCGTGTGTATTAATCGGTAAAACCACTGGCTTACATCATACTATTGTAAAATTGCAGTTAAAATGTGGACATACAAAGGGAAGCACTCCGAACTTCTTGCCAAATACTACCCATTTTCTAACGAATATATCATCCATACACTCCAAAATTGGTGAAAATTGTAGATAAAGAAGAAAATGTACTGGAAATTTCGGAATTACTAATGTCATATATAGTTTGAATATTTCATGAGAGGATTTAAAACTAATATTGTTTGATTGTTTTATGATATAATAGTCTGTTATTCAATAAATAATGCATAAGGGAGTGACATCGGAAAATTCAGTAATTAGGCGAGAGACGGTAGATATACAGTAACTATACCAAACATTGTACTAAAGTATTTATTGGCACAAAAAAAAAATCTTTTTGAATGCGTGGGAGATTTTGACTCCGAAACAGATGTGTCAAAACAAAGAAAGCAATCGCCCTTATCTCACTCTAAAACGTCAGTTGCATCTATATTACTTACACTAAATGCAAACTTTATGATGCTTTATGGTACAAAAACTGCTACGGGTTTACCTTCAATATGACAATTTTATATTGCTTTAACAACTGTTTCGCAAAACTTTTGTCACAAGAGTGATTTCATTTGACTGCATTCGGCGTTTAAAAATAATGAATTCGAATTGGAGTTAGAGGAACCATTCTACATCTTCCAATGAAGTGTGAAGTACACAGTAACCGGGGGGGGGGGGGTCAGATAGGGACGACGGCCTATTTAGTTAATCTTTACAAAAGAAATGTGGTAAGTACAATATAAGCGCAATAACGAATGACTAAAGCGATAACGGTAACGATACACGTTTACGTTAAAATTGTTCATGATGAAACGATCATGAATACAGCCACATCGCCAGCTGTCAGATCACTATGAATTGTTCGTTAATTATGTCACATTCATTTGATCTATAAGAACGTTACGTGTTGAAGGAGTCTCTGATTGCTTTAGAACAAACACATTACGTTTCATTTGAGGAAAATCACAATCGCAATGCAGATGGGCCGAGACAATGAGCTCTAATGAAGTAAATCCTACGGGGCCCACTCAGTTAATTTTGGGAGAGTTCAGTCTCTAGTAGTCTATCACTGTTTGATCAGATATTTTAAAAAGAATTGGGTTTGACAAAGGCAAGGGCACTGTACAAATAATAGATGACTTACTCCTCCCATGTAATTCATTGTATAAGGCGCGTAAAGCATGGAGCTCTTTATTAATCGTGATCTTTTTATTATATTGCAAGAAATATTAAAATATAAAGGCTGCGAGATGGATATCCATATCCAAAATCGCTTTCGTGCAACTAAGTAATTAAAAATCCATCCTCATCCATCTATTGAAGTGGAGTGTTCATTTACAGTTCATTCTCCAAAGAAAACAAAGCACCACTAGGTGCCCAACATGTCCATAAGGTTCACCAACAATATCTTAGCTAATGCTCCCAACCCGTAGGTGGGACGGTACTGCATAAGCATTATCCCCAATTCAGAGCGTTGTCATTGAGAGACTGTAGTGTAAAAATAAATAGATCGTCACCAGAAGGAAAAGAGGGGTTCACCGTTATTGACAAAAATTGAATTATCGGTTTAGAAGATGGGTTCTCTGAATGCCAAGTGAAGATTACAGTGGCTCACCAACTTAACGCCTACATTTATCCATTTGTGAAGACGTATACTTAAGTGAGTAAAAGTCGCGGTCAGACACAACTCCTGTCGGTATGTATCGCCTAATCCTGCCCCCCCCCCCCATGCATGATAAAATTACAGGCAGGGGCGTCCCGTTCCTAAGAATCGACGAGTGGGGGATGTTGGACCTCTTCCCGATAAAACAGGGTTTCATTCCCGACAAAATATACGTGCCAAGAACGGTTAACTCATTACCCTCGTTTTAAGGAAAATTTTGCAAAAAGTACAAGATGGAAAATTTAAGTATAACGAGAGGCCAAGATAAGCAAAAAAAAAAAAAACCAAAAACAAAAACAAAAACAAAACAAAGCAAAACAAAACAAAGAAAACCCTTCCGGAAAACGAAGTTTGTCATTTGGTAATGTTAATTTGACCTTGGCGCACCCGGTTTCATTTATCTGCTACAACAGCAAGTTCGATTTGGTCATGGAAGGAGCGTACGATCGTTTGGCATGGGACTCAGTTGCCCGCCTTAGGGCCTTTCTCAGTAAAGTCCCTCTGTAGGGGCCATGGGCGAAGCCTCCGGAAGCTCTGAAGTATTTTCACGATTGTGGACTAGATTAGAGCATTTTACTCTCTACAAATGACATTAATACGCACTAAACAGACCCTAAAAACGCAGTCTGTCTATATTATTTTTTTCAAAATAGCGTAATTTGGACTAACCGGTCAATTTCTTCATAGACTCTATGGCAGCTTCCACCCACCTCACCATCAATCCCGGTGCATCCTTGAAGTTTTGCAATGGTTAAACTCCTTTTCTTCTATGGGAAGTTATGATAGGTTAACAAGAGCATAACATGAATGCGCGAAGCGGGCCGAAAAATAACAGAGTTTTGCAATAATTCAAAGCAAGCTATGTCCAGAAGCTTGCTTTGAATTATTGCAAAACTCCAAGCAACTTTCGCGATTACCCACCCCCCTGCCGCATCATAAAAAAAATCGAATGGCCGTTAGTCCTGGCTATAATGAAATAAAAAAAGCTAGTTGCAATGATTAGGTCTTGCTATGTAAAATGAAAGGAAACATTACTAAAATGTCCACAAAAGTGTTATTTTTCGGCTTCGCGCATTCATGTTATGCTCTTGTTAACCTATCATAACTTCCCATAGAAGAAAAGGAGTTTAACCATTGCAAAACGCTCCAACTTCACGATTAAAGTGGAAAGCCAGGCTTGGCTTACACTGTCTCAACCCGACTACAACCCAACGGCTAAAGCCAGTCGCGTGGCAGACGGGTCGGTTAAGTGTGTTCCCAATTTTGTTCTCTACCCACATTTCGGTCCCATTGTGATCCGACAGTCTACTTCGTGACCTCATCGGAAATATCAAACTGTTTGATATTCGTAGTAGAGTCGGACGATGAGTCGGGTGGGAGTCGGGTCGCAGTTGAGTAAAGTCGTGGCAGTGTGCAGCTGTCATCGACCCAACTGCGATCCATTTTAATTTTTTTTTTTGGTTCTTTTGTTTTTGGCCAACAAAGAAGGGTTTATGAAATCAGAAGACGACTGCAGAAAGTCAATGCGCTCGCCCTCATGTGTGATTGATGAACAGTAGATAGACTGATATCAATCCCGACAATGAGTTGCATGGTTAACCTACAATCCGACTGCGATTCGACTCAACTGACCACGTATACCTACAACTCATCCCCGACGAGCAGTGAGGTTGAGTTGAGTCACATTCCAAAAGGCTTTTATTTCACAGTGTCGTACATGGTGTCTATTTCACGGCAGACCATTATTCAACGGTAAAACTATTTTCCCGAGAGCCTGGATTTTGTCAAAAGACAATGGCTTCCCGAATAGTGTAATTGAGACCACTGAAACATAAGCCTCAAATTGTGATAACTATAATAATTTCCTGACAAACAAAATAGTTTCCCAATACACTAACACCTGGGAGGGGTTAGGTCTCTGTGTAAAAGTATCTTAAGCAATATTTCCACCCAATAATAATTCACTTAGGTCAAAAGGTTGTGACCATAAGATTTTCCGACATTCTGTAGACCCAAATATTTTTTACTGACAAAGGAAATTAATTACAAGAGAAAGTGACATTTTTTTCTAGATGGACCTAAAAATTTTCCCGCCGTAAACCGCACTCTGAAAATTTCTGGGGTGTAGCACCCCCTTCCCCTACACACACCCGGTAGTGACGCCCCTGATTACACGTTTGAAATATGACCTTAAGTTACACACACACTCACCCATTTACCCACCAAAACAAAGAAACATTTAAAAATTGTCTTCACAAACATATTAAATGCAGATGAAGTGAAATGAAAGTTGTGTCTATTTCCCCATTTCACATATCGGTATTTTCCGAAATATCGGTGCAGAATTGGCGCTGAGGTACCACTCTGCCACAACAATTGTATTAGAACTCTGCTACCCAGGCTAAGTAAAATATCCAAGGCACACATACCTAGCAACCATTTTACAAGGAACGCCATCCCAGCAAATAATGATACAGAGACTAAGACAAGGATGACGACAAGCCATGCCACTGCGAACTGCCTTTCTGTTGATGATGTGGAAAAACTAAGTGTGGTCTCTCCACCATTGGCCATAGGGGGTGATGGTCTTGTTTTAGTGTCTGCGAAGGAAATCACAGTTACTATGTTAGTACCTTCGATTTAGTATACTCGAAGTGGACATCGGGTGACCATTTTGCATCAGAGACCTTGAGCATTTCCTTCTTCCAAAACAACAAAAAAAGATATTAGGAATGTATCCTTAATGGCAATTAGTTAAATACCGATCGAAAGAATGTTGGCAGAAATACGAAGCTAATATCCTGTGAATTTTTTGTTGTATGTGTGTGAACGAAAAATCTCAATCAAAGAAATGAGCTGAAGCGTGCATTATATTTGAAGTCATCACTGTAGCTCCAAAATATATTTGGCGGCTAAGACGGTGCTAAAAGCTGTTTTAAAACAGTTACATTTTTTTCAATACGTTACGCAAGTTAGATACACTATAGCTTGGATTTATTGGACAATGGTGGGATTTGACCATTATGTATAGGAGAAGTTTACTCACCAACAGAAGGAACAGTACTTGGATTTTGTGACGGAGTTTGTAAAGTTGAAATGATATTTTCACGTTGGGTGCATAATGGGACAAATAACAGTAATATACTCACTTACAGTGTTAGCATGGGCGCAGGACCCACGTTGGTTGGGGGGGGGGGGGCTGTAACGAAAAATATTACCCAAACTATTCGCTTGCTCTACGCGCGTTCAACATGTTAATGTACATATCATATAGACCTTATGCACTGAAGTCACACCGATGTCATTTTGAAGGAAAACAATGAAGCACGCGTGCACTAACGGCGTAGATTTCGCACGCACGTGTAGAAGACTTACGCGCGTACACGACTGGCTGACAAATCAGTTGTCTGCATTTGTTGGTGTAACTTGCAATGATACGCCATTTTCCTCCAAACGAGGGAGCACTTTCTGCTGTGTGACATCATGCATAAGGTATATAGGCATGCATCGGTTTATCACACCGCACGCCAATTACATACAATCATTTGCCGTGTTATTACCCTTCCATATTGATTATAATTTTTGGAATTCTGCCACAGAGAGGGCATTCATTATGTTGCGTGATCGCCGGCCTGGGAGAAGGGTCTAAGGGGAGGAGGTGTCCTCATTCCCTTTGAAAATTTTTGAAAAATTATCTAGGTTTCCTTACATGCAATCTAGTGCCACATATGCTACCTTTGAAGTAAGGCTTGTGTTAAAAAATTACGTATTTTGGGTATTACAAAAATATCGGCATCAGTGAGGAGGAGGTATGGCCCAGTGGTCCCCTAAATACCACTGATAATCATAATATAAGTTAAACCATTAAAACCACACTGGTAAATTCATACCTAATATATAGGTGCTGGTGCACTCAAATCAGAACTTTATTTTAATTACCAAGGAAGGTTTTTTAAACTACTGATTACCTTCAGCTACATCACTGCAATATTTTCTTTCAGTAGGTGCCCGAAAAATTCTCAGCATATTATCCGAATTTTCACGAAAATATTTAGTTGTCCTCCCCCCCCCCCCCCCCTCCTACGCCTATTATATGAGTATAACTTTTCCAAAATAAGAAACCACTTTCTGATTACAACGTAAGGTTTGCCAATTATTCACCTGATGTCTACTTTAAAGCTGCCAAAAGCTATCGCTGGTGCTCCAACTAAGTTTACGATTTTGTCCGCTATTATGAGGGTTACTCTATCTTCAGAGTCATTGTTCACCATGGCCGTAATTTACATTTCTCTTTAACTGAGTTGTTTTCGTAACGGAAAAAAAGGGGGGGGTTATTATCCTTTTATGATAAACAAAAAGTCCTATCAAAACGTGCTTTGAAATGCCGCCATACTCCTTGCCACTCCGACAAGCTGTTCCTTCAGATTGAACTGAGTAAATTGAGAGGCCCACAGAGGTATTTTGAAATTCACATGGTACGTGCGGCCATCTTCAATGAAATCCGACTTTAAATTCTCTGTAAGTTTGTAAAACAGCAAATTTTATCACTACACACTCGTACACAGTGACTCAGTCATCGATTCTCTGAATAATCGTTACATAAGAATAACGACTTAAATGCCAAAATGAATTCTGGTCTACTGTCCCATAGATAAACGCCGAAATATTTTGGTCTTTCGGCTACTGTGGTGTCCACCCCTGCACTAATCACACCACAATACGTTGACTCCCTTCATTCAAAATATTTAGGTCCATGGGCAGCGATGCTGGGGGACAGGGGGACATGTCCCCCAATATTTGAGAAATCGCCCATTGACTTTGATTTTTTACACAGTGAATTATTTGAAAATAGCCCCCTAATATTGAGAACAAATCGCCGTCCTTGTTTAGGTCAACAAACAAAACATAACAATTTGACGTTCAATCTAGTCACTGAAAAGATATGAATTTGTTACTGATCCAAATCATGACATTTTCAATGAAGAGAATGAAGAAAGAAGGAGTCTTTACATTCTACAGAATGAATGTAAAAGCTAGTAGTTTTCATGGACGGACGTCGCAACGCTAAAACACTTTTAACAAAAATCTGTTTTCCACTTTCAAACGGAGATAAAGAAGGAACAGAAGTAAAGTTTTATGTGTTGCTCGTTACAAACATGACTAACTCTCACGATGGTGGAGGTTGGGAAGGGACTAGGGAAAAGATTTGACAGCAGTAATTTGCTTACGCCGCGAAAAGGCGCATATACTCACCTAATAATACACGAAGTGTCCAAGATGCCTCTGGGCTTTTGTATGAGTGTATCAACTTACAAGTGTATAAACCCGCGTCACTGTAATGGACGTCTTGTATCTCGAGCCAGGCTATGGAATCATTGACGTTGAAACCGGAGGAGTAAGTTCTCTGAGTAGATGAATTCTTCTGAGGGATAATTACCGTACCATTGTGATTCCACGTTATAAATAATGGTTCATACGGCTCGCCAAACTCACAAGAGAGGTTAACTGCTTCCCCTACATAGGCATACCGTGTATCATTTAATTCAAACCGGGCTGAGGAACAATAAAGCATTAATGTTTAAGGAGAAAAGCAATATGTCTATACATGCATGTACTGTTTACATCAGCAACACTGCCATTGTTTCACATTCGATATTACGGTCCCCTCCCACTGAAGTACGGTATATGGATATTGACGGGAAATTCCCCTTACTCCACTTGGGTGAGTTCAAATAGGGCTAGTTCTTGCAGGGAGTTGTTAGGATGGAGATACAACAGCCAATTTATGTCAGACATGTACTTGAAAATGATTTAAGCCTTTTCAGGCACTGCTATTTGATTGACAGGTCTCTTTGTTCCTATTGTTAAGTCTGTTGACTAAACCCTTTTAATGATGATCTATCCCTTTCTTTTCCAAGTAATCCCGAGACAAAGGCTATTGTCTATACATGCTTTGAAGTTAGGTTTGTTTCCGCCAGTGAACACGTTTTAATCAGGTTTTTCAGTAAAACGACTGGCAACAAACGTTTAAATAATGTACTTCAATTGTGCCTCCACGATTTTTTACGTCACCTGCTGGGAAGCATTGTTCAAGCCTATACATTTCTCTTAGTTTTTAGCAATTTTCCCATCATTCCGAAATATATTCGAAAAGTAAGTTGTAAAGAAGTTTTTAGCTGACTTTAAATGAAATGATATTTAGCGTGACGAATAACGACGAAAGATTAAAATTTCACATTTTTGCATGACGGCTGGCAACGAAAAGTTAACGAGTTCAACTTGTGTCTTCTCATTGTCATTTTGACAATGCATCACTGATCCTAGTTGATCTATAGGTATTGAGACAAGAATTTTGGAAATGAAGGCAAGATAACTGTCGGAAACGAACATTGCTTCAAAGAGTGTATAGAACGTTGGATCTCCTTCCTAACACCTCCCTGGTTCTTGTGAGTATAGCGAGGTAGGCGTTTTGTCTTTTTAGAGACAACAAAACCCGTAAGGTGTTCCTCCCTACAGTAGACATATTTTTTTGACTCGTCTCCTGACAGTCGGTGTGACAGCTGTAAATCCCCCCCCCCCCCCACATTTTCTCGAGTTGAAAAAGATAACTTCAAGTGTTCACCACAATTTACGTTGTTTCAAGTGCCCTTAATATGTCTCTTTACTGCCGGATGACTTTGTTCCGTCAGTCAAATACGTCTCCAGCACAAACAGTTGGTCTACCTCCAGGTAGGTAACCTTCTGCCAGGGCCATCGGGACCTGGAGGGATAGGGGTGGGGATGCAGCCCCAAATTAATTATCAGATTGAAAAATTTTTTGTCTAAAAGAAGTCCAAAATTACCGGAGAAAATGCCAAAAGTCCGGATTTGAAAAGTGACTCCCCCTTCACCCCTTCTGAGAACCTGAAGAACTTCTGTCGGCACTATCTATTAATGACAACTGTTTTCATGGGAGAATGTTTCGCATGATCTATCACATTGTCATGCATGTTGTGATTATAAAAATGTATTGGCAGTGGGCTATAACATTTGAAAATAAAGTCATCACTTTACTTTTTATTTGATAAAGTTAATAGAATATTGTAAAAGTAAGTATAAGCGCAAGTCCTGCAAGTTTGATGGAAACTGACTCTGCAGTCGGTTATTACTTAATGTAATAGAAAATTAATATCTTTTTATGGAGAAATTGTTACAACACACACCCAGACTATATGGTTTAACACAAGTTCGTTTACTTACATAATTGTCGACATATACATGTTACAACGAGAGCTAGGCAATTAAGTATGCTACTTTTTATAATACTTCATACAAGTCACTGTGAATGTATGTAACACATATGTTGGTACTTTACCTGTAACAGGTATCGCCACTGTATATAAACTAACGATTAGTTGTAATGATGTAGCTGCATACATGTTATGTAAGCACGATGTTGAGTGACTGGTTTCCAAACTAGACGTGTCAATACCTGACCACTTCAGGAGTCGAGAGATTTTGTGCTCACTTTAAACAATTAATATTTAAAACAGATTTTGCGATGTGAAGGGACAGTACGCATCGTCGGCCTGTTTTGAACATACTGCATAATAAGTTCTAAGATCACAAGGGAATCGAAAGTAAGGCACATTGTAAAGTAAAATATGACTTACAATTGAACATATGATTCGAAGAATCGAATAGTGAAAGTTCCTTAACTCTTACAATTGCTTCGTGAGATTGAATCCCCAAAGCGGTTTGTACAAATCTCATTTGTCTTTACAAATCTAGGTGAGAATCATACCTTAAGAAAAGGCACTTTGAAAGAGTTTCATTTTGTTTTGTTACTTTCAGTTTCATAATACTTTCATGGACGGTAGCTTCTTGTACTTTAACAATAGAAACAATTATTTAGTAATAACTCATACTAAGTAAAGGAGAATGCACAGAAGATTCCAAGTTTCACAATGTCATAAGGTTTTGCAGCAATAAGGTCAGCAGAAGATACATTTCAAACATCGGTCAGATGTCATACTAGAAACGTATTGCTGTTTAACTACATTTTGGACTTGTCAAATGCAAGTTAACGAGTTCAGTAACTTCAATACGAGTTTGTGTGTGCGTGTGTGTGTGGGTGTGGGGGGTGAGAATGGGTTAGAGTAAAGGGGTGATGAGGTACTGACCCATAAAAGGCAGTTTGCGTCTCATCAAGCGTCTCATAGTCCGTAACAATGCAGAGGAAGTCCCTACAACGCAAGGCACTACGGAATATATCGCCTTGCATTCGGCAGGGTCCGGATTAAATACTGGTGGAACCATCTGGAAATTTTCTGCTGACTGAAAATTAGTTGTTCGCCATGGCTGTTTGCAGTGGTGCTTATCAGGATTTCAAACTGGTGGTTAAAAACGGGTTTCTGATTGTTTACCCCAGGACAGGTAGTCTTTCTCCCTTTGCTAAGTTTAGCTGCGGTACAGAGCAAGGGATCCTTTACCTCCTCTCAGCCTTTGGGAAAGTAGGTAAAAATTGGGGCCATCTCACATGTGGATGGGGAATTAAACGGCAGTCCCAAAGGGATTGGGATATAATATGCATACACCCGCTCTGTTACTCCCCTAGGGTTCTCTTAGTCAAAAACACAAGGCGCATCTCGCCAGTATTCATCCATTGTCGACCTGGTATAGACGGGTTTCACCGCATCATATGATCGTGCGTCTCCTTGATTTTGAAGGGAAAGATCGCGCGTCTCTAGTGGCTTTGAATGGCACGCGTCCATTGTGTCACAGTAGTATCTATGGTTATGAGGTGCGCGTGCGAGGTAAATATGCTTACTGCTCGTATGTTTTGCCCTTCAGCGCGTGACGTCACATGAAATCCCTCTGTATGGTCCATAATGAGCCCAAGTGCCTTCCTAACCCTATATATGTTTAACTGAGCTACACCAGCTAAAAACCATTTTACTTCTCTTCAAATTTCTGAATCCAAAAATACCAATCACACATAAATGCAGTATATTTTAACCAACTGCAAGTATATCTTAGTGTAATACTACCCATTCTTTGGTCAAATCTGGGATGAACTGAGCACACAGGCGACGTGCCAAACATTAAACTGTTGGGAAGGGGAAGGGTGGGGTGACATTGGATCACAATGAGTGATGGAAGCACAGGTTGAAGCTTAGATGCAAGCTCTAAGGGGGAGGATGGGTGGAAAATGATATTGAGAAAAACAGTTATATTTTGTCCTCTTCTGTCCCTCACCTCCAAATTTTGATATCAGTGTAATGTTATCCTTGCTGAAAATTGAGGGTGGGCAACTCCTCCCACTCTCACCCTGGGCCTCCATGTGCCTGATGCATCTGTCTGACCAGTTTTTTTTTCTTCCTCTGTTGAATTTAACTAAAGGAACTCCAAAGCCCTTGAGGAACTACAGGATATCGCTTGCAGGTTCTCTTGTCCAAGGTGTTCAACTAACACTGGCTATTGTTATCAGCTAAATCTCGGTTCTTTGAAATGTAATGGGAAATATACCTATTCTTTCTTTATTTCTCAGTTAATTGAGCAAAGGACTTAAAAATTCTCTGATTAAACTAGATTATGTTCCATTGGGAAAATAAACATTAAATGAAAAGTTGAGAAAAAAAAAATAATGGAATCACACTGAAAACTTATGAAAGTGACTGCTATTTTATTTGCCCAATAAGTCTGCCTTCCAACACTGCTGATCAACAACACAACGGAAGGCTTGGGAATTGAGATACAAATTACAATAGGGCAGACAATGGACAAAAGGATAGACCCAAAGTCTTTTACAATGCCAATCAAAAGTAGCTTATAAACAATTATGATCTATCCTCAAGAAATGTCACAATTCCATTACAGCTCTAGAAAAATTTATAGAAGTAAGTTTGATTGAACATGTAATCTTCTCCCTGAAAAGAAAATTTGTGAAGAATTTGACTTACTTAACTCTGATGGCATCCAAGAAAAAAGAAATAAATTCTTTTGCAGGTGGACTGATAAATGCAAGTATTCATACGTGAAAATTCCAAGCTACACGTGCGAGTCAGTCCAATGAACAGAGATCATGTCGTTAATAGGAAGTTGCTCACGTCTTCAAAGCAATTTAACATGTAAGCATTAACTTCCTGCAGTGACTTAAAAATATCACTTGAAGTCTATAGATATTGAGAAGTATTTAACACACAAAAATAAATGTCACTCTAGGAAAAGGTAAATACACATGATATATCCCCTAGTCTATCTCAAACTATTTAAGACAGGTTATCTTTGCATTTATTCAAACACTGCACTTAAAGAGAAAGATTCAGTCATGGTTTTACAGTAACATTTGTCTCAAAATAATCCTCATTCTTTCTTTTTGTTTCTAGTACAAGCAGTCACCTTTATGTCAATAATTTAGTCGATCAATCATGTATATAATAAATGTTTATTAAGCCATAAATATTCACAAGGCATTCCTCTCTACTTCCACACCCCCTGCCCCCCCCCCCCCCCCTAAAACACTGTCACTGTCCCAGAAAGGCAAAACATTATTTTTTTTTCATTATTTTAGTAGAACCATCTCAGAAACTTTTAAAATTCTGCAACAATACTGAAGGATCTACTTTATACATCATTTATCTCCTCATCAGATACTTAAATATAACATACTCATTCTTCCAAGATAGCTAAAAAGGAGCCAGATTCATCCTTTAGATGAACAGTTAAGAAATGTACTCCTCCAACAAATGAGTGTTTTAGCAAGTGCACAGTTGACAGTATCAACACATCTTTTACAGTATTAATGCAGTTACGATCACTTCTCCGATTTCCTTATTTCCATCCTTATCTCAGCAACCCCATAATTCCAAAATAACTTTTAAATGTTGGCCTCATTGAGAGGGATACAGCAATAAGTCTCTACACCTAAAGAGGATTTTTATTCTCATACATTTCCAAGGGATTATTTCATCAGGGAGGCATTCTGCTCCACGATCCAGGACACTGTCTCTTCCAAGACTGTCATGTTGTAATGCCTGTGTAAGGAAATGATGAATGACTTAAGAGATCTAACATTTTTCGACACCTTGTGATTCGAGATATGCATGTAATCTGTTTAGACAACATAAACATAAAATGCTTTGAAGTTTAAAATACTGTTTGAAAGTTCTGAAGATTAGCTTCAATTTAGAAAAACTTCCTAACTTTAAAACTTAAATTAAGTGAACCCAGCAGAAATAAATGATTTTCAGTTTTGTACTTTCTAACTTCACAAGGATGGAATGAGAACAAACAGAAGTAAAAACATAAACAATTTTTAAATAGGCATTATTATGAATTGTGGGTTTCTATCTCTAAGTGCCTGTCTAACAGCCTGATTGTATGCCCCAAGGGTTTAAGATGAACTTCTGGGACCAAAAAAAATTGTGAAATATTTATGTGTACTTCCTAGAGCATTAAAAAGTAAGAATACCAGCAGTTTTAAATCTAAAGTATTATTATATCATACACGATTATCTTTAAAACAAAAAAAGATGGCAGGGAGAAATAATGATTTGGTAAATGGAAGACAGATCCCGAATGAAACAAAACATAAGGGAAGAGTTTAGGCACAACTTTCTTTTAGAAATATGTGAAAGCAGAAGTAAATCTAAGCAATGTGGTGAACTTTTCATTTCAATTGGTTGCTAAGTTCTGGATATACTAGCAAATGAAGTAAGGGCAAAATTGGTTTTAACGTTTTTAAAGAAAAACAAAATAGTATTGATTAATGTAAGGTTATGATGTCATTTGTGCTTGCTTCAAGTTGACCTTGCATTGAAAATTTGATGGCATCACACACTAAGTCTCCAAAACTGCAAATATAAATTGAACACAAATTTCACCATAGATTAAGTACCCTCTTACATACAAGCTTTCAAGTGAACCCTGTTAGGAAGAAGGATAAAAGTAGGATCACAATTCTCAATTACATAGGAGGAGAGGAGGTTTTTTGGACCATTTACTAAGAAAAACGAACGATTTTCACAGTCATACTGTGGTTTGGTCAATATATATCTTTGTTTGAGAGCATCAAATGACTTCATTACACATTTTTTCTATGCTCACACTCATGTCTTTAAATCTGTGATGGCTACTCACTGCTCCTGCACACAAGCCAAGCATTGAAATTCTAAGTCATATTACGCAGTTAGTATGTATTCATTTATGTTAGTAGAACTGCCAAGTTGAGTTGTTCATATTTCTAGAGACCATTAGCAGAGAAAACACAGCCCACCTCGGCCTCACCATGATTGGGACTGAGGTGAGAAAATATTCAAATTTTGGGGTATGTAGATAGCTGGAAATGCATACTTGAGACACAAATTTTGTGCTGTATTTCCTGTCTGAAATGAACTTTCTGGGAAATACAACCCTGAAGGATACTGTATATAAGTTCCAGGGACTTCCTGTAATGAGCAAGAGACTTGTTAAGTGTTGGTGCTAAATTGTTTAATGTTCATACTTGATTCTGTGACCATGTTGGCAACAATTTCCAGAGACATGTGGAAAACTTGTTAGGCTAAGCAGGTACATATTAGCAAGGGACAAACAACATGTACTTTTTTTTTATGATGTAGCATTCAAAAAAAAAAGGCTAAAGATAAAGTAGAATTGTCAAGAAAAAATTCGTAGTAGGAGGAAGGTTCAAAATGGAGGAGAAAGTAGGTGAAGCAGGAGCCACTTGAAAGCCAGACATACGAAAGTTTAAACTTAAACTCTAAAACCCTTAAACACTTATAATAACATCTTTATTCTTGTCATGCCAATTACAAGATATTTAGAATATTTGCTCAAGACTGATATTTTTACTCACGTTGCTAAACTACCAAATGTCCTCATTTTATCGAAGAAAACTTTAGGAGACAATGTGGTCTCAAAGTCTCCAGCACACTCACAGTAACGAGTCATGTTATGCATCTTCACCTGAGAGACAAAAACAAAAAGTTTATTAAAACAGACATCATTTTACCAAAACCATTTTCTTGTAGATACTTCATCTAGCTTCAAGTGGCAAGATCGGTGGCAGTTTGATTTTCTCATATTTTTGTGTGCAATGAATATGTTACTTGGTTCTATTTTGCTCCCTAATATAGGAAAGATGATGAGGCTTATTTCCTTGGTCATGGTCACTTCTTTAGGACACAAACAAAGCTCTTTTTGTTAAGTTATGCCTCCACTAGTAAATAAGGAATAATCCGAATTGAAATTGTCACAAGGGGAAATTGTTCTGATGGGATGGGAATTTTTGGGATGGGAACTGTCCTGTGGGAATTGTCTGTCCTGGAACTTTCCCCTGACATGTAGTTAGAAAAGGGGGCATGGGACTGACAGGGGTAAAAGGGTAATCCAGAAGCCTATAACATTTTCTATTACAACAAAACAGCATTCATGTCATATTTAACAAAATGGTAGCATGTGTTTGAAGGCAAAGGTTATGAACACTTTACAGCTTCAGTCCTAGCGGCAACTTCCAAGGCACTATAAAAACTCTTGTCTTCTAAAATCCTCAACCCTGGTTCAGAATTGCTCAAATGATGTAGAATGATTAAACCAGGTTTAGGACTCGCAAATGATAGAGTACTCAATTACACTCTCTTTTCCAAATTCATACTTTTGACAATGCTCTATCCACAACCAGATAACAGAAAGGACTGCCTGAACTAAGACAAAACAATGAATTTCGAGACAAATGACATTTTTTGCAAATGTGTACATTAGTTGTAATGAGACACAGACAATTCTTGCAAAACCCTATGTATCTCATGCTGCACCATTAACAGCAATCGATACTCACTTGTCTACATTTGGTACAGATCACATCTTGAAGAGTGAATGCCATGGAAGCTTGGTAAACTGCCTCTATAAGAGCGCCCTCTATCATGTCAACATCATATTCACTGTCACATTGCTCACACTGCCATAGAGCTCTGAAAAAAAGAGAAAAAGGTAAATATAGGTTCCAAATCTTACATTTGGAAGGATTCTTTCAAGACAATTATGTAATTGAGTATAAGGAATAAATTACCATCCCCTTGATACCAGTACCAAAACCTAATCTTCCAGTCTTTGTGTACAGGGTAATTAGCTCTGAATGAGTGAGGGTCACATGACTCTACCAAATATTTTCAGTATAGTCTGTGATCTTTCAATTCACATATCATTGGAGAAATCCTAATCATATCAATTATACTTTTCACTCCATAAAAACTGGGTTTGATTTTATCCTGGTTTATCTAGGGTAGTCTGAAAAACAGCATCGTTTGGGTGGTTAGCCTAACCCAAAGTAGTCACTAATTTGGTCTCCAGTAGTCTGAGTGCAAAGTCCTATTGGCCTCTTGGTTATGTCCTGACCAAAGCTGGATGGTATGGACACACAGCACAAGAAAAATAGACCAATGCATATCTTTACTATATGTCCCGACTTCCAATGGCTTACCATTGACCAAAAAAAAAAAGAAATTAACCAAAAGGAGATGATATAATACTTACGCAGTTCCTCCATCATGTATTAGGAGTGGATCACGGCAGAGGTCAAGATCTCTGCAGTGGTTGCAGACTTTACAGATGACCTCAGGTAGCACATAAGTAAGACAAGGGTCAGACCACTGTGATTCATCAGCAAATTCACCAACATTGATCAGCTTAAGGAGATTTCGTTTCAGCTTGGATACCTGAATGGTTATATTAGTATCTAGAGACAAAACCTGTGGAAAGGGAAACGAAAGTTTGTTGAAACTGAAAATTGCATTAATTTTCATTTTCAGAGTATCCAGGTAAAATATGTGCAAAAAAGCAAAGAGCTATGACTTTCTTGCTAGGACTACCAACAGAACTTCAATAAAAGTACATTGGCATTACTTTGTAGTGATGTTAGTTGTTATATGCGAGTGTACACTAAGAACTGTTATTACCTCTCCTGTGCCTTTTACATCAAGGGAATGAGGGAGTATCTACTAGCAAAGTGCTACCACTATGTTACTGGTGACCATTACCAGCCCACAGCATGCATGGACGGTATGTAAATAAATGTTCCTAACCTTGCAGATAGCCTTAACAAACTCCAGACTAGGGTTTTTCAAAGGAAGATGGGAGCCAGGTAGTTGAGGAAACTCAGCTGCAGCATCTGAGCTGGATCCTCTGTTGCCAGATAGCTTACGCTGTATCTTCTGAGTTATTCTGCAAAATTTCAAAATGAAATTCGGAATGTTATACATCACACTTGATCTAAGAGCTGGCAGAATGGAGATAATGATTTATCGAGGCTAGACTTACAAATCAACAGAAACACTGTAAAAATGAACATTCACAAATTGCATTGAAATTATGAACTGTAAACACCTTTAACTCTCTCTCTCAAGAGTATCTGCACTAAAACACTAATCACCATCCAATTACATTATACTGCCCCCACTCCCCCTCTGGCCTCCATTGAAATCCTTCTTTATTGTAAAAGAAAATAAAATTTAAGAACAGTTCAATTATAAAACATCTCAATGCATTGACAGACATTTTCCAACTCCCATTTTCCTGCAGCTGTTTTTCCTATGCTAACTTCATATTCAATATTTCTGTGACCTCAAACCATAATATTATATCGGTGTGACCTACAGTGGGTCTGAGCAGAGTAGTGAGAGGCAAAATAAGTTTCACAGTGAAATGAAAATTCCAAGTCATTTTTAACACTTTGTGTTGAAGAGAACACTAATTCTACTTACGCAAACAACTTCTGAGAAAGTTCTCCATCAATGAGATTTTGAGCAAAGCTGACAGTGTTTGGAGTGGTGGAAGAATCTGCTTGTGTCTGTGTAACCTGAGTGTTACCACGGCGACGTATGGGTGTGTTGCCAGGGGTAATGTGACTGCTCTCCTCCTGAGCATTTTTGTAAACCGCCAAAATGTAACCAGCTATAATCATCTGTAAAGAGAAACACTCTTACTCATTTTGTTGTGGCTGAAGATAAGTCAATCAATGAAGTCTGCTCAGAAAAACATAAACTTAACATCAGGACATCAATCTAGTTAAAGGCCTATATTATTGCTAATCTCATACAGTATAATTACTCTGAAACAATCATATAAAAGTATCATTTTGCAATATTGATCATTCTGTTCATTTAAAATCATTTTCACTCACTTTAAATGTATCCTGACAGGCAGCCCCAGTAGGAAGGTAATGCATTATGTTCCAGTTCATCTCAACAGCAAGCTGCAAGGGAAGAAAATAAATTTTTCATAAAACAGTTTTATGACAAATTTACAACCTACTGACACTGTTCAACTTTTCCAACTTTTAACTAGAACTGACTTGAAAATCAATGCCACACTACTCCCTTCTCCAGATCTCCTTCTCTCCCAAAAAAGTATTAAAATATCTGTCACATGTTATTCTAAAGTGAATACCAGTTGTACTTGCATGATACTGTACATGGCTTAGCCGAGTGCAACACAATTTAACATGTAGGATTAGTTTAGAGAATTCAGGCTCAAGAAGCCACTTTGGCTCCAAAAGGGCCCTAAACCTAGTTGATCATGGATGAAAACCAGCAAAATTTGCCTTTTTGCTAAGATAATATTGGTCTCAAATGCTAGTTCTATAATCAGTTACGAAGGATACAAACACTGACAGACAATTTTGAATCATAAAACGTTTGATCATGTTTATTATCCAATGCCTCTGTGAGACATTAGTGGCGTTTTGACCATGCACTGTCACTTTTACTGAGCAAAATTAAACTTAAAACCTTCAAAGCCGTGAAGTACAAACTTTTCCTGTCTGCAAAAAAACTCCGGTAGCATAAACTTTTGCTATATTACTTATTATTCTATTACAGGGCATTCAAATATCTTGCCTTACATAATGGTATCATAGTGTTTCAATCAGGTAATGGCAGTGGGGAAAGTATGGGGGGGTGGGGGGTGGGGTGGGATGCACACTTTTGTTCCATCCTCCTGTACTACAGATTTTACCTCATCTTCCTCTTCATCTAAACTCATCCCTTCCTGACTGGTATTCATCTCACTATCTTCATCCATTTCATCAGACTCAAGAGACTTTGGCAGCTTTCCTTTGATGCCACCGTGGTTTGCCTGAGATTAAGAATGAACGAAAACTCCTATGAAATCTTAAGTTGGGGGGACTCATTTGTTCAATTCTGAACATTAAGCAATCTTTCAGATCATACATTAGGGAAAAATCAGATGAAAACAAAGCAATCCAATCTCACCTTCATAATAATGGATCACCTTTCTCTCCCTCTCCCTCCCCTCCCTACATCCCAGTCCCCCCTCCCCCTCCCCAACAAGTACTTAATCTCCTCTCTTAACAGTATTTGGAACTATTCTAGAACAAAAAATTTCCCAGAGGAGTGCAAGGTGAGATATTTCTTCTAACATTATAATTACACATTTAAATTCACTCTTCAAGACTCAAGAAGCTTCCAAGTACATTTCTCCACACAGCAATTTTAACTTATTTATTTAACACCTCAACTGTCAAACTGTTAAGTACTACTTGAGAGAAAACTTTCTCTTTCGTATCACCTGACTATGCAATGAATCACAATTGAAAATTCTTGCATATCTGATAGTTTCATTCTTCATGTTCTTTTGCATGTTTGTAATTTTTTGCCAGAGTATTTCCATCATGTTCATAAGCATTTTAAATGTCAATGTGTTCTGTTACAAAACCAAATAGTCCATTATCTATTTTTCTTTGCACAACTTTCAGTCGGTTTACTAACTATTGAAAATCTCCCACTCTTACACTACTGCAACAACATAACACTGGAAATGAAATATGCTGACGTGCTTTTACTCAACATTCATTTCAAAAAATGTTGGGTAGACAGCTTCAACTTTCACATCAGTTTCAATATCCCCACCTTTTATTTAATCATCATAAATACCTCAAACTACTTCACCTCACGACAGAAGTTTTCCTTTCACTTCACAAGCAGATGGTCATGAAGAAAGGACCATGCACGCAATGCTACGAGGTTTCTGATCAAATATAACTTAATAGGTAGCACAACTTAAGCTAACTACAGCAAACTCAACTCTCACCCACTTTAATGTGTTTGAAAGACTTTTTTGAAAGACTTTAAGAGTTTTTATAAATCAATAACTCAGGTCTTTAAGAGCGGTTGTTTGACAATTCCAACATGCATGCACAATGTGGAAGGAACCCAAAAAAGAGCTGAACTGTTTTAATAAAGATTATTGTTTTCTTAATGTTTTAAGTCCAGGAGGCAGCTCAAAAACCTGAAAGTTTGTTCACATGGCCAGACGTACAGGCCTTGAACTTTGAAGTGTGCGAGTGTGATCATACACCATCACTCACCTCAAATCACAGTGAGAAGTGCAAGTTTTTGCACACCTAGATAAAGAATGGGAACTCAGGTAAATCTATCAAAGTTTAAAAACAGCACACCTACCACACTCCTTAATTTCCTGAAGAGTGTGATTTGTAGCACACCTGGAAAATCTAAAGCTCAAGGCCTGGATGTACCTTGCGCCTGGATAAGAAAAGCCCACCTGACGATGACTTTTCAAAAATATAATTCTCATCCTCTGAATCGGTCAACCACATTGCATCATATGCGATTGCCTTTATCCCTTCAGCCTCAGCACTAGTAACAAAAACATCAAAATCCTAATTCAAAATTATATGCAAAATTTAACTACCCAAACTTTTCAAACAATACTATAACTACTCAACCAATTTTTCAGCCAATGACTCAATATTTATGTATGTTTATATTTTTCTTCTCACCTTGGTGTATCTATGTTCTTGTTTGGAAACAGTGCATTGACCTTTGTAAAGCACTTTTTTAAATACTAGTAGAGCCCTATATAAATTCATTTTGCTATTAAACTGGTAAAATTTGTTGATCAGACTTACTGGATCCAACCACATAAGTACCTCCCAGCACTGTTTGTACGTCAGCTCGATTCCATGGAAAAGATTCTTGGATTTGATACTACTGGTGATGTAATCAACATATGCAATAGCATCCACAATCCTGCGCTTTTTGGTACAGAGTATGATACGATTGAAATTTGCCTGCACGATGTTGGAACCAAGGCGTTTAAATTCAGCAATCAGGTGGAGAAAGAGTTTCTTCATGAGGTTTTGCAGAGTCCTTCGTAAAGCTGGATCATAAAGGAGTGCTGATGGGGAACGTAGCCATCTAGTACAACAATGAACATAGACAGTAGAAAAAAAAAAATTTCTAATTAAGAGAGCAACACATTTTCTGGAACATTTTTTTGAAGCTCTTCAAGAACATTCATTCATGTACTATATAGCAAAGCATGGGTCATCCGAGGGCTTCTTATTAAGTATCATATCAATTCAGTATTGCAACTTCTTTTGGGAAGAATTTCAGGTATTGCTTGTAAGGCTTTCCTATAAAGCAAAGTAACTTTTTCTCTCATAAATTATGGAACATGTCATAAAAGCCAGTTCTTTTAAACATAGATTGTTGACAACAGTTCAACAGCAATTAAATAATAAGTTTAAGAAAGAGAAGAAGGGAGAAGAGTGTTTTAAAGACTACATAAAATGCAGAATACCTGTAGAAGTGAATGATTTGGTAGTCTGCAAGCACATTGCTGTAGTCTGTCACATCTCGGAGCCAGTAATGAACCATGGTCTTCATAATCCTACCACAGAAATGAAAAAAACGGAAGAAGTAACATTTCTGATATGGCATGATGATGCTCTGAACAGAATCATCACTACAAGCTTTATTTTCAATAGACACAAATATTATCAAGATGTGTTGCAATTAGAAATTACGTCACTGTGCACACTGGATGGCATACTTTTTGCGCAAGAATATATGTGTGCTAGACAGGTTTGCCCATGTAAACACTGGTGTGATTGCACACAAAAAATAGATGACTTTTTATTTATTTTTTTTTTTTTATTGTAATGAGAGTGCAAGCATGCCTTATCTCTTGTGCCGACCTTCCATGATGTCATTAGTTTGCAAACATAAATGAGCCTATAACATAATATTTGGAATTTTATAGCACTTTATCACCAAGGTACCAACCACTTCACACAAATATAACTCTTTGTCAGCGATAACATGTTCAAAACATGGTGCTTGAGATGGCTGCAGCTTCAAACATTGCCAAATGACAAGTTACCTCATTTATTCATTTATTCATATCACCCCTGGGTGGGGGGAGACATTAAGATAAAACATCTGCCCAAGCACACAAGGTAAAAGATCTTGTAAAGAATTAAACCAGCAGTCCTTGGATCAAAAGTCTAAAATGTTAGCCAAATGTTATATGGCAGCCTTTACAAGATACTGAAACAAATTCTCTTTACCTGAATGCCACCGAGCAAAGTGCAGTCTCATCATAACTAGCAAGAGAAGCAGCAGCACCTGGCTGACCGGTGACCATCTCTTCCAAAGAGGATTGTGGGATAGCATCAAATGCAATACTACCTGCACCGCCCTCTAGTTCATTGATTTGGTGGGACTGCAGAAGTGTATTGACAGCTAGGGAAGCCATGTCAAGTTCAATACAGACTGTCTGGTAGAAATCTGACTGGTTTACCTCCACCGCTGAAGATTCCTCAAACTCGGTGACTAATCTGAAAATAAAATGTTGGACTTGATAGTAAGGTACTTTCAGGACAGTGTGGTCAAAAATATAATACAAAATAAAGAAATGGTCTGATGGAGGACAGCAGCTTTATAATAACTAGAAAAACAGAAAAAGAGCCTTTGGAGATTGATAAACATACTAATAACACTGTTAACATGAGTAGCTGATCCCAAAGAAGACACAGTCGTACAAACAAATAAAATACCTGTCAGCCTAAAATCTATCTAGTCATAAAGCAGAGCTCATAAAGGAGGTATTGTCTGGCTGCGCCTACTCCCTCACTTGAGTTTTATTGACCTAGCAGATCGTTTTTCAATATTCCATTTTATTTACCAAGTAATTTGCAACCACAGATATTCTGTGGTGCCAACTCTCTTGACGGCAGGGAGTAAGTTTAATTGCTGCCGAACAGATGTTAAGTTATTGTGATTTATTGCTTCCTTTTCTTTTATCATATAATGTTCTGGGGGCTTGAATTTGACAAAATTTACATGGAGGAAGGTGTGAATTTTCCATAGAATCTGATTTTTTAATAATATTACTGACAAAGGTGTTCTTTTGAAGAAGCCCCTGTGTCATAATATACCCAGTACCAGTCAACCTTGAGAAGTCCATAAAATAAAGTGGAAGTGAAGGGCATATCTCCCAATTCGTTGCCAGACGTTCCCAATTCATTGCCAACTCTTACGACTGTCAGGTCTGTGGGATCATCTTGGCATGAAGTTTGCACTTACTGTACCTTAAGGCTTTGGTAAGTTGTTATCATGCTAAGAAGGAAAAGGGATTCAGTAGCACATTGAATAGGAAAATTTAATCCAGAGATGAAATAATGGTAGATTCTGAAGTTTTCCTGTTTGCTTAGATAACACCACATGCAGAATCATTGTGAGCTGTTTTGCTGGTGAGATGAGCAGCCTACAAAAGCATTACACAGCTTCCATTGACATAAAAGCCTGAGGCATCTTTTTTTTTTCTTTTTCCATTTTCAAAGAAGTACCAAAATGTATGTTGGAGGAAAACAGCAAAGACCCACATATATTTGTTTAAGCTGTAATAAATAATTTTTTACCAAAAATCAGTCTTTAACATTTTTCGAAGTACATATTAGGAGGGGAGGTGGTCTAATGAAAGAGTTTTTTGCTTTCTTGTGAAAATGATGTAAATTTGGGAGCCTTAAAGGGAGGGAATATCTAGTATCAAATCTTCACATGTTCCCGACTAGCTCTGTCATGCACTGCACTCCTCCTAAACCAAATATTACATCCCTGCACTACAGTGCTATAGGTACTGGACAAAGTATTGTACTGGGTTATTTGTGACCTTGTAGTCTCAATTACTGTAGAGCATTTTGTTTCATTACTGCTATATACATGAGGCAAGTGACGTCAGCATTTCAAACAGGACATAGCAGCACAGCCTAACGTTTTCAGTACTGTAGTAAAGGCATAACATTACCTTTCCCCTATACATAAAAACAAACAGACATGGGCCAGTAGATTTTGCTTAAAAAGTACATTACCTAGATATTACATAAAGTGTGCAGACCATCATGTACAATCACAAAGCAAAACCTGTTTGAAAATGAAGACATCACTTCATTCAGAGTTCCAGTATGACAGCAGGAAGTTGTAAACCAGCAGCTTTATGCTGTAATCTATTACATGGGAATAAGTTGTTGCCCAAATCATTCTGAAACATTACAGATAAATTTCACAAATCTCCTCTTATTTCACTTACAAGTATCTTTCACTATGTTTCCAACATAGTATTAGGAAACCCACAAAGTTATTCTGCATGGATTGAATGATTCATTTAATGTATAATGAACATGTTGTTATTACTGTACATCACTGAGGAAGATCATGCATTAAAAAGGGCACCATATAATACTCTTTGACTTCAACCAGATGAGGTATATTAATGTGAGCTACCTTTGGCTGTAAATTACAATTGATTATTCAGCCACAATTCCTAGTGCTACCCTTCACTCCCATACATTTTACCTCCAGTTCTATTCATCATTTTACCTGTTATCATCAGCCTCTCTCCCTCCAAGGTCAGGTCGGTCTGTCGGCGAGGCCCACAGCACATGATTTTGCTTCTGCAGATGGCGGGCATAAAATAAATCAGCTCCAAAAATGCCAGAATCTTCTGGCATGTTACCAACAGGAAGATGAAAGTATCTACTTTGTTCAATGTAATTCTGTAAAGAGGCAGAAAAAATATTCAAATTTAGCTATACTCAAATGTTAATGGAACTTTTCAACTCCATAATATTAGAAAGCTCTGAAGGCACTTGGGGACTACACTGTGACAACATGTAAACGGATCATAACAAAAGTTAAAGCACAACACACTTAAGTGAAACTTTCATCAAAACAAACAGATTTATGAGTGAATTTTAAATGTTCTGAAAAGAGAATAAGTGAAATTTCTCATATTAAAATGAACTCATATTTGAGTCTTTGTAATTCATATATTACTAACATGACCACAACTAAGATTTTATTCATTGGCATGGTAAATAATTACTATGGAAAAAGCAGGTTGAGATTTCAGTGGCTGATCAAGTTTTAATAATCCTGAGTCAAGAGTCCAGAGTTCCTCATGAGCTACCTTTGCACAACAACAGTAGCATCATATTCAAATATTATCGGGATGTCTGAATAGCATACTCCCAATCATGCAGTCACAATGCTGCACAGCACCAGGGGCGTCGCCAGAGCATTTTTCATGGGGGAGGGGGGTGTGTGGTGCCGTATTTGCCAACTGAGAAGAAACAAACGCCGACTGCAAGTGTTGATAAGAGATGCAGTTGGAGCTGTGAACTGTTAGTCCAACCAGTAGTGGTCCAGCAGGGGTGGCGGCAGGATTTGCCCAACCGGGGGGGCAATGACCCGAAGCCTCGACAGCCCCGATGCAGTTAGTGAGGGGAGATTTGAAGAAAACCTGTGTACTATACCATGCCATTGTGGGGCATATGTTGCATAAAATTTTGTATACACTAGAAGAAAATAGTTCCGCCTGATTTAAGATTTTTCCCGAAATCTAAACTGTGACATTGTAAAGCACGCGAAGCGCACAAAATTTTTTGGTATAAGCTTACACTAAAAAGAATCTGTACTTATTTAAAGCTTATACAGGTCAGCCAGTGACATACCCAGGATTTCCTCCGGGGGGGGGGGGCATGCAGTATGTTGTGTGATCGCCGGCCTGGGGGAGGAGTCCCCTTTGAAAATTTTTGACATATTAGGTGTCCTTACATGCAATCTGGTGCTACATATGCCACCTTTGGAAGTAAAATTGTTTAAACATTGAGGTTTTTTTTTGTCGCAGAAATGACCCTTCTGAAAGCTAAAATAAGTAAACCGACCATGGGTAGTGACAGAATTTTTCCCGACATGGGGCTGTGCCATGCCACCGACCCCAAGTTCCCACAGCATGTCGAGGGGATGAAAAAGGGATATGACAGAGCCTAACTATCCCATGCCATTGCAGAGTACCATATATTTAGCATTATATCACTTAATATGTCAAGAGCCGAGTTACCCACTGATACTGTTCTTTCGAGTGAATCGTGAAATTGCAAAGGGCGCGAAAATTTTTGGTAGGCTGACACAAAAACAACATGTTATCACTAAGAACAAAAAGAAAAACATAAAAACTGTAAGGGTTGTAGACTGTATCGGGGACAACATACATTGTGTCAAAACCACCTGGACTACCCGATGAAATAGCCAAACTTTGCTCCGTGAGTCGCTTACCAACTGACCGTACCGTATAACACACACTAGAGAACGGCAACTAGCTTTTTTTTATAGGCTTTGCGATATGGGATGAAATTTACAACCTCTACATAACCTGTGTACCCTGTCTGCATGTTATTTGGTAAGGTTGACAGGACTTATGCTATCTAGCTATGTGGAATGGAACTACTGAAGAAGCTGGATTGACATTACAGCACGCGTAGTGTGTCGATAATTTTGGGTTCTGATTACAGAAATTGTCCTCTTTCTTTCACTTCTTTCTCTTTCTTTTACTCATGTTTCCTTCCTTTGCCAAATGGTGCAGAATTTACCAACTCAGTGCCAGAAACCACATGAGCGATGAACTCCTTTAGTATATAATTATACTGAAAAGCCCTATGTAGCTTTTTTGCCAACAGAATATGTTTTAAGTTTCAAAAAGTGTTGCTTACGGGCTTTGAAAATATTGTAATAAACGTTGTCTACAAATGCATTCCAATCTCCTGTCTTCCATCTGCACCAGCCCCTCTCTCTTGCCCTGCTTTGTCCCTCCCTCCCCTGTTCTTTTCTCTGTTCGCTCGGTCTTTCTCTCCCTCTTCTCTCTCCTCTTTTTTCCCTCTTTCTTCTTCCCTCTATCTTTCCTTCATTTGCACTTCCCTCTTTCCTTCATTCCGCCGACTGGTGCACGATTGTGCCGACTGGGTGGATCTTGGGGGGTGTCACACCCCCCACACACCCTCTCTAGCGTCGTCCCTGCACAGCACCTAAAGCCAGTGCTACTTTATATACAAAACGTCACCTGGAGTGTTTCCACTAAGCTGCTATGACATGATTTTGAAGCAATGATTTGTCAATTTGACGCACTGATATTCATGGTATTCGTGATATTCGTGGAAAAGTGAAAAAAGATGGTTTCAGATGCAGTGTGAAGAACAACGCCTGCCCTACACATGCACAGTTCCACGAAACTGACATTTCTAGTGGGCCAAATTTTCTGTAACTTGGTATATTGACCTAAGGGATAATTTCTTAACACTGTGCACCAGTAGAAATATGTTGTGGTATGTCAATAGTTTATAACATTTCAGAAGGCCTTTGAACACAATATAAATTACATTATGTAATCTTACAAAAGAGGAATGACAATGCACTTGAAACATGTTGGAGCACTTTGCCTTTTAAGAAATCCTTCATACATGGTTTTTGTTTGTAATAAGGTTCTAACTGGGGCTTCATATTGGTTCATTAAGCCTCTTATGCTTACTTTGCCTGTTACTTAGTCAAACCTAGCTTATATCCCAAATGTAGAGTTTCCATGAAACTGGCTTTCTTACCATCAATAGTACATCAACATTGAGATAATGTTTGATCATCCTCCTAGCTCCCTGCCTCTGCCAATCAAGGACATTGTAAAGATCCTTGGAATCTGTCACATGTATACGTACTAGAGGAAACTCACTGAGGTTAGGAACCAGCTGGTAGAGTTCCTCATTGGCTGATGAAAAAAATGGTACAATAATGTTAGAAAATGCTCCATTTAAGATACCAACCTCAGAATGTTTCTGGATGACCATTTTACTTTCAAACCAAATAGCCTTGTGCAAGCAATTATCCTACAGTTGAACTAGAAGTCACACTACAGGAATAATAGCCCATAATGCAATCATACTTCCATCCAGTACTAAATAACATGGTATGCTGAAATCACTCACAAATCAATAATGACAGATGAATGGGCCAGTGTGCCCTAATAATCATGATGGATATGGAGTAGCAATAGCTACCTAACAGAGTGCATAACAGCTCCCTGTACGGAAGAACTAGCTGTTCTTTGGTTGGGGGGTGGGGGGTTGTTTTTTTTTCTTTTCTTTCAAAATAGCACAGATGTCTGGGCAAGTTCTGGTTTGATATAAGTAACAAGAATTCTTGTTTTTACAGATCAAGGGCAGTCACCCATGTATGCTAAATCACATGTGGATAGATACTCTTACACACATGACCACCCTTTATTCAGAAGTTGTTAAATTTGTAAAAGATAACCTTTTATTTTACCTGTCACATGCAATGTGTGGATACTCTTACGCACATCACCACCCTTTGTTCATAATTGTTAAATTTGTATAAAATAACCTTTTCCTTTACCTGCACATGCAATATGTGTGGTATAACATTATGACGATTACAACATTTTATTTGTTTTAACAATGTTTCAAAGTAAAGTTGGAGCAACTGTGCCCCTCGATTATTTTCTTCTGTTGTAGTTTTCAGTTTTTTGCAGCATCATGAAAAACATTCCTTTGCTTGACAATTGACAATGAGACAAATATGTCACTAAGACTAGCAAGCAGAATTCTTACTGGAGGATGACTGTACTGCAATAATAGTTGGCCCTCTCTTCTCATCCTTATATGCTGACAGCAGACGATGGATAGCTCTGAATATCTTCTTATCATCCTTTTCAACCTGTACCTCAAAAGTTTGTTCCCCTGGAGGAAGTATGGAAGGGTCAGCACCTTTCTCCAGTCTAGTGAATAAAGGGAGAATATTTAATCATCACTTTATACAACTTACGCTGTCCTCTCCCTAACATAATCAGTTGAACTGATCAAAGTCATTCCCATTACCACAATTACCACACCATCAATACTTCACTTACATCACACACCTGGAGACTGACAAAACACCCCTTGTCATCTGTCAAGAAGAACACATTTGCTGGAGAAGTAAAAGGAACTTAGGACTGTTTTTATAGTTATGAAGAAAACAAGCTTTGGATTATTAAAGGCTAGCATATACTCACAGGATACCTACATCTATAAATACAAACATATCCATTACAAAGGCTGGAAACAAAAACTTTTTGATCCTACTCCCATCTTAATATGACAGGAAACTGCAGTTAATGAGAGTAATTCAACACTGACTTCATAAATCAAACTGACAGAACAAATTTAAACATTTTGTATCCCTTCAACTGAACAAGCTGT
This sequence comes from Holothuria leucospilota, assembly GCA_029531755.1. Classification (NCBI taxonomy): domain Eukaryota; kingdom Metazoa; phylum Echinodermata; class Holothuroidea; order Aspidochirotida; family Holothuriidae; genus Holothuria; species Holothuria leucospilota. The sequence continues at coordinate 55,250,210 of CM055970.1, forward strand.
GAAAGGGTGTAAGGTCAACAAGTTTCATCTTTCAACCTCTGAAATACATATTTCATTTTTCATTCCTTAACTTTAGGTACCTTTCAGATTGCATTAATTAAACATCAGGAAACAGTCTTCCTATAAAATCAAAAGAACCAATGAGAAGAAAAACATACACTGTCCTTCAAATAACGTGGGAGAGGAAAGAGAAAGGTGATTCTACCATCATTAACATTCAAAAAGTACCTCAACTGTTAGATTTAAGGATCTGTGAATGTGTTATCATGTCACTATAAAGCAACATTTTAAGTGGTAAAGGTGCAACGACAAATGACATTATTCAAACATATGTGGTCTTCACAATGTTAAGATCATCAATGAACAAATCTGTCACCACTATATCATACTTTGACTTAAGATGTATATTTTAGACACGTCACTTCATATAAAGCACAGTTAGTAAAAGCCTTACAGTTACTAAAAATCAAACCCTTACTTTGCTTTCCTCTCTAGTTGGTAGACAGAGCTCAGGTTTCCCATATTGTTGTCCCTGACAGTGTCCAGGGCAAAGACCGATGCTGTCGATGATGTTGAGAAGAATAAAGTACAAATCATCTTTGTCCCTCTGTAAAAAAAGACCGGAATCATTCATTAGGAAAAGCATTAATTCTATGAAGGAAACAAATTATCTCAGCTGCTGTAAAAATGTCCCATGTCAACATCCTATCATACAGTATAACCATCTAAGAAAAGATGGCAGGTTAAACCCCCACTGCCAACCCCCTTTGTCATGAGGACACAAAAAGCCAGTCAGAACAGCTGACAGGGCAAAATATCGGTGAAAGAGAACAACACAATGAAAATTTTAAGTGAAAGCCTGCTAATTTCAAACCTAATTCAGAAACAGAACACAAAGTGTCAAAACATAACTTAACAGTTAAATACCTCATATTTAAGTAAAGAAAATGTTTGCAAATGTAAAGAACAGGTCAAACAACATTGAACCTATCCTCCTTATACTGGGCCTCTTTGTTTCTATATTAAAGCATTCATGGCAAAAGTTGAATATATCACAGCTGGACAATTTATATTAAAGCTATTTTCTGAGCCTAGCATTATTATAAATTATTAAGTGGATTAAATTCCACTTCTACAGCACTATTGTAAAAGTAAGCTCCAAGTGCTTTGCAAATAACAAATATTTCAAAACATAAAGAAAGATTCAAAGTTTAATACAAAATTCAATAACTTGCATCAGCAAAATAAAAGTGACATAAAAAATCAGAAATAAAGTAAAGACAGAAACATAACATGAGAACAAACAAAGTCAGCAGAAATCATTAAAATACTGCCTACAAAACAAAGTCTTTAAATCATATTTGAAAGAACATAAGGAAGTTATAGATCTGATTAAAAGTGGTAACTGATTCCATTCTTTAGGATCTCAGACTCCAAATGACTGATCTCCTGATTTAGAAAATGATTTGGGAACACTTACTAGAAACTGAGAAGATATATGACCTTAATGTATGATTTGGTTTGTAGATATTTTAAAGCTCTACTAAATATTCATGCTAAGACATTTGCTATTATATTTAAGTAGTTTCCTAACACCCAGTGGCTGTGGGCCTTCCAGTTGGGTGGCTGACTTAATGATTCACATGCTCTCAGACCTCAGTCAGGCAGTTGAGCTTACTGCTCTTTTTACCCATTACGTAACTAATCATACAGTCTCAGTTTGCATGTGTAGCTTGTTCACAGAAGTCTCTGTGAATGTATTCATCCGTTTTGTTGCCTTGCAAGATATTAGTAAATAAACTCTTACAGTTCAATGAGCTCAGTGTATTTGCAGAAGAGGTTTAAATCACTGAGCTTAGTGTGTTTGTAGGGAAGGAAGGGAGGTAAAGGTAATGGTAAAAGGCATATTATGTGTACAAGCAGATCCCCTACCAAGGTTTATACTGGTTCCAATTGACAAAGTTCCCTGACTTTTCCATGACTTTCAAGGACTTCAACATAAAATTGCAGGACCACCTTTAAGGAAAAGTCATACACCTTTACATACAATACAAGATGATAATTCATTTGTAGGACGTATAGGGCTTACTGTAACCCGAAAAGAACACTTTCCCAACGTGTTTTCAGTAGGGTTCTAGAACCAAGAGTCTGTGCAAGGACCTTCAACTTCTTTTCAAGCAGTGATAACAACCATTAATCTCATATTCCAGAACACCCTCAATGATACAATTAACAAAGTTATATCACAATGACAAACATCCACGACTGCCACTACAAGAATGTGTAGAGCTGTGTTTTTTTAATTTACAAAATGACTCAAAAGAGCCCCTAGATAACCTTGACTCCAATCCCTGACCATCACTGATTATCCATTATCCATTCATGACTGGGTCAAAGTTTTATTAAAATTATTACAGCATGTGCTCATGGGGTTAGTCCAAGTTTTTTGATACTTTTTCATAATAGTATTACATATGGCTCATACAACCCAAAGCTTTACAAATAATAGAAGAAACTCAAATAAGCATCCTTGTCATCCTATCAAAATATAAGATTTCCATGCATGACATAACGTATGAAAACAAACAAAATATTTGCAAAAGCTTTGCAAAAAATATTGTTGAAAGGTTTTATACATCCCTTGTATAGGCAAGTATGAGTGGGCCCTGAGTACAGTACATTAACTGCAGAGACACATGTAGGTTAGGTTCTTATAGTGCCATATGTGTTACATGTTAGGTAATGGCAACGGTACAAGAACTCCCTGAAGGAAGTCGCCCGGGAGAGAAGGACCAAGTTCAAACAGATCGTCACAAATATACTTCAGGTTGTTATACAAGGCTTTTGCACTGTTTTGCAGTTTCATGTTTGACTACGTTCTTGACCAGCTATTTTATTTTTTATTTTTCCAACGATCAGTGCTGCCGGAGTAAATGAGACGTAATGAATAGTGCACACTGTATGAACAGAGATGTAGCTCACTAGTGCGATCAATACATGGTTTTCAGAACTAAACAGCTCCCCTCTGGAAGTCAAAATTTTACATATTCCCTAGATTCTAAGAACTCACACTCATAGAATATTTATGGTTACCATAATGTTTCAATACAACTCAAATTGATAGTGCTTTGACTGAGATTCTTAAGTTTGCCGTAAGCTTCAGTGAGTTTCACGTTTGAGCAGTCACACTGTGGCCTATACTGTAACTACATGCTACTGCTCGTGCTCTTGAATGACAAAATTGCACTAGATCATGTACCACAAGTTTCAGTGAAAAGGGTCACATGATAGGGAACTGCTGTCTGCAGCTTGTTCTCATGTTATTTTCGTTGATATAGTAACACATACCACAGGCAATGAATGTTCAGTTGAATAAAGTGAAATGTACACACCCATAAAAGAGTTGCAAAATGAGCACATGTACTGTAATCCTTTTTCTCCAATTTGTCCATGCTTTCCCAGATTGGGAGAACCAAAAACCTAATATTATGTACTTTCTTAAAATTCCCTGACTTTTGAAGGGCCTTGTCAAGAGATGTTCAGGCTTCCTGAAATTCATATTTAGTTTTCCCTGACTTCCTACGAATTACAGGACTTGTGCAAACCCTGCCTAAGACAATTTTAACAGAGCAGTAATTTTCACAGAGCAGTACTATCTTAAAAGGCACATGGTATTCAACAGGCAACCAGTGTAGTTGGTATAAAATGGGTGTGATATATGATCCCTAAGATATGAATGAGTTATAAGCCTAGCCACAGAATTCCAAATCAATTGAAGGCAGTTAATATACAATTTATTTACACCAATAAGGATAGAATTTGCACACTAATCTATAGAGCATTTCTTAAACTGATCACAAAACAACTGAGTCACTTCTCCAAAGACCTTTGCATCAGCACACAAAGTATGCATGTCTCAAATCTCTAATAAAATGTTACATGGCACATTACTTCACGAAAAATTTAATACTCACGAAAAATGATGGTAGAAGAATATTCTCCTGAAGCTGTCTGCTGGAAGGTAAGGAAACTGAGCCACTGTCCTGAACTCAAGCTGCTGGAGGTCAAAGGTTTCTAGTTCCTGTGGAGATGGACAATCAGAGATAGGAATACCTCATTATAAAACTTAAATTAGTTAAGTCAGTATCTAATGTATGAGATATGAGTGTACTGGGGAGGTGGGAGGTTTAAGCCCTTCACAGTTGCAGAGCATAGTCTTTAAGGATACATGTATATGCAACAGAGTATTAAGTAATATAATTAGCATAAATGGAGCTTATCTGTAGCTTCATGTGTCTGCAAAAATACCAGGTATGTCTACTATTAAACCTACGCCTCAATCAAAAAAACAGCAATTTGTTTTCAGGCCAGAAAAGAGAGTTCAGGGAACAATTTCCCAAATCTTGGATTCAAAGAGCCAACTCTAATAAACATCCACAAGGTATCATCAGCAAAAGACACAAGAGAGAGATATTCCCTAGTATAGGTATTCATAATTGTGAACATATTTAAGATCAGTGTACCAAATGTTTCACAAGGATTGATGGAGCTCTTTACATATAAACATTACCACACAGTTAAAGAAGCTGAGTACACACTACCCATAGGTAACTCATCCTGAGTTTTTGTGGCTTGCAAGTGTTTTGGTATTTCAGTTTGACTTCAATGAGGTATGCGCAATCTTTCAGCAACAGGTGTAAAGCATTCCTCAATGGAGATATATCAGCCAAGACATTCTGGCACACAACCTAGTTTGCTTTATGAAAATTTTTTCATGCTGCAGCATGGGAGAAAATATTAAGGAATCTGGAAAGCCCTTTGCGAGACAGTTTAGTATTTGGAGGACTTAGTTGGTCATTTTGTTAATAAAGACATGTAATTAATTGTCTTCATTAACAAAATACCAACTTAGGTCAATGATAAATGTCTGTGATAATAAAAACAAGATAGTTTACCTTTCCAGCTAGAAACCTTGCATAGTCCCTGTTGACCTGACAGACACATCCTAAGTTTACCAAAGCACGGAAATCTAGAGGAACCTGTGTCTCATAGACACCTTCAATTTCAGGAGCGGAAAGATCAGTGTTTACCTCACTGTGTGTAAGAAGCAAATACGATAATTCTTAATATGAATGTAACTTAAGCAAGCTTCACCTTATGATGCTTGGTGTTAAGTTTGTTACACACTTATAGCAATGAAATATCATATTAAAAGGGGGGTGTTATTTCATTATTGATATCTGGCCTTGTTAAAAGACAAGATAAATTCTTACAGTTTGAGGTCAGACTCAGAGTCTGAGTAGCATATGATGTAACAAATGGTGCATATGTATTTGCAATGGATTTTTGAAAGTAATGAAATTGATTCAAGAATTTTTCAAGTATCTTTGAAGACCAGAATGGCCATTTTGCAGACTCAAAAAGACAGAAGGTCATCATCCCCTCTGCTGTGCTATCAACTTGTCAGGGTCTCATGGAGGATAAATGAGGGTTACATATGTAAACAGAAGGTAAGAACAGGTGATGTAAAGTGTCACACACTATTAATTATTTCTGCTCTCTAAAGTTCCACTTTTCACACAATGACATTTTTTTATGCCCTAGTAATGACATCTGCCTGCTGAATGATACTCAGTAATAGAGCATAATAAACAAAAATGAATTTTGTGACTTACTTGGCATGTACAGTGTAAATATCCTCAGGAACAAAGTATTGATAGAGATGAAACACAGGGTTGGACCTTGGCAGGGTACGATTCACCTTTCTCCACACTGAGTAATGAAAATGACACATGCATTAGTAAAACTATGAATAATTTGATTTCATTGTTTCTTTTCAAAACATTATGCAATCATGAAAACAGTCAGTTCACAAAAAAATAAGGTTAATATTAAATACAATGTTATGAAAAGGGAAGAGGGCTGAAAAGCCCATACAAATGAGCTTGACACTAGCACATTCACGAAAAAACAATACAAAAAGAAAAGAAATACATACAATACAAAGCAGAGCAGATTTAAATTAAATAATAAAATTATTTCTTATTTCAACATTGCAGAATTACAATGCGTGTTAATGGCAGAGACTTTCTCTAGTAATATGTATTTCGCTAACACAGTCTACACATGACAATCATGAGTTTTAATGGAAATTGCCCTCAAAAAAATGCTAAAAATATATTTCCAAGTAAATCTCTTCAACTTGAACTGAAAGGGTTGCATGGGATTGATACCTATTGTTAATAAAGATAACAAAACAGTGACTTGTATTTGTGTATGTTTGCAACAGAAATCACAGAGTTGGTCCGTGGGTATGGTAAATTGGTGGCATGTATGTAAGACTTTAATATCAAGCTCTAAATGAACAGTTTAACAGTTGTTCCAGCAAGAATATTTGGCCGCTCTAAATTCAGGAAACAAGGATAAGCAGTTATACCTTCTCTTACATAATAATTGCTTTCATATAAAAGCCTTATTTAAAGGGTATTTAATACTTCAAAATGAAAATGTTGTAAGTTGATTCTTACTGGGGCCTTCAGTGGTATCCTTGGCATTCCTTTGGTTGATGTAGAAGATTCTTGGAACCAAGAGTTTGATAGAATGCAGATCATTACCAATCAGAGCCCAGAGCTTGTAAAGTCCAGGATGACTTGTCTCTGCTACCTGAAAAACCAGATGTAATGAAGATGAAAGCCACTATTTGCATTTGGATGTGGAATTCTAAGCCTTTGACCCCGGCCACATACTACAATATGAAACGATAACTGCAAAGGAATCTTCCATAGTATTTTAGCAAGTTTAAATCTCTTAATTATGTATTAAGCCAAACACAGAAATTTTTAAACTTTCTCAATATTCCAACTATTTTTTCACAATTCACATATGTTGACAGTAACTCAAACTTGTTGGCACATGATGCCATCACAAAATATCATTAGAGATGAGGCCCAGATTTTCTGAGTGCTAGACATGTTGATCATCATCTTAATGAAGATCTCTAAGCATAGGGTGAGCCTCATGCTGGGAGATATGACCATGCTAGATGGCAATATAGTACCAGGCAGGATTCAACATCCCTTATCATGAGAATAGACTCTGCCAAGTTCTTGTTTATAGTGTCGTATAGCGATAGCAATTTCCATTACGTATTAAAGGGAATTCCCCAGAGTCACATGTTTATGATCAACGAATCAGGTTTTGACCCAAGGTCACAATGGAAAGTTTTAATGTTATGATGTATGATTTATGTGACGGGTTTCCCGAAGTAAAGCAAAGGGACAAGTATAAAAGTTCGTGTAGACACACGACAAGAGGAGATCATGAGAGTTGCAGATCGAACGTAGAACTATACATGTACTAAGTCTGAGAAGTACCCGTGAAATAAAAGTCGAATCAAGAATCAAGATATTTCTTTTTCCTCATTGCTGGCTAAACGTGTATTTCATCACAGAAGAACACCCCCAACCCCGTACAAACACGACAATAGACACCTTAAACTTCTTCAGTGATCAAGGAAAAGATGGTTTGCCTCTTTAAAAAAAGTGAGGGAAATCTGAGGCAGAATTACCCAAAGATATATAAGGTCAAACTGAAAGCCAGATAATGGTGAACCTAATATACAGTGAGACTCCTATGCGACAAAATCTATTTTCACAACTTTACCTGAATAATTTGCCACGGTAAATCAAGCAAGGATCTAGCTGTCTTTCGCAGGAATGTCCCAAGGCCCCTCGATGGACCCATCCTCATCACAGCCCCGCCTACATGGCCTCCATCAGTAGCATCCAACCGTCTCTTCTTCCTCATCTCCTTTCTCTGTTCTATCTGCATCCTCCATTTCTCCTTGTGATATGCCAGCCACTTCTGGATGTCTTTCTGAGATTTCAACAAAGAGAGACAATAATGAAACAGTGGTTTTAATACACAACATTTTAGACAAAGAAAACTCCTCAATTATTCATATCTCATTTAATTCTTTACCATGAAAGTTTTTGTCAGATCTACACTTGAGAAATGAGCAACTCTGTGAAACAGAAATAAAGAAACCACCACACACAAGGATAAAACAGAAAACAGAAAGCACTAATGATCATGGAAAATGAAAATGTTCTCATAAGAAAAATACAAAATGGCAGAGGAAATCAAGAAATAAAATCAAAATTACAAACGTTATCATAGTAATTGACTTATTAAGTCCAAATACTGTTTTGCTTTCATTTGAACAATGTCTTAAGGATAAAACAATGATAAACAAGACATAGAATTTGATGGAAAAAGAAAATATGGTACTTGACCTTAACAGATTACAGAAAATGTGCAATTGGGAAACCAAAAAAGTCACTGTATCTAACAAAAATTTGTCACTCTAATCTAAGAGAAGTGCATGCACTTTGCATTTTTTCAGCTGTAGCTACTACTCTGAAAAAAGTTCATATTTACAGGAGAGACAAACCCTAACATCAAATATGATAAAGTACCACAAATCTTGATGCTTTTGAAAACTGCCTTGTTTGTTGAGACAGGCGATCTGCCAAAAAGATGACTTGCAGCAAGTCTAATATGATTTCTATGAGCCATAACAACTTGGTCATTTTGTGTCTGTTCTTTCCAAGTCTGTCTCAATATTCCTTTCATGCAGTCAGTGTTCAAAAATCTCTTTGCAGTTCACTTTACTATTCTTCAAATATGCCAATTTTAAAAATCTTGAGCAAATTTATAGCATAACAATTTTGCATTCTTATGACTGTTAAAATAATTTAGAAATCTTTAAATTCCAATATTATAACAAAGGTCAATTTTTTCCCTGCTTTCTGGATATTACTCATTTTTGTGGGAAGAGAACTTTAATGTGGGATTTAATTGCCCTTCAACAGTGCCCTCCTTTGTCTTGCTTACCTTTGATGTTCCCATAGCTGGTGGGGGTCCTAACCTCTCCTGCCAAGATTGAGACATGTCACTGTTTTCCTTCTCGGATTCTGTTCTTCCTCCAATCCCTGATGGTACCCTTTTCCTTTTGGTATTGACAACAGGTGTTAAGGGGCTTTTCCTTTTCTGTGAGCTCCCAAAGTCCTCAATATCTACAACAGCGTCCTCACCCTGACTCTCATCTTCCTGGGTTTCCATCTGTGTGTCATCTTCAGCCTAATTTAAGTAAAATTAAGGAATCACTGAGTTCCAGAACCTTTCCAAAAATTGCATGTATGCATGATAATTGATTACTTCCTTAAAACCTTTGTACCACTACACACAGTTTCATGAAGGGATAAGAACCCAGACTCGATTCACCTTTATATCCTGAATTCATATGAAATGTTTTTCCTTCTTTCTAGTGGGCTGAGACATCTTTACCAGAGAAAAACCACAGAACTAGAAAATCACCCAAGTATTTTACAATACTCTACCTGAGAAACTGGTCTTAGGCCAACTCCTGGAAGGTTACAACCCTCTCTCCCACATTCCTGGCTAGAACTCCTATGTTCATCCTCAAACTCCATTGTTTTAAAAGTGACTGAATTATGAGAACACAAATTTATAATTTGAGTGATAGTACTAGTTGCTGCAACACTCAAAATACAAGGGAAACCACAATACTGACTTGCATTAAGTGTTACCAATACAATCCTTGTAATAGTAACAAAATACTACACTATGACCATTGAATCTACATGGTAGATTAATAAGTGCTTCCATTTCAATAAAACAATGCTTACTGTAAGGAAATGCTGGTGATTTATTTGGAAAGCACTTAAAGAAAGGTGTAAAAGGTTCAGGAAATCTGAAGGACATGGGGCAAAATTGTGAGAGAATATGAGAAATGTAGGGAAACTTTCCAGAATTAAAAAATATGACAAGGAAATTTCAGGAATTCAGCTTGTTGGAAAAGTTAGTGTGCTAGGACAAGGTCCAAAAATATTTTTTATCACATATACATTGACAGCTTTCAGAAATATAGGGTAAAATGCCCTTAGTCTTCTGTGACAAGATTCTACACATTTCTTCCCAGAAAATACATGCTGGTGTGCCATTAGAGGCACTTTGTGGTCAGAAATCTGAATCAAAGGAGGGGAATTTATAAGGTCCATTTAAGGAAGATAAATCTTCATGTGTGGATGCATGGCTAGTCAAGGGCTGTGTTTCAATATAGCCTTAACATTGATCTGAAATTCCATTTATCATGTAATTGTCCTATTGAAGAAAAAAACTTAAGATGGGGTGTAATTCTTTGTATAACATGACTCAAAGTAGGAAAGTGGAGGACTCTTACTAATCATAGACTATTACATGCTATCCTGATGATTAAAATAAAAACATCTGTCTAACAGTGGTACTTCAAGCCATTCTTATCATATAGATTGGTAGCTGACTGACCACAATTTGCTTCTTTGGTTTGCGACAAAATATCTCACTAATCCTCTTCTGTTTGTAGATATCATTCTTCTCCATGAGTTTCTTGTGCAACCAGTCTGGATGTTTGACTCGAGGTACAGGGTTTGGGACCTGCAGGTAAATAACGAAATGGAACCAATGAACTCATGTGAATGCCAAAAGTTTTACCTCTGTGGCCTGACAACTCCCTGAAAACAATTTTCACTGGAAAATTCCCCTCCCCTAGCACAATTCCTACACAGACAATTTCCACCAGACAGGTCCCATCCTGGACAATTACCACCAATAACAATTCCCATACTGGACAATTACCACCAATAACAATTCCCATCCTGGACAATTACCACCAATAACAATTCCCATCCTGGACAATTACCACCAATAACAATTCCCATACTGGACAATTACCACCAATAACAATTCCCATACAGAACAATTACCACCAATAACAATTCCCATACTGTACAATTACCACCAATAACAATTCCCATACTGTACAATTACCACCAATAACAATTCCCATACTGTACAATTACCACCAATAACAATTACCCCTCAAACAACTTTTCCCACCAGAAAATTTGTTATTTTTCTGAGTGGGAATTTTCCAGGGTGCAAAAAGTCTGGGTGGAAATTGTTCAGGTTGGGAATTGTCTGTGAAGGGGGCATTGTCCAAAAACCATTTGACTCTTGTCATGTTGAATCCATTACAGGATGTCCTTCTTCTGCATTTTAATGAAGCCTTGTAGGTGTGTCCAAAAATGTTTGAACATAAAATGTGGCCATCAGATAATTATTTTTGAAGGGAAGGATGTTAAATTGGGACTATTTCCAAATGTTACGACTGAGTCGTTTCCATTTTTTCATTCTCTCTAATAACCTTTCTGCTATAACCTTTCTGACAAAGCCAATGTAAAATGTAAAATACTATCTTGAAAAGAGGACTAAGGAAGAAGAACATGTCCAAAATTTTTCCACAGAACACCACAGAAAAATTGCTTCAGCAGAAAACAGGCCCCAAATCACACAAATGTAGGAAATTTGGGGATAAAGGGTTTTATTGCAAATGTATCAGAGAATTATATGGGAAATGTAGGATTACTCTGATCCTTGACTACTGCTAGCCACCAAGTTGACTGCTTAGTTTAACCATGGCATGGTTTGTTTGGACTTACACCAGCTGTGAGAGTCACATCACTAGAATGGGTAGCTTAAAATCTAACTTGTGATTTTTATTTCCCACAGAATGCTCTATTGGCTATGGCCAGACTTCTGCTACATTTACTTTGTAAGCAGTAAGTAACCCGTATCATTAAAGACTGCCTACAGCAGAAATCAATGGAATGTTTGTACAAACCTGTTGCAAAGCTGCTGGAATGGTGATAATCTTCTGAATACAGCTACCAAGTCTTTCAATATAGTACTCCCAATCTAGGATCTAACAAATGAATAATATATAACCATTAACAAAATCATGTGTCATTTTGAAATGCTTCTTTGCTAGTGCATGACATCTTTAAGTACAAGAAGTACAATACACAACATATAATTTGCAATGTTCTTTACGAATTATCTGTAATATAAATTACTTAAACATTACACATGTGCAGAATAAAACATTCCTAAAATTAAGATCTTACATCTCTGACATTGAAAGTTGTTCTACTTGGGTCCTTCAGCCATCTTTTCAGGTAATGTTTCTTCACACCAGGTTCAGCTTGGAATATTGCTTGGGGAATGGCTCGTTCTGTAACTGGTGCACCTTCAGGTTTCTTGGAAATAATGAACTTACAAGCCAGTCCTTTGTCTTTCACCATTTGGTCTCCAAGAAACTATAAGAAAGTAGAAAAAATAACAATGAAAAAAATTTGACTGCAATTGCCATCGTAAATGAAATTACACACCAATTTTCTATTTACTTACTATTTGAATATTCATCCACATGACAACAACTCTGAAGTAAGAGGTATGTGATCCCATTATTATCTGTAGTAACAGCATCTACTACATAGTTACCATGTGTAGCTGACACTTGCCGTAGACAGAGACATTTCAATTCACATGACAATAATGCCCAGCTACAGAATCAAAATGTACAAACTTCCTCAACCTCCCCTTCACAACTTTGTCCTCTTGCATTGTCTCTAACAACAACATAAAACCTCCAAATTTGTATACTAATGTCTCCTCACTTCTTTTGATCAAAAATTTCTGCACAAACTGAAAATATAGAGAAAACATAATCAAGCCAATGCTCAAATCCCCAAAAGGATACAATCACATCCTGAAATCTCATCAAGGACAGCTAGACATTATAATCATTTCATTAGAAAAAATAAACATAATTGCTCCATTTCCTCTTTCTTTCTTATTGCACCAACTTTTAATTGTGTTAAGTGCACATAAATCAAATAAAAAGCAAAATCAAAACACATTAATTGGGAATGATCTCAGATGCCGCCAGCAAGTCTGTTAATCTACCACCTACCTCAGCCAATCTCTTAGCAGTGCTGATGGAAGTGGACTTCTGTTCTCCATAATCTTCAAGTTTCCTTGACATACTACGATTCTCAGAAATCAGCTCAAACAATTCGTTGTCAGGCATGTCTGTGGCCTGCGATACAATATAAGTCGAAATGAAAATTGATCAACATTACAAACAACCAAACTTTAAGTATAAGCAAACACTTTGTAGACTATTCCAAAATTTTCCTTACGGTGCAGTACCCTTAAAGTGGACCTAAAGTCTAGAATTACAAGAACGTATATGTTAGAGGTTGGAAAATGAATTCCATTCATCCAAATCCCATCTTCATAGCTTATTCTGTTGCTGAGATATAAAATGTTGAAATTTATTCACTTAATTTGAAAAAGTCGATTGCGCAATAATTTGTGATGCCCTTCTTGTACAACTCACATTACCTACTTCTGTTTCCTTATGAAATTAAAATGTTTATATGACCTTGAAACATTAACCATTCCCTTTCTTAGCATGTTGTAGGGAGAGGCCTTTTATAGTCAAGTCACCCTATAACAAGGAGACAGTGATCACATTTTGGCACAAGCTGCAGTAGCTTTTGAAAAAAAAAAGAAAAACAAAGACTGTAATATGAGTAGTACAAGAATGACATCACAAATTATTGCACAATCTACCATTTCAAATTGAGTGAATAAGCTTCATGATTTTATATCTCAGCTCAGGAATGTCCTGAGAAGATGGGAGTTGGACCATTTGAATGCATTTTTCAAGCTTTGTAACATATATTTCTGAAATTTTAGACTTAAGGTACACTTTAAGCTGTTAGATAAGAGCAGGGACACAAAATAGTACACCCATTTAAGAGATGTGAGAAAAGTGCCACTTTAGCAGCTCTTAGAGAATCAAGAGCACACCAAACATTTGGAATAAATGTTTCTAACCAAATAATAATTTTAGAAGCTAACTATCTTACTGAGGGTAACGATTTTCATTTTACAGAGAGGCTTTTATCATATGTCTAGAAAAAAAATAGTCCCACCCTTTACATAGGCTATTTCAGTATCCATATGTGGTGTTTTATTGCTTTTGTGGGCAATTATTTAGGAGAGAAGGGAACTTTTTGTAATATTTGATATCTTTTGCCTCAACATGTTCCTGGGGGCCATTTTGGGAGCTGAAGGGCGAATTGCTGATGTATTTGACAATTAATCTCACCTTGCTGTACAGAACATCCAGCCAATAGTCAGCTATCTTTGCCACAGCACCGTAACATTCCTCCAAGGTGCCACCTTTTAAGAATGCTTCAAAGACAGATGCTTGAAAGATTTTAATCAGTTGTAGTTCCCCCCTTCTCTTCACTTCAAATCCCTTCAGCTCAGCCAAAGAACCGTCAAAATTAAAAACAGCATACCTGGGTAAGAAACAGTGTTTAGCAATCATAAATTTACACAGCACAGTACAGGATGTAAACCCTACAATCTTGGACAAAACTGTTGGAATACTTCCCACTGTTGTACCATGTACAATATGATTTCATGCACGACTTAGGAAACCCCCGTCCCCCAGTACAATGTTGTTTGCGATTTACAAAACCCATGTCCCCCAGTACAATGTTGTGTGCAAGCGAAAGCGGTATATCTCGAATTGACATTATTATCTCCAACATTGCAGAGGGGAGCGGGGGTGCAGGGGTGTTCCAACCAGTTTTGTCCAAGATTGTAGCTATCCAAAAGAGCATGTCGTACACTGACTGACCTCACCTTTTTATCTTTCTATCAGCCAACAGTGTAAGCACAGTACATACACCTGACTGTAATCTTCAAATGCTTTTGCTATGAGTTACAATTTTTAAAGCTTGTAAAAGCATCGCCCTCCTAGCAGGTGTGAATATAAACCTCCTGAGGTTTGCACTCTAACACCTGCAAACAATTACAGAGATCAACTAGCCTCACAAATATTCATAGGTATTATTTAAAACTAATTTCTTGACTGTCAATTGGTTCATTTTGCAAGGAGGAACTAAAACTGTAATGTTGCTGGATGACCTTTTTACTTAAAATACACAGTTAACCATGGGAGTTCTTTACTGAGTGCACTTTAAGCAAGGAATATCACAAACTAAAACCCCACTTATTTTGTGGTGTGAAGTGTACCAGACAAAGACTTGCTTTCAATCAGTTTTGTTGAATGTTCATGCTTTTGCTTCATATTGTCCCACATATATTTATATCAATTATAAATTTTGATAGCTACACAATCTGTACACGAGGAATTCCTGCCAAAGGTTGCTAACATTGGTATAGCAAGTGCATGAATGTGTAGGAGTAATACCCATATGTAGGGCGGACAACAGAAACAGTGCACACTCTTAGGAGCAGCATACTTTTCATTGAACGTGTTTGACTGTTTTTCTTTTTGCTACAGGTGTTTGTTTGTTTTGCAAATGAACAAATAATGGGAAAGAGTTAGCACACTTCACTATGTTGATAAGATCTGAGCTTTCTCTGTAATAATGTTCTGCTACAGATTGCAACTGCCCTTAGAGATCATGATAGCCGCATCACACATGAAAGATGAATGTAAGGATTTGTCACTTGAAATCTATTAGCTTTCACCCTCCTTCAAACAAAAAATCCACCTAGACGCATCTTCTCCTGTCACTCCTCTCACACAAAATACCTACCTCTTCTTCAATTTTTTGCCCTCTTCTTTGGCTGCTGGTAGGATCATTGCCAAGTAAGGTCCATCCACCTCAAAGAAGATGGAGTTCTCGCTTCTGACAGAGTACTCTAACTTGGATGGGTCTACCAGTTCCTGGTACTGATCATTGGTGTAGTGATCCTAACACAGAAAGAAAAATGTAACTTTCTCAAATGAGAGACAGCTCAATAATAAAACAATCAAATACCAGTAGTCAAAAAACTTTTAACATGGCAGTCCTCAGAACCTGGTATTGACTGTACTGTGGCCCACCAACTCCTTACATTTCCAAGTTACCTCCTGCAGCAACAGAGATTAGGGGCCCTTAGGTCTCAGTTCAAATTTATGTTTAATCTTACAATAAATGCAGCTTGTGTAATCAAATCCCTTTTGGCTGCAGTAGTAACAAAAATTTTTGCAACTCAGTTTAAATAGTTGGAACTGCAATGTGTTTTTTTTTAGTATACCTAGCATAGTATTGGCCAGAAATATACAGAAGCTCAAAAGAGACATCTTACATAGACCATGATGTTAAGCATAGCACCAGGATAAGACACTGTCACTTTAGACTTCTTGGGGTTGGTCGTCTTCACAGTGTAGTTCTCAGGAAAACTGGATGGAAGTACGCACCAGATACCATCTGTGTCTAATTCCAGTGGTCGTCTGTAAGGAGATCATAAGTATTTAACCTTGTGCAATTAGATTCTGGCTTGTGGTATAAAGTCCATGTCTATGTGTGAAACTTTTCAAGGAGAACAACCTCCGTCTGAGGTGCAACAACCATTATGACTTCAGAACAAACAAAATATAATACTTTGCAAAGGAAAGACTAGAGACCTTCAGAGTCTTATTCCTGTAACAGTCTGGCCAATCAAAACACTCATTAGCAAGTATTATTTCTGTGTATTTCCTGTGTTGGCAACATTTACAGCAGAGGAGCCCACTACTCATACACTGCCTATTAAAGATTGCCAAAGCAAAGACACACCAGAGAAATATTTTTGAGGGAATGACAACAGATGCATTAAATGACCCTGTGGAGTCTATAAAGCAATCACTTCTCCATCTCTGTTCTACTTAATGGCTAACTTCTCCTCTGACAACAATACACTTCACTTACAACCAAGCAATACGACCACTTACCCAATCTGTTCAACCAGTTCTCTTGCTCTCATAATGATGCTAGCTCCAGTATAGCACACAATGCCAGCCATCTCCATTGAATACCAACGAGCTCTGAAAATATTGATGAGAGTTGATCTGTTTGAGATACTTCCAAACAAATTGCACTTAATCTTTGCATAAAATTGAAAGTATTTATAAACTATAAAAGGTTTTAAGGAGTAGGTGACCTTTAAAGCGTCAAGCAATAGCATGAATGTATGAAGGTTAAGAGCTACTTATGGCATGTGAAGGGTTGGTGATAGGCAGGCGCATAGCCAAGGGGGGGGGACGAAGGGGGCAGCTGCCCCCATGAGTGTATGTTTTGTATTTTTTTAATGATTTTGTTATGATATTGCTAGTAACTTGAAATAAAAAAATGTTTAGCTGCAACTAAAAATTTCGCATTGATGTATAGCATTAGCTAAATACTATCACGTGTGAAAGTAAAAGGGGGTAGGCGGTTCACTATCTGACGTTACCAAGTCGGTTAACTTACATTTTTAGGGAAAATACCCAGTCATTATATATTTGATATAAGCACTGAATTCCAAAGAAAGTGAGTCGTTCTCAAATTGACACAGACCTGCCAGTAGTTCGCACGCTAACACCTCATGGCAGCGAGATATGCATACAATACGGCGAGTAGCTGCGAACGTGGAAATACAAGGGCAACTTTCACTGTGCATGCGCTACAGTGCATGCAATTCATACACAAGTTGTAGCGAATAAAACAGGCGTATACGACTGTACGATCGAGTGAGTTGGCTATATGGCTACATTTAGATGAAAATCTACCAATCTCCCTAATTTTCCACTGATCTTGCTACTTTTTGCTGGAGATTTTATCGGTAAAGTTGTTAATGTAGTATGAAGGCTACTAACTATAGTGGTAACTCTAGCCGCAAATACCGTTCAGTGTTTGAAGTTTTAAGATTGGGAAGTAACAAAACCAAACTTTTACAAAAAATTTTCATAATTACCTTTTGATAAAGGTTCACAAGTAGTGCTATAGAAGTACTACTTTGGAGGTAGATAGGTAGTACTTTCCTGGGTGTATGTCATGCCTTGGGCTACGGGTAGCCTACGCACGTGTAGTAGAGCTAATCAACCAGCACTGTGCACGGTTAACGTCACATGGCTACTGAAAAACAGGACCTCAACATAGACAGTGCAGTTCACTGAGTTTCCCAACCAGGGATGTGTATATTAACTATGGTTAATATGCCCCCCCCCCCCCCCCCCGGGCATATTTTTTGTATTTTTTAATGATTTTGTTATGATATTGCTAGTAACTTGAAATAAAAAAATGTTTAGATGCAACTAACAAGGCCTGCGAAGTGCCATTTCCAGTGATCTGGGAGGTATTTTCAGCCAAATTTTCGGTGCTTCACACCAACCTATGGTGGCACTACGCTTTAGATAGTTTGCCTACAGGATTCGCCACCCCCCCACCCCCTCCCTTGGCAAATTCCTGGCTATGCACCTGGTGATAGGCTGATGAAGGGTGAAAAGCAGACAAAAAGGTTCCTTCAAAATACTTCCATATCATGTACAGATGAGTGTTGTTAACATTAGACTTTGGTTTAATAAGAAACTGTGTGAATCACATAACAGCTACACACTGTAGTGTAACATCAATATGTGCATGTTCTACATAAGCAAATGTCACATTCCTAGTTAAAGGCTCTACACTCTTATCCCAGACAGTTAAGATTCTCTGTACTAAGTTTACTCATAGCTCCTCCAATTTAAACCAAAACACCTGTCTGGTACACTTCCCATACATGAGGCTAGAATTCAATAGGAGGATTTAGCCATCAGGCGGCTTGATACGTCCATATTTTTCACCCGGGAAAATGGTCTTTTCCCGGGGAACTTTGGCTAAACAAGCCTTTTGAATTCTAGCGGCATGACTTGCACACTGAGTTAAAATTGCTCCAGGCCACATCCTCATGATACTCTGTGTGAACTTATCTGGGAACACAACTGGCTGCTCAAGTCATCATTGACCAACCAGAGTGAAGCAAAGGTTTGAATTAATTTTAATCAAAGAGCATGTACCAATCATATTTAGAGATGCTATGATAATTCTCAATATGTCTAGGGTGATGCTATGGCCCCTTATGAGTTGTTAAAATCAATGGCATAACCCCTTGGTTCACATAAAGTATCCAATGTTTTACTGAAACACCATGTTAGATACTTATGAGAGAAGTATTAAGGGAATGGAAATTTCCTTCAAAGAAGGCCAATCAACCTCATAAACCCTAATCTTTAAGTTTTTACATTAAAATTGTTGCGTACTCCATCGTTTTAGGGATCCTGACCAAATCTTCAATTATTCCTTTCTGACTTTATCCCTGATTCTCCAGTTACTACTACTCTTCACAGCTTTGTTTAACAAATCATCCCCGCTTCATGACATAGCCATAAATTATTAACTTACCCCTTCCTCATGACATATCCATAAAATGAGTTGAGGATGCATTTATGGGCCAACTGAAGAGAATCATACAGGACTTCTTTTCCTTTAGCACTCTTTATCTCAGCTGCATCACCTTTTTCCATCGCTGCAACTACTTTCTTCTTCCAAACCTAACAAAAAATTAAAAATTCAACCTTTGCTTTACTTATCAAAACTTCCAATTTATTTTAATATCAATATCATAGATGAAAGATTTAACTAGGAACTGGACAACTAAACCAACAATCATGTCACGATTTTAGTTCATCACATTCTACTGATATCACACAGTATTTCAAGTTTATACCATTTGTGTTCTTGAGACAAACAACCCCATTCCCCTCTCTACTTAGGTATTTAAAGTGTACCTAAAGTCTGAAAATTCAAAAATATATATTACAGAGCATGAAAACTGAATTCCAATGGTCCAATTCCCATCTTCACAGGACTTTCTTAAGCTGAGATATAAAATGTTGAAGTTTATTCACTCGATTTAAAAAGGTACATTGCGCAATAATTTGTGATGTCATTGTTGTACTACTCAAATTGACAAGAATGCTTTGTATTTCTTTGTTTTTCTGAAAGCCACCGCACCTTGTGCCAAAATGTAATCGCGTTCTTACTGCTTTGGGGTGACTTGACTATATAAGCCCTCTCTGTACAGCATGTCATGCAAGAAAACAGGAAGCGGTCAAGGTCATATAAACATTTTTAATTTTAAAAGAAAACAAAGCATTTAATGTGAGTTGTACAACAAGAATGTCAAAAATTATTGCGCAATGAACTGTTTGGATTTAAGTGAATAAATTTTAACATTTAATATCTCAGCAATGGAATACGCTATGACAATGGGAGTTGGACCAATAAGATTAATTTTGTAACCTCTAAAATATGTATTTTTGAATTTTTAGACTTTAGGTCCACTTTAAGGGACTTGCAAAGTATTAACTTTTCATTATGAAGACACAAATTATCATCAGCTTGGGCGTGTATATGCCTCACCATCATATCAAACGTTTACTATTTTTACTATGTCACTCATTTAGTCTTTCAACCCATTGGTCTTTCAGCAAACAGTGAGCACTAGTCCTGCAGCCCTCCAGTCGTACAGCCCATTGGTCACACACAATATCCCACTGACAGTAGGACCAATCAGCTGCAGCATTAATGGGCTTTAAGACTGTAGGACTGTAGCCCTTATTTCAACTTTACAAACATTGTGAGAGGACATTTCTTTCCCTCATGCTTTACTCCCAAAGTAAGCTCTAGTTTCATATTCATACATTCCTTTAGTAATGCAGCATACCTTCAACAAACCCTTAAATTCATAGCGTCTGTCCCTAAAGGCCCTGACTGTATCTACATAGAATGAGTTCTCCCTCTGACATATTGTTGTACTTCTTTCCTCCTCCTTGGTAATCTTTGTCTTCTTGTACGCTTTGCGACAGTAATCTTTAAGAAAATAAAAACATTATTCACTGATGTCCTGATCAAACATGACCTACATTGATTAATATTTGGATGTTTCAGAGTCACCACTGTCTCCTTGAAAGAAAGGGCACTGGCCAGTTGACAAACTACTGAGGGGCAATGTACAATTTGTCCCAACAACAGCCAAAATCACCCTCAGAAAGACAATGAGGAGGACCAAAAAATATGCCAAATATTGTTAAAGCTGGCCCATTCTCTCAAACATTACTGTGTAACAAATATATTGAAATAGCCCTTACAAACCCCAAAATGGCCCTGCCCCCTCCAAAAATTTTCAATCTGTACTCTGGCACTAAATAATTTCCTTTGCTGGAGGATGAGAATAAGAAAAGTAAATTTGGAGAACTTGACTCAGAAGTTTGTATTGAATGCTATGTATTACGCTCATCTATACATGGGGGAAAGCTTGCAAGTAGTGTTGTACTGATATTACAATTAGCCGACATTACTGATACCGATATTCAAATTCCTAATATCGGCTGATTCCGATCCGATACTGATATTTGGGAAGTAGGCATTCTGCATACTAATTAAAGGCTACTGGGCACCACAACTAAGTGCCGTTTCATTTTGATAAGGTAAAATATTGGAATTTGTATTAAAAATACTCAAATAGTAAACCATTTTCACGATGTATAAGATGATAAATACCAGTCAGGTAATATCTGTTTCTAAGGTAAATTTTACCAATACCAATACGGGCGAAAAATGGGGAATACCGATACCAGTATTGAATACTGACAATCTGTGCAACACTTCTTGCAAGAGGTCTATATACTATAGGTCTATATCCAGAGGTCTATATACTGTAGGTCTATATCCAGAGGTCTATATACTATAGGTCTATATCCAGAGGTCTATATACTATAGGTCTATATCCAGAGGTCTATATACTATAGGTCTATATCCAGAGGTCTATATACTATAGGTCTATATCCAGAGGTCTGTATACTATAGGTCTATATCCAGAGGTCTATATACTATAGGTCTATATCCAGAGGTCTATATACTATAGGTCTATATCCAGAGGTCTATATACTGTAGTTACCATGGTGGGGCCTGTGTACTGAGAGAGTGTCAACTCCATGTTGACCTGAACTTTTAAACTGTCTACTTAATATAATTAGAAAACAAGCTTGTGTCAGCTCATCACATTTTATTTTCACACAGTAAATTCTGATTGTTGGTATTTGAAGATTGTAACTAATGTAGAGCACCACACATAGTTTAGAAAAGTTCAACCATCTAACCATTAAGATCGGTGACTCTCAAACTTTTTGAGGATCAGGGCCAAATACAGTTGCAGGGCTAAGGTTGAGGGCCACTGGGGATGATCCAGAATTTAGAGAAATGTGGTCCATTTTGTGAGGATCCTTTAGAGGGGAATGTTACTTTAGATGAAAAATTCTACATTCGAAATGACACACAGTAGAATGCAGAAAATCACACTGTGAAACATAAATTTGTGGGCAAAGTTCTATGGCTACCATACATGAAGAAAATCTGGTACTCCAAGCGTCCTCAATATATTGCAGGAGTTTGCTCACTTAAGTGTACATTTTTATTGCAGGTTCAAAGTCTATTATACTTGCATTAGCAGCATGAGAGAAAATTTGGCCATCCAGATGCAAGTAGAATGCAGGCTATTGCACCCTGAAACAGAAGTTTGCCACTTCAGGAAATTTTTAATTTAAGTAGGCTTGGCCAAGGTACCAAGAATTCAAAATAGGAAGCATTTAACAATCAATGATATAAGTAAATGAAGTCACAAACAGGTATTATCTACCTACCTGCTAACCGTTTCTTTTCCAAGGAAGCTTGTTCCTCCTTTGAAAGCTCATGAAATACTCTAGGAGGGCCCCCTGGCTCCGATGGGGGTATCTTTTCACTTTCCAGTTGCTGCTGAATACGATAGTATTCATTTCTTGATGCTGGCACTAAAGAGGGAATTGAGCCAGACATTGTGAGTTTAAGCAAGAATACAAATATATGAAAAGCTACAGATACTTGCTAAACATTCAAAATTACACCAAGACACAAGGACCACAGCCCGCTTGCTTACGTAAGATGTTGAGAAGATAAGATGAGATAAGATCAACTTTATTACACCCCACAGGGGTAACTGAATGCTCGCATAAACACATAAAACAGCTAACAATGCACAAGAACAATTTGCAAAATAAGAAAGTAGAAATATATACACAGATAAAAGAAAACAAAACAATAAAACGAGACAAAAGGATGAAATAAGACAAATGGGTTAAAAGGGTCAACAAAGGTCCTGGAGAGGTAGTATCAAGAACATTTAAAATTCAAATTGTGGACTTTCAAACATTGTGGGATAAATGAGGAGGGGTGTATAGTTGTACAAGCCCCCGGCAGCCTCATCCTACCACTTCGGGGTATCACTGCCCTATCAAGATGTTCACGAAGCGGGTGGTCATCATTACGCAAAATACTGTCGAGTTTGACCCCAAGAAGTTCATGGTAGGTTGTAGCCAAGGCTGGCTGACTTTTCCCAATTACACAACTTGCTTGCCTTATCATTGTATTGATACGTTGCTCATCTTCTTTTCTAACGTTGTACACCCACGATACTAGATTATATTGCCAGACCCCAAAAATAACAGATTTATAAAACATGGCAAGAATTCTGCTTTGAACATTAAACCCGTTCATTGCACACAGACAATACATCCTAGAAATAAGTTTTTTCATTACCATATCAATGTCATCGTGCCATGAAAGCCGACTATCTATAACAACACCGAGATATAATTACCTACCCTTTCCACAGCACTTCCCTTAATAATAAACATCTTTTGGAACTATATTGGACTTACAAAAATCAGTTACCATTTCTTTTGTCTTAGTAACATTAAGTTCTAAAAAGTTTTGTTCACAATAGTTTGTAAAATGATTAATCTGATCTAAATAAGCAGTAACATCATCGTAACCGCAATAACATTCCTAACCTCTTACCCCTTACCCTACGCTCTCAACGTTACTAATACACATGGCAACGCAAAAAAACTGAACAAATCCACAAACTTGCTTAGTCAGGGTTAGCACACTCTGGAGGTACGGTACAGTTATAAAATTCAAGACTTTTTAAGACTCAAGGCTACAGTACAAATTTCTGGACATAATGTGGGATGCATTTCTTGTGACCTTACATACAACTAAACTATAAAAGGGAATCACCTGCACTGGCCCCACTGGGACCTGACTTCATAGCAACTGAAAACCACTTAGGTTGGTGCAATGAGCACCAAATTTTGCACTCAAAGTGACTGCAATCCAACTGCTGGTCCTCCTTATTGGGCACATCAATTATTTTGGATATTCATCATGGTGGTCAGGGCAGTTGTGTTAGGTCATGGCAGCTGTAATCAACCCAACTGCATTCCAGTTCTTCAGATAGCCACTAAAGCATAATGATGATGTCAGTTTTCACATCAACTTTAAAGTACATTTGGAACTTAAAGGGAAATATTGCGTTTAAAGTACACCACCATGGCATACAAAGAAAATGCTCTTAATCATTATTCAACTGTTCAGTCTCACCAATAAACTCTAGCAATAGCTTTATCTCCTCAAAATGTTATGCATTACAAGAGGAACGGATGTTGCACCATTTGAATTTTTGAAAGTTTGGGTGCACTAATTACAAAATTTCTACTTGTGAGAGCCTTGTTTCTTCAAAAGAAAGCTACCATACTGCCTCATTTTGAATTTTCCATCATGCTGTGTCTATTAATATTGGTTTGAAAATATGAAAATTTTCTGTAAAACAAATGCAATATTTCCCTTTAAAATCAACTTCTCCAAGCTTTAACATAATTTCTGCTTGAGCAGTTGGTTCTCTGTCAGAGTTGCAACTTACTATAATCTCCTCTCCATTTCCACACCATGCTTCTCTGACATTTAGCACCAGGCTTGTTGAAGTCGCATGCTGCACAGATAGCCTCATCAACCATGGCAGATGGCTAAGGGTAAGGGTGCATACCAATAAATTAATATTTACATCAATGATTAGCAATTAATCAACACTTCCATCCAATACATTTCCTATCTACAACGAAGATTCCGACATCAAGTGATTTAAGTCATAAGGGAACTAACCTGCAGTCTGTTTGTAAGGATAATATTTGGATACATTGCACCAACATCTAAATGATAAATGATTGGATTCTCAAGGCGGACTGGAGTCTCGCTCAAGGCTGTCAATTTTGCTTTGATGTCCTCACAAATCTGTTGAAAAGTACACAAGATACAAACAAAAACTTCTCAAACAAAACCTTACACTGGGAATTCTTCCATATCTTGTACAAAATTTGTTCACTTGCTACACACCATTTCATGGTATTAAATTACTTACATTTGGTAAAATGTAAGAAAAATGCAGCTTACGTCACTTATGGCATGATGGATGAGAAATAAGTCATACAAAGTTACTTTTATATCACATTCAAGTATTTAAATTCCTTCTTAATGTAATTTGCATATTTTTTCAAAACCTACTTTTGAAATTTTTAGAAAATCTTTCACTGCTTGCAGTCATGTCAATTAGATTATCAACATTTCACCCTTCAATCTTCCCCATGGCAGCCAAGGACCATAATAACAATAAAGGCATGTAGGTTACACTCCCAGCATACCTAACTTATCAACAGCTGAATCTTCTCTTAAAACCAGTTACAGCTGAGTGTCAAGACTTTTAATCAAAACAAAGCTCACACAATCTGAGTAAAATGGCAAAATTATCATACAGTAAGGGAGCTAGCTTACCTACCTATTATTATATGCTGGATAAGTCCAGCTTAAAGGACAGACAAGAATAAATGAGAATGTACAAAAACCTGTTAAGTTTTGATTCTGCATAGAAGAACTTTGAAGGTAATGTATGTACAATGATGGAGAACTGTAATAGTTGTAAATAAATATCAATAAAAATCATTAACCCTACCTCATTAAAATTGGTCACAGTGTCTAGTGGAACCTTCTCTTCTTCTTCAATGGTGAATTTCATCGCTCTCTCTACATTCTTGATTAACTCATCGAATGCCTCACTTTTCTGAAGTAAGAACAGATTTTAAATAAACACTTTATTTATGCCAGACCAATCATTAACCCCTTTTCTACTTCACTTTTCTATTGTACTATTACCAGTTTTATTTTATCATAATCACTGATGCACTTGCCAACTGCAACCCTGCTCCCCATCCCCCAATACCAAGGTATAGTAGGGACTAAAGCAGGGATATCATCTATGTAACTGCAAAAAGTGTGCTTCACTTCCAGTTAATCCTAAATAAAATGCAAGTTCTGAAGAGTAGCACATGAGTGTTAATGATGCATTGTCAGAGTACGTACCGAACTGTTTCTTTTTTAAAATACCTTTAAGGAAATAAGCAGTCACCCCAAACTTTTTTTGACACATCATCTACATCTTGATTATATCCCCTAATTTACCTTGCAAGTAAGAAATAAGAGTAATATAATATTCACTGTCATATACTTCCTATGTCCACCTTTGTGAGAAATAAAACATTAAATTGTACAAACCATTCTAAATCGACAAGGGATATCACTCCTGAAAACTCCTGATTCCAGGGCCTCAACATGACCCCCAACATATGTCTCCTGGTCCAGTATGTGACCATCATCTGTCATTTTGTTGAAGACCTGTTCTTGTTTGTTTGGGAAGATGATGTTGGCATGGAAGGCTTGTACCATCAACAGAGCTTCACACAAGGTCCCTGATCCTTTCCTCAAGACCTGTGTAAATATGTTTTGAAAAATGTTTATTTTTACAGGGTTCCTAACTTTCTGCCCTTTACAATCGATAAAACTCCATGACTTCATGACATTTTCATTACCCACATTATAAAAATTTATTACTGTACAAATTTGCTCTGGTATTAAAATCTGGGATGAATATATGCATCGCACATGTGTTTGAAAGAAATTACAACATAATTCCAATATTCCACAATTTTTTTAATGATTTCTGTCATTCCTTACAAAATTTTATCACTTTTCACTCAGTGAGAACCCTGTTTAGGAAGAAATATCCTAAAGAAAAACAAGTAACATATCATCAGCCTTACTGATGGTGCTCTTGAGAAGATCAACTGGGAAGTGGAAAAGGGGGACCACAAGGACAGGTTTTAGACCTAGAAAGATAACCTCTTAGGATGTCAGATGAAAATACGTCTTAAAATGTGACCTATAATACTTCATTGTTAAAGCAATGAACTCAATTTACAACCACTCTTAATCAATAAACTGTCATAGTTTGTTGGCTGCTTCCAATATCCTGTAGTGTTCTAATACTACAAGTGTTTAGTGTTCTAATAACATCTTTTAATTATCTTACCTCATCTGGTTCCAGTGGAATAATTGTACAAAGAGCAAAGATGAATGGATGTACATATTTCATGTACAGGTAGTAAGTGGCCACTGCATCAGAAACTGAGTAACTGGCCAATACTTGTGGTTGTTCACTAGCCATGCGACACATCTCTTCTGGGTCAAGTTCTATGGGGTCGTACCGTAACTTAGCTTTGGTCGCAGCCTTCAAGTTCTGACTACCGACGGGGAGGTAGCTGTCTCGTTTCACCCACCTGCGGAATGAAAATGCTCACAACTAAGAGGCATTTTGAACTTGTTAAAAGAAAGAATTGTTTCTCCTTGTTTAGGTCTAGTCAAAAAATAATTGCTTTCATGCAAAAGACTACATATCCAATCCCTGTTGCATTTTCAGCAAAGCCTTCTGTATAGAACACTTGTGATGATAAATTGACAATTCTACCACCTCTAGCTATCCAATATTGAGAATCCTGCATTCTGATTGGTTAAACACTGACCTGTTATTCCACAACACACAGTCAGTAAACAAAAAACTGATAAAAATAAAGTTTTCTACACATTTTTGGTGGTAGAATAGGAATAAACCACATTTGTCAGACTATTATTGTCTCAAAAACCATCTCGACTCCAAATCTGGCAAATAACGGACTCAGCTTTGTCTCGTCCGTTACTTTGCCAAATGTGGAGTCTTGACAGTTTATTCCCCAATAATAGTCTGCCACATACTATTTATTCCTTAATTACACTCAGGGAAGCGAACACTTATTCCACCCTCTTCTCACATTTGCAGGGCAAAAAATTAGTGTAAAAATTTCTATAGCAGTCATATGGGGTTTTTGCAGCCTTTAATGTAAATTCATTGAAAACCCTAAGGTTACAATTACAGAAAACTTTTCAACTTTGTGCATCAATCTGAACAGCTGGCATTGGTGAGAAAATTATTTAATTCCCAGGAAGGGAATCAAATTGTCCACAGTTTCATCCCTATTTTCCTGAACAAAAAAGTCAAATTTCCCTCCAATTGCTACAATTTCCCTCCAAGTACCCAAATTTCCTGAGAAGGAGCCTCCCAGTTTTCCAACTTTTTTTGACTCATGACAGGTTATGTGACAAACTGTGATGAAGCAATGAATAACATATTCCCTAATCTAAGTTATATCAAACCCTAAAGTATGGTACCTGAAGGCATCCATATGTATACAAGCTCTAGATTTGTATTCTCCGGCCGCATCCTTCTGGAAACCAATTTCACGATACATGTCGATGCCATGGTAACTGCACCTTGCCTCTACAAAGGGCCTGTGAAGACAAAAGTCAACAAAATGACAGTTCCACATCAGTAAGAATGATTCTTGGATAACTATGACGTAGCTATCCTGAAAACATTTGAATCACAGCAACAATGAATGCTAGATTAGGATAAAGTATACCATGATATCACGGCTTTCACTGAATGGAAAACACCAACACATTTGCACTTACTAAGTGTACTTAAAGCTGTTCCATTGAGATTCTTTCAAACCCTTATTACTGTAGCAGACAGAATAAGGTAGCCTATAATTAATGATGGAAAACAACTTTAATTGGACCAGGCAAAACCATAGTTATTTTAAACTAGTTCTTTATAAGCAGTTATTACTGTGGAGCTTTTCCACATGACATCAGCTTGTGCCAGATTCAGTTGCCATGACACTCACCAACATGCTTCGACAAATTCTCTTTGCAGTACGTGCTCGTAGGGCTAGCTCATTTCTAAACCAACATGCCTACATGAATACTACATGAATATTAACTTGCCAAATCCAAACCTACATCATAAGTATGAAAGACCTAATCAACATGTGGATGAGCAGTCCAAGGAAGGAATAGGTATGGTGGACTTTGTGATTCCAAATGTTTCTTTTTTTGAAGTTCATTTGTAAGGCAAGGATACTTGGCTGCCTAGGCTACAGTACTGAGCACTGAACTTGATATTTCCCTTGCTGGTGGGAAGGGATTTGCTGAAGCCTGTGAGACACACAATATATGAATATCTGAGAAAAGTTCTGCAGCTGTTTAAAAGAAGGTATGAATTCTCTAAGCTGCTAGAAGTTATTTAAGGAAAGTATGTAAATGACTGATCAAGTGTATGTCTACGTAGGGTAACTTCTACATTGTGAGCCAGTTGTAGAATAGCCCCACGAGTGGTGCAAGATAGTAACATCCGCAGAAATATTTGGTACAGAGAGAAGCCTTACCTCCATAGTATGGGGTTGTGCACAGCTCAAGAGGTCAGTTAGTTACAGGGCTGGAAAAAAATTTTATTTCCTAGGAAGAGAGTCAAGTTTTCCATATCTTCCATGTTTTATATATAAAAAAGTTAAATTTCTGACCCAGTTGCGAAACTGCCCTTGAAATATGCCCTACACACAGTACAGCAATGACCCGTGTAGGGAAAAACCAACAGATAATAGGAAAATGAAAGCTTACTAAATAAACACGGTTAGAACTCCTGTTGCAAAAGGTACTATACAGATGGGTTTAGTGCAGTATATGCTGCTGACATAAAGAGCAAATTTGGCATGTTTGAGTAAAGCTCAGGGTTACTGCAGCTAGTTATCTCTTCTTCCAACAGACAACTTATAGAAACCTTGGAATCCTGAGAGCAGGACAATTAACCCTGGCAGCTAGGTTTATCTCTTCCTCTTACAGACAAATCATAGCAACCTTGGAATCTTGATATCAAATCAGACTTACCAATCAAAGGAATCACCATTGTATGTTGTTATAATGTTCGGCTTAATCTCCAGAATATGCTCAATAAATTTCTGGAGTAAAGCGAGCTCGTTTTCTTCATTAAAGACGATAAAAGGTCCTTCATACTCAGGTTTTGGTGTGTATTCAAAATCTTCTACATCTTCAGATACAACTTCCCTGTTGGTGATGAGGTAGCCCTGTGACAATGGGAGGAAAGTAAGAAGTATTACATAGCAGATATAGGGGACAATGTATATATCACAATACAAAGCAACACAAAAATGTCTACATTTGTCTACAAAAATACTCAAGTTTTCCATGCCTCTAACATGGCTGCCAAACAAAACATGTCACCTGGAATTGTTATACATGAAAAGGAAAAAAAATTTCCAGCATTCACCTGACCATCAACCATGTATGAGATCATCATAATAGAATCCACCTCTGCATCAGGAAACTTTAGGGGAAGTTTTGTAGTTTCAATGTCAAAGGCCAACACTACTGGATCCTGAAATAGAATGAAAAGATTATATTGGTGCATCTGTTGTAATGTATTCATGTCGCTAGAGGACCCCTTGGCCATATGTTGCAACTCTGCAGCTCTCTCCACATGTCCCCACAGTTGTTATCTGTACTTTAAGCTCTTCAGCAAACAAGCTTCCAAGTCACTATTGACCACAACTTTCTTATCAACCAGTAGAACTACAGTAAAACCCTGTTTATCTGACTGCATCAGGACCGAAGGTAGTTCGGATAACGAAAAAATTGGGATAAACGGAGTTCCAAGTTTTTGCCTCAAGTACGGTACACTGGGCCCATGAAACTGTGTCAAAACATTTCAAAAATAATTCCGAAAAGGCTAAAAGTTGCAGACAAAATCCCCTACAATATCTCGTTACTATGTTTTGTTCCGATGATATGACAAGTAACTTTAAGACTTCTTGAACAGGGAGATTTTATTCCTAAAATTCGAGCCTTCGCTCTTTTGAATGACCAAAGCTTTCTACACACTAAATGAATGTGTGGGCTAAAGAAAAGCTGTAATGATCTGCAGAGGTATATAAAGTATAAATTCTGCATAAATTTCCAAAAATGTTAGAGACACATGTGTAGGAGATTCTCAAACAGCAATTCCCTTATAAAAAAAAACCCACATAATTCCCAAATACTTCCTGTAGGAAGTATGTGAGAATTTGCAATTTCCTGTAGGAAGTTAATTGCAACTTCCTACAGGAATGATGTGGGATAATATTCACAAACGAGAGTTTTCCCACATGGAATAGTTGAATTCCCACATGAGAAGTCAACTTCCCACATGGTGAAACTGAATTCCCATATAGGAAGTTAAATTCCCATATGTGGATTTCAGTTCCCCATATGGGAAGACAACTTTCGTTGTGGGAAGTCAAATTCCCCAATAGGAAGTCCAATTCCCCATATGGGAAGACACAAAATGGCTATGTAAGTAGTGCAGTGAACAGCTTTGATGGAAGTCTATTGTGACTGGTTATTCAAAGCCCTTTGGACAACAAAGGCCTTTTCAAATTTGGCTTCTCTGTGTTGGTACATGCACAGTGTAGAACTGTATAGTAAAGCAAGTACAGTGTGTACTTGAACACTGTGTTGTATAATACAGTGGTCAGCATTTGGTGTACAGCAAGCAGTGAGAGTGGTTGCTCACAGTTGTAGTGGAGCTAGTCAGTGGACTACATGTATGTTGTTTTGTAAGGGACTATGCTGTATGCAGTGCTATTTCTTTTGAGCTCAATCGTATGGAGTATTCTTATAGCATCTTGGCTGTCTTATTCAGACTATACTGGACTAGGGATGGAGCCTATAAAAAGAACCACTTCTAACTGAAACTGTGTAGCTCAGATAGGTAATTTTAACGAAGACATACAGGTACTGCAACCAATGTGAGAAGGACATATGCCCATGCAGTGGCCTAATTTGGATAACCTTATATCTTGCTGTCTTATACTGGACTAAGGATGGAGCCTATAAAAGGAACTACTTCTAAACTGTGTGGCTCAGTTAGTTAATTTTAGCGAAGACATGCAACGACACTTACTGTAGCCAATCTGAGAAGGACATATGAATTAAGTGGCCTAATTTGGATAATCATTTAGCTTTAAGGCTGTCACTCTCAAACAAGTTGCTGGGATTTTTGTCTTTTGCATCGGGCTTTCGCACAGATTTGCATGCCACCTATAGACTGTCTGTCCGGTAAAATTTTTTACTTAAAAACAATACAAGTGTCGCAGTTCAGCAAGGACTTAAGGTGAAATTACATTTTAGGCCATAATATTCTTTTGGAATCACTGAAAAGTCACGGGAACATTTACTCTGACTGTACAATGCAGTTTTATACATTAGAGGGCCTCCGAGGATGATGAATGAAAAATGATGATGAAGGCTAGAGCAAAGGCCATATATCCCCCATTCTATAATGGAAGAACCCGATATGGGAAGGGATAACCAGCATGTGGGATTTATGTGGGAATTTTCCCCACATTTATGTGGGAATTTTTTCCCACATAAATCCCACATGCTGATTTCATATAGGAAATATGTGGGACTTTTTTATAAGGGACAATTCGCAATGTTTCTGTAAGGTTTACTTTCGTTATTTTTAGGAATGAAGCTCACTACGTTACTAACTTTTCAGATTTAGTGAAACTAGGACTTACGCTAGCCTAACGTATTTTTGTATAAGAGAATATTGAGCCTATACCGACTCATGGCTCCTAACAAGAATTTCAAAGCAAATACATGTGATATTTCTTCCAAATTTGACAAAGAGATAACAGACTGTTTTCTGTGTCCACATGTCGGCTGTTTTAGCCATTGTGACATCTTTCCATGACTTTTAAAGTCCTGAGAAAAATTATTGCATTTCTGCAAAAATTTACGTTGAATTTTGTGCCTTGTAAAGCACTGGAAAACTTGGTGGATACTACCGTAATTTTGTTGACTGTTATCACTGTTAAATCTAACGGCTAGCTTAGATAATCGGGGTTTTACTGTACTTGGCTTGCAAGGTGTATACTACAGAGACTATTGTTTGAGACTAGACATGCACCACTGCACAACCTTTTCAGTGCAGGAAAGAGGGGACAGCTAGGTGAGAGGATGACTCATGCTCTACTAAACTAAGTCAGAAAACCTGCCCAGACAGGCACACAATGGGATTTTGAGTTCTTAGAAGGTGCATCATATTAGTAAGGACAAAATTAGCTGCATGTAATACAGTAACTATACACCTCCACAGTAACTGAAAACCTCTGCACATGTAAAGACAGAATGCAAAGTAACCCATATACAACCTCCTTAGTTTCAACTAACATTTCCAGATGCAGCATTAAGGACAGCCATAGGAGTTTGTTGTTGTTATTTTGTTATTATCTCTAACAAGGTAGATGTTTTATCATCCCAGACACTTCAAGTTCTCCCAATTAAGCCTCTCCCAAAACTGTCTTAAGCTCCTCCTTGTGTAGACACAAACCTGATTTATTGATTATGGCCATTTTCTGCTGACCATACAAGGCTCTATCTAGTGTCTTAAGCTCCTCCTTGTGTAGACACAAACCTGAACCTGTAATCAGAACACTTTTCTGCATCGTGTGAAATGTTGAATTTTCAAACTTTGATGTCACCAACTGAAAATTTTGATATCTCCAACCAAAAAATGCACTTGTGGTAACGAGGGTCTGTCTTTAAAGATTTTGTGAATATCAGTTCATATGAGTACTTCTTAATGAAATTCACAAGTTGGCTTGAACTATTTTTGTCAAGCTGCCAATTTTAAGTCCATGCAGGCAATACTGACATTCCTTTGTTTGGGCAAACAACTGCACACTCTACAGAATATTTCCACAAGGATCACAATACAGCTGATAAAGATGTACACCACAACAATACTTTTGAAAATATAAATAGACTTCTATCTAAATGTATCTACACTAAGTGAAACATGACTTCAAATTTTTTGAAATTCAGTATTTTAACTTTGACCCATACCGGTCTGTCCAGCAGGTCATCTCTATGTTTGATGATGGGTGCCATGGACCCTCGACCCTGGACAGAATACCAATGACCCTGTAAGAAAAGAAACAGAATGCATACCAGTTACAGGACAAAGCATTTCCCACGGCGGGAAAAAATCGGCAAAACGGGAAGCTCCTTGCCGGGAAATTTTGCGTCTCGCGGGAAATCCCGCCGAGTCCCAAAAAAAAAAAAAAAATCTTTAATGATGTGAGAATTTGGAATGATTTTAAAACCAACATGAAGAAAAGTAAGTGATCACTACTCTAGTTTAAACCTTTAAGAAAGAAACATTTTAATTTACCAGCTTACCAGGTTTCTTTATGTATGTTATTCTTTTATTTTTAACTGAATCCCTTGGTCATGCACTCGCGGCCTTCGATTAGCGTCCGCGCACCTGTAACCATGGAAGTACCGAGGTAGTACTTCCATGCTCTAACGAATCTCACTGTACGCACAGCTAATACAAAGCAGACTGTACTACGGGATGTTAAATGTTTCGGATACTGAGTCAGTCCTACCACTGTGGCTTTGTGTCCAGTCTGCCGTAACGTGCATCGTAACAAAAAATAACGTTAAGTTTGTCACTGCAACTTTTGCACTGTAAAGTACCTCAACCATGTGTTCAAATTTCTCGTAAACTGCTTTCTTGTTTATCAAAATCCACTACCTACTGTACGCACTGATCCTTCGTGATAATTACAGTAAAACTCTTTCTCATGCATCTCCTGGGCTGAGATTTCACCCGTACAGTACCGTTAACTATGTACGGTACGATACGGCAGCCACTGTGCATGCCGTTATCACATCCTGTACGAACGTTCGTTCGTTGCCTGGGTTGCTCTCTTCGATATGCTGTGCCGAAGCAATGCACGTGACTTTGGCACGCTCCACTAGCAAATGGGGGTGTACACAAAAATGGGAAATATTTTGCTCTTTTTGTCATATATTTGGAAACAAATAGTTTGAATAGCAAAAAAAAAAAAAAAAGAATTATGAGCAACGTAAAGGTAGGAATCTTTTTAGTATTTAAGATAGTAACAGGATAGAACAGGATAGATTTTTTTCTCTACGCAATATACCCCTTGAAAGAATGTGTACGATGGTTGAGCTGATGAAGTGAATATTGTTTCCAAAAAAGTCTTTCCACCAGAAATTTGAAGTCTTAGCGATTGACTTGAGACGAGAATAAATAGTGGTTGGAATATGTGCATACTTTATGTAGCGTAACTGTTTTACCAAAATTTACTTCTTTTGATAATGAAAGCATGCCATCTTAATGTAAGTGATAAGTATGAAATCTAGGAACATAAGTCAAGGCAATCGACGTATCTATTTGGGTATGTATTTTACAAAACGGTAAATTTTCAGCACTTTCTTCCACACTATTTCTCGGCCTTAGTATCCGAACGTTCCCAATCCACACGCACTGCGTGCAAAACACGCATGACATTCATACAGCCTACATAGGAACAGTACATACAATGTAGGTGCTGAGCTTAACGGCCTGACTCTACTGCGCGAAAGAGAATTGAGCCTAGATCGCATGACAGAGGAACAAAACTAAAATAACTGTAAACAAACTTTGAAGAAAAACAACACAAGGAGACTTTACATAAGTAATTCATGCACAAACAAGTCAAAGTACAGTATTATACCAAAGATACCAAAAAGCTGGACGGATACTTCTTTCAAAAATATTTTTCGAGCCCTGGCCTGAGATGCAATCATCAGGGACCGGAAGGGCCGTTTCCTGCAATCTGGGAGGCTTCATTTTGCCAAAAATTTTCTGTACGCTACGCGCGAACCAATGGTTGCGCTCCGCTTAGATAGTAAAGAATTATAATCACGCGGGAAATAAATTCCAGCTTGCCGGGAAATTTGCATTTTTTCCAGCCCTGGCATTTCCACTCTTCAGCCATCATTGACTGATGGAGTCAAGCATTAAAATTACATGAATATTGATGTAATATGTTTTAAAACATTAAGAGTTATTGTAAGATCAGTACATTCTTATGTTAATTGCTTACATTATCATCCATACATTTCTGAAATGCTATAAAATTGTTTTGCATGTTTTTATCAGTCAATTTATATTTCTGTCAACTGACATTGAAACTAAGGCAAATGTAGCATGCACATTGACTCTTAAAAACAATAATATCTTACATACTTCTTCCAATATAGACCTTTCGCATATGATATCACAGAACAGGAAGCTTGTGCATTCCCCAATGGGGGTAAGGATGGACCATTGCAACTTACAGCAACAGATGCAGACAGTTGATATGTGTACTTGTCGGACATGCTCGCATGTCTACTACTCATGCAATGTTTATGCATATGGTATGCTTCATTGTTTACCCTCCGAAACAATGCCGTGTGACATCAATGCATAAGGTCTATACTGACTAACCTTGTTGCCCCTAACATCACCGTGTATTATACAAACATATGTGGCTTCTGCATCATAAGTGTACGACAAAAATGTTCAGGACACTTGCTTACCACATGTATTTTTTCATCTATGGCCACCCTTACATGGTAAGGTACGTCATACTCTCTTATATCTATAATGTTATCCATTTGATCGGTAAATTTCTGCTTCGCACTGGCACTAGATGACCCTTCTCCTGTTAAATGACTGAAAAATAAATTAAAACTGCAATGTGAAAGTTTTCCTGAAGAAATCTTAGCTGTAAGATACCTGTGTTATGTGCATTGATATTGGTTATCTGCTGACAAAGTGACAAATTGGCACGTTATGATGTTAGGAATGGTCAGTGCCATTTCTAAATTTCTCTAAAAAGGACATTCAGTCTAAAGGCATATAAAAACTTTCAATACTTTGAAACGTTTTCAAATTCCATGACTACCCACAGTCCTACTGATTTCTATTCACATTTAAGGGGGCTGTTGTACCATTCCAAAATTATTTAGGAATATCCCTACAGTACATTTCTTTTAACTATTGGTGAGTGGTGACTGCACTTTGATTGGCATCAATTCAAACAAATACCTTGGCTTTGATTGGTTGCAATCAATGATGACTTGTGCAAGCTGTGTACCCAATGCATGTCACACAGCTCAAACACAGAAGTGTGTGGGTATGGCCTAAAGAAATTTTAATTTCATACTGGCTACTACAGCTTTGTACTGGAGGTGAAGTACAATGTTGTTTTGTTTTTGTTTTTTTTTTTAATTATAGGAGCTGGAACTACACCTAGTGGGGAGAATATTTAGTGTCCCAAATGAGTTTGCTGGCCATTTCAGTGCTTCAATGACCTTGGAAAATGACACAATCATTTCAAAACAATGTGAAAGATGGTTTACATATATACTTACAGTATGTCAATCTATAACAAAAAGGCACTTGCAACATTTGAAACAAGGTGTAAGGCTTTAAGATAACAACAGGATGGTGATGTGGTAAGTATAAGAATGACATAAAATATCTTGTATCCTGTACGTTTTTAATAAGTGAACAAACTCCAACATTTCATTCTCAGCACAGGAACTGTCCTGTGAAAATGGGAATTTTGACCAATGAGTTCACTTTTCATCCTTGGCAATGAGTACAGTATTTGAAACATATGAGATTGTAGGGTCACGTCTCTCACCTTGCCAGCAGAGTGGTGTATGTAGTGGTGGATTTTTCTCTTTCTCTGTTTTTCTTTACTTTTGACATCAGTACTCTCTTGACCTTGCTGAGGTCATTCACAGCATTAAAGGAAAGCTTCAGATAATTCCTCTTCAGTCCAACCAGATGATTAGGCTAAAGAAACAAAACAAATGACAACAGAACTCTCACAATGAGATCACATAGCTGATTTGGCCTCAAATATGAAAGAGAAAAGGGAAGTAATCGTTGCAGTTGTCACATCTCAGTATACAAATATTGATATCGGACAAAATGTAACTTTCATCCAATACACTAACAAGACTGAGAGCTTCTATTTCAATGCATCATTAACAGCTACAATCCTAAAAGTGTCAACACCATTTTAAAGTGATATCACCAATCTGAAACTATTTAACCCTCCAGTAGGGTATGAAAGTTTCCTTACAAGCAAAAGTTGGCTCTAAGCTGTAACATGTGCTTTGACATTCCTCCCCTGGGGTGGTGTCAGGATATGTCCAACAGGGTGGGGGGGCTCTGCAACCTCCAGCCTGACAAAGCCAACAGGTTGCCAAGAGGATTGGGAAAGCTTTAGACATGGAAAGCGCACCATAAATTTTGGGATTTTCACAGAAAATTTGACAAATAGGTATTTTTGTTAAGGATAATTTGAAAATTCTGGGATTCCTTGAAAAAAATTTGGGAATTATATTTGAGAAGATTTGAAAATTTGGGAGTTTATGAAGAAGCTACATACCTTTCAAAAATCAAATGAACCATTGTGACAACTGGTTGCCATTGGGGATTCCACGTATATTGCACCCATTAATTTTCCCTGACAAAACTGGAAAGCTTCTGTGATGGGGGCCAGCCTTACCCGTAGGGGGCACGCCTCCCCCTACCCCCAACTGGAGCCACCATTTTTCCTTCCCAAAATGTAACAGACCTATTGCATAACAATTATTTTGGATATCATTGTAGTAAAGCCACCCAAACAGCAGTAGCCTAGGAGTTATGTTTATGGACCTTCATCAAGCAAGTCATTGAACAAAGTCTAAAGACTACATGCAATCTCTGACCCAATGTTCTCCATCCCTCCTTCCTCATCAAATCATGGTGCAACAATACAACTACCAACCTGACATCTACAGTCCAGGTTCTCAACCTTTTTCTATCCACAGACCCTTGTGATAAATGGAAATGTTTGGAGGACCCCACACAGTGATTGCTGGCATGAGGGAGGGGTATAAGGGGAGAGGGTGCCCCTACCCTTTTGAATTTTTTGAATATTTGAGGGTGCTTAGATGCAAAATGGTGCATTATTATGTGACCTTTGAAGTAAATTTATGTTTAAGAATTTATATTTAGAAATGCAGTTATCCTGGGCCTACAAGTATTGCTAGGCACACTCAGAAATTCTTACTTTCAAATAAGAATTTCCAAGTATGCATAGCACAATTTGATTTTGGTGAAAAATATATTTCCCATTAAATTTTAATTTAAAAGCAATAAGTTGTCAGACACAAACTGGTTGGTTCTGCCATGAGGTCAGGAAAATATGGGTTTTCTTTGTCAGAGATGGCTGCAAATGGCACTGTTTTTTGTCAGATCCAAGTTTAGTTGTAACTGTACTACTGCCTTTCATCTTTGTTAAATGGAAATGAAAAATCGTAAGCGTATAGTCTTGGAAGTACTGTACCAAAGTAGGCTACTATTGGACTTCAGTTCTCATTCAGTGCATTGCTCAATAGCTATTAACTGTACACCAATGAATGTTTTTAAACTCCTCACCAAATCCAAATCTTCTTTTGCTACAGTCTCCACCGATGCCAAGGTCCCAACAAATTTCCTGGTCAAGAATGATGATACTTCCCTCTCACAGTCCTTCCTGGTAGCCACATAGAAATACGGCTTAAATGGAAGAGATACCTGCGAGTAGAAGACAAGAATAAGTCAAATTCTGGTTAATAATAATTTGTGTTTTTAATTCAGTAAAAATTAAGTTCAGGCTTGATATTAAAATTATTTTAAATACAGTACTATGCCATAGTGCTTACTTTGAAATAACCAAGGGCAATGTGAGCCATGGCCTTCAGCCCCTCCCCCATGCCTTGAGGTCCCTGAAAATAATGACCCCAAAGGCCATTGATGCCAAACTTCTGTATAATTCCCCTGTTATGATGTTAGTTTCAAAGTTTTGGCCTCAATTTCTCTCTTGCTTTGCCTCAGTGCCTCCAAAAATTTCTAGCAGCAGGTTATTTCACCTTGCACTTACCACTTTTAATGTCAGGCCCTGGCATTTCATGAAATTTACATAGTCATAGGTGGGGAAAAATGGGATTCTGGGAAGTTCCCTGCCGGTTACCTTGGGTATTTATTAATTGTGGGAAATTTGACTTCCTTCAAAGGGACAATTTTTTCCAGTCCTGCACGTGGGTTTAGTTGTGCTCTTCTGTATGTATGTATGTACAGCATGATAGAAAGCAGGACATCCTGAGATGAACAAAATCATTGCAATTAAAG
This sequence comes from Holothuria leucospilota, assembly GCA_029531755.1. Lineage (NCBI taxonomy): Eukaryota > Metazoa > Echinodermata > Holothuroidea > Aspidochirotida > Holothuriidae > Holothuria > Holothuria leucospilota. The sequence continues at coordinate 55,290,191 of CM055970.1, forward strand.
CAGATAATAATGTCTATATTGTTCAGATAGTTGTGAGGTTAATTGATATACAATTAAAACATTTAAACAAGTTAAATCCAAGAGTTTCTAAGGGTAACATATACTGTACATAAAAAGTCTTGCATGTACAATTTTGTCATTCAAGTAGGAATTTTAACAATTTGCATAGAATGGCTGAGATGCAAAATTGCATTTTCTGTGTATGTTTTGATAAAATGATGTGCTACAGTATCTTTTTGACTTTCATTTTCACAACTGTACTAAATACACTATGCAAAGTAGACCAACATCTGTGCAGTCTCATTGTTTAGAGGGTGGTACAGTAAGAGTGAGGGCAGTATTTATGGGTGAGAGATGGCAGGGGTTCGCAAGTGTTTTGGGTCACTTTTACCTATGTTGTTCTATATAATACTGCAAAAGCCAGTTAACTTAAACAGGTTTTCTTGCTCCAAAATCTATTGAAGGCATTTTAGTGATTTTTTTTTGAGGGGCTAATGGCCTGCACAGACACTTGAGGATGCATGGGACAGGGCAATAGTAATGGGAAGACTGGAAATGCACTGCAAGCACAATGGTATGTACATTTACAAGTAGCACTCCAAAAGATTCATTCTAACATAAAAAGGTTCTTTTGCCTCTTTTGCCTATATCTCTGGAGAAACCTACCTGACCACATCAAGCTCTACCCATCTTTGCTGTTTCTCAAATCAGCTGTCAAGACTCATTTGTCTGAAAACTTCCGTGATAAAATTTACTATTTTCCATCCTTTTTGGGGGGAGGGGGGAGGTTCTGTTACCCTTTATCTCAGGCCTTGAATTCTGAGGCAAGCGAGTGTGATAGCACACCATCACTTGCCTGAAATCACTGTGAGAAGTGTGATTTGTTGCACACCTAGATAAAGAATGAGAACTCAGGTAAATCTATTAAAGAATATTATTAAAGACAGCACACCTACCACACTCCTTAATTTCCTGAGGAGTGTGATTTGTAGCACACCTAGAAAATCTAAAACTCAAGGCCTGTTTATCTGTCAAACTGATAAGCCATGAGCATCTATTTTGACAAGGTAGCATTACCTTTCTCACTGCATCACATAATCTACAAGTACAATAAGGGGATATCTTTTTGAAGCTTTCAGCGACTTGAACCAGGATGTTTTATTACCACACAAATCAACCAACAAGTTCTACAGCAAGTCTGTTTTGTTAAAAAGATAACTATTTATGCACAAATTTATGGTTCATAATGAAATATCTGTAAGTCTGTTCTTTAACCACCCATACTATTGTCAGGTTCAAGTCCCTAAACTTTCAGTCAGATCGCCCCACAGTTTGTAATACAATTGGATCCTATGGTCTCGCTCTTCAAGTAGTTACAAGTTTCCTCCTCAGTTGAACAGTACATTTCTCCACCACTGAAAGTTACCCACTTCAGCAGTTTGGACGATGTAGTGTAGGCATACTGGTGGGCTAGTAATCAACAGCTATAGCTAGTGTTTCTCCTTCAGTTGTGATGCCATTGTATGTGTCACCACATCATTTGGAGTTGCCACTAATAGGGCCACGGTCATCCAACTCCAAAACCACTAGATGCCCAAGCCTTGCCATGATGACCCAATGCAGTTGCAGCAGAACTCCCTAGACATACTGATTTTAGGAGTTTACTCCAACAAACTGCTCTGAAGCAAAACTTTGAAGCAGCATCTTCAACAATAGGAACAAAAGCAAATTGCAAAATGTTCCCCAAACAAACTCTGCCCCTTCTTCCCCTAACTTCTTCATAATCCATGACATCCTCTTCTCAATTTCTGGGGCCAAGAATGTACAATGTAGTGATACTTGACAGTCATTTCAGACTGAGGGAAACAAGAGAAGGAACTTTTGGCAAATTAGAGCATAGACACAAACCTTGAACCGTCCTCCGTCATCCTGCAAGAAGTAGTAATCAACAGCACTGATGAGCTTCTTGTTTTCATCCAGGATGTCAGCCTTTTGACAGAAAAAGAATAAAAAAATTTGGGCTTGGCCAGGTTATCTAACTTTTACACTCTATAATACTTCAAAGTTTGACTTCTGGATGAAGCAAATGAGCAAAACATTCAATACTGTCAAAAATATGGCAAAATCATATTTGGAGGTGAAGTTCATGTTCTGCCACATGCTTTCATGACGAAGTGGTTTTGTCTTTTTCTGGATCACAAGTTTTCTCTTAGACAACCACTATGAATCTCTGATATTGGCAGTTCAAGGCCAAAAGCCATTGACAGGCCTGTAGTGTAAGCCTACTGACAGATTAGTAATCAACTATGTATAGCTGTTGCAGAATACTGTATGTTTCAGTGTCAATTATGACAGACTTCACTGTCATCGCAAGTCTCCACTAATAGGGCTGAAGGAACCCAAATACAAACACACTAGTATCCGCCAAGCCTAATAGTTAGATGGGATTTTACAACACACCAACATGATTGTGTTATATCGTGTCACCTAGAAAAGAAAAAGGTACAATGTTGGGTACAATTAAGCCTAATAAACACACAGCTTTGGCCAGGATGGTGTGCTCAGTCCAAATACAACAGGTGATACTATTAGGGAATCCAGAATTCTAGGGAGTCAAAATGATGCCTGAACTCTTGTCTGGTCTAGGCCAAGAATACAAACTTCTTATCTTTCTTTCAAGCATAATAGTCAGATACAGGATGGGCTTAACTGAGGCCAATTCTAGCATTTCTTTTTCTCTTTAAATACAAAAACCCTTTGGGACTTTTAACAGGGCACACAATTAAATATTAAGTTTTGGAATTAAAAAATTGAAAGTATTCACCCAAACGTTTAATGACTTCAACAAACTTTCTCAACAGAGTTAAGAAAACAAAATATTAATTTGTGAAAAAACTGTGCCATATGAAGAAATATCATGTACAGCACTTACAATGGTGGAAAGCACCAGTACATTCAATGTACAAAATGAGTTTATACTGTACAGTACTGTATGTTCCCCTTCAATATTCTTTTTCTTTTGAAGGAGGATGTTTGGCCAGCCACTGGGGTAAGCCCACCAAAACAAAGGTCCCAGGGCTAGACTGAAGACCCACTACACTGCATATCTTTGTAGACTGGGATAGAATAAGGGTTAATTGACTACCCACTGTACAGTACTGTACCCCCATTCTTTATCTACAGTAATATGAGTGGGTCACAACCAGACTTTACACACGAAATATTGCCTTGAAGGTATACAGTGTATTTCTTTATGCTAATTTATGCAAATCAGATTCTTATTTAATATTTTGTTTCACAAAACCTGCTGTTATGTTCTCATGTAAAAAACTGGTGTTTGGCAAGTCAAAAAATCCCTATTTACAGTAGGTGAAACCCTGTTCACTTCCTGACAATGCAGCCGTGCGATACTCAGTGTAAACATGCTAATTTTGGTACACATACAGTACTGTACAGTTGTAGCAAATCTTTTGATAATTTTGGACTTACTGGGTGCATATTCATAAGCCAACCAACCCTCTCTTGTGGATCCTTGTAGCGGTCAAAGCCATATCGTAAATCCAATTCATCACTCAGGACTGCCCTCTGAAGCCGAGCTTCTGCTGAAGATTCTTCACTCCTGAAATATGCAACAATTTTAGAAATTTTATCCAAAGACATCCTGAGAAACATAACCACAAGAAAACTAAGAACATTCTGAAAGGAGATATGAAGTTTTCACCAGTGTAGTAGTACAATACTTGTACCTAATGCACACTTTCTTTGGGCCCCTCTTACTGTACAGTGTACTCTAAATCATGATTATGTTCAAAACATTCAAGTCATTCACATTTTGTAAAATCATTCACTGGCAGCCATCCATCACTACTGCATCGTACATTACTTCACTTCCCTTGAGTACAGGGTACAAATTTTTCACACATCAAATATGCTGCAGCTAACAGGAAATCTCCCATCAAACTACAATAGTTTCTCCCCAAACTCGATCCATTAACTCTCTGATGCAGGTTCAGTCATACAGTAATTGCAACTTGACCCAACTTCTTCTCAAATGTCAGATTCAAGGCAAAAGTCAAAGCGAGTAGGCCAATTGATACAAGTACTGTAGCCAGTGGTACTGTAGTAGTACAGCAGAACAGTACGCGGTACTTTGTAGTACCAAGGTGAAATTTACTAGAAAAGCATTTATTCGGACTTCTCCAAAATTTCCATCATAAATGCCACAGCACTGTTGAAGATTTAATTCCTTTGATATTTAACAGGACATAATTAGGCCTATAAATAAAATCTTGTCAGTAGCAACACCCTGATCCCCCCCCCCCCCAAAAAAAAATGGTTATTATGGTTTCTGTTCATCAAAAATACACAAATTATGCTATTTTGGATGACTATACTCTCTCCCTCTCACATATTATATTCTGTTGGGGCTCTCGATTCCTGGTACTGTAATACGGATTAAATTTTGTGAGCTAGGTGTTGTGATTTCAAGATATTTGCCCCAGACACCCCCTACCCTTCCCCCAATCAAAACTTCTTGCTGCTGAATGCTGATATTGAACGGTACTGTATGCAATAAGGATTGTTGCTCATAGTGTATGTACAAAGAAGAAGATGCATGTCTGCATGGAAATAAATTGAAGTTTACTGAGTTCAACCGTCTCACTTCAAGTCTGCGCAAATCAAAACAAGGAAATTAACTAGCCTAGGCCTAGCCTAGAAGCAAAATGAAAAGTATTATTAATTATTGAGGACATGCCTCATGGGTGCATTCCATGTGTATTAAAAAAGGTAATTTGTATGACAAAAATGGCCTTATTCTGTGGCATACGGCAACAAACTTTCCAGTTTGGGCCTAGGGTAGCTTCAGGCATTGTCGGACAGTTGACCTTTATTTTGCAATAGTTTTCAATACAGAACATTGTATTATACCTGATATATCTAGAGAACAGGTGCCCCAGATACATATTGGATGTATGCATATGTATACAGATCTATGTAATACAGAACCTTGAAAATGTTAAGTGTGCAATGGGTACTATAGGACAAAGTCAAGTATTCTCAGATGCTCTACTATTTCAAAATTATTAGGATTAGAGACTATCAAAAATACACATAAAAACAATTTTGAACTTGTATAAATTTCTCTTTTTAAATGTTTTAACACAAAATTCAGTCCAAATAAATTTTTAAGTTTTCTTTATAACCAATTTGTCTCACTTCTAAGGCATGAGGGGGACTGCTCACTATTCCAACCTTGGTTCTTGTCTTGTTCCAACGTTTCTACATATATCACAAAAGTCTACAGCACCTATACCCCCCTTGGCTATGTACGTACAGTACCTGTTCCATGATTTTATGCCTGGTCAAAAACTAGCCTAGCCTAGGTGGTCGAAATAGCCTTTCACATTGAAAAGTGGTCCGTAGTTTTCGGTCTCCCCATTAAATGAAGACAGGAACAATTCTGGGGCAGGTTCTTTTCATGACAACATCCCAACAAACACAATCTAGATTATCAGATTTGACCACTTTATAATTAAGTTTGTGTGTGTAAAGGTAGGCTAAGTGGAAGTCATATGGCTGATCACCCACTGTGAAAACATGCGTCTGAATCAAATGTAAACACATTCAGTTTTCAGGTTTGGATTTTTGTATTTAATGGTTAGCTTGGGTCAAAAGTTGAGTGATCTCGATTGAATTGCCACTAGGCTAGTTCATACAGTAGTTCTTGGTACCAAAGACATTAGGCCTACTGTTGTTTCTTCAAAAAAGTCACATTTTGCAGAAATTTTTGCAGTGGCCAGAAATACCTTGGCAGTTGAAAATCCCTGGCCCATCCTACCTTACGTGTTGTCATTGAACTAGTGTGTTGTGGCGACTTTCTGGATGGGGTGCCCTAACACAATAACAGTTAGCCTAGGCCCTAGGCCTAACTGTTAAATTTACCTGATTGAACTTGTGATCTTTGCAATTGATTGATCCCAACCTTAGGCCAAGAAGGCTACTGTTTGCTGGAATCCTGTTATACAGGTAACAAGAGTGATTTAAGGCCAAGCAAAATAAATAACATGACGTTTTCCGTCCCGGCCCACATCCTTTCTTGGGGCCGCATCCTTCCTTTTTTTCTTTTTTGAACAGCAGAAATAACATTTTATTTCAGCACCTTCTGGACTTTTCCACAAATTGCAGTGATTCCTCATGGATACATAAAAAGGAACGACTGGACACTGCGACTACAGTCTGTTTTTACAAAAAACTTCAATGAGCAGCGCAGGAATGTGATTTGATACTACAAGTTTACTTACTGTAGTTTAATATACTCACTTACAGTTGTGCATGCAACTTTTATGTCTTCTTTTTCAGGCAGTTAGTTGGACACGTGCCAAAAAAAAATGGGCCGCATGCTCCTTTTCTGAAAAAATCCTAATGGGAAACATATTTTTTTTACTTGGTCTTATTCTTTCACAGAAAAAAACTTAAATGAATGATGAAGGACTGTCATTATTTCCCCAAGAAATGCATGCTGCAGTGGCAACTTAATGCTGATTGCAAAAAATGTCTAAGCTAGGCAATGGGTGACTAAACTCACCAGTTCTTTGAACCAGGCCCATTGGATCGGTCGGCAACGTAACGTCCACTGTTCTGGAGAACCATGACCTCTGTTCTGTGCAAGGCCCCAAGTTCAGCGGCACAACTGAAAGTGTAAAAACTTGGGCCTATAACAGGCTTCACTAACGTTAGTAGGCTATCAGTAAGTCAGCCAGGGCCTACACTCTGGCAACCTTGCACGTTTTCAGGACAGCCGACGCTAACGTTAAATGTTGGACTCCCCTGGCTTATAATGCTCTTAGGCTGAGCTGCCCAATACTCGAACAGAAGCGGAAGCTACAGTAGCCAAGGCCTAACGTTAGTAGGCCTATGTTAACAAGTCTGTGGCCTACGGTAGGCCTATTAAGTGTTAGGCTTCTCTTTGCCCAAAGACCTTCGTGAGGCTTTGTCTTCGATTTTAGCTAAGTTTAGAAGTAACTTAACGTTAGTAGGCCCTAGGCTAGGCCTATTATTAGCCTACTGATTACTGTCTATGCATGTCTTTCTGGATATCCCTGTGAAAGACGGTCCTAAAAGTGACACATTTAAGCGCATGAGTTCTCGTGGAATCATTCCATCTTCAAAGTTCAGTAACCAGTTTCACCAACAAACTGCCCCTTCAGCCTTTTCTTTCACAGTTTCAGTTTCAAGTTCACATAGGCAATAACAGTTCGTGGAAGTGGTAGTGGTGGCCACAATGTCGGCTGTGCGCTAAGTTAGCATGCAGCTGGCTAGTTCGAAAATCGAGTGATTCGCACACAGTTACTGGCAAACTGAATACTATACAGTAAATACAAGGTCTATTTGTGTACAACGTTAGTGTGTAACAACTGCCTAGCCTCCGTGTTTCTTTTCTTTAAAGTCATTTCGCGCGATCAGCTGTTCTTCAAGTTTGGCGCGAAATTTAGTGACGTCATAGCTCAGTGGTATGGAAACTTCTACGCATCGCTTCACGTTATACTTCCTATCTTTGGAGAGACAGACTTCGTGTAGTTCAGTGGTTCTTACCAGGGGTGTAAATACGGGGAGGGGGTTTGTTTTCGTGTGACACCCGCGTGAAAATGAAAAGTAGGTCTCTGAGCGCCAAAAAGTCGGTCTCAAATCCAGTTCAGTGTGCCTTTGTTATAGTAGACCAGACATAAACAACGTGTGAAGTGCAAAAAGGCAAAAAAAAAGTCTTTAACATAACATAACAGGTTAAAGGGCAAGGGAGGGCTAAGGCCCCATAAGATGCCCTGAAGTCCATACAACCTTAACTGAAAACAAAGAACCAACCAACAACAAATGAGCCCAGCACAAGTAGATTCTACCACACTTATGGAAGAAGTGTGTTAACTACCCACTCAGGCAGACTATTCCACTCGTTAACAACTCTATGAGAAAAGCTGAACTTCCTAACGTCGAGCGTTGCAAAACACTTAACTAGCTTCTTACAATGGCCTCGAACCCGAGAATCACATTGAACCTTTAAATAATTGCAAGATGACAAAGGATTCCTTTCAAAGAGAAATTTGTACACCTGAAGCATGTCCCCCCCCTAATCCTTCTCAACTCCAGGGTGATAAGCCCAAGATGCTTAAGTCTAACATGATAAGGTAGGTGTCTCACTTTGAAAATTCGTGTCGTGCAACTGTGTCAGCGGGAGTCGGTCTCCAAGAAATGTAGTCGGTCCCAAAATAGTTCACCCCCCTGAGAATTCATGTATATACGCCCCTGCTCTTAACCCGGTGGGTATTTACCCCTGGGGTAATTTTGGTATCTCACGTGGGTAATTATTGATCGCCGATCCTGTCCAGTATCTTATTTTAATTATTCCAGTTCTGTAAGATTACTCTCGAGTCCGACGATCTGACAATGGTGAATGGCAGGGGCGCAAATTCCGGGGAGCAAGGGGGCCTTTCCCCCTCAAGTGAAAAAGTGGGGGGAAACCCTAATTTGGTCCCCAAAATGTGAATAGCAATACTCATTTTTTTCGCCGCTTGGTCACTTTTGACATCCCTTTCACTGTAAAAATAGACGTCTTCATTTTTTAACACATATATGGCGTTTAAGAATTAGAAAACGAACAACGAAATGGATACGCATAGTAAATGACTGAACGAATATTAAACACATGATAAGGATAATGACGTCAATTAAAGTGCACTCCGCAAACACGTTTACATGATTTATATATATGTTAATTTTTCTTTATTAAAAACAACTTGATGTTTACAGTAATCATGAAATAAACGCATAAACGTGTTTACGAGATGGCGTTAAAGTGGCGTCAATGTGTTAAAGTTGGCCGCGTTTTACACGTTTAATTTGCTTATGTATTTTATTGTTTTTTCTGTTACATAAACGCCAAGACGCGTTTATTATCTGTTACAAAAAAGTGTTAATCGATTTTTACAGTGTTGATAACAACACATAACAACAATACAATTATAGGCTATAACTGACATAGTGTTTGAATGTCAGTTGATCAAGGCCGTATGGAATATCATCTGAAGCTGAAACCCGGCGCAGATGAATCAATTTTCAGTCGCAAACACTTAAGACAAGTCTTAGTTTTACCGTTCACTTCGTTTCCTAATCTAGGCCAGAGCAATCTATCTCTGCATTTTGTGCCCCGGTTCGGCAAGAGAGCCCTATACCTACCGTAACACTACAATAATATGAAGGCTGCCTATTCTGAAGCTGTAAATGTGATTAATGCCATAAAAGCCCTTGATGCGTACGTACTGCAGACAACTGCACGTCATTATGAATCCTATTATCAATCTGTGTGGTCGTCTCAAATAATGATTAAACGTTGTCCTGCTTTTTGTACATTTAAAAAATCCCAGCTCTTTCAAAATTACTTTAATCCAGTGAAGCACATCAGTAGTATTAATTAACTTTGTGCCCTAACTAACCCTTTTGACAAGTGTAAAATGTTCTAAAACCCAGGAGCCTTTACACTAAAAAACTTCCGTTCGAACCAATCTTTCGGCAGCTTCTGAAATACTAAAACCCAGGAGCTTCCGGGGGCTTCGCCCCCTGGACCCCTACCGGGGCTTTGCCCCTGGACCTCACCGACGAGGGCTTTGCGCTTCGCACTCGCGGTGCACGCAACGCGTGCACAGTTTCAAATCCACGCGTACACCATATTCGTTTTCGCCCCCTCACTCTCAAACAGAGATTTGCGCCCCTGGTGAATGGATGAACTGAACAGTAGTACGATGACGGTACCAGGCCTATTTTAGTGTACTCACATATTTGGGAGATGATTAACTAGAACCCATTTAGGATCGCTTTATGGAAAAGTAAAGGATCATTCATTGGGAATACTGTCTCCAAATTAAAGTTAGGGTACTTTAGGCAAACAAGTTAGGGTCTGTTTTCCAGGGATATTGGGCGTGTTCTTTCAGTGTCGTCGAGTTATCACCAGGTTTAATATGACCATAAACCGGTCCTAAAGGTCATTGTCATTGTCCAGGGGCATTCCCTTTACTGTAAATGTGAACTAAGGAGAAAACCACTTTTGATATTTTTTACTGAGGAGGGAGGAATACATAGGGTAGCTGATTGGAAAGGAGGAATGGGACGGGGTGGCTGATTGGAAAGGGGAGAATGGGACAAAAAAGGTTAAGAACCACTGGTCTAGTTAAACTGAAGCCGCTACCAATCTCCACAGAACACAGCCGACGAGTTGGCCGTCAGCCTAGTAGGCTGCAGGGCCGTAGCCTAAGCGAAACCTCTGGAGGGCAGTACATGACACTATCTAAGCGGAGCAATAAGTGGCGTTCCTACAGACAGTGGACACCCGGGCGGACCATTCCTTTCCACCCTCACCCTTGCATGAGTGCCATCCTTGGGGAAGGTGCTAAGGGGAGGGTACGTGTAAGGTCTGATTTAGGTGCAAAGTTGTGCTATTGTTGGCAAAGCTTTTAACTAATTATATCTTTACAAATTGTCATTATTTAGTGATATTCTTCCTATTTTTGTCTGGACATAAGTCAAAAGGTGCCGCTTTCTTAGAGAACGAGATGACACCCTATACTCTTTGAGAAATTTTGGTTTTCGTGAGGGAGCTTGGATGTAAAATGGTGCTATCTTTGGTAAAGCTCGTAAAGCTTGGAATTGATTATATGTTTACAGGTTTAGGAATCATAATTGTTTAGTGATTTCTTTTATTTTGGTAACGTGTAATTAAGGGGGATGTTGCCCCTGGGGATTGATGACACCTCTACTCTTTGAGAAATTTTTCTTGTTCTAAGTTTTCCCTAGATCAGAAATGGTGTTATTATTTGGTAAAGTTTTGGACTGATAACATGACCGGAAAATTTTCATTATTTTCTGATTTTTTCGGCTGTGGCATGGCACCCCTACAAGCCTGGTACCCATGCTGGTTTCTATCGATTGCTCTTACGGTACGTCACTGGGGGAGTCACAATCGGTTGGCGCGTAACAGTTGCGTAGGCCTTGCAAGAAAATGTTCGCTCGAAATGTTTCCCAGATGGGAGAAATGACACATTTTAGACGTTACAGTTGCATCTGCATTCTTTACATTTAGATTCATGCTTTAGAAAGAAATTGAGATTTCAAGAAGACAAGTTAGATTTGATTTAACTTGAAAATGCAGCCACCCCAATTTGAATTAGTGTATCCGGGTATCCTTTTTCATGAATGTCTTTCAGAAGAATGTTAGAAAATATATTTCTCATCGAGTTGTGAAATTCACATAAAGAGTAACTCTTTGGTTTACTTTGAAATATGCAATTTTTATATTCTAACATTTCATGAAAAGTACGTGAAGTGAAATAAAAGGATATTTGTGAGATTTAGCTGTTTTTTCACAATAAGTTTGCAGCGACTGCTTATGTCTTTTAAATTTAAAGTTTCTTTACTAGCTCATTAAGTCCTAATAATGATAGGCTCTATATCTTTAGCCAGCGTATGTGCTGGTGTATTCAAGGGGTGTATCTTATAGGATAGAGATGGTTCATTCGTCAGGAGGAGAAAACCGCCTAAAGAATATGTCGACAGTGGGGCTCCGGGGACCTCCCGGGAAAATTTGGAGGGAGAAAAAAGAAACCCTTAATTATATGCGATTTCTCGGGTTGAAGGGCTTTGAAATCATAATTTGGACGGTGAAATTTTCCGCATTCTAGTATTTTTCCTTATGTAGGCCAACTTTTATTTACGATCTGGAAATTTCAGGGGGCAGTTTCCCCCTGCCCCTGCAGGCTACGGCCCTGCAGTAGATAAGTATATTACCATATCATAACATTTATATATAATTTTGGAAAGAAGTCTTAGCATTTATTTAAACTTCAGAAAGGGCGTATACCAGCCGTCATTCTTCCATTGATTCGAGTATACATTTTGGCTAGTTTGTAGGCGTTTGGATGTTAAAGTAAAGTAGGGGAAGGTACTTTATTGCTCCCGAAGTTTGTCTTAAATTTGGTGTTGGATGATTTGTGCTCTTGAGACCAAGGAAGGTCAGAACGTAAAGGAGACTGATCGTCGTCGGGACAGCGGTGACACCAGACAGTCAGATGGGACTAGGGACTATGTCCCTTGTCGAGGAAGGATCCCCACGGCCAGGTAAAGTTTCTAGTGTAGTCGGGAGACGATAAAATATGAAGGAGCCCACTACAGCCATTCCCCTCTGCAGTGATATACAGTGATATTTTGATTTAAACGAGCCCAAGGACAGATCCTGTAATAAGTCCCCAAATTTTCCAATTTCACTATTAAAAACCCAAAATGAATGCCGAAAATTTTGAATTTTGCCGTCGACAACCTTTCGGCAACCCGTCGCCCTTGTCGGGGATTCAGGCTGTAGTTCAAAGTAGGAGAAATCTAATAAGACCCCTTTCACGCAAATTTTGGCACGGGCCCAGAGTATAGGGATTACACATTTCATCGTACCTACTATCCTGAGTATTTTTTCGAAGAAATTGGAAAATTCTGCCACCAGAAAGACCACAGCTTGCTGTGCTTCCTCTGACGGCCCCGTCCCAAAACCCACCCCATTGATGTCATTTCATTTATAAGACAAACTATGGAACATTTACATGGCCATTCATGCTATAAACGTTAACAAGAAAAATGTATTCAAGTGTATTGGAACAACACATCATTTGGGCGTGTTTCAGGCAATATATGGAGTACGATACTAATACTTCGGGATAAGGGTGAAAGAGGGTGTTTGCTCCAGCCCCACCCCAACCAGCACTCCTTGTATATCACACAGTTTCACACTAGATCTCATATTTCTATTAATTATTATACTACACATTCGCAGCATCGTCGTTGGCCAGTTGGTGAGGCGCTCGACTAAAAACGTGAGTTCGAATCTTCACGGAAACTTGGCAGTGGGACGTTTCTCGTTTTGCTGTTTCTAGAGTTGTGGAACTGTAGGGTATTTTTTTCTCTGTTGCTTTCTCTTTCATATCTTCCTTATTGTAGCTTTTTTTTTTCTTTTCTTAATCACAGGCGCGGATCCGGGGGGGGCCTAGGGGGCCGGACTTCCCCCCCCCCCCCCGCACGAAAAAAAAAACGAATGGAGAAAAAAAAAAGAAAAGGAGAAAGACAAATTAAGAGCAAAAAATGAATAAAAGTGTGTAAGAACGTATTCAAAGTATATATTTCTGTAGGGGTTGGGTGGAGCTATCGCTGGATTATCTCGTTACATATCTTTCAAAGTGGTTGGCGACGAAAGGAGAGCTACAAAGCTCGAAAACAGGTGAATAGCTGAGTAATGGTCCTTGACTTAAGATCTAAATAAGTAGACATCTTGACATATGTAGTATGGGCTCGGCTAGCTGCACTGAAATTTAGTAACAATTTTGTGTTAAAGAGTTTTTTTTTTGTAATCCAGAGGGATTGGGAGGCAAAGTTTTCGCCATACAGACCTTGCAGAATGAATACAGAAGACAAGCTGTCAGGTGACGTGCTATTGTGCACAGTGGCACCAGCTGTTGCAGGCAAAGTAGCGGCGTGCATACCCTATTCGATTTCGAAACTGTCTGAAAAGTTTTAAAATGAACTCAAAAGTCTTTCAAGCTACAGACAGTGGTGTCGGCACAGTGGGCAATGGGTGACGTGTGTCCCCCTCCCCCATCGATTCTTGAAAATTTTTAAAATGGTCCCAAAAGTCGTTTAAGCTACAGATCTCTGTGGAGGGTGTAGGGTGAGATGTATTTTTGATGACTGGTTTATTTGTTCTAAACATTTTCTTTCACAAACTGTTCTCAAACTATCATAAGTTTTGGAAATTCTTGACAAATTCCAAATTTTCGCACGCTCCGCTAGCGTCAAGCCTTGTGTCAGAGTTGTCCTTATTATCAATAGCTTTCGGTAACTACTCACGGGGGAACAAAGGAGCAAAAGTGCTTTTTAAGAATTCTCAGTCAGAAGATTCGTTTCTGAATAGCATAGGTTGGTGGGAAAGTGACAGTGTCCGATGCAGGTTCTGAAATGCAGGTTTTGTCATGGACTAATATTTTATCCAAAATTTCGGCCCTCTTCGCGCGCATACGACAGGGTTTACACCAGATTTTATATACCATTGACAATACTATGACGCAAGAAATTATTCCAAGGCAACATTTTTCTAAAGAGTACATCTCCTTCTCTGTAGGGCTCTCATCATTATGGGATCTTTGACTAAATCAAGTCTAACACCCCCACCCCCCCCCCCCCCCACCCCCCCCCCCCCCCCCCCCCCCCCCCCCCCACCCCCCGCCCCGGCCCCCCCCCCCCCCCCCGACCCCCCCCCCCCCCCAGCCCCCCCCGCCGCCGCCCCCCCCCCCCCCCCCCCCCCCCCCCCCCCACCCCCCCCCCCCCCCCCCCCCCCGCCGCCCGCCCCCCCCCTCCCCCTCCCCCCCCCCCCCCCACCCCCCCGCCCCCCCCCCCCCCCCCCCCCCACGCGCCCCCCCCTCCCCCCGCGACCCCCACCCCCCACCCCCGACCACACCCCCCCCTCACACCCCCCCCCCCCCCCTCCCCCCCCCTCCCCCGCACCGTCCCGCCCCCCCCCACCCCCCCCCCCCCAACCCACAACACCCCCCCCCCCCCCCACCCCAGGCTTTTAGCCCGCCGTTACAATTATATATATATATTATATATATATTTATATATATATATATATATATATATATATATATATATATATATATATATATATATATATATATAATATATATTTCTCTAATTCGGCACTTAGGGGGAAAGTTGTTGTTGAAAAGTCGACCTTAAGGGGAAAAAAATTTTCGGGTGAAATATAAGTTTCGCCTTAACGTTTCCACACACTTTTTCTATAGGAATACGTAAACTTACCAGGGTGCCCTCTTAGATTTACAAACTAGATGCCATTACTTCAAAGTTGTCAAATTTACGGACACCTAGCCGTTAACACGAACGGATGGCTGGCCATTGAAATAACGTTAATTATATTTTTAGACGTTAAGGCGAATTTATTTCTTATGTATTTTATTATCTTTTTTTCGCCCTATGTACAAGCAGATATAACAATTTCCCCTTAAGGTGGGAATTAGCGTTATATATATATATATATATATATATATATATATATATATATATATATATATAAAGAAACATGCATAGCGATTAGAAAATTAAAAATGCGCACAAACCAGGGAGTTGCTATCCTGCATTGTACCAACAGGGAGTTGCTATTTGACATGGCAACTCCCTGGTACCAACATGACACAAATCCTAGAAACATAGCAATTCAGTTAAAGTCACAAGGGTAAGAAGAAAGAAATCTTCAACGATAACAACACAAAATTTAGTGGTCTATCCAGGATTATTCGATGAGGTGGGAGAAACTGGATTGTCGACCAGGGTAAGAGCAGGGAGCTATTAAAACATCTCCTTTGGTCAGAGGTATATAAAAGTAACAAATACACCGAGCCTTTTGTGAGGGTACCGACCTGTCTTTTACACACATCAATTTGGGATTAAAAAGTAACCGTTTGGAACATTCGTTTGCCGTTTTATTTTTTTAGGTTCCATGGTGAGGGGGCCCACATGTTCGACCCCTAATTCGCCAATGAAATTAATAAGAAGAAAAATATTATGAGTTTATATCTTTCCATAAGTACCTTCCTTATGTTCTCAGTGCCTTTCCTAAAGCAGAGCCTTGCAGATGGGTATTCACTAAATACAACATGAGTTGTCACGAGAAGACTACTTTTGTGGTTAACCTTACAGACTCAGTTGAGTGACGAAGCTAAACATGCAGACAAAAGCTTCTGTTTCAGCACACAGTCTGAAAAAGTTCGATACTTTATAGCAGGGAACTCCCTGTTTATAGACATTTCTATGTAATTATCACTCTGACTGAAACGACATCAAAAGGGATTCTCTAGCTCAGTACGATAACTTACACTGAAGGGAGAGTTGAGCGACATTTGAAAAGTGTTTAAAGGATGCAAACTTGCAAGATATAATGCCGCAATTTTGTTTTGTACTAATTCCATTGTGTTTCAAATCGGCCACGGGAGTCCGAGAAGGGCGAAGAGAACCATACGTTTACCCCGAGTGCTGATAATATCCACTACACGTCTGTAGCTTGTTCAAAATCGAGAAACCATTATACAGTTACAGATTTATCTTGAGTGATGTTAGTCGAGTTCATGTAATTAAGGTTAGATGAGGTTTTACGGCTCAGTTTCTAACCAATTGGTTTGTCGGGCCGGTCACAGCCTTTTTTCCAGTTGTGGCTCAGGCTGGCTTGTTTTCCCTACTCCATTGCTTATGCTGAGCACCAAGCACAATGGCAGTAGGTTCCATTTTTACAGTCTTAGGTATGACCCTGCCAGGAGTCGAACCCCAGACATTCCGGCTGTAAGTCGGATGCTCTAACCACTTGACCATGCAATCGGTCTTCATCTAATTAAGGAAACAAGTCCAGTGTACATGATTTCTTCTTGAAGTTTTTCGGTTTACAGTTAACGAATTGAAATAAGAATGGCTGATACATGTCAATATCATGATGTTTTCGTGATTTTTTGATGTGAAGTAGTACCATTGTTACCTCCTGTCTCTGTGTTCTTTCTTCCAGTGGGTTCACCCTGGACTAACTGCTGCTAAAGTCTTGCTATCTTTCGACAAGACTTGTAAACTTTATGACTTCTGCTCGTTGGGAGACGCAACCGTTAAACTTCAGTCAATAATCCGAAAGGTATTGTATCTTAAGAGTTATCCTGCCTTTTTAAGATGTCTAAGTTTAAAATTATCGCACAATCATTACTTCTCTGTGAAATATATTTTGTTAAGCAGAAAGAGCGGCCTGGTCGTTACTCTGAAATCAATTATGTCAGAAAGTTTTAAGACTCATTTAATAACAATCTTTGAGACAAAAGCTAGAAATTATTGTCACGGGGGGGGGGGGTAATACAGTCCCCAGAAATTGTCACGGGGAGGGGGGGTAATACAGTCCCCAGATCCCCAGCTTCGTCGGCTCTGTATTAGAAGTATCTTATGGAATAAAGTATTGAAAACTGTGTTTAAGAAGAAGCTTACTGAAACAAAACGTTTACTTACTTGTGTTAACAGAAGGGGAAAGAAAGAGCAATGCAGCTTCCTCCAGAATCGTTTGATCTTACCGACTACACCTCAAGAAGTGACGTATGGGCTTTGGGAGTGCTCATGTGGGAGATTTTCTCATGTGGTAAGAACATGACGTCATACTTTGACATCTCATTTAGACTCAGTATGGGGCTTCTATGTTTCACTAAAAGGAAGATGGGAATGTTAGTTAATTGGTCGAGCAATGCATGAGTTCAGCTGGTTGGTGGACTATTACATTATATTCAGTCCTGTCTGTCTGTTATGTTCTATTCACAACTAGTAGGCCTATATATGGCTATACTTTCTGACATCTGGCATTTCATTGAACGCAGATATCTCTCATTAGAATCACATCATTGTTTAATTATGGCTCTTGCTTGTGGTTAAACTCACAGGAACGGAACCTGAACTACCAAAGGGTGTCTTTTCCAATCGAGAGAGCAGTCTTGGACAACTTCTCAAACCAGAGTTTTGTCCTACAATTGTGTAAGTATTTTGAAAAGTTCAACTGTACCTGCAAAATGATTTTCACATCGTAAGCTGGGAACATCGATATGTCTTGTCGCTTATTGTCTGCATATGTTTGTTAGTGAGTTTACATTTATATGTGACCTACGTCGTATCATTTGATATGAGGAGGCTAGTGTAACATTCAAATGATTGGAATAGAATGTTTCGGTTATCCCATCAAGTATTGTCATTATTTTGCTCCAACTGTTTGATATAAACCATATTAATACAAGAACGGGTTTTCAAGGATGCAAGAAAGCATGCATTTTTACAAAAATAATGATATGTAAACCACTAGCCTGAAGAAGAAGTGAGAAATTGTAAAAATTTCTGAACCATGATTTAAATATACAGATAACACAAATCACAATAAATCACTTTCTTTATTCCAGATACAGAGCAATAACGCTCTGTTGGGCACGTGACCCATGGTCTCGTCCATCCTTTCAAGATTTGAAAGAATACCTGAACTGTGCTATTGAAATTCACCAATTAGCAAAGGGAACTAACAAGGTGATTTATCTTTATAAACATTCTTTGCCTATTCATTTTTTGTAATTATATTCATTTCTTTGTTTCTACACTATTGCGGTTTGGGTTTGATGGCAATATTAGTGAATATGATTTAGGTTTTGGAGCCTAAATTTGTAATGTCTAGTACTAGTCTGATAGACTGCTGGCAGAACGTATAAATAAACGACAGTCTCAAAAATGTTGTTTGCATTGGCAAGTAAATTTGCATTGGCCAATCATTAGCCCAACCTTCCCCTTCGTTGGAAAAAAACCACCTAAGATTATGGGTCATTAGTAGTTCATTAAACTGAAGTTAAAGTATATCTAACCCCAGGTAAAAGGCAAAGGCTTTTGTCAGGGATTTTGTTAATCTTTTACTTCAATTAAATAGCCTACATACGACTTTATCCTTTACCAAAATTTATTTGGAGAAAATTAATGCTTTAAAACACACCACTTTATGAAGAATATCTTTAATTTACCAATTACAGTTCAACATAATGCTGTTCACCATGACTGTGTTGAAGCCGTGTCAGTCCTTTCTAATGTGAGGATTGATCACGAGTGGTACTTGTTCCATTCTGTTAGTCTGGAATGGGACCATGTAAGGCAGACCTGTTATGAAAATAAAATACAGTCATGTTGCTTAAGTTTTATTGTCTTATCAGGGGACGTAGCTCCTTCGCGGAGGAGCACCTCTTCGAGAGTAACGTTTGGTTCTCGCTGTTAGGGGTCCAGCCGAAGGGATATTTGAAAAAAATGCACCACACGTTGTGAACATGCACCTCACTAAACATTAAACAGATCAATTCAAGTCTTTTTCTCTTCAACAGTCAAGAAGCGAACGACCTAGTGATGATTTGGGAGAACTCTTTGTCAACGACATTCCGTACGACAAAGAAGTGGCCACTCCAGATATTAGTGACACTTGTCTCTGACGGCTTGGAATTAACACGGATAGGCCATTTTACAGCTGTACCAACTCATCTCTTTTTTCTCATGGACCATCAAAACAAGCAGCAACCTCACACGAACTTTTTACGAAACATCACTTTAGATACTCAAATCTTTTCTTGTTTGGCTCACAACAAGTATCTCCTTGTAGAGTCTTTCAAAAAACAATATTCTATATTTTTGGATAACCACAGAGAAAATGTATTAACAAAAACTCAACTATTAATAACACCGAAGTCGTCGAATATGAAAGGAAAAGTACATAATTTAGCATAACCTGAACGGATATGTAAATTCAAGTTGGGGCAAATGCATTTTATTGTTTATTCTATTTCATCAACGTCTTAGCTAACTGTTCATGTCACAGATAATTGCGGTTTTTTGCTCTGAGTATGCGTTCTGTGCTGAACTTAAACTTATTACATTCACATGTAAAGTCAGAGTTCCTAATCTGCCTTCAGTGTTGTTTTATACCATCTCAAAGGAGCCGTTTGGATTTGCCTTACAAGGGACCCAGGGGCCATGACTGACGTGGTAGTCACTAGAAGCTCCTCACAGAAGACGGATTGTGGGATGAATGGCCACGGGGTGAGATTTGGATTGGAAGAAAAGAAGAAAGAGTTCCATGCATATTTTTACAATACACGTACATATACTTGATGTACCGAATTTAGAGCTGATTTAATGTTCATTCCCTGAAAGTATGATTCGTGTGGACAGAGTGGTAAGGGCGCCAATAGGTGTGGGTAGACAAAAAAGAAACTTTACTAGTCGAAGGTAAACTTAGATCACCTGTCGGGATTGCTGCCCCATGGGATAACGTACATTGTGCTGTACTGAAACGTCTTCGGATGGAAAGATCATACCTCCCGGGAGTCACTTTCCACTTAGCAATTAAGTAGAGGCGAATTACCGACCTTAATATGATAAGTACGTAAGCTACCTAAAGTCTGTTTGGCAAAGGGAAGGGGTTATTTATGGCGCAGAACTGTGTAAGAAACTGATGCAGCGAATCTTATAGCGCTCAAAAAGCCCCGAAAAGTGTGGTTTTCCGTTGAGGAGTAAACTGTCGGGGCAAGTAATCCCCTTCGAAGATTACTTACTTTATTCATACTCATTTGATACTCATTTGGGCTCCCATATGAAATTGGAACGTCGGCGGGGCGTCTATCACCTGGTGTCACCTGTATTATTTCAACTTGTCGTTGAAAACTGTTTACAAGTCAGCAAGTAGAGCAATAATTTTTGTCGGTTTCTTGTGACGTGATTCATTCCTTTAGGTGCATGGTGATTCATACTTCGGCTTCTGAAGTCAATAAATTTTAATATGTAGATACTAAGATAAATGTACAGAGGCATGTTTACTTGGTCTGTACAGGCATCAGTAATAAGAGTGGGAATAGGGTGGTGTTACGGCTTGTGGTCGCAAGTCAAACCAATAACAGCGAAAGATCACAGAAGAACGAGATTAAAATTCAACAACTTAATGATTATTTACAATCTCCTTATCTCACTTAAATTTACAATAATTAATTAGACTTACTCACAATCCTTTAATTAATATTTGCCTGGTCTGGTCCAAGGGCTGGTAGTGCATGCACGTTGACGATGGTACAGTAGTAGACCTGCAGCGTGCGGTAGCGTAGGAACTGGTTCCACGAGCGAATAATGACAAGGCTAGGCGATGAATGATGGATGATAACAATCTCTGTACACAGTGTAGAAACGGCGTAAGGCAATTTGTCACAAGTGTGAATTGTCAGTGGCTGGCCTCATATGATTCGGTCAACAAACGGACAGCAGAATAACGTCTGGACTCGATGGTGTCTCTCCATGAAACAGTTGTTGAACTGCCTTTTATACGCTAGGCTTTTATTCGAGAACTCTCCAGAATTTAACAGAAACTTCTAGTGTACACAGTCCAGCAATTACGAGAACGTTCCTTAATAGAAACTTCTAGAACACACAGTAGTTGAATAACGATAATTGCAGCTTCTTCAAAGTGTTGCCAGGTCGCTGCTATAATTGGGACATAACGTAAACAGTTCTCACTTCTAGACAGTTCTAGAAAGGCTGCGTTGAAGTTGAATTCTCTGGAACTTTCCATTCGCTCGTCGATAGATTCAATCCGGTGTTCCTGACGGGTCGTCTTGTAACACTCCCCCCCTTGAAAAAGTTTTGGACGTCTCGGACAAAACTTAAGTTACAATATTTACAATGTATAACTTTACGGTAATCTCTACAGTATGTATATTATGTAGTCCAATATTCAATGGAAGGTATAATCATAACATACAACTTGTCTTGCAAGGTGATGATGATACATGAATACAGCAACATCATCAATACACATTGTGCCATAGTTAACACAAAATTTCAAAACTTACAGTGAGATTTTCAACATACTGCATCAGATCAAATTCTTGACAAAGAGTCTGGTACAACATTGTCTTTCCCTTTAATATGCTTAATATCTACGTTATACGATTGCAGAAATAAACTCCACCTCATCAATCTTTGATTCTTATTCTTCATCTTAGATAAAAATGTCAAAGGGTTATGATCAGTGTATACAGTGATAGGGAAACTAGTAGTTCCCAAATAAACATCAAAGTGTTGGAGACCAAGTATCAAAGCTAATGTCTCTTTTTCAATTGTTGAATAATTTTTCTGGTGTTTGTCAAATTTCTTAGAATAATAACAAACAGGGTGATCAACACCATGCTCATCAGCTTGAAGCAAAACTGCTCCTATGCCATTGTCACTGGCATCTACTGCCAACTTAAATTGTTTTTCAAAATCTGGAGCAATCAACACTGGTGAACTCATTAGTGCCTTTTTCAATGATTCAAATGCTGCTTGGCAATTATCTGTCCAATCAAACTTTTCATTTTTCTTTAACAATTTTGTCAGTGGTGCAGCAATATCAGAGAAATTCGGACAAAAACGTCTGTAGTAACCAGCCATACCTAGGAAGCGCATGAGCTGCCTTTTATCAGTTGGGGCAGGGAATTTGTCGATGCCCTCAACTTTGGCCTTAATTGGTCTAACTTTACCCTGACCAACCACATGCCCTAAGTATATCACATGGGCACAAGCAATCTCACTTTTGACCAAATTGACAGTCAAATTAGCTTTGGCAAGCTTGTCAAATAATGCCTTAACATGTTGTACATGTTCATCCCACGAGTTGCTGTACACAATAAGGTCATCAACATATACTTCACAATTTTCCAAATTTGACGTAAGATTATTTACTAAGCGCTGAAACGTCATCGGTGAGTTTTTCATACCAAACGGCATAACCTTATACTGAAATAACCCATCTGGCGTCACGAATGCCGAGATTTTCCGAGCCCTCTCAGTGAGTGGTATCTCCCAGTACCCCTTTAGTAAGTCAAACTTTGACACATACGTAGCTTTCCCAATCCTATCAAAGCAATCATCGATACGGGGTATCGGATAGGAATCCGTTCTTGTGACTGCATTCACCTTTCGGTAATCAGTACAAAATCTGTACCCACCGTCTGGCTTGGGGACCAATATACAAGGGGAAGACCATTCACTATTACTAGGTTCTATAATGTCATGGTCTAACATATACCGAACCTCATCCCTGAGATGTTGTCGTTTTCTAGGGTTAACTCGGTAAGGATGCTGCTTGATTGGTGTGGCATCTCCCACATCAACATCATGTTCAATCAAATTTGTCCTAGTAGGATCATCTGAGAACAAGCATGCATATTCATAGATTAATGATTTCATTTCTGACTTTTCTTTGTGATCCAGATGACTTAATTTCTGGTCAAGATTTTTCAACACATCAGAATTTTGTAACTTAATACACATGTCAGGAACATTATTAGCCTTGATTTCATCATTACTGAGTTCATGATCAGTATTGATAATACACACTTGATCACCTGTACCATTAGTGTTGCTATTTACATCATGTATACTTTCATCCTTAGAAATGTCACAATCTTCTCTTTCATAATATCTCTTCATCATATTAATATGACATACTCTTCTAGATTTACGCTTGTCAGGTGTCAAAATGACGTAATCTGTGTCACTAACTTTTCTCTCAATGACATAAGGTCCTTGAAAGCGAGCTTGAAGTGGCTGACCAGACACAGGCAAAAACACTAGCACCTTATCACCAGGCTTAAACTCTCTTTTCACAGTGGTCTTATCGTACCACGCTTTCATTTTCTTCTGAGAGTGCCTCAGATTTTCCTGAGCAAGTTCACATGCTCCAAGAAGACGATCTTTAAAGCGGGATACATAATCAAGTAGATGTATGTCTTCACCTGGATCTGATAACCACTTCTCCTTTAACAATTTCAATGGTCCACGAACTGTGTGTCCAAAGACAAGTTCAAATGGACTGAACCCAAGTGACTCTTGTATAGATTCCCTGGCAGCAAACATTACAAATGGAATGCCTTCATCCCAATCTCTCTCATTATCATGACAATATGTCTTTAACATATTCTTCAATGTTTGGTGAAACCTTTCTAAAGCCCCTTGGCTTTCAGGATGATAAGCCGAAGACTTAATTTGGTCTATGCCTAACTCATATAACATCTGTTGGAATACAGTTGACATGAAATTAGACCCTTGATCTGATTGGATCTCTTTCGGCAACCCAAACAATGTAAAAAATTTAAGTAAAACTTGTAAGACTGTCCGAGCCTTAATATTTCTCAGAGGTATTGCCTCTGGAAACCTCGTAGAAGCACACATAATGGTTAATATATACTGATGCCCTGCCCTACTCCTAGGTAGGGGACCTACACAATCAATGATGACTCTACTAAACGGCTCTTCAAAAGCAGGAATTGGCTTTAAGGGTGCAGCCGGAATATTCTGATTCGGCTTCCCAACCATTTGACATGAGTGACAGGTCTTACAAAATTTGGCCACATCACTCTTAAGTTTTGGCCAATAAAAGTGATTTAGAATTCTGTGGTAAGTCTTATTGACTCCTAGGTGCCCTGCAAAT
The DNA here is from genome assembly GCA_029531755.1 of Holothuria leucospilota. Taxonomy (NCBI): domain Eukaryota; kingdom Metazoa; phylum Echinodermata; class Holothuroidea; order Aspidochirotida; family Holothuriidae; genus Holothuria; species Holothuria leucospilota. The sequence continues at coordinate 55,314,333 of CM055970.1, forward strand.
GGCATTTCATGAGCAATACTCAGTATTTCCCTTCTATAGGTCCTAGGTACCACAATTTGATGGTAAATTCTCCACTCTTCATCTAATGGTGCATCAGGTGGTCGCCATTTACGCATCAAAACATTGTTCTTAAAATAAAAGCATACTGGGACGTCTTTCGATTCATCCTCAGTGAGTGCACCAGCTATTAATGGCTGAAGCTCTTCATCATGTTGTTGTTGCACTGACAACTGGTCTCTGTGGAGTGTGTCAGACATTTTTGATTTTTCCTGTTTTACCCCCTCACTATGTGTGGGGCCAGGAGACTCACAATCCTGACTATCATTAAGATTAGTCATAAAAGATTGGCTGAGATCATACCAAGAATCTTCATTTTCATGAATATTTTCACTAGAATCTTTTCCAGACTCTGACTCCTCCTTTGGGAGTGTTGTTCCATTTTAGGAACTAATTCCTCAATTTTAGAGGGCGGATGATTAAGTTTATCATCCTTATTTTCAGAAATCATACCCTCATTTTTAGAGAGTGGATGTTCAAGATTATCATCCTTACATGATTCCCTACTTGTTCCACTTTTGGGAACTGTATCCTCACTTTTAGAGGGTGGATGTTTAAGATTATCATCCACGGCGAGCTTTTGTGACATAGCTCTAGTGACAGCACAGGCAGGGAATAAATTTGGAAATTCCTTTTCTAATTGCTCTGTGTTGTTATAATCACATGGTTTATCTGTCAAAATTGCATTGGCTACTACCTTTCCACCAGCTAGGTCATTGCCTAGCAACAGAGATACCCCCTTTACAGGTAGAGTAGGTCTGACCCCTACTATGACCGACCCAGAAACTAAATCTGACTTCAAATTAATTTTGTGCAGAGGGACAGAAATAAATCCACACTCAACCCCCTGAATTAGTACATTTGCCCCTGTGGAAGTAGAGTCCGATAATGGCAAAACTCCATCAAGAAGCAACGACTGAGTTGCGCCTGTGTCACGCAAAATTTTAATTTTGACGGGTGGATGAGCTGAATTCCCATCTAGGGAAATAAACCCCTCAGACACGAATGGAAGGTATTCTTCCTTAATTTGGTCACTAGAATTAGGCCGTAAAGTCACGACTACCTCAGAAGAATTCTCTGCATTGGCTAAGGCATTGGAGGCTGTTTCAGTCTCCTTTAATTTTGCCAATGTGAAGCAATTTGCCATTGTGTGGCCCTTTTTGTGACAGAAACCACAACTTATGTCTTTAAAGGCAGCTTTGTTTGAGCTGGCCTGGTCGTTCTTTTGACGACTTGACTCTGGTTGTTTTTTACCAGAATTTGTTGGAGAGATAGAACCAGACTGAGATCCACTGTTACTTGTTATGCCACTACTATTGCCATATTTCTTATTTGGCTTACTAAACTGACCCTTGTTTTGAGTCTGACCCACTTTACCAAACTTATGGGTAAGTGCATACTGATCAGCCAAATTTGCCACTTCTTTCAAGTTGTCAGCCTTATTTTCCTCAAGGTGAGTCTTAATGTCATCATTCACACACCGTTTGAATTCCTCGACCAGCATCAGTTGTCTTAAAGTGTCAAATGTGGAGACCTTTTTGGAAGCACACCATCTATCGAAATGCCTTTCTTTTTGATAAGCAAACTCTACATATGTTTGTGTATCCGCCTTACGATACTTTCTAAATTTTTGGCGATAAGCTTCAGGCACCAATTCATAGGCTTGTAGTATGGCCTTTTTAACCTTATCATAATCCATGCTGTCCTCTATTGACAGAGCGGAATACACTTCTTGAGCCTTGCCTGTGAAATTACTCTGGATGAGTATGGACCATTTATCTCTGGGCCACTTTAGCTGCTCACCCAGCTTTTCGAAATGATTAAAGAATTTCTCCACATTATCCTCCTGAAATTTGGGGACAAATTTTACGTGCTTAGAAACATCGAATCCCCCAGTATCCAAGCCTATTTTAGGGTCTGAGGCTTTTATGACCCCTAACTCTAGTTGCTTCAACCTAAATTCATGTTCTCTTGCCTCTTTTTCCCTTTGCATTTGCATTTCTCTTTCCTCTTTTTCCTTTTGCATTTGCATTTCTCTTTCCTCTTTTTCCTTTTGCATTTGCATTTCTCTTTCCTCTTTTTTTTTTAATCTAATCTCCTTATTCATTTCCATTTCAAGCCTTTTCAGTTCAAATGTGTTGTCAGTTGGCACAGTGATAGCTGTTTCCAATACTGTACTAGGTAGGATACTTTCATCCACAAGATATTCTAGAACATATCTTTTAATCTCGTCTTTCCGCATTAAAGGCTGAAATTCAATGCCATAATGTTTTGCGACCTTTACAATCTCAGACTTCTTTAATGAATCTAGTTCCTCGACTGAGGGACTAGCCACGAATTTATCTAAGTTGAATGGCATTTTGAAATTGTATCAAGCCTTCAACAAACAAATAAGTAGTCTGAGCAAACACAGTTGCTTACGAGTCACAACAGAATTTCTCGAATTTTCTAGTATTTTTCGTTCCCGGATGTTAGGCCACCAATTCTGTTACGGCTTGTGGTCGCAAGTCAAACCAATAACAGCGAAAGATCACAGAAGAACGAGATTAAAATTCAACAACTTAATGATTATTTACAATCTCCTTATCTCACTTAAATTTACAATAATTAATTAGACTTACTCACAATCCTTTAATTAATATTTGCCTGGTCTGGTCCAAGGGCTGGTAGTGCATGCACGTTGACGATGGTACAGTAGTAGACCTGCAGCGTGCGGTAGCGTAGGAACTGGTTCCACGAGCGAATAATGACAAGGCTAGGCGATGAATGATGGATGATAACAATCTCTGTACACAGTGTAGAAACGGCGTAAGGCAATTTGTCACAAGTGTGAATTGTCAGTGGCTGGCCTCATATGATTCGGTCAACAAACGGACAGCAGAATAACGTCTGGACTCGATGGTGTCTCTCCATGAAACAGTTGTTGAACTGCCTTTTATACGCTAGGCTTTTATTCGAGAACTCTCCAGAATTTAACAGAAACTTCTAGTGTACACAGTCCAGCAATTACGAGAACGTTCCTTAATAGAAACTTCTAGAACACACAGTAGTTGAATAACGATAATTGCAGCTTCTTCAAAGTGTTGCCAGGTCGCTGCTATAATTGGGACATAACGTAAACAGTTCTCACTTCTAGACAGTTCTAGAAAGGCTGCGTTGAAGTTGAATTCTCTGGAACTTTCCATTCGCTCGTCGATAGATTCAATCCGGTGTTCCTGACGGGTCGTCTTGTAACAGTGGTCCCGGATGCTTTCATAATGTCCCATAAAAATGACACCCTTAAAGGTCTGCCCAGTCTCTGTTATTGCTTGTATACTATTCGAAAGGAGTGTTATTGCGGTATTTTTTTTTATTTCAGTCTTTGATTAGGACATCGGAATAACAGTGGGATATATCTGGTTGTTGGTAATTGCAGCTAACCCCATTTGCGGACTTCAGATTTCTAATAACAGACCTTACTCGTTGAATATTTTATTTCAATTGTGTCCAGAAACGTGTGCATTATACTGTTTTGGCAAGGAAGTGGTATTGAATGGAAAATTAACTTCGTGGTTGCAAAAGTTAATACGTAGATGACAGAGGAGGAGCATCCAAGGCTGATCACAAATTTTCATAGGGAATACCAACGAGGTATAGGCTAAGAGTCTAACCGAACCCATCCCTTCCCTGCATTCCGCATGCCCTAACTTGAAGGAAATCGCACCCTGAAACACAAATTTAAAAATACAGTTCCGCGTCTAACTTGCGTGGGGTGTTAGTATGAAGGATATTAGAAATCCCAAACATCTGTTTCGCGGACTCGAGGAAGAATGTTGTACACTGCTACTCTCTTTACTTGGAGCGTTCCATCACCATTTCCAGCTGTAAATGGAAGAGAGGATGGAATTTGTATGGAACGCGAATTACGCAAAGTTCGTCAATAACGGCGTAATCGTTAGTAGCAGCGGCATACATTGAGTTAATAACGGCGTGATTTTCAACAACAGCGTGGTAAATGTTGGTAATAACGGCCTGATTTTAAGAAACAACGTGGTATGTATTGGTAATAACGGCGTAACTTTAAGTAAAACGCGGTACGAGTGGTTAACAGCGGCGTGATACGAAGTAACAACGGCGTAATCCTTTTCAATAACGAGCTAAATGTCGTTAACGACCTTTTCGCGTTCAACAGGCTGATTGTAAGTAAACACGTGAAGGCAGTTAACGACGTGAAAGCAGTCAACGACGTGAAAGCAGTCAATGGCGCTGTTGCAGTCAAGGCAAATTCAATCAACGGCGATGTAAACGGAAGCAACAACACGATTCGCATCAACAACGCAAACTTCAATGGCGCTGTTACTTACCGTACTGGCGATATTTAAAGCACATGGCTGATGTGGAGGCGAGGCGGAATGAATCCGTATCGGCCGGACCAATGCTTGACAGGATGAAAAATAAAAAGGCGCGTAAAGTAAATTCGAAATGCTGGAATCCTAGTGAACGATTTTTTTCAATCCAGAGATACTGAGTCCAAGCAATGAAACAACTTGATAGATGAGGAAGGTTCCGAATATGTTCCTAGGGAAATTGCGAAACTCAAAGTCCACGGTAAAGAATAAAGAAGCATATGCCATATGGCGGCAAAACGTTTAGTGCATGGTGTGGTCTCAAATGAAAGGGTGAAGTAAACTATACTGTTCATTCGCGGGAGTAAGAAGCTTTTCTTAGCTGGGTGCCAGGGGACGTAGGCTACGTTTCAGACCCCTGGCGAGAATGACCTGTAGGAGCGCTTCAAAATAAGAAGAGCCTGAGAATTTGGTCAAAGCATGCAATAATTCGGGGCTCTTCGAAGGGTGGGTATAGATACCTATGCCTCAATACGGTAAAAACCTAAAATTTAAGGGCGCCGACGGGAGCCATTTGGGAGTTGAGCGATCCGTCGGAGAGCAGGGGCTGCGCCCTACATATGGTAGCATAGGCTATAGAAGAATAGGCCTAATACAATAATAAGTGGGATTTTTAAGATCTCGTTTCTCTCAGTCGCAATGAACTCCATATAATTTTAGTGGCATTGGCGCAGCTACGGTAAGGTGGCCAGACGTCCCCGATTTTCGGGGACAGTCCCCGATTCCAGCGTTCCGTGGCCGATTAAAAAGTGTCCCCGATTTATAAAAATGTCCCTAATTTTGAAATTTCCCAAAACATTAAAAATTAATGTTGCAAAATGAATATTTTGTTAAATGTGTAAGCCTAGACTATACCTTTCGCAAACTTCAGATGGAGGCTGAGACAGTGTTGTAACGAGTCATGACTCGAGTCACTAATTTTCAAAAGGGAAATGACTCGAGCAATTATATCATAATTTTACTCATTGAAATAATACAATGACTCGAGTCACTGGCTCGACTCGAGTCACATTGAAAGTAGTAAATGACTCGACTCGACTGAAAATTGAGTGACTAGTTACAACACTGGGCTGAGATAATGGTCCGTAACGCCCATGCACAACGTACGTAGGCAAACAGTCACCTGCAATCACAGAAATTTCAAGTCAGGAGCACCAATGACTTTTTTTTCTGCTGTGATCACACATGCACTGTAGCCAATTGAACAGTAACGAAGTGCGGTAGCAGTGGTTCCATACAGGGCCTTGTTTAACATACATACTGGAGGGCCGTGGCCCCCCAGTCCCCTGCACGCTCCCCTAGTCAGCTCATCCCCCCCCCCTTTGGTCCCTTTTTCTGGAATTCTTGAAACCAGTAGCGTACCAAAGGAAGGAGGGGAGGGGGTTCCAACGAGCTCTTGTTTTTTTTAGTAAGCTGAAAATATTGTAGGCTTATATTTAAGCCACCAGAGGTAAGGAAGTGTGGCAAATTGCTCTTTACTATAACGTACATGACAATCTGCCAACAGTTTTAAGAAGATTGGTTTTCCATCCTAGAAAATACTGAAAATACCGTTCCTAGGAGCTTAATAGCAGAGCCTGAGGAGGGCGATTTCCGGTAATCTGGGGTCAATTTATCCAAACTAATTTTCTGGAACGTTCCGCGCCAACCAATGGTGGCGCTCCGCTTAGATATTCTTCCCACAATCCTTAGCTCCCCAGTCCAAAATCCTGGGTGCATCACTGGTGGAAGTCACTGCCTAATGTTAAGCAGACGGGGAGGGAAGGGGGTACTATAAAATGACCTCACTCAGTGACTAAATAAAATAGGCTATAAATAATGTATGAATTTTCTTATAAGCCATTGGAAGTCCCGTTTCTGGCAATCTTTTTTCTTCTTTGTAATGTATGCGCCGACTAATGGTCGCGTTCTGTTTAAGTTGCAGGCGCGTGTCCAGAGGGGGTCCAGACCCTCCTGCTCGCGCCGAACTTTTTTAACTTTATTTTTTGTAATGAAAAAAAAAAAAAGACTTCAAATGGTGCTAAATAGTGCACCAGATTGCATCTGAGGGTGCTTAAAATATTCAAAAGTTTCTCAGGGGGAGGGGGACACTCTCTCCTTCTCTAGACCCCTTTTACAATGATACGGCCATTTTAACCAAAAATTAGTATCCAGTAAATTATGAACATTTCCAGTCACATATGAACAGTTCAGAAACATCACCATTTTGCATCTAAGCTACCTTGAAGACAGACTGTCATCACCCCAAAGTATATTTTTAGTGTATGTATATCAAAATTCTCAGTTGGTGACTGCTGTTTGATTGACATCAAAGTTTGAAAATTTGAAAGATGCAGAGTAGCTCACATTCCACACAAGGCAGAGAGAGTACTTTTATTACATTTTATAGCCTTGTGTGCTTACCAGGACATGGCCTTAAGCAATAAAACAGGTTTATTCTTGCACAAGGAAGAGCCTCATACAGTTATGGGAGGAGCTAGAAGATGCATAGTTGGGAGAATTGGAACTGTCTGAGATCATGAAAATTCCCCTTTAAATTAACAAAAATTTCTCAGAGAGTCCCCTCCCCTATACCCCTTCCCCAGCTAGGCCGGCGATCAGGTCCTGCAGTTATCCCCAATGCAAAAATCCTGCCTACGCCAGTGCCTGGACCCCCCGCCGTGCGTGGGCACCTTCGGGCGAAAGGGCTTCCCCCTCAGGCCAGACCCCTGTCAGCTGCTGAAAATCCTGGACACGCGCCTGAGTTGGTCCCTTTTGCGGAATCCCCCCCCCCCCCCATTAAAAACTTCTTAAAAAAGGCCCTGACAAGGTTAGGGTAATTCGACTAAAAACATGGCCAACTATCAGGCAAAAAAACGAAAACGTTACTTCAACAATCAGTTGCATATGGACAAGCTTCGATAAAATCCTCAAATGCACTGCGATAGAAAAAACACCCACTCTTCCAGCAGCTTAAGTACAAGCGCCATGAAACATTGAGCATGTAGCTGTCTTCCAGCTCCATGAACATTGAGCATGGAGCTGTCTTCTAGCTCCCTGCATAGGCTCATTGACTTAGCCTACTACCAATCGTGTTGTTGCTCCCATTTACATCGTCGTTATTTGCTTTTGCGTTGACTGAAACAGCGCCATTGACTGCTTTCACGTTGTTAACTCATATTACATGGTTACTTACAATCAGCCGTTGAACGCGGGAAGGTCGTTAAAGACATTTAGCTCGCTATTGATAAGGATTACGCCGTTGTTAACCTCTTGCTGTACGAGGCCACTTCGTAACACGCCACTGTTAACTACTTTTACCGCCTTGTTACTTAAAGTTACACCATTGTTGCCGATATTAACCACGTTGTTTCTTAAAATCAGGCCGTTATTACCAACATTTACCACGCTGTTGTTGAAAATCACGCCGTTATTAACTCAATGTACGCCACTGTTACTAACGATTACGCCGTTATTAACGAACTTTGCGTAATTCGCGTTCCATAAATTTGTAGGTTCTTATAATGGGAATAACGATAGTGGACGCGGTGATCAAAACCATTTGCCACCGAACTGATGTAGAAACAATACAGTGATGTTAGAGGCTCTGAGAAGTCTTAATTTTAGTATGTCTAAACAAGTCTGATGTAAAGTAGATTGGTCTGGTAGGGAACGGTAAGTGCTTTAACAGGAGCCCGTAATGAGCTTTCGAATATTTTTGAAACAGTATCTCCAGATAAGATTTCCTATGATCATAATGCATCTCAAATATAAGCTGCGTCCAAAGATAAGTCTGAGTAATGTTACTGTAAAAGGTTTCAGTTAATTTCCAAATCTCATTCAGGAGTGTATAAGGGACAACAAAAGGGGTATACATTCTCCGAAGCAGCCTTGATTTGTGACAGTTTTACCAGCTATGTAACTGGTTTGGAACCAGGTAAGTAAACTTATAGAGGTATTTCATGTGACGTCACACTATTGGGATTGCCAGGCAGTGAAAGACAAAACATATGCGCAGTGAGCGTATTTACAGCACACGCGCACGGCGTAACCATAGATAACACTGTGACAAAATGAACCCTTGCCCGACAAAATGTCTAACAACCAAAGAGAAGCGCGATCACCTGACGGAGGTGAAACACCTATGGAAATATCAATACGCACAGGGTCACCCCACCGATTATGTCAAAACGAGATATTTCACTACTTTTCCGATGTTACCCAGTAATTCTTGGTCTTCTTGCTGAATATCAAAGTGGGCTAAGAGTAAAATAAGTATATATTCCACTGGGTGAGATGTTGGAGAAAATGGCTTTGGAAACTGAAGGTGTAAACAGAAACTTCGGGTGAGTGTACAGATTTGTGTGATCGTAAAAGATTGTACCCTTCTGGTGAACACGTCTTGATGATCAGATCACGCTGGTAAACTGAAGGTGTGGCAGTCGAAAGGTCAATGTGCCAGCCTTGTAGTGAATGGTAGTTAGTACCATGCAGGTGAAAAGATGCAGGAAAGGAAAGAAGAGAAAAATGTTCAAAATTGTACCAGTTCAAGATGTTTTGTAAGTGATCTACAAAATTATGCCCAGTTTGTGACAATGAAGCGACACCAAAGTTATTATTAATATTCCCCAAATGGAAGTTTAGAGAAGTGAAAGATTCTTTGGGGGATTATTCATATAGACACTTTTCCAAATAACAGTCACACAGGGTTATGGGATAGAGTTTTGGTGTGCCTCATTTTTTGCCACAGTAAAATGCCATTGACGGACAAAAACAACACATAAAAAACTCTATACCACAGTCCTTTGCAATCGCTATTTGGAAAAGGGTCTACTGGAGTGAAATACAAAAAGCTGAATACTCATTTTCCATTCAGTCATTTCTTTGAGTGTTATTATGAGAGTGAGACAGTTAATGGGTGGTATTTTTTAAAAGAAGTTTGAGAAATAGTAACTATAGGTAACGTGCAAATTACCACCTTTTAATAGATATTTCCTACTTTGGCAATTGCAATATCATTGAAGGGTGCATAAGACCCATTAAATATTTCCTCTATCACATAGCCTACAGCTCAATCAGAGGCGTCGTGCCATGGGGGGGGGGGGGGGGATCCCAAGTTTTTTAAAGGATAACGTTTTACTGACATCAAGGCAGGCGGATAGTTAAGTCACCGAAGAAAACTTCTTTCTCCCCTCCTTCTTGCACTACACTTCTGAATTCAGCCTGAGTAACTGGTAACTTCCTAGTGTTTCCACGAGTGTTAACTGGGGAAGAGTACTCATTGTCACTCTTCAGGTGAATCGAGTATTTAAAAAAAAATATATAAGAAATGGTTTGTTCCACGGCAGGAAAAAGAATTAACTGTTGTCTTAATATACATACGAAAACGATTAATGGGAGTAATTTCCATAAACCTTATTCTCTGCACATTCTGCCTACAGTTTTTCTACTGTATAGACTTTGCAAAACTAAGCGTTTTCTTTGAAGATGTATTTACTGGAACTTCTTTTAAAAAGGCCTAGGCTGTTATCCCTTTTCCATAAATTCATTTTTTGATTAAAAAGAGGAATACTTTAAGGAATTCTTTGGTTGATTTGGATATTTTGTGTAAGAATTATACCACACTGTGTACGTGTACAATACGTTTGAGCAGATTGTAATATTATTCTTGGACTATATAGGCCGACATGAAAAGAGGGGACAAAACTGGTTATTTACATTGTGCATATTTTACAACTAGGTTTTGTTGGACCTAAGAAGTGCTCTGGCACAAAGTGCTCCTATATTTTAGCGCTTTGAAACATCAGGTGAAATGCTTGGTTTTATATGTTGGGGCATCAAATTGAACTATCCCAATACTTTGTTTTTGCCACAACAGTTTTTGTCTTTGAGAAATAGAAGGAGTTACAATTTCGCCCTTCACTTGTCCCATACTTCCCCAACATTGCGGTTGATGGTAAAACTTGCTTTTACATTTTTTTCAGTGTTTGGCTGTGATCGTTAGAGATGCGTTCATGACATCACCCACTCTTTTAAAGGACACAGTACACCTATGTTTAGTTGAGTCTGAATAGTCTTGAAAAAGAAATATTCCCATAAAATGATAAAAGTTTTCAACATGCTCTGGTCTTTTATAGGTATAAGAATGACTTTTAATGGAATTATGTAGTGTAATGCAGTGTGGTCATTCTGCAATTTCGGAACAGACTAGCTATCAATGGCCAGGTATCTCTTCAAACTGGATCTAGGGGTTCCCTTCCAGAAAAATAGCGATATAAATCACTACTAGATGCAATTTTCTAGAATCTGGCATTTTAAGACAAGTATACATTAACTTTTTGGGCATCTGTAGGACAGTTTCTAAAGAAAGAACATAGTAGCAAGGGGGGGGGGGGATAAAAGCCCTCTCTGGTCGGCGCCTGACTGTTTTAAGAGTACTAAAGGATGCACGAGTAACTAGGTAGTTGTATTTGGAGACCAAATCTTAAACGATATGCATTGCGATGAAAACACATGTTATCCTCTTAAAAAAAACACCCGTCGACGTATCGTTCCTACTGGTGACAACAAGCAACAGTCCACTCAACACAGTGGTTCAGGCCTCCCAAGTTGTTTGCTGAATACTTTATGAGACTTTCACAACCTAGCAACTATGCACGGGTGGCCCTAGCGGAAGGGGACGGCGAGGGACAACGCCCACCACAGGGGTAAGCTATCCGTCGTAGGCGAATTTTTTCAGTTTTGTCTGGGAGCCCTAGTGGTTATGATAAACTATGAATTCCCGAGGGTACCCCTTACCCCAAATGTTTACTTGTTTTGTTTTCAAGGAGGGCAGATGCTTTGATAAAACCCCAAAGTTTTAATTTTCTTCTACAAAACTTCCAAATGTTCCAGTTTTTTTCCCACACAAACACCCCTAATTTTTTCTTTTGAAACCAGAATTTTGGCTTCGTCTTCCTTCCGATAACCCACACCGTTTTTGAAGGCTTCGGGTTGCTTCTGCCCCTCCCGAGCCCGAGCTTGGATCCCCTCCCACCCCCGTTAGGCCAATCCTGGTTCCACCTCTGAAACTGTAGAGTGATTATGATTTTGGCAGATGAATATTCATCACAAAATATGAGCAACTATCAAGAGCTGTTGCGTCAAAAATATTTTAGTTTAAAGATTATATTCTTTATTTTTATTTCATACAAAATAATCATAATGTTGCCGCCATTTTGTTTTGGCAGCCGTTTTTAATGTGTGAGACCCTTTTTTTACTTTTACCACTTGATTACGTGAACAACGAACCATACGGTTTCCAAAAACTATTGAGTGGCAGAGTTGTGGGGCGCGGGTTCACGTGAAGTGTCTCTGGTCAATGGCCTGTAGCCCATTTGAGTCGTTATGACATAATACCACGTGAGGTTACCGATGTGATTTCATAGATACGCCAAAATGTATTTCTATCACAATAAGTTGCCAATTTGGTATCATGTTTCTATCCATCAATAATACAATTGTAGGCGAAAAATCAACCCCTAAGGAGGTACCGGCCCTCAAAGTTAAGAATGGCGGCCATTTTGGATTCATGCAAATTACTCAAAACCCCAACATGTGTGATTGGAGGCAATGTACCACGATAACATACTCGTGATGCAGATTCCATTGATACCAAATTGTTTTTGATTTGAATTATCCCCGACATAGGCCTATCTTTTCTTATCTTCAGATTAAACTAACGTTTTGGTATGGGGGCTAAAGTTGCATTCACCATACGCCGGTTTGAGCCACCAGCTGGCACTTTTTAAGAACATTTTAGGCAAAAGTGCCTACCGAACTATTGAACGTATTTGCACTTTCCAATTGAAAGTATCGGTAGGCCCTCGGTCATTAATCAAGTTGATACAGAGTTTGAAAAGAGACTCACTGCACATTTGATACTTTTAAGCTTACAATAAATAAGGTACTCTCCGTCAAATACGAATGAATTATTGTAGACGTTAAGTAATGTGACTGTCTTCATTTCCTTTTATTGAATTCTGGGAATACCCCCAATGGGGAATAGACAGGGACTCCGTAAGCTTTTGTAAGTAAAGTTTAGAAATTTTAAAACAAGAATTTGTTAAAGATGTTCGAGTGATCCCAAATTATTTCTTCATGTGAAGACTGCAAATGCCTAAAAGCTTATTACCCAAACAAAATTTTTAATCAAACTTTGGAAAGGAAGGCAAAAGAGAATGAGGGTGGAGCTGTAAATAACATGTATTTGAATTGGTATCTGTAAAAGCCCAGTCGAGCGAATATTACAGTCGAAGAACCGCGTAATGTCGTTTCCTTTTATAAAGCCAAACAAAGTTTTGACACTATTTTAAACATGTAAAACTCGTTACAACCTAGGCCTTAGAGAAGACGGATTAGCTCAGGCATCAAGGAAAATTACACCATAGGTTCGCAACATTAAGCTCCTTTAAGCAGACATACGATTTATAAGAAATTATAGAAGGTATTATCAAAAGACTTGCTAAAACCAATTCAAAGACTGTCTTGAGATTACGGTATATCGTCTTACCTTAATAAGTCTTCAGTTTAGTCTACATGCTTTAGATTGAAGTGACAACTTCCACCATTTTCTAGGTTACTTTAAAGAGCCTGTAAATCGAGGTAGCACTTTCAAAAATTTATAACTTCGTCATGCAACAGCCACCAAACTAAAGCCTACAAATAGATCTATCAAATGCCACCATTTTTTGGGGGGGTTGCATGGTGAAAACTTTTCACAAAATATCAAAAAAATAGTTGTTTACATTCAAAAAATGCCCCCAAAATGCCGAAAATTGATAAAAATGCCCCTTTTTTCAAAGAGTCATTTCAGACCATTAGAAAAGGGTCACCCTACTCACTATACTTTCTCTGTATACCTTAGAACCTAAAGAAACATCATGAGAGGTGATTAGATGCCAGGTATAGGGAATTCAGAGATATTTCAAGTAGAACTCCAAAAATGCGTCATTTTGGGTCAAAAATCGACATTTCAAGCCCGAAACCCCACCCCAATTTAAAATCTCGTATCTCAACAACGGAAAGTCCAATCTTTTTCATTCAAACACCAAAATGTTTCTTACAAGATTCCTTACATAAAAATACCAACATATATGCATAAATGACAAGGGAGGGTGAGTTACAGAGGTTTAAAGGTCCAAACATATTCAGTTTTCAAAAATGCGTAAATTTTGACCCAAAACATGCATTTCTGACCAAAAAATCCCCTCCCAATATCAAAAATTATAACCCACAACACCCCTCCGACTTTTTTACTCACTAAAATGTTCATTAAGAGCTACCTTACAAGGCAATGGAGCTTTATTTATAGATCCAAAGTTGTTTACGTTTCACTGTGCACTGAGCCATAGCGTTCTGTGTAGAGCTTATAATAGGTCAGTGTGTGTCAGTTCAGCGTGGGCTGTATAGCAAAAGTGCAGCAAAAGTAAAATGGTCATATCTTCCTCATTTTTGGTCTAATTTCTACAAATTTGGTATCAAATGAAAGAAAAAAGATATCCAAACAATCTCCTGTACCATAAATTACAAAAAAATTGTGATCTGTATTTTTTTTTATCGGTTTTCTACGATTTTTTATGAAAAACCGTATGACGTCATCTAATTTGCATATTTGCATACATAATGAGATTATTTTACAAAAATAAAATGTTCATTCAAATTCTCCATCTTTACTCTTTCCAATGATATATAGGTTTTTACAGAGAATATTCTTCTAAATTAACCAAAAAATTCCTGAAAATGTTCCTCCTTTCAATACCTGGAACACCTTATGGTACAGAGATACGCGAAAGTACATGGAACTATACCTCTGCTACCAAAAAACAGAAGCTGTGAAACTCAAGAAGTGATGAACTCGGCTGCACTTTTTGTAGTTCTTGTTCAAGGTGAAACAACGGATCATTGTAAAATGGTAAAATTTCAAGTAAGAGCTCTCAAAGCATTCTAACACCAAAAGTTCCCCAGGCTATGAACATAATGCATAATGTTTTGGTACTTATAAAAAACACTTGTGAAAATATCTAAACTTCTGTACGTTCAAATTTAGATTTTGCATTATACTAGAATGCAGGTTGTTGCACACCACAAGGTGGCTCAATTTTTTACGGAAGTAGAATTTGTCACACTTTTTAGCGGGTTGTTATAATTCGTGTCTACCCAATACATCTACCCAATACATCTACAATATGTTAGAGGGCAGCATTGCAAAATTAGAAAAAGTATTGCCTGGGGTTGTTTTGAATTTTAAGGGAATTAATTCAGGTTTACATTAACTTATCACTTTTAAAGTGTGCCACCCTCGCTAGGAACACGTCCTAAATAACTTGCGGCCTGTCTTTACGCTATGTACAAGAAAAAATTGAAATATTTATCGATATGTCATAATAAATGTTTATAATGGGCCTGTGCTTCCATAGTAGGACGCAACTTAAAAGTTGTGTATATGCTGTAAACGCGCAACACTGATACCAAGAACACTAATACCAAGAACACTGATACCAAGTGCGGCTATTTGTGTTAAAATGGAGAGGGGGGATAGGTGGGTTGGGCACCCCCCCCCCTTCAAAATGATGTATATGTATAATGAAATACTTCTCTTACTGTGATTGCAAATTCCAGATAGTAACCGTCGGTCAATTTTATGAGGTGGTGGTAGTTGGTCGAGAAAGTGAACAGCAGGACTCGGGATTGTAAGGGTTTTGAAAGATCTTGAGGCCCAACTAACTCAACCATTGATTCTACAAGAAACAAATACGAGGCAATTCCACAAAAGTTCTGCTACGGATAGCAGTTCTAACGGGACACCTACTGTTATTGAGCTCACTCGAATCACACCCTGCATGGTGCGTGTAATGTAGTACATTTAGTACTCTGAGAGACCCAATTTTAGAGCTTTACGTCATACAAGAGTGACTTGCAACCAGCGCCCATGCTTTGGAAGGAACGTAAGGTACCTGACAACGTTTGCAATAACAATTGCCCCTTGCCTCCCTACCTTTCAGCTCAGCCACTGTAGTTAGTATTCACTGTGGATGCGCGCGAACCGCGCAGAGAAAATTTTTCTGGCATTGTTATGATGTTTGAAATTAGTGTTCTCCTTCTTTTTACATTGCAAAATTTATACCGTAATATTAAAAATCCCCTTATAATTTCTCCAGCTATTTTTTATTATTTTTATTTTTTTAAAGTCTGGAATAAAGTGTGGGGTGAGGGCAAGTGCCCCCCTTGCACCCCGTAATCTCGCCTATGTGTATACATTTAAACGTATATGGAAAAATAAACATATGTTTATGTGATGCTGGTGACATATTACTGGAACCAGTTAGGTCAACTCCATATGAGTACTAAGTTAGAACGTGCTCATTAACGGCACCTAAAGCACAAATTTTCACTAATTTAGAGTGGCAAATAGCATTGACTGTGCGTTCAGACAGTGGGGTAGCTACGAGGGGGGGCTGGGGTCTAGGCCCCCAGATATTCGTCAGGCCCCCCAGAGTTGTGTCCTAATAAAATTTGTAAGAAATAATTAAAAAAAATAAATGTTTGAACGGAAAAAACTTTAAAGTATTTCCTTCAAAAAATAAATAAATAAAATGTGTAAGAATTAAGAAAAGGTAAATGTGTGAAAAACACATTTTGCGCACGTATAAAAATCAACTTATAACTTTAAAATGCCTACTTTCACTAAATTAGGTATATAATCTGCACTGTCGTTAAATTCGCATCTAAGTCACTTGGACGATGAAACGAACGTCCCGACGACAAATTCGGATGTGACATTGTCAGGTTTAGACCCTTTCTGCTTTTCGGATGGCTGGTTGATTTACTGAAAACATGGCAACCATACACTGAACATCATTCTTACACGGTTATTCCCTATATACGGTATCATACACAAAATATGCAGAACGGTAAGGTACTGCGTTCGAATAATTCTTCTATCCTTAACAAGTATGTCATGTATCTCTCCTTGCCCATGAAAAGTGCACTGTAGAACGATTGCTTTCGAACCATCTTTTTTACAAGTTCGCACTGGCGTCCGGGCGGATTCGCAAAATTGCCAGCAATGTCCGGATTTCATGTGTTTCCCAGATGATCCCTACTTCTGCTTTGCGGGTTAAATAGTTTGAAAGATTTACTGGTGATATTATAGGTCTGACCAAGTAATATAGCGATGACTTGAGTCCGTGAACAAATACAACACCATTTTGCATCTAGACATCACTGAAAACCGGAAAAATTTCCAAAGGGAAGGGGACACCCTTAGACCCCTACATCAGGACAGTGATCTATGTCCTCCTTGCTAGAAAATAAATATGGTAACCCTAGGTTGGAGACAAATGGTATGATCTAGGGGATATTTAATTGAGTAGTGGACATGTAGCCTATGGACAGGGTGATGGACAAATGTAACAGAGATATACTAGAAGGTGAATGTGAGAAAATTGAAGGCAGAATAAATGTAAAGGGATGCATAATTCAGTATGATTCTTGTATTATCTCAGCTCATATGATATCCACGGCCGTACACAACGGTGGGCAATTACCCCCAGAAATTTTCAAAGCGCTCCGTTTCCAACTTTGAGAATATACAGAGAAAACGCAGTAAAAATATAAGAAAGAGCTGTGATCGTAATGATAGAACTTAAACAATTTCAAATAGGCAGATCAATATTCTCATGCCTATATCTGTACCTATCACCAATCATTTACAGCTCTATTAGGATGTATTTCTAGCCTACTTTTCTAAAATTCTCGCGCTACACGCGATTATGCATAGATATGTTGCTGTTGTTGCTATAGGTAGCTTCAATCATCAATGGCTTAAAAACGTTTTTAAACCGTGTTAGTTTTGTCCTAAAAACTTTTCATAACCAATAACACTCCCTCCCCTCCCTTAAACCTTCCCGCACAACGGAGTTCAATGGCTGAGGTCATGCTTCACATCATATCCACCACGCTATCAAAAATGACTTTTGTCGCACTTAGTCACAACTAGGTTTCGTTTGCCTTTTAAGCTGAAATCCCTCAAATATTGCACCAGTTGCTATCTATACGTCCTCCTGAAATTACAAATTTTCGCCAGGGGGAGGGAGACGCCCGTTCCCTTTATTCCCCTCCCCCAGGCCACAGATCAGTAATGCCCTCTTTTTGCCCCCCAGCAAAAACTTAATGTGCGGCCTTGTGTATTACCATTTTTCATGGATTGATTTTTTTCCATTATATGAGAAATGTCAGACATGAGATTCGAATTTCAAGGCTGGGTACACGCAGCTTAAAACATGTGGGAAGTGCCGTTTCCGGCTATCTGGAGGGTTTGTAAAGCCAAAAATTTCTTGCACGCTCCGCGCCAACTGATGGTGACGCTCCGCTTGACCCTCGGTAGTGCCGGCCCCCATTTGTTACCTAGCCCCCCTAAAAATTTCATCCTAGCTACGCCCCTGCGTTCAGAAGTCAATTATATCTAAACATTTTACAATGTAGTTTTACATCAAATAAACGGTTGATCTGAGTGGCTAGCAGGGAGGATCATTGAGCGCGAGTGACAAGAAGGTTTCTGACAACGACACGAGAAAGCTACACGTGCGCTCGAAGCGAGTAGAAAAATAATCTGTGGAAGAAACTTGTATTTAAGTATTTCAAGATTCAAAAAGTTGGGGGATCCGAAATGCTATATGCCTAAAGTGTTTTCCGATAGGTCATGCCCAGTTAGGGTAAAGGGCCGTATTATAAAAAGAAGTCAACTTTCAAAAGAACTCAATAGTGCAGCTTGCATGAAAGAGTAGTTTCGGGCAACGGCCAGATGAAGTTATTTGGTCCCTACCTCAGAAAATGACCAGTGTTGAATGTAAAGAACTATTAAACAGAGATCCCCATGGACCTTCATCTTCGGAACATCAATTCCTCGCCTTTCCACGCAGTGCTATTAGGCATCGGCAATTGGCGCTGGGGGCTGAAAATTTGAATACATTTAAAAGTCACTCAGAATCCAATTGGATTAGGAAATATGTGGATGGAATTCAAAATTTTGGTTTCCCTTGGCAATCTTTCTGTGGATATGCTGGTATTTTGTTATATGAATTGCAGTTTTATAACTGTTTCGGCAATAAATATTTTTTCAAATCCTTTCTAGCGTTGAGAAGATACAGTATGGACCCAGACAAACTGACGGTTCCATGAACAGATAAAGGGAGTTTTGGGTAAAATAAATTTAATCTCCATTTTTCACACCCTTATGGTCATTTCATACGCTTCGTCCCAATCAGACACCCAAAATAATAGCTGCTTACGAAGCAGGTCTAGAAAAATGCATCATGGAACAAACGTTTATGTATTAAAGGGATTTTAAACCCTGGATACCGCATAAAACACTTCACTCTCACAATATTTAAACAATAGCTAAAATAGTTCAAATTATTTTCCTGGGGAGATATCTATCTTTACAGGTCTGTTAAAAGTTGAAATGAATCTTACCAAAAGATGCACGAACCAGAATCTTGTCACATATGTCACTAAAATTGGTCAAAAAGTGAACCGAATTGTATCATTTTTCAACCAAATCTAGTAATTTTGAATCGGATGTAGTAAAGTATTTCACAAGATTCCGGTTTCATGCCGCTACGGGAGATGGCTAGATTGTTTTAAGAGAGCTGGTGACAACTTGGAGGGTGCATGGGAATATCCCAATTTAGTACTTGAATTCAAATGCCCTGAATGTGTGTATACATGCATTTGCTTGTGTACCCCAGCCTACGAATGTCTCGATAAACACCAGGCCCACATGAAGCAATAATATATGGGCACAAAGGGAGACGAAATTATCTTTTCATGATCAATTGAGCCAAATATTACGGCCTTTGGTAAGAAATCAAGGAGATCGAAACACATCCGCCCCTTAGATCACAAAACTAAGGATTATGCGTTTGCTTGTCGGTGTATACACAGACACGCGAATATTAGCAAACATTTCAGATTTTTCCAAAATTTGAAAGGTAGTCCATCCTTCCTTATCAAGTTTTGGAGGGGACTATCCCTCACATGCTCATCAGATTTAGCAATATCACTACACCTGACCAGATTAACGGGTAGATAAACAAAAGTATTTTGTTCTAAAATATTAGAGGAAATGTCTTATTATGCCTGGAATGTCTTTGTAATTATAGAACAAGCATTCTGATAAGTCAATTTTTCGTGACATTTGAGTCAGTCACAAAGTCTGATATTCACACAATATCACCTATAATACAACGGTTGTTAGCAGAAAATAATAGGTATTCCGTACCCGTCAACCAAATCTTTGGAAGAGACTTTGTTTCACACTCTCAAATATCAGCAAATATAAGTAAGGGGGAAAGACAGACGGCGGGGAGCCACAATTTCCCTTAAAACTACAAGCTAGCTCACGAAGACGCTTAGCAACTGCTGCGGGCTAACGCCCAACGGACATCACGTCCAACTGCTATCGGCCTGCAACGACGACTGTGGGCGCACACAGCAACCCTCTCATTACCAGAACCGAAATTCAATGTCACACCCTAGATTTTCCATCTGGCCTCCTTAAAACCACCCAAATTCTGCATTTTATGCAAATTAAGCTACTGAAAATATATAAACCCAGTGAACGTCCGTAGCAAAGTCAGTGAAGCAAACAAAGAGTATTAGAGTATTAAAGTTTCGCCCCTTGCTGCAGCGAACCTTGTCCTGCAGGCAGAAAGCAAATGAATATTCATGAGTAAATTTTTACAGCTGCACGATAGACTTGAATCAAGCACTTTTAGAGTTGTGCCAAGCATACTCGTGACAACGAGATTACTTGGAATAACTCTTTGTTGAAAATTGAAAATTGATAAGAAAGTAATATTTTATAAATCTACGTATGAAAGTGGTATTTTAAGGGTTAAAGATTTATTTGATAACAATAATTTGCCATTGGAATACGAGTATTTCAAACAAAAGTTCCTCTTACAATGTTGCCCCTTTACTGTATATTACGGAATACTTGCCGCTATTCCCAGGCACTGGAAGGATAATTTAGAATTTCGCAATGGTGATAATACTTCAAGAGAAAACAGACTTGAAAAATTACAAAATGTACAGTCAGCATCACGCTTCATCTATAATGAATTGATCAGTGTAATTTTTACTCCTCCCGTATGTAAAATGAAATGGAATGCTTTCAGTTTAGTGAATCACAATGGCGGGTTATTTTTCGGATTCCTCAGGTAGCTTGCAGGGAGGTTAAGATTCGTTATTTTCAATTCCGTTTCATCCATAGAATTCTAGGTACAAACACACGTCTACGTCGAATGAATATACGGGGAGATTCATTGTCCTCATTGTGAGGGGAGCTAGAGGAAACCATTGATCATTTATTTTGGGAATGTGGAATTACATCACAGTTTATTTTAGACGTAGAGCAGTGCTTCATTGGACATCAATTTGTGTTTTTAAAATAAGACCTTTTCTTTGGCTATAAGCTTATCCCGCACCATCCATACAATCTCTTACTACTTCATTTGAAATATTACATATTCAATAAGAAAAGAAACTTTGAGCTGCCAATGTTGAATGAATTTATATATAAGTTCACTGTAAACACAAATTAGTCAAAACCGTGTCTGAATCGACTAACCAGGTAAGTCACGATATTTGACTAGTTTCTGATGATATCTGACTAGTTTCACGATAATGGACTAACAATTATTTGTCAGAAATTCGTCAAACATTAGTCAACGAGGCTTCAAATTGGTCAGAAACTAAGTCAATTGGTCAAAAATTAGTCAAATGTTATTGACTAACGTGATTAGTCGACTCAGACACCGTTTTGACTAATTTGTGTTTACAGTGTTGCAGTTTGTTCTACAAGTAGAAAAACAAGTGCAGTATTCGAATGTCACCTGCCCAATTCCTTACGATAGATTTATTAAAGCTTTTAGTACTAATCCAAGACTCCTCACTTAGTGTATTATACTAAATTTATAACCAGTCAACAACGACAAATTTAAGTTTTGTTTTAAGAGAAATGAGGTGAAGTTTGTAAATAATGTAGATTTTTCGTAGTGAAGAAGTTAAAAGAACATTTCTTTGGACGAGGCGTTGTCAATGTATATATATTTTTAAATTCCTTTGTCGTGAGTGTGTGTGTCTTGTATTTTGTAAAAGACACAACACATAAGTATAACTTTCAAAGGATCCTACCATAAAAGACATGGAAAAAAATATTATTATTACTATTATTGTTGTTGTTGTTATTATTATTATCTTTAATGAAGGAAAATATTAATATCGAAAACCATAAAATTGCTAGGAAATTTCTTTTTCGGAAACGTTTAGTCAAATAAAGTAAGAATATAACTGAAAAAAGGCAAATTCTGATTTTTGTGGTGTTTCATTGCCCATCTTATGTCATTCGAAGTTGAAGCTAAAATGCATAATTTTAATGTCTACAATTTCGTAAATACCGAAGAGCTTCCGGGACTTCGCCCCCTGAACCCCCACCAAAGCTCTGCCCCTGGACCCCGTCAGGGACCCTGAAGCGGGCCCCTGGACCTCACGGCTGGGGGGGGGGGCGCTTCGTGCTCTTGAGGCGCCTTGGGCGCCGTTTGACAGTCCACCTGGCTTTGCCCCCCCCCCCCACTTTCAAACATCAAATCCCGCCCCTGCCTGTTGTAAATAAATTTACACTCATATCGCTGAAAACTAGAGACACCGTTCTCCTAGGCTGAGTCATCGATAAGTAAGTAATGATATCTTTGAGTCAGAAATGGAAACTGGACTGCTCACTCTGTAATAGAAGTCTGAGGTACAAATATTGCGATTGTGCGAAAATGATTTTGCACCACCGAGGGGACCAACGTGGAGGAGACGATGGAGCCCGTCAAATTTGTACGAAAGCAAATTTTGGAAAACATCGGCAGGTGTTCCCCTAATTATATACTTTGGCAAGGAGTAAGTAAGTTGTATTAGGCTATACATCTTTTGGCACAAACCGGATAGGACTAGCAAAGCATTCGGATAAACTTGTTTCGACGTTGTTACCATTTCCTGTTTATCTTATTTCTTTACATGTAATGTATAATGAGATGAGGTATTGGTACATTTGTTACTTCACGGCTGAGACACCTGATGTTTAGTAGAGCCCTCACTGAACAATTATTATTAAAACGATACACCGAAGCCATTTCAGACTCTAATTCATTTTAAAACACGCAACAAATTTTCAGCAACGACGTTGCCCTTATCAAGTTTAAAAACACACTTAACTACAGTCTGCTACATTTAGTATTCAAGTTTAAAAACACACGACAGTCTGCTACATATAGTATTGTGAAGTCACAATAGGCCTACTACACTGTAAAAAATTTCTGTCGATTTACAGAACAAAAGAAATACATAAAGAAAACGGAAAAAGTGCTGTCAATTTGTTGCAACAAATTGACAGCACTTTTTCTGTTTCCTCTTTTTATTTCTTTATTTTTTGTTCTGTAATCCTACAAACGTCTGTAGATATTTTTTACAGTGTATATGTAGCAGACTGTAGTGTGTTTTTAAACTTGATAAGGGCAACGTAGTTGCTGAAAATTCGTTGTCTTTTAAAAAAAATTAGAGTCTGAAATGGTTTCGCTGTATAGCTTTAATAATAAGATGAGATATTGTACTTCACTTAACATCAGGAAATGTCTGAGTGTCTAAATGTCTTCGTGTCTGGGTGTGTACGTGAACAAAAAAAGGAAGAAATTTCCGAATAAAGTGTGAGAACCTCCTAAACTGTTGGTCCGATGAAATTCAAATTTGTTCAGTAGGTACCTGACCATAAAACTTGTGCATGCGTAATTGATAACGTCATAGGTCAAAAGTCAAAGTTCATATTTGCTAAAAGTGGTTTTGGCATTATTTGCGTATCAGTTTGTTAGAAAAAGTAATAAATCCACATGATATGTTCTGCCTGATAGCATTATTTTTAAAATAGTACTTTTTGTTTGCTGCGGCAGGTTAAAACGTCGGTCAAAGTCAAATTTGCAATAGATTTGCGAAAAAGTATGTCGCCAACTCCCTCTTAACCATACGTACGATGACCTTCAAACTCTATAAGTAGGGACCTGACCATGAAAACTTGTGCATGCATAATTGAGACGTTACAGTCAAACGTCCAATTTGCCAAAAATTGGTTTTCACCTCATTTTGCCTATGAATTTTAACTGCTTTTTGGCTGCTTAGGTGCAACTTTAAAGTTCAAAATGTTGTGTAAAAACTTAACTTTGGCAAAGTTTCGCGGAAAAAGTCTATCGATAACTCCGTCTTAAAAGTATTTATCAATTTCAGAATTGGCCATGGGCGTCCGCAGAAAAAAAATTCAGGGGGCAAAATCTTTAGGGGGCCCAACTTTTTTCATAGGAAATATTTTACTCCCAGAAAAAGTTTTAGATGTTACTTTTCAAACAGTGTTGACAACGGCTTAGCCAGGAATTTGTCAACGGGGGGGGGGGGCGCGAAGCCCAAAGACAGACTCTCATCGCTCCGCGCCACCATGGGTTGGCGCGGAGCGCAAGAAAATTTTGGCCCAAAATGCTTCCCAGGTCGCTGGAAATGGCACTTCCAAGGCCTGTTTACTGCATATAAAAAGGAGAACCACTAGCAATATCGTAAATATAAACTAAAAGATTCCAAAAATATGCTGGGGGGGGGGGGGTTGCTGGGGCCTGAGTGTTGATATTTTTATTCCATTTTTTTATTCAATTCCTGTTTTGAGAGTACAAATTCACACTGAGTGAACTGTTAAGAAATGTTGATGTTATATTTTCTTCTTTTTTTTCTTTATTTTTCTTCTTTTTTTCAAGTTTTGATTTTCGGGGGGGGGGGGGTAAGTTTCCCCTTGCCTCCCCCTCCGGACGCCCATGGAGTTGGCAGATGGAAAAATGAACATGAAAACGTTTGTATGCGTAAATGTTGGCGTCATAGTTCCAATGAGCTAAAATTGGTTTTATGCATTAGTTGCATAACAGTATGTTAGAAGAAAATCATAAAACCGTGTGAGATGTACAGGGGGGTGAGAGATGTTTTTTAAATAGTACGGTGTAGTTGCTTACGTTCCAGATCAAAGTTTAAATGACCTAAAGGTGATATTTTGTCATGATTTGCTTATCAGTATGTAAGGAAATTCCTTTAACCTAAAGGTATGTAGAGAATATGAGGGAGATGAGATTTGCAACTGCATAGATTGCTCTCTTGTTTACTATTGTTGACTCACTGTCTAGTTTCCAACCCCCATCTTTATCTCTGCGTCACTGACAACTATAAAAAGTTGTGATGTACATTACAGGAAAACAGATACTGTTAAAGACATTATATCACCGCACCGAGAACTGCCAAGTATACGAGTTTCATGAACCTTTTGCCGAATCATAACTGGCGTGGTGATAATGGAAGAAGGGTTATAATAGTTTGATTATTGCTTAAAGCTGCAAATATTGTGCAAAAGCGAAAGAATAAATACCGGTTTATGAGCAAACTTTGATATCACATATCGTTTTTCCCTTATCACAAAATGGGGTTTATTTGCAGATCTCGACCTTTTGCGACGGAGCGATTGATATTCTTGTCAAGAGAGAATGAGTAGATGACGTATTTTGTACCACGTGACTAATTTCTCTGGACGGCAAACCGCCCAAGTTATTACATAGACTTACTATGCAAGGCTGGTTTGAAAAGGGCCTTCAACCTCGCTATCCAATATAATATTTTCATCAAAACTGTTATTTATTGCTTATCATTTGTTGCACATGTCTTCAAGAGCAGAAAAAGAAGTTTTACCTAAAGAAATACAAGCTGCTGTTTGTTTTCAAAAGTACCGGCTGATATAGACCACTAGAGTTTATTTGACTGTGGATGTGTGAAATGACTGACAGAAATGGTATGTGGCAGAATAGCGAGATTGCACCTAAAGCACTAGAAGAAAATCTCCATACACAGGAGCGGATGCAGGATTTCTGAAAAGGGGGGGGGGGGGCGGCGAAGTTGTTCGACCTGTGATTAATGACACTATACCATCTAAGCGGAGCGCCACCATCAGTTAGCGCGGAGCCTACAAGAAATTTTTTGACAAAATAGACCTCCCACATCGCCGGAAATAGCACTTCCCATGTCTTATTTTTGCATTTTCTGTTTCATATAATTTCATATCTCAACTCTCAACACATTAATTTTTCCACAAGTTATTAACAGAAGACAGTTATCATAGGTACAGTGCCTTACTACAATGCATCCTGTTCAAGGCGTCTAATCTAGTGGCGCCGCCAGTGTTTGGTGAATGGGAGGGGGGCAGAACAGATGACGTCGTATAATGCCACCTCAGCCCTCCCAAGTCTGGGTACTTTGTACCTTTTTGTGCGCCCTGCGATTGTATACAGCAGTGTGGGATCCATTTTGCCAATAGACAAAGTGCCGTCCTGGGGGAGGGGTCTGAGGGGAGAGGGTCCCCTTCCCCTTTAAGACATTTTTGTTAATTTAAGGTTGCCTAGATGCAAAATGGTGCTATCTTTGGGGGTATTTTTGAACTGATCATGTACGGCTGGAAAATATCCTTACTTAGTAAATTCTAATATTTAGTTTGGTGAAAGAGGAGAGTGTGCGTCCCTGCGATTGTATACAGCAGCGGGGATCCTTTCTTTGTCACTACATAAAGGTGCCGTCAAAGGGGAGGGCGTGTCCCCTCCCCTTTGAGAAATTTTTGTTAATTTAAGGCAGGGACCGCTAAACTGGGGGTCGCGACCCTTTTGAGGGTTGCGAAAATATTTCGGAGGGTCGCAAAAAGGATTCCGGAGCGAAATGTAATTGCCAAATTTCTCATTAAAAATAAGCAATGGGAGTGATTCTAATCTAAGAACCAGTGATCTGCTTTATCAACACTGCATAACTAAGTCAAATTAAACTCACCGTCAATTTGAGGGCCACCAAGATTCCGGAGTATATAGTTTGGGCCACCAAGCAAAAAAGTTTGGAGACCGCTGATTTATGGTTGCTTAGATACAAAATGATTCTATCTTTGGGATATTTTTGGAACTGATCATATATGGGTGAAAAATATCCATAATTTAGTAAATTCTAATTTTTGGTTAGGTGAAAGAGGAGAGTATGTTGTCTTAGAGAAGGGTATGTTGTCAACAAACCTCCTGAAATCCCCTGTTGGCTACTTCAATGCCTTCCATTTGGGGAAACTAAGTTTTACGTAAAAATACGTGCGTGAAGTCCCCAGAAACATTCTTGGACTACTGCATTATGAAATTTTCCTTTGCTTCATTGTGTATTATAAAAGGGACCTAGGCCTAAGGCTGGCAGACACCGGTATAGAAGCTCTGGATTAAGTTTACAAAATGGGGCGCTGATATGATGATTATTACCTGACCTCCAAATGCTACTATAGAGTATGATGCCGAGCACTTTACAACTATCGTATTTTTACTAAGTTTGAACGAAAATCCAGACGAACAGCTTCTAGCAATGGGGAATGGGAGGGAGAGTATAGGTGCAGAGAGGTGATATTAGACCTCCCTGAAAGCAAAAGGGGGTAAGGACTAATAAAAGCGTTTCAGAATATTTTTTCGTCGTAAGTGCATTAACCACCATTTATACCGGTAATCGCTGCGCGCGAAGCGCTCGGTAAAAATTTTGGAAAAATGTATAACGGCAAATAGGCCTACATACTTTCAACCTCCCACATCATGCTACAAATTGAAAGATCCCTACAGAGGTTTGAAATGTACTTCTGTATTTCGGAAAGGTGTTGTGATCAGAATAGTTGCATGTATTATAATAGTCATGAAATGGAGAGAAAACCGTGACGAATGCGCGCGAAGCACGCCGAAATTTTTCATTAAATAAAATAACTATGGCAAAACCTGCATTCATGCTCTGCATCGAGACACTTTCTATTCCCCAACAAACCTATTTGCCAATCACACAGCCAATATTTTACCTGAGAATTCGCAAACAGCGTTAAACTTTTGTTGTTGTGCTTCTGAGGAGTTGCTACCGGAAATTATTGAAAATAAGGACAATACCGAGGTAAGGTTTGAAGCGCGCGGAGCGCGCTAAAATTTTAATAGTTTGCGAAGGATTTTAGATCATTCTGATAGTTTGCGAACCATTTGTGATAGAAAATGGTTGCAATCATAGATCCATCACTTGGTCGAAAACACACCTCACCCTACCCCTACAGAAATCTATAGCTTAAACGCCTTTGGGGATTATTTTAAAATTTTCAAAAAAAAAGAAAAATCTGAAATCGATCGGGGGGCACGCGCCCCTTATGCCCCCCGTGACGGCGCCACTGGTCTTATCAGATCTTCAGTAATCATGTACCAACTTGGCGAATATTGAGGGACTTCACTGAGAAATTTGTGACGCATATCTTAGTTCGACTTGATGCCAGGACCCAAGTACCTTGCATTGACATGAGGGCGTAAATGTACGTTTTATCACGTGCATGTTCCCGTCTGTCTTATTTCTTGTTTTGCGTGGAATCAGTGAGAAAGTGAAAATGCACGAGACTTGGTAACCCTGTCATTGTCTTGGGGGTACAACTAGGCAGTGTAATCATGGTTTGACGCATGGGCCGCCTGATTTTTTCCCTCTCCGATATGGGCATTTTGCATTTTTAAAATTCCACGAAAACGTGTCAAAATCAAGGTTGGGGTTAGAATAGGTTTAAAATCGGCCTCGAACTTGCGAATGTAGCATGTTTTCTCCTATTCCAACCTCAAACTTTGGAAAAGGCAACCATAAGTTCGTTAGTGAAAAAAGGGAGCGTGGTTGGATTCTAACAGTTTGATTGGTCGACGGCCCTCCATTTCTGTCGAACAAACAAAGCTAGATTTTGACAACAAATCAAGGCGTGACAAACACAATTATGTGTAGTAAGATCAGCATGAGTGTCAATTGTCCCCATCGACGTTCAAAGTGATCTGCTGTGCGCTATGACTCCCATGCTTCAAATTTGTTAATTGCAGCTTCATTCTCTATCACTCCACTCTCTGTCCTTCTCTCTATCTCTTCTCTTTTCCGTTTTTTCTCCTTTTTTCCCTTTCAATTTTTTTGCATTTAAAAAGGGGGGGGGGGCGCCGTTGTCCCCCTAGATCCGCCCCTGCCCATACGGTATAAATGTGAAGATATGCCCAAGATTTGCTATTATTAATATCAATGCACACTCTTACCAAGGGAGTGTTGCCGTCTCCAAATTAGAGGTGGGAAATTTACCAACACATGTAGCAGACTTTCGTTGGGTGACTTCAGGTTAGAATAGCCAAGTGGAGCCAAAGGCCCTGCGAGTGTGTATACTCCCCTAGCCCTTTCCAGGACATGGGTTTATATTATAGCCTACCGCATGGCCCCTAGGAGGGATTCGGGTGATGACCTGGAATCTTTGGCGGCTTTAACACCACTCTTGCATTGGAATAAACCGTTTGAGCATAGTTAAAAGACAATAAAAGCAAACTAAAAGACCCACAAATCACAGTCTGGTCATTATAGTACAGCAGGGAATAAGCAATTTCTAACTTTTTCTTGAAGGGGTGCGTGTGTAGAGCACCAAAAAAATAACATTTACTAGATAGTCAAGCAATACTTTACTTCAGTTAACATTGAAAAAAGCTTACATATATAGTATCAATATGACCTCCTAGTTCTTTGTCACTCTTTCTTATTCTTTAATTTCATTTTTTCATTCGTATTATTACAATATTAAAGTTTGTTGTTATGTTTAGAAGAAATCCTAGAGATCATGTTACAGTACAGTCGAGCTTCTCAAAAATGTAGAGGAACACTTATGGTCTCTTTTTCGGAAGTTATTGTCCTTAATCACCACTTTTAAGCCGAGCACACACAGACGCCAGAAAATTACCCCGGAGCGGACGAAGTTTTTTCGTTCAGCTCATGGCTGCGAAAAAACAAACACAGAGGCGCTACGTAGGCTACCAGAAAATACGAAACACAAAACAGGAAACACGTTTCGTATTTCTCACGCTGTCGTCCGTGTGCGTTGGACGAAAACAAAAAATAGCGAAACTCTTGCTAACCTAAACACTTGTTTCGCGAAACAAGCAGTGCTTGTTTCGCGAAATGTAGTTTTCTGTCTTTGTACAACGCACACGGACGTCAGAAAACACAAACACGTGTTTTCTGTTTTGTGTTTCGCGTTTTCTGTCGTCCGTGTGCGTTCGGCTTTATGTTGACCACCTCTTTTTCCCCTAGCCGTGAAAACGTAAAAGTTATGATGTGTTTTGGCTTTACTGGCATATAGTGCTGATACTTTGGCTTTATGTCAAGCACAAGGGGTTAAATGTTTGTGACTGAAAGTGAGTTCTACGAGCTGGTTTCCCTTTGAGTAAAACAAAAATACAAAGACTTCAAAGTGGATTTGTTTGGAGTCCAGTTTGTTCTGTAAAGTTGGACCGTCAAATATGTTAATGTTAAATGTGCATTTTATTATCATTGAGAATTTGCTCTGGCAATGGTAGTAAATATTTCGTAACCATCTGGGCTGGGCACACAAAATGGGACACCTTGAATTTGTAGGTTTTGACAATATCGACACTCAGTTAAATACAAACTCATTCCAACTCCACTTTTTTCTTTAAAAAAGCTAAATGGTAAAATATAGGGGGAGAGAGAAAGGGTAGGGGTGGGGATGGACAAGAAAGAAGAAAATGTGAGCTTTTTGTATACAGTCTGACTCATCCGTGTCATTTTGACTAGGCTGTCGGACGTTTTGAGGCGTGTTTGGGTAAATTTCGTGATAAATGGTAGAGCAGGCATTCTCAACTATATTCAATAAAGTGCCACTTGATAGAATAAAAATACAAGGAGTGCCACCATCCAACCTGGTGACCGTTCGTCCTGTGGGAGTAATCATATCGAAACGATGTTTATCACAACCAGGCCCGTAGCCAGAATAATCAATTTGGGAGGGAGGCACATGAATGTTGGACTTTCACCGGCCTGGGGAGGGGTCTAATGGGAGGGTGTCCCCCTTCCCTTTGAAAATTTGTCCTATTTTAAGGATTCTAAATGCAAAATGGTGCGCTTTTCCCATTTTTCCTCCTACATTTTTATTCCAAGGAGGCTGGTCTCGTGATAAATTTTTCCTCCTTCATTGCAAGACCTTTCACTGGAAATATTTGGGGGGCACGAGCCCCCTTGCTACTCGCCTGATCACAACGCTCACAGTAAATTGTATACGGTAGCTTTTCGCATAGTAACATTTCCGTGTACCGTCGCTGTAGTGAAGTTTGCAACTGTGAGGCTTGCATTACAAGGGCTGTTACCTACGTGAGTGTAGCTACCGGGATACTCCTAAGTGCGCCCCATTGACAGGTTGAGAGTGTGAATGTCTGAATAATAGTGTACGTTTCGCGGCTCGTGCCATTTGTCATGCAGCCGGCTGGCCCGACGCCCGCCATCTGAAATAGTGCCGCGCGCCACTAGCTGAGAAAACCTGTGGTAGAGCGATACTTAAAATCCGATACGATAGTTAGGCCCGCAGCCAGAATAACAAATTTGGGGGGAATCAATGTTGGAGTTTCGCCTGCCTAAGGGAGTGGTATAAAGGAAGGGAGTGTTCCCCTGCCCTTTGAAAATTTTTGCCTATTTCAAGGAGTCCAGAATGATGCAAAATGGTGCGAGATTTTCCATTTTCCTAATTATATTTGTATGCTAAAAATGCTGGTCTCGTAATAATTTTTTCCTCTTTCAGTGCAAGACCTTTTATTGAAAAATATGGGAGGGGCACGCCCCCCCCCCCGTGGCTACGTGCCTGACGGTAGTAACAACAGATAACTATTGATCTGATTGTTAAATATTCACATGATGTTGTGGCTTAGAAAGTCTGAAATACTGGAAGTACATGTGGTTTATTTTTACAACAGCGGCCTTTTGCGACGGCAGTTTTGCAAGAAGAACACATAGTTTGTCGAGTCGAAACGAGACATAACGTAGTTGCCATGCTGCTGCAACAGTCGATAGTTTCTATACACTCACTTCTCAGTATACCGAGCGAAATCTGCAGAGTGAAGGGCAATTCCGTTTGACTAAACGGTCTATGACATATTTCCATAACTTGTGACAGATACCATGTTCATACTATCTGTTTAGGGTTTAAGAGTTCAGCTAGCCTGGGAAGACCGGCCCTTCTAAAGCTCACGGTAAGTTTTTCAATCATCTATTTATGTAGTTCAACCTGAGTGGTATGTTTGCAACTGCTTAGAATTGCGTTTTCCACTCTGTGATCATAAGATATAACTAATCAGTTATTTGCAAACAGAACATCCCATAATTTATGGCTACATTTTTCAACCGAACGATTATATCCAATAAACACAATTTTCTTGGTCTATCTTACGCACGGCCTTCGAGAAAAGTGGACTTTATGGTCATTTTAGTTTTAAATGGTTTCCATAACTTAAGGGAGTCTACTATTGAGTTAATATGCACGAAAACGTTCTGTGTTCTACACCCTTAATAGTTTCTTTCACTGAATGGAATAATGTATTATCGCTATTATACTGTACCTTAAAACCAAGCCCTTGTCCTGTGCTATCGTATATTTGCTACATCATTATGAAAAAGAAGCCAAGGAAGTGTTATTGCTGCGATACAGTGAGCACTCAATGTCCTGTTTCAATACATATTATTTCAATGGTACGTGAACCGGTTGCTTAGTGGTGAAAGGTTGAACGAGGATCGAGTTGCGGCGTTTTGCGGCGGCTTCTGCTTCCAATACTATTGATGTTGCATGACACATTCTACTTAGATATATATCAACGGACGCTCACTGCAAATTTTATGTTCATCTTGACGGCGGCATACATTAATGAGCAATCCCACCCTTGTTTTACTTAACCATTAATGAGCAATCCCACCCTTGTTTAACTTAACAATTAAGATACGGAAAATGGCAAATTAGTTGTGGCACAATTAAATTGGGTTCAATGCTTTACATAGCAGAATGCTGAGATGTAATTTAAATTTACGGTTAGTTGTGTCTCAATTGGAAAGAAATACTGTGGTGCAACATTTGGATCATTTCATTGCTTTTCTTAAAGTAGCCTGATGGTAAGATAAATGTAAGAAGCATTATTGCACACCCTTAAAAGTGCTCCATAATACTAGTTTATGAAACAGTTACTTGAATACTTCACATGAGAACATGAAAATTTAGTGTTAGGTTTTATGTTATATTATAGGGATTGCGGCCTTTATAGGAGGTACTTGTATATTTGTAAGAGAGTGTGAATCTCTGCAGGAAAGACTGTCATTTTGTGAGATTATGTCAGGTGCACGTCACTTTAATTTGCTCTGTACATGGCCGGTGCATCGAAGAATCCATGTTATATTTCTCTGACTATACATTTACATCTGACCAACATTTATGACACCGAAGAATAATCAGATTACTTCACGACACACACGCCCATCCATGTTCAGTATGCAAATATTGCACAGTTGCCTGCATAATTATGCATCATAGCACTATATATTGTGGTTGAAAGTCCGCATACAACTGGGAATACGTTGTATTAACACGGCTTTTTGCGACGGCAGTGAACTGGAGTTGTCACTAATAAGCAATGATGATTAATAAGCGGCTTACTGTGCAAGTGTCAACTTTCTCAGTGTACTGTGCAAGTGTCAACTTTCTCAGTCACTGGCCAATTAAATTCTATTATGTCCAACGTTGTGTCAGAATACGAAATTACAGGCGAAGCTAAAGGGCATAACATTTACACTAAAGGTACACATTTGTTTTTCTTTATTAATTATTGTTCTAGTGAGTTCAAAAAGGTGTTTTGGGGTGTCATTTCGTTTCTGACTTCTGTTATGAATCGAATCAAATCCTTACCATGATTCATTCTTTTTTTCAAAAGAGGTGGTATATAGATCTTTGCTCGCAAGCACTTTTTTACTCAATCCATCGGATACAAAACTGAGCTTAGTTGGCTACAGCTTATCGATAACGTTGTGCAGCTTACATAATGTATGTTGATTGCTAGTGGGTTTTGTATTGTTAACAGACGGTTAGTCTTTCGTACTGGCGGGTTACTTGAACGGAGGCTTCAGCCCAAAGATTCCTATTTGAACCAATCTTGCTTATCATGCAACATTCTCTCTGTTATAACTGTTTAAACTTGATTTTTAAAACAGCTTAAATTACGAAATTACAAACGTCTATGCCTTAAATTTTCCAATTGCTGTGGGTTTAGTATTAAACCTATATGGATTTTGACCAAAAGAGAGAGGTGTTTTATTTAGATAACGTGTGGATCACAATTCCCATAAGACTTGAATGACGCGAGTTCTGCCAAAGAACAGGAATCAAACTTTGCAATTTGGCATACTTTCCAATTTTCTTATTCGCGACTACCATTAATATTAGGACGTGTTTAATTGCTTTTCTCGATTCCCCTTTCAAATTGAAAAGCAGTGGTGATTATTGTTTGGTCGGCTAAAAGTAAGTCATCCAAGAACGGGTCTAAGTGAATACGTTTTTGCCGACATACGACATAAATTACTTCGTACACGAAGTATGAACGAATAGATTAAAAAGTAATGAAAGATTGTGAGATTTATTTGTACCTAAAATAAATACTTCTTCACATTTAAGTTGGTGTGATATGAATAGTATCAAATAGAAACGTATTTCCCTGCTGTACGTGATGTGCCTTTCACATTCATCACTAAAACATGAACCTATGTCATTGGCTGAAATAGTTTTGCCTTGTCGGCTTTTTGCGACCGATATAAGGAACTGCTGTGGATACTATATAAGTCAAGTTGCATTCCAAAGACAGCCATAGAACATTTCGGGTGGCTTTGTGTTACTTGTGTACTATTGGAATGAGGATTTATTCTCCCACCAGTGTTGCTGATTTTCACATAGTAAGATTTTAATTTATAAGATATGTTAAATATTGTACTGACAATTAAAGGAAGTTTCAACAACTAAGTTAACCACAAATGTTGTTGCAATTGAGAGTTATATTTCACTTGTTGCTAAACAGACTCTCACCGAAAATGAGATCATAGTTCTTGAAAAGTGGTCAGCCTAGAGGCTTTTGCTCGATGATGTAAATACTCAATACAGCAACGGTGGCAACATCTTTTGGCGAATATAGGAACTAAATGTCGGATTTTTAATCTAAAGCATTATTTGGTAATCCTAGTGTTACTTGAATGCTGTGTAGTCCTGCGCGAGTTATGGCAAGTATAAACTTCACTAGTACTCAGAGATAGCAACTCTCCGATATCATGTAAAATACATCTTTTTGTCATGCGGGAAGATTCTGGGAAAATTGACGATACTCAGTGAAAACACACATGCATACATGCATATTTTTAAAGGCTTTATGCTTGAGACAGTTGTCTACTGCTACTGCTTGAATGTGTACAGGTGAAGTAGAAGTTCTTATGACTATCCATCGCCCTGTCAGTTTGATTAGGCTAACAGCATTATTGCGCGATGTATCAAGAAGTCTTACATCTGTTTCATTGCATGTAATATACCTCTTTTTAGTTGTATATGTTACGATGTTTCCTTCTTGCTGGTAGATCATTGTATTGTATAAACGTTTCGGTCCGAGTGTATAAACGTTTCGGTCCGAGTGTTAATGTGTAATGCATTCAGCCAGACACATCCACTGTTGTGCATCACGTGTACTGCCAATATATATCCTCGATATTTTGCGACGGTAGGTAAATATTAGCCCAATTCCCTTTGTTTACTTACACAAGTTTACTGCTATGTTCAGAAAGTGATTGTCTGAGTCATTGCAGGGAACGTATATATGGAGGTGTAGAAACTTTTTCCCTCTGGGCATCGCAATCTGGGACTTTAGAAAAAGGATACGAACTGTCTACGGTCGACACATATCAGTGGCGTCACCAGA
This sequence comes from Holothuria leucospilota, assembly GCA_029531755.1. Classification (NCBI taxonomy): domain Eukaryota; kingdom Metazoa; phylum Echinodermata; class Holothuroidea; order Aspidochirotida; family Holothuriidae; genus Holothuria; species Holothuria leucospilota. The sequence continues at coordinate 55,349,728 of CM055970.1, forward strand.
CTTTTCATACTGGGGGGGGGGGGCACAAGGGGGGCACAACAGTTCGATGAGGGGGCACAAGTAGATAGTGGCGTATGCGGTATATAGTGTGAACGCCTGCCTGGGGGAGGGGTCTAAGGGGAGGGGTCCCCCTCCCCTTTGAAAATTTTTGAAAAATTAGGTGTCCTCAGATGCAATCGTTTTGCGCTACCTTTTTGAAGTAAAATTTGTGTCAAAAAATAACGAATTTTTAGGAAATAAAAAAAAAAATATGCATGGATTGAGAAATTCTCATGAAAGTGAAAAAACGTGCATGTGTATTGCCGAATCAATGATCAAATATTCGTTCAATTGTGAACTTTTCAATTAACGTGAAATTTTCATGATCCACAAACTGAGTGATTGGAGTCTTACGGGATTAAAGTGATCATAGAATTTTGTATCATATATTTCTCTTTTAAAATTTACTGGAATTATTTTTTCGAAGAAGAAAATACAGAACAATCTCCTTAAAATTGCTGGCATTGAGCTTGCATTACAATTCGCAGCGCAAGTGGCAGGCAAGTTCCATGGTACCGTACGTACAAAACAACACCATTCACTGTTTTGGTTGATGGGTCCGCGAGGTAGACATTTCCGCTCTACTTTATCAAGGCGTATACTCACACCTGTTGAGGCGGCGAGGATTATGGATAGATTACCAAGACCGATGCTCAACCTCTGACACAGAGAACACTGTGTGCTTTATGAGATGGGGTGATTTTGTTATTAGAAAAAACACAAATTGCTGCCTTTTCTTGTCCTAAGAAGAATCAAATTTTATGAAACATGGTAGTCAAATATTCTGAATACAGAACTTACAGAAGATCCATATTTTTTTCAAAATCTCAAATCTCAGTTGGGGGGGGGGGGGCACACGGGGGGCACAAGGTTTTCCGGGGGGCACGTGCCCCCTTGGTCCCCCCTGGCGACGCCACTGGACACATTCGATGCCATAGCTCCATTATACGTGCTGGGTGTAGGCAACGTTCATGGGACCGGCGTTTTGCGACTGTAGAGATAATTTGAATTACACATTCTTCCATCCTCGCAAACATGTTCAAGTCATGGCAGAAGCTGCCACACTCTCATTGTGAACTGTCACAGAGAAAGCATTATCGGGTGTACGTCAACAGTATACCGCGGAGAGTGACTGGCCAGAAAATCGAAAATAAGGGTTCGACACAAGAGATCAGTAGTGAAAGTAGTATAATACTTGCTCAACATTTCGCACTTGCTCAACAATCTATAGTACGGTAGGTATAAGGGCTTAAAAAGGGGTGAGTCGGAATGATTTGGCTTAGGAGTTCTTCTAACGTCTATGGTCTGTGTGAAATCCTACTCATTAGTTTCTTTTCATCAGATACAAAAAGAGTAAGTTGTATTTTGCATGGTAGTAGTGGGATAATGAAATGAAAATGTATACATGAGGAATTAATTGGTTCATCCTTAGCAAGGTTTAACAATATCAGTAAATGTGGTTATCTGTAACAGGAACCTAATGTCTTACGCGGTGGAGTGGCTAAAGAAACGGGGTGGGGGGGGGCAGTGTCCCCTAGGTTAACTTAATTATAAAAATAGACACTCGCCTTTTAATAGATTGTAATTGGCAGCGCGCGTTCGCAAACCTTTTGCATCATTTCAGCAGTTGGTCGCGTTAGCTGGCAGGTTGTAACCCTTCCAGTGGTTCCTTTACTAATTATGAACATCACTAATAGCAATGTGAAACGTCAGGTTCGTGTATTGAGATATGGGTTTTGAGATTCTATGCATTGTTCCTTTCGGTATTGTTCAGACGGGGAATCCCCCGTACACCATACAATTTCATACCAATGAAGGCTGTAAGTTCACAGAGCGACGTTTTGCGACGGAGCTTCCTGAACTCGTTATATTAGGACAACTTGGCAACGACAGCAACGTTTGCCAACAAGCTATCACATTCACACATCCGTTGATCCTAGATGAACGGTTTAGTAGTGTTCAAAGTCTTTGTTGTCTAATTATACTACATTCATTCATATTACCTCTTTGTGGCGGAATGAAATGTTATCGTATTTGAGTAAGGGGCTATAGGCTAATTCAGTTCTATGGATCGAGACGTTAATACGTAGTCGGTGGAGACCGAGTCTTCTTTCGTCTCCTCTCCTCTCCTCTCCTTTTCTTTGTCTTTAATTAACATTATTCCGTTAGTTGTTCGATCCACTCATGAGGTCCCCGCTGTTACAACCGATAATGTAAAAATCAACCGATAATGTAAAAACGACCCATAATGTAAAAAAAATTTACCGATAATGTAAAAACAACCGATAACGTAAAAAACTCCTTGAACCGATAATGTAAAAAAATTTACCGATAATGTAAAAAAGTTCGTCTACCGATAATGTAAAAAAAATTACCGATAATGTAAAAACTGTTCTAAGGACGTTTTCATATGGAATTGGAAACGTGGAATTTTATCAAAGAAGTCATACGTTAATTCAGAAAGGTCGTAGGTCATACCCCAGGGGAAGGTGCCCTCACCCCTATTTCACAGCGCCCTCTTGCAGGTATATTTCCCTTAAAAGGTACATTGAAAGACAGAAGAAGAATTGAAGGTCACTTTTTCTCAATTTTCTAGGCCAACACATAATGCCATCATATTTCTCCTTCATATACTGAAAGCGCCCTCACTCCCCTGTTGTTCCGCAAGCTCACTAAAAAGAACATATCTACGATAAAAAACATCATGTAAGGATTGCACATATTTTATTACATAAAGGTGGGTCATATTGATGTCACAACTTATTTGTATAGGTCTATGGCTCAATAGAGGGCGCCCTCTCATAAAGCCAGATATTTCAAAAACTAAAGCAATGAAAATTATATTTTTGAAATGAGCATGTCCGAAATCCCAGGAGGGTTATTATCGTTATTCTGAAATTGAAGGAAGGTTATCCCTCTCACCCATTCCCCACCCCAGGGGAAGAAGGGGATGAAATCGAAGCTACTCACTCCTGATAAGAATCGCGTCCTAGATGTTATCGACCACACTAATCACAGATCCGAAGTCAGTCATCCCGTCTCTAGGTCGTAGTGGACTGCGGAGACCGTTAAAAGGCCCACGTTTAGGGTCAGTGTCCCCAAGAGCAGATTTTAGGCATTCCAAAACACCGTGTTTTCATACTAGATGGTTACCAATTAAAATTTAGGAATATGATTCCGACTGCACTTGTTAAATGTGGAGTAAAAGTTTTCCTTTCATATATCACCCTTGAGGGTTGTTAGGGTGTGCCCCTCTTATTAGATATAAGGCGCATTCAAAGCTGAAAACGCATCTTTGCCATGTAATGCTAAAATTAATCCAACCCCAACCAGGGCAGCCTCCCCCAAACGTCTTCCCTAATTTATACAGGACACATAGGCCTTTCGAGTTTTACCTTTCGAGTTTTAAGGGGTAAATTAAGGGGTAAATTAAGGGTTGGTTAGAGAGACGCACCTTCCCCGGGGGCAAAGCGAAGCACGGCTCCAAAATTAGTGTTAGCATGTATGGAAAAATGCGTTTTTTCAACTTAATGCATACAGCGTAGCTAGTAGAAGAAAGAGCAGGCTTGTGACTCACAGGAACGGTAGGCCAATGTCGTGCTTGGCCTGGCCTTTTGACGGGTTTATCCCCTTCCCGCTATCATCTCAGAGATAGGAGCCTTCTCCGGAGGTAAGGCGCAACTCGCACACGTATTAGTGGAGCTATATGTGGAAGGGAAAACTTTCACTCCACATTTAACAAATGTAATCGAAATCATATTCCTAAATTTTAATTAGTAACCATCTAGTATGAAAACTGGGTGTTTTGGATTGCCTAAAACCTGCTCTTGGGATAACTGACACTAAAACTGGCCTTTGACGGCCCGCACATCCCACTACGACCGAGAGACGGGATGACTGACTTCGGATCTGTGATCAGAGTGGTCGATAACCTCTAGGTCCAATTCTTATCAAGCGTGAGTAGCTTCGATTTCATCCCCTTCTTTCCCTGGGGTGGGAAATGGGTGAGAGGGATGACCTTCCTTCAACGATAATAACACTCCTGGGATTTCGGACATGCTCATTTCAAAAATATAATTTTCATTCCTTTAGTTTTTGAAATATCTGGTTTTTTATTAAAGGGCGCCCTCTATTGAGCCATAGAACTATGCAAATAAGCTGTGACATCAATATGACCCACCTTTTTGTTATAAAATATGTTACAGTCCTTTCATGATATTTTTTATCGTAGATATGTTCTTTCTGGTGAGCTTGCGGAACAACAGGGGAGTGAGGGCGCTTTCAGTATATGAAAGAGAAATATGATAGCCTTATGTATTTGGCCTAGACACTTGAGAAAAAGTGACCTTCATTTCTTCTGCTGTCTTTCAATGTACCTTTTTAAGGGTAATATACATGCAAGAGGGCGCCATAAAACTAGGGTGAGAGCCCCTTCCCCTGTGGTATGACCTACAACCTTTCTGAATTAACGTATGACTTCTTTGATAAAATTCCACGTTTCCAATTCCATATGAAAACGTCCTTAGAACAGTTTTTACATTATCGGTAAATTTTTTTACATTATCGGTAGACGAACTTTTTTACATTATCGGTAAATTTTTTTTACATTATCGGTTCAAGGAGTTTTTTACATTATTGGTAAATTTTTTTTTACATTATCGGTTGTTTTTACATTATCGGTAAATTTTTTTACATTATCGGTTGTTTTTACATTATCGGTAATTTTTTTTTACATTATCGGTCGTTTTTACATTATCGGTTGATTTTTACATTATCGGTTGTAACACCCGCAACCTATACCTTGGAAACGTGGAGAAAATGAAGTCTCATGGTAGAACCGGATGTAGTTTTTAACTAAGAGATTCGATTTTAGTTGATCATTAATATTGTGCACATCTAAGCGGAATGCCACAGCTCCCAGCAAACACAAAGCGTTTTTAAAACGTGTACATTGTGTTATGAAACGTTTTATATCACAAATTTACACGTTAAGAAAACGTTTTGTGTTAGCAGAGAAGTTGGTGCATAATAGGTAGACGAAAGTTTGTAGGCTATATGTGTTTACTTTTGTAAAGATATACGTATTCAAAGCTTCCCTATAATCTATGTCTCATCAGTCAGTGTTCAACTAGATTTCAGCAGCAATAGTCAGATAGTAAACTGAAAAACAGGGCAATCTTTCTGTGAATTGGACAAAATCAAGCTGTACCGGAATTTCGAATTTTGAACAAGGTTGTAAGAGTTTAAAACTACCTTTTTCCGGTTGTTTAAAACTAAGAATTAGATAGTTGATCAAAACTGCAGTGAGACTTCTTACCGACCTATTCATACACTGACGAATCTCCTTTTGAAGAAACGGTGTCCTCTCTCATTTCAAACAAAGTCATTTAAGAAGGTAACGAGATACAAAATAGTACGTTTTTCAAGTATGTTTACGTTTGGAATTTTCGTGATTATTTTAAGTTTACAATCCAGAAATCTAAACTTTTTATGACAACCTGGCAAACGTGAAATGTTCTTTTAAAAATAAAAGAAACATTTCCAAACAAACAAAGATTTGGGTGACCTGGAGTTGGCTTGGGGTTGAGTGTACTGCTTTGTATGTCCCGGATCAAATACCGGTAAAACCAACTGCAAATTTGTGGTGGCTCAACACATTACTTGTTGGCAGATCCCTTTTGTAGGAAATCGGTATCTGGTTGTCCGATTAAGGGAGTTATCTGATTCAAGTCTTTATTCGAGTCACCTGTTCGGGTAGTGGTGTAGGTCAAGGATATTCCCTCCTTTCATCAGTCTTCGGGGAAAGTGGCTTAATTAAGACTGGAGGCACACTCAGTCTGCTCGTGGGGACTTTAAACCAGGGAGTTGTTACAGAGGAACTCCCTGGTTGTGCTGTGAAAAAAAGTGAATAACAATTAAATGGGTCGTTACTTCTATCATTATTTGTAATACAGTGATCGAAGTCATTCTATCTAGTTACCGTAAATCATAAATACGAGTTTCACTCCATTTTTATCAATTAATGCAGGATGAAAGTTGGACTTGAGTAATTTTAACAATTCAAAGTGGGTCTCGCGGAGCTACAAAAGGTTGAGAAACGTGCCTGTTGTTTATGATTATATATATCTTACAAGAATCTGAGTAAATAATGTACAGTGTTGAGTGACTGCCTGGGGGAGATTGTAAGGCTTTTGAAAGCCATATGGGACATCATGAAAACTCTCACTGTACTGCTCTTCTGCACTGATGTACCATCCGGAGCCGACTATCGGCATTGCCAGAGGCTAGTCCGAACCACCGACCCCCCATACGTACCTGAGTCACTAATTTGCGATATCCGCGGTCTACGTGCCTACAGTCATGGTCAAGACAATGAAATTTTCCGCATCTTCACAAGCAACGCATTATGCACAAAATATGGTCTGCAGAGAAAGTTAGTCGGTCGGTTGAGTACTTCAATGGTCCCATTCATCCACCCCGAATGAGTAGCCACAAAAGGAATAATTTGGGATATTTATATGAGTGAAAGTACTTTCCAAAATTCCTTTACGCTTTTAATTTTCTATTCGAAAATGCTTTTGTTCAGATAAATTCAGCGCGGGCCTCGCTCAAAGGGTTCGAAGACTGCTCGCGGCCATAAGCGCCGCGTTTGAGAATTAAGGTTATAAATTCAGGCTACATAGGCCTATTGCAACCTTCTAGTTGATTAGGTCCGACACCCTGTAATACTACTTACTCTGTTCATGGGGATATTACGGACTGAACTTCATGACCTGTTACACACTAGGCTTCTCGATAGTCTCTAAGACACTTCCATTTCAAGTGGCCACATCACACCGATTTTAGGAGGAAAACACAAACGCAGTTTGCCATCGTCTTTACAAGGTCTTAGCACCTACATTTTTCGTACATTTTTGATTACATACTCAGTTGAGACAGGAAGTATTCCGATTGCATTTCCTCATTAAATCTTTCGAAGAAGGCCACAGTATTTTCCTTCACAAACCCTTTTTCGATCAATTCATGGGATGCACACTAGCTGGGTCCAGCCAAAGAGTGTGCATTGCCTTTCGGACCGTCTTACAGCACACAGCAGACCCGAGTTATGGATGAGATGGGTTACTGACTCACTTGAATTATTGTAACTGATAAAACTACCAGTTTCACGCATATGGCCACCAACCGTATAAACTTTGAGAAATATCCTCGGTCAAAGAAGAGAAATCCAACAAAAGAAATCTTATTCTACCTTTATGCCTCTGATTTGGTTATTGGCGTAGCTGTATTGCGTTTAAGATATTCTCGGGCCTCTCAAGGTACTCCTTTGGATCTTTAAACAATATCTACTAAAGTTTTGTTGGTTAATGTTCGGACATCACAGAAGTGGTTAACGCTCTACCACGAAGAATAAATGAAGAGAATCAAAATTATGTCAAACCTTCCGTTTAACAATGCACGAAAAATGATGCCCTCTTAACTCTTCAGTCAATGTTTTAGGAAGAAAATTGTTTTCTCTTAGAACTTTGCAACCAGTGGCGTAGCTAGAGGGGAGCAGGGCTGTCGCCCCCCCCCCCCACAAAGCCTCTGTCGGAAATTTCTAGTCTCTCTCGGAAATAAATAAAAACAATTCATTTGAAACACTTACAACACTTCTTATGTTTTTAAGCAGAATTACACATCGTACACATCGATACATCGATATGTCGACGTGAAAACGAAGAGTCAGTCTCCAAATTGCCCGGAAAAAAAAAAAAAAAAAAAAAAAGGGCCCCAGAATTTCTGATCGTACAACTATCAAGATAATAATCTGTCGGAATTTTTGCTTTTGTCCCCCCCCCCCCACAAAAAATATCAAGTTACGCCACTGCTTGCAACGTAATGTTCCCTAAATGATACGCTCTCCTACACGTACCATGCCGCTCACATTCGTATTTAAAAACAGATATCAAGTAGGCCAATCACTTATTGACGTTACTCAACTGATTAAGGTAATTCTTCCCCTATTGTCAATTTAATGTTAAACCAGTCGCGGAATTATATGCTTATTTGGGTAATATTGGAATTTGCTTGGTCTGTTTACATTACTACCAAAAATGTAGCTAGTAAATTTGTAATCTCGTTCATTGTTTGGTATTGAATTCTTAACTGCACGGCGTTTTGCGACGGCTTTTATTCACCGTATATATCATTCTGAACCTCCGTCAGAATTGGACATGATCAGTTTGCTGTAGTACCTTCAGTGGTTGTGTTGCTTCTACGGGGGACTCGTCAACTCGTGTTTTGGTTGGATTGATGATTACCTTTTCGGTCAGATTTCTGTTGCCAACTTCTGAAAAATATAAACAGTTAAAACATCAAACACTTATGACAGTAAGCTCGGTAATTTCAAGGAACAAGTTCATGACTCCATGAATCGTGCAACTCGCTAACGGTAAGTGCAGCTACACGTTCTTTGGATTATTTTGAAGTTGGGGTTTCTCATTAATTTAATTAAAATATCTTTAACAATGGAACCTACTGCCTTTGTGCTTGGTGCTCAGCATCAACAATGGTGCAGGGAAAACAAGCCAGTGAGCCACAACTGGAAAAAACGCCGTGGTCGTCTCGACTTGAACCAATTGGTTGGAAACTGGGACGTTAAACCTCATCTAACCTAACCTAACCTCATTAAAATATCGCTGTCAGAATTTATTCAGCATATTCTCTACGCATCACTGAAATCTCTACGTCACATGCCTAGTATTTCTGCCTTTTACGTCGCAATTTTAGTACTTTGAATAGAGTCGGTTTTTGCCTAGTAAAAGTATGGTTTATGGAGAATAGGCTGCTGCTCATGGCATGAGCTGGGTAAAGAGCAGAGTAAGACGACCTATCCGAACTTCACAGTTAATCCTTTAATTCCTGTCTATGTTTTGCTGATTTGCTTGTTTTGTTGCATTAATTTCTCGAGAAGCAAGAAGGGGAGGGGACAATTGGATTTGTAGTCTCTTCCTCTTTCCCTTCCAAGTTTCCTTTCTGAGCAAATGATTTAGAGGAAGATTCACAATTTTCAGCTGGTTTACAAGAACCATGCCGTAATTAAACTGAGGTATATTTGTGAAAAAAAACCTAGTTCACCACAGGAAGATTCAGTCAATGAAAAGCGTTATTGGCGCTACATGAGTAACTGCGTAAATCCATAGCACATGCACTCATTCTCTTCACAAGTCTACTATATACTGATCATATCTACAACTAAGTGACGTGCACGACATTTTGCGACGAAATCAAATCGGTGAACAACAGTTTGGCAGTTACTCAACATATAGCGTATTCACATGATCATACACAGCGCAGACTGTAAAACGATGATATGAACCCACATGGGCGTTTTGCGACGGACTTAATAATGATTTGTACGTTGTGTGCTATCAGGAGGGATACATAAGTATAGTCTATTTTTGACGCAATGTACATGTGATTCAGACGCTACACTGTGTTTAAGACTGCCATTGAACCTTTTGGTTAGCTCTGTATTACTTGTTTCTTATGGAAACAAGGATTTACTCTCCAAAAGGTAAGTATTGCTAATTTTCAAATAGTATCATCTTAATTTATGGAAGATACGTGATGTAGTATAGTAGTCACAAAGGAAGGAAGTTTCAACGACTGCATCAACTACAAATGTATTTGGCGCTGAGAGCAATAGTTTTACTTGTTACTTATAAGACTGCCACCAAAATGGGATGATCTTAGTTTTTGATAGATTGTGATAGGCCTTGGTGACTTAAGTAGGCCTACTACAGTTACTGATTCATCGTTTTTTGCGAACATAGTAGCACGAGATGTCGGATTTTCAATCTACAGCATCATTTGGAAATCCTACTGTGATTTGAATGCTTTGTCATTCTGCACGATTTGGGGCAAGTATAAAGCCCACATACAAGTACTTCAAAGATACCTTCTTTGCGACATCATTTAAAATACTTCTTTTTATCATGCCGGAAAGTTCTGGGACTGTTGACGATATTCTGGGGAAGTACACATTTGGTATTTTCAAAGGTTTTATGGTTGAGATAGTTACTGGATTGAATTGGAAGGTTGAAATACTATTTGTTTTGACTACGGTACCCTTCCTGTCAGTGTGATTATGTCAATAGCATAATTGCGGGATTTTTTTTAACTCAAGAAATCTGATTTCTGTTTAAACCATGTATTACCCCATTTAAGTTGTGTATGTTACTATATTTCCTTCTTGCTGGTGGCCTGGTAGATCCTTGTGTTTTATGTGCGGTATCGGGGTATTATACTGCCGCATGCCACCCTTCTGTATATTTAGCGCACTGTCAAAATCCTCGACGTTTTGCGACGGCAGGTATCTATTAGCACCATTTACTTTGTGGTGCACCTTCAATGTGATGTTCAGGACGCCATTATCTACTTGAGTCCCTGCAGGGAACGTATATTTAAGTTCGCCCCTCGGCATCAGTTGGTGGAACTTGTACGAAAACTGTTAAAAACAGAAAGCGGTTGAAACATCCAGTATCATAAGTCATACATTTATCTCCATTATATAATAAGTGTAAGCAAAGTTTATGGTGCCGGCGTTTACAACTGTAGAAAGGCGATATGAAGCACGCCCTCGTCAGTCTTCGAGAACATGTCAGAGCAGAAGCTGCCACATTCACATTGTAAAATGGCAGTGTTCTAGTGTGAGTACAGGACCGTGACTACTGGTACGGGTACCAGGTTATGAGTACGGGTACCAAGTCATGAGTACGCGTATGAGTCCGGGTTCGTGGAATAAGAAATTATGAATACGAGTACGGGTACAGGGTCACGAGTACGTGTATCACGTCATGAGTGCAGTATTACCACATTACGTTCTTAAAGTTGAGTTTCGTTTATTTGTTTTATCACTTCACATAATCATATATATATATACATATATATATATATATATATATATATATATATATATATATATACAAACATAAGAATAATATGAAGCAAAACATAAGTACATGAGGTGAAGGGAAGTGCACAGAAAACCCTTCTGGGCTTGAAAATATGTACTCCCGAGATTACATTACAATTAACAAAAGCACTACAGCAAAAACTAAACACAAAAGAGACAAAGATAGGAAAGAACCAACCCTCGAAGAAACCTAACCACTAAAAAAGAAGAGTACCCGTACCCCCAACTTACCCCCCCCCCCCGCCAGACAGTGTAACATGGGGCAGCAACATAAAAGTTAAAACAATCGTTAAAACAAAATTTACGAAGTCAATCCAGTAGCACGAAAATAGTATAACTTAGTAGCTTCCAATAAAATGACGGGAAAAGTTTCTTCTAGAGGACTGAATGCTTGGCGTATGTGTTATTGAATGAGGACTGAAGAAAGAGAATTCCAGAGCTTGATTGCACGGTTACGGAGAGAACTATGTTGTGAAGAAGTTTGAATTGTGTCTTGATGTAGGAATCATGGAGAGTATTATAATTATGGGGTGAGGAATTGTGTGAAAAGTAGTTTGAAAAATAATCAGGTAAGATGTTGTTTAGGGAACGGTAGGTGAAAGAGGCAATGTGACTAATAAAAAGTAGGAAATATATCCTCCCCTTTGCTATGCCTGTCTCATATAACTGGAAACACAAAAATCACAATATGACTGTCAAGGTTTCAGTTAAACTGTTACTCGGTATGACTAACAGCAGGCCAGGATTGGTAATGCAGAGGGCTTGAGAAAGGAAGGGAGAATAGATTATTTTAGGGTTTCCAAATGGGCTTGGGAACAATAATTTAGCCAAATTGTCCTACCTCCTGGAAGTAAGAATGGGAAAACCAGCAGTCAGAATGCGAGCCTGCAATGTGCACCAAAATCACATCTTTTTCGACATTTATAGCGATGTGACTGATAAAAAAGTAGGAAATATATCCTCCCCTTTGCAAATGCTATGCCTGTCTCATATAACTGGAAACGCCACTCATGATATAAACATTGAGTATTCAAGGTAAAATAAGGAGTTATTCTGCATAAATTTAACAGTGTGCTAACAAACGAAAATGTCACCTGATTGAAAAAAGCCATTCATGAAATACGATACCTAGGTACACTAATTAAAACTAGGGTGACTACATATTTCCTTTAAATAAAGAGTCCAGTACTAAGGCACATGGTACAGTAAAGTTTCAATATGCCTCTGGAGTTGAGTACAGTTTATTATTTGGACTATGAGTGTGAGAACAGGGCCATGAGCACGGGTACCATAGCATGGGTACGAGTACGGGTACGGGTACCAGGTCCTGAGCACGATAAGGTTACGAGTCGGAAGAAAAAATTATCATGAGTACGGGCACGGTTACGGGTACCCGGTCATGGGTACGTGAACGGGTACCGGGGCACGATTACGGGCACGGGTACGAGTACGGAAAGTTACACTCAAGTACGGTACGAGTATGGATACTACAACACTCTAAAACGGCACAGATAAAGAATTACCTGGTAAACATCAGTAGTTTACGATGGAGAGTGACAGACCACAAAACTGAAGATTAAGGTTCGTCCCAAGAGATTTGCAGTGACATTAGTAGTATGATACTTGCTTAACATTTCGCAATTAGAACAATGTTTACTAAGTATATAAAGACGCTTAAGAACGGGTGAGTCGGAATGGTTCGGCTTTAACATCTATAGTCTGTGTGGAATTGGAATTCTGTTCATTAGCTTCTTTTCATCAAACACAAAAGGAGAAAGCTGTTTTTTGTCACAGCATCAGCGGGATATTACAATAAAAGCATAGACACGAGGAATTTATTGGTTCAAAGCCTTAGCCAAGGTTTAGCAATATCAGTAAATATAGTTATCTACACCGGGAACCTTGTATCTTACGCAGAGGGGTGGCGAGAAAAACGGGGGGGGGGGAGACCATATCCCATAGGTTAACTTAATTGTAAATATAGACAGTTGCCTTTTAATAGATTGTTATGTGACAACAATTAGGCAGCGAACGTCCGCAGACCTGTTGCATCATTTCAGCAGTTAGATGCGTTAGCTGGCAAGTCGTAACCCTTCCAGTGGTTCCTTTACCAACTAGACGGTTTGTATACTTGCAGGCAAGTACAGATCAAAGCCACTGAAGATGATTTGAAACGAAGTGGAAAAGCCCAAATATTTGCGCCACTTGATTTCAAGTCTCGATCGAAAACGTATTAAGTGCGGTACAAAAAGTAGCAAAACAGAGCCTACCATAGTCAGTTCTCGGAAAAAAAAATGTTCTGCTACCCACACAACTTTACCGATTGCGTAAAAAACGTATCTTCATGTTTCTACCCCAGGTTAAACTGAGACGTGCGAACGGATTGAATCGGCAGACCTACAATCTTGGACAAAACTGTTGGAACACTCCAACCGTTGTACCGTGTACAATATGATGTCGTGCATGATTTAGGAAACCCTCTTCCCCCAGTACAGTGTTGCGCACGATTTACGAAACCCCCGTCCCCCCAGTACAATGTTGTGTCCAAACTAAAGCGGTGCATCTCCAATTGACATTATTGTCTCCAACACTGTACGGGGGAGCGGGGGTGCAGGGGTGTTCCAACGAGTTTTGTCCAAGATTGTAGTCTGCGTAGCGGCGTCCAAGTCTTGGACTATTTTATGAGTGATCAAACTAAGTATTTGACAAAATTAGAAATGAAATCAACAGAACTAAGTAACGGCTTATCGTCTTTCGAGGAGAAGGCTTCCTATTTTCCTCAGATGGTCTGATTATCCATACTGGAAAACGGTAAAGTTGGTGAAATCAGGGAAATGGTCAAAATTTCCACTTCATGAAATAGTCAAAATAACTGCGTGGCAGATGAAGAATGCTGGGTATGTTCGTAGTGATCGTGTTCAAATGGAGAAGTATCACACTGAAAAATTCATTCGCAGAGCCATAAAAGAAGGCACAAATTCACGTGACAAACTGAGCAAATTCAATAGTCGAAGCTGTAGCCTTCGATTAATTATGAACACACTAGTAACAATGTGAAAAATATAACGTCAGATTCATGCATTGACTGTATGCATTGTTCAACGCGTCATTGCAAACGGGGAATCCCCGTACAGTACGCGTACAGTTTCATACCGATGAAGGCTGAAAGTTCACAGAGCGACGTTTTGCGACGGAACCGTGACTCTCTGAACTCGAGGTTATGTCAGGACTGAGCCAACAAACTGTTACAGTCACACTCCGTTGTACATGGAAGGAGAACGAGTTATCAGTATTCAAAGTGACAAAGTCATTGTCTGCCTATACTTCTTTCTTTCTTTGTATCGGAATGAAAAGTAAAATGTATTTAAGATAGGAACTATAGGCTATTCTAGTTCTATGGAGAAGTTAATACGAAATCAGTGCAGGCCTACGTTTTTTTTATTTGGTTTGGTCTTTCATGTTATAGACAGCTGTTTGTATCTGTGCGAATTAGAACACTTAGTAACTTGTAAGGCGTGTAATTCAAAATAATAGTAGTGGCGTTGCAGAGGAGAGGGGAGGGGGGTCACCAGACAGAAGAGCCACTAGAATGGACATTTCCTTCATAAATTGGTTAAACGTAGAGTAAGGGCTACATATACGATGACAATCTAGGCAATCTTCCGGACAAGGATTGCCCGACAGGGGGCTTAGATCTCCAAGGGGCGGCGCAACCCGAATCTCCAAAAACCGCTTTGGTAGCTAAAAGGATGTAGAACGCAAACATGATAGTCAAAACGTTGAGTTTTTATTGAAAAGTATTTGAAAATTTTTAAATTTTTATTTAAAGAATATTTGAAAAATGTGGATGAGTATTGGGAAAGTTGGAAAATTTAGAGTTTTCAGTGAAGCACCCTCAATGTGAGCAAAATTAATTAAATCGTCAGGGCGACTGGATCATTTGATCATACATAATTAGGATTTGATCGTACATATTTAGGATCCCTGAAGAAATTGAAGTTTCCTCAATGGAGGGGGTAGGGACTTCCCCGACGTGGGACATACCCCCACCTGGCGCAACCCCTATCAGTGGACCTATCAAGAGTAGCCGGCCCTCAGTCTAGTAGGCCCTGCTTAAGAAGGAAAAACTTAGGTTTAATACTTCCTCTGGCGATTAGCTCATATAGGCTACATAGTTCAGTTAGAATGTAGGCTACTTAAAGAATGGCTGTTTTTATTCTAGTTGTGGTGCTCTCATTTTCCAAATCCTGTTTGACCAAAAAGGCCGGGGATGTATTTACTACAGGCAAGCAATGACCTGTGAATGGATTAGTATGCTCCAATACTAATGGGCTGTATCGAATTGCGTACCGTTAGCTTTTTGCAAGTTATACAGCTCTTTCCTGGTTGGAAGAAGGTCGTGTTCCGATTTGATTTGCACAGAGCCATTTGTCCAAAGCGATAGGCAAGGTGCGGCTATTAAGAAGTGCATTGCGTGGAAAAAAATCTTTTTAGCGGATAATCTCTATCATGTAAGACATTTTGGCTAGACAGCATTCCATTTTGAAGCAAAAGTTCCATTAAATGCATGCTCAGAACATCTGAGTCTTTTCACAATTACAATTGTCGCAAATTAATTGTGGGATGCATTAAAAATCATCAAACGTCGCTCAGCACACATGGAATGCGAAATACACGTAAACTTGGTAAAAGAGACGGAAAAGACAATTTTTAAGATCAAAAAGACAATGTGACTAGATGCACCCGACCCAAAACCACCTTTGTTAACCCGCCACACACCCTGATTTGATCTGTGAAGGGATGACTTGATTATTGTCTGAAATAAACTCATTTTTTGCATGTGGTGGCAGATACGGCACTGAGTGTCATTGTGTATCCCCAAATTTCCAAGAGGTGCAAATACAAGTGCGCAGTCAAACTCGGCTAATTGTTTACAGGTATATGTACGACAAGAACAACTATTGACATAAGCTTTGCATGATGTACCCCACAGGTAGTAGGTCTCGTATCAAAATGGTAATCTTTTAACGACGTTTTGCGACTGATTGTTCCCTTCGCAGGGGTACGTTTTAAAACCGTGCAATACCCGCGTGTGATTCTATCAGGGATTTGCTATTTGTCAAATAGCAACTTTCTGGTATGTCTTTGTGTTGGGCTGCATAAAATCAAGAAGCTCCCTGGTCATACATGCACGAACTATGATCTGAGTTTTAAAAAACGAGGAGAACGACAGTTTGCGAGCGGCTTTATACTATTGTTTAACTCGTTAACCACACTGAGTACACAAGTGTTTGGCATTCATGTCACATGCAGAGCTGTTTCCGAATTCGTAGAGTACTGCATTGAGTTGTAGTGAGCGCTAATAAAGATGTGCGTTGGCCTGGTTTTGGATGTCCAGACCATCTATCGTTGGCCTGGACATGACCAGTTCGGGAGACAGCCGCTTTCGGGGGAAAATGAGAATTCATCCGATCGGGAGAAAATTTTGCCGGGCTCAGAACATGAATATTAATGAGCACTTAGTGTCTATCTCTTTGCAGCCCTTCTATCTGTTAAAATCATGTGCGTGTTATCAAGAATATATATGGATAATAGTTCATGCCCATAAAGAGAAACACAAGGAGCCTCCCACAACGTGTTAGGGGAAACAAGTCCTGGCAGGATACACTTGCACACACTTGTTTGGTAAACGATGACCATAACTTGCGGCTGTGTCGAGTCTATAAATTATGCTTAGGACAAAGGGCCTAGTAAAATTGCTTATTTTCTCGAAATGCTCGGTGAACTACCAAACATAACTCGGCGTTTTTGTTCTCTTAGCTACAAAGTTTTTAAATATGCTAGTATTTGCTTTTCCTAGAATCATTGAAAATTTCCAGTCTGTTCTAAACGATAATCTCCGTTGAATTTGCGCGGTAGGATCGCAATGCATTATGTGAGAAATTTGAAAATGGCGTCACCCAAGGCAAATCCCCCCCCCCCCGATCGGGTGAAAATTCATTTTTCCTCGAAAACGGTTACCTCCCGAACTGATGACCGAGATTACCCAAGATCATCACATCGTCTCTTTGGAGGTTGAGCCAAAACTTCCTAATCATCGGAGCTCTTAACCCACCCTTGATAGACCAAATGAAACCAACGGGGGCAAGATTTCATGGAACAAGAAGCCTAGCGAATTTTGTGTGTTTCACTCCATAATATGCAACCACGAAACCACGATTAATACAGAAAATAATTGGGAGAGTCATGAGAACTTCTCCAGGGCTTATCCAGGTACAAAAGAAAAAGAAAAAAGCTACAACTAAGAGGCTCCGACATTTTGATAGGGTGGGAGTAGCAATTTGGGCCTTGGATAGAATAAGACACTAAATATACACCAACTAAATGGTCGATAATTTCCGATTTTGGCTTTTGTCTAAAAGGGACAGATCACCCAAGGCCAAAAATGACGTCATTTTCATAACCGGTCAGAGAAACCAAGACAAAAGTCGATACAAGTAAATTGAGACCGCCTCAAACCGACTTCGTTGTCGGGGAATTCCCGGTTAGGTTCCGATTAAGTTTGCGCCTTAGTGAAGCTATAGTGAAATTCTCTTTTAGTTTGGTGCCAAATTATAGTGTAAATGACCTAGTAGTCCCACTGAAGTAGCGAAAACACAAATAACTCCCTCTACCGCGTCTAGTTTAAGGTCCCACCTTAGGGCCCGATCTCGGGTCCAAGTGTAACCCCTTCATGAGCAACAAGGAGAGTGTTCCCCGAAGGTTTGCGGATATATCAAAATTGTGGGCATTAGAATGAAGCATGTAACACATCTACAAACAATACTGACCACTCGGCTACCAAGCAGATAATAACATTGCGTGTTCAAAATAGCTTAGTTCAGACCAACTGGCACTCGTTTTCTTAATGATGCAGAAGCTTTGATGGTGGGGTAGATGGATGATCGTTAAAGTTGCACTGGGCCTAAAATACTGATGACGTAATTTTATTTTATTTTTACCTATGACGTCATGTCATTGATGCGTCATATGGTACTAGTTTTACCACAATAATCCACTTGGTGTCATGTTAACAGACTTCTTGGTAAAAAAATTCGTGGAGTATAAAACCATTCCCTAAGGAGATACAAGCCCACATTACGATAATGTACAAGTAATGCCAAATCGGTTGATAGCAAACTTCCCTTGATATCATTTTTTGGCCACTTTGACTTATATTAGAGCAGGCTGTAAACAGGAAATCTCTAAAAGAAAACGCTGAAAATTTTAAGCTCCTTAAATAGGACATTAAGTGTGAACATACCCACTGCAACCTTTGCTCCATTCCGATTATATTTTTCTCGATTGACTTTAGATTGGCCAATGGCTGGAAGAGGAAGGCCCGGAACTGTAAGACGATCTTAAAAGTGGCTGATTCGTCATGAAGTAAAAGAACTTCAACGCGTCTCAAGGTAAGGGAAATATAGTACCCAAAGAACTAAGTACCGAAAAGAAAAAAGAATGGGCAACTAAACTAAGGATACGTAACATACGTTAACATAGTTACGTCATCTGTGGTCGGGGATGGGCACCTTTATCTACGATTATTTCTGCTACGGTTTAAACAATTACTTAGTTGATCAAACCACGTTGTGAGGGAATTACTATTCCCACAGTTAACAGGCGTGTTTCCACAGTTTTACAGTACAAAATGGGAAACATTCTTTTTATAGAAGCTTGAATCTAAGGGTGGCGCCGAAGGCGAGAAGTGTTTAGGGTAGTTCGGGGCCTGGGCAGGAGTGTTGCATCGAATCCACCCGTCTGTCCTCCGAACTGATCCCCGTGTTATTTAAAAGTAGGCTACCGAGCACATAGGAGAATAACTATGTAACTGGCGATGTAATTTCCGACCTTCACGGAAGACTTCAATTTATTCAGCTTCCTACTGCATGGCTCACTTCTACAGTCTGCTAAAACTAGAAGCGACTAGTATTATCATCTCTTCTCGGCCTTATGGCTAAGATCATGTGAAGTATCCGTTCTTTTCAGCCAGTCTAGAACAGGACCACCCATAGAAAATCCATGATGTAGAAGTCTGAAGGTCAAGCGGTTGGTTATGATAAAGGAGACATGGCATTCACCCAAACCAGGGAGTTGCTAGCAACTCTCTGCCAAAACATATTTAGGAATATCCCTAGAGTTTTAATACAGTTGATAACTGCACTTTGATTGACATTCATTCAAACAATACAGTTTCACTGTGGTTGGTCAATAATGACTTGTACAGTCTGTTGTGTTTCCTATCAAGCTCACACATCACACATACAGTACGCACACTGCTTGACAATATTGCCTCGGGCAATTAAAGCTCAGTGCAGTTTAGTGTGGCTCTGTCTTAGAGGTATACAGCACTGGGGGCTTGGTTAAAATTAGAGGAGGGTCTAGAAGTTAACTAAGTAGGGAGAATTGTTACTGTCTGGGGTGCGCTTAGAGGGCCTTTAAGTCTTGCTGTCCCCTCGGGACGTAGCTTCTTTAAGGAGTAGAACTCGTTAGGGTGTGTCGTTTTGTTTCGCTCTTTAGCTTTTCTCCAGAGAGTCGAAGGAGCTTTGGAAAAAGGACTACCGTTTGTCTTATTATGCTAATCGATCCGGGGTTTCTATTGTCTATGTGAAGCCAAATTATGAACGTAAAACAACGAAACTGTACAGCGCGAAGCAAGCCGATAATTTTTAAAGTCTTATTTAAGGTTTCAGCAAAAGTGGTTCATTTGTCGGAGTGGCCTGGTTCGACCGGGCTTAACATGCAGTATGTTGTATTCACCCGACTGATGCAAAGGCAAAGGAGGCTGTTCGACACGGGCGGGGGGGGGGGGGGTGCTGAACGTTGTTTCGAATCGCCGTCCTAGGGGAGGGGACCTCCTCTCCCGTTTGGAAAATTTGTGAATACTTGGGGGTCCTTAGATGCAATTTGGTGCAGCATATTGGACAGATTTTGAGGTAAATTACTGCAATTTTTTGACATTTCTTACAGAGAAACCAAATGTTTAACTAGGAGGCTTAAGACCCTCTCCCAGCCCCTGCTTCCTACGCCTATGGACTGATGGCACGTTGGCGACTTCATACTTTATTGCACCTATTGAAGTTCCCTGTCCCACCCGTGCTCCAACCTCGCCCACCTTTGGTATAGCAATCGTTGTACAATAGCGTCAACAGCAATCGAAACAAAGAGAGCATCTAGAGGGGGCATTGATGATGGAACATGAAAAATAATGTAGGAATATATACATTTTGTCAACCTTCAAAAAAGTAGGGGCATTTTCCCCTTCACCACGTGTAGATGCTCTTTGAGTTTAATCGAAGCTTACCATTGCGAATGTCCTACTAACAGTATCCGGCGTAGGCTACTGTAGGCTACCGCTCGAAAAATACAAGAGAACAACTATACATTTGAGGATGGAATCGCAACCTTTAGACAAATATGTGTAAGATGTAACATAGTCTTGGTATGCAACTTCGGAATAGTGGTTACTGTCAAGCTATATAAAACCATCAAAACTAGACAAAGCGCGAATCTCGCCGAGCATTTTGGGGGTTGTGTTTAGATTACTGGATCCTCGTGCGTACGTGTATAACTATGTAAACATACTTGTATCCGTATATTTCTGAAGACTTTGGGTTTTTGTATGATTGGCTGCCAGCAGTGGCGTAGCTAGAGGGGGGGGGGGGGGCCGTGGCCCCCCTACAAGGCCTCTGTCGGAAATTTCTAGTCTCTGTCGGAAATAAATAAAAACAAGTCATATGAAACACTTACAACACTTCTTATGCATTTAAGCAGAATTGCACACCGATATGTCAACGTGAAAATCAAAAGTCGCTCTCAAAACTGCCCGAAAAGCAAAAAAAAAAAAGAAAAAGAAAAATGGTCCCCAGAATTTCGAACAACTATCAAGATAATAATCTTTCGGAATTTTTTGCCTTGTCCCCCCCCCCCACAAAAAATGTCTAGCTACGCCACTGGCTGCCAGGAAGTTGTAACAGGCAATAATGTCTTTTATGACAACTTAAGAGTCGTCAAAGTCGTTTAATACTTGAAAGAGCCTGATTAACCTTGTTACGTCTCACATAGCACTATCATATTTACTCGTCTCATATTTTAGGGATGTTAGTGTCAAAACTGGTCAAGTGGTTCAGATGAGACAGACTATTGAGTCATTATAACTACCTATAGGCTAAAAGCTAGCTGTGTAAGTGAATTTGTATGTTAGTTAAGCTTATGTGCTCATCACTTAAGATTACCTAAATTGGCAGTTTTATTCCTTGCCCGTTGACTGAAATAATGTTTTGCCAGTATTCAAATTACATTATTTCGTTTGGAAGAACATCAAGTCATCCACACAGTAACTCGTTTACAGTAAAGTAACAAGTTACCCCTCAATTTATACAATCCAAAGGCGTATTTGGCAATTGAACACTTGTTTTGCCCCTCCAATTGTAAATCCTTTAAATTCTTGACAAGTTTAGCGATTAAACACTGACTTTTCAGTGATGAATCCCTTGTTTTGAAGCAGAATGTTTAGGAATAAGACACGTGCTTTTAGCACATAAGCATGTTTGCAAAAGGGGGCAAAGTAATGTTTAGGAAAATGTTTAATCCTAAACACCTTTTGGAGTGTATATTTTTGTGGAACATTAAGCCATTATTGGTGTTAGTCAACCCAAACTGTTGTCTGAAGTCCTGTTTGCTGGAGATTTACTTTAAACTACGTCACTTTATCTATTTCCTTTGAGCAATATATTGCCTGTTCAATTCCGAAGGAGAGTGATTTATGACAAATTTTATACATTTTTCCCAATTTCTTGTTTCGTGTACTTGTAATGATTATTACGAATTCTCCTTTCCTGTCAAAATTAAGTCTCATACAGTAACTATCCACTTTGAATAATCTGTTTTCATTCGTTGCTACACTTTTGACATAATGCCCATCGTTTTCCTTTCAGATGTCGATCGAAGGTGACTCCTTTAAAATTGGACTCCTAGTCCACTTTCTGATTACATTTTTGCGCCTTTCTATAGGAGGTAATTAATTCTATAAATATTATCTTAACATAAAATGTAATTTTACTGAAATTTTAACTTTGTACGCAATAAAAATCATTCATTGCAAAAAAAAAAAGAACGACTAAAACCTACCCTTCGTTACATTATTTTGACAATAAGCTAAGCACAAAAAAAGAAGAAAAAAAAGAAAAACACAAAACCAAAACGCAAAAAAGAGGAGCGTGTATATGGCAGATCAGCTAGGACGACCTCGAACCTTACAGGAGGTAACATAGCCTATACCTCTCGTTTGCCATTACTATCAGTGCCTTATCAAGCCCTATCCAAATGCCGAGATCATTGTTGTGGCTACATTTACTTATTGTTTCCTTTCTCCTAAAGCCTTATGACCAACCGGCTTTAAGAATGCGATGGTTCTTTTCCCTCTGTCTTCCGAATAGAAGTGAATCAGCGGTTGCCTTCCCTTTGTCTTACACGTAGGAATTCACATAATAAGCTTACATCCAGAGCTCTAAGAAAAGTTTCTTTAATATGCCCAATTATCGTTATTTCACAGTGCCATGACGGCGTTGCTATCAGATTACCTTCTAATTTTCTGATATAATTCTTCTTTAACCTGTCACGATACCAAGATGTTTATACTCAAGCTCGTTTTTATCTTTGGGTCATAAATGTTACAGTTAAGGACCTTCGTCTTAAAGCTCCTCGGAATATATGACCGTACTTGATTAATTTGCCAACACATTAGGTGATGCTAAGTTAAAACAACGTTTGACAGTAGTATCATCATCTAACAAAAGCAGTTTAAAGACACCTCGGCGTGTACAAAAGCATGGTGTTTGGAACTATGTGTTAATTCATTGAACCATTGCGAAATTTAATTTTTGAGTTAACTTACGTTTTGCAGGTGATAGCAACATCGGATGCTTGTCGATACAATATGTTGAACTCGGAAGGCAGGGGTACATTACTTGCATTTTTTCCTCACAACTCTCTGAGGTGTATTGGTACGACGATGTGTCTGGTGGAAGTAACGTACCTCCAATAGCTGTATACAGAGTAGATGGAGATGTGAAGGAAGGTCCTGGGATAGAAAGTGGAGAATATGACATAATATCCAACGGAACCTTAGTCATTACAAATGTTACTGTAAGATACGAGAAACAATACAAAGTGCTTGCCTGCACTGACAGTTGTATTCCCCTGGCAACAATATCGGTACAGGTGGTTGGTAAGTTGAATCAGTTGGATACAACCCTCAATAAGTGAAATTAATTTTCTTCATATCATACTATTTTTTGTAGTTGAACGTAATAATGTTGGATGCGAGTCATTAAGGTATGGGGATCTCGTTTGCGAGGAATATCAGAGATGGTGACAAGTCAATTTTTGCAAGTCCAAGTCAAGTCACAAGTCAATGTTGGCAAGTCCAAATAAGTCACAAGTCATTTGCCTCAGCTCCAAGTCAAGTCAAGTCACAAGTCAAGGAGTAGCAAGTCAAGTCAAGTTATTTGGACTTGACCACAAGTCAAGTCGCAAGTCACCATAAATAAATAAATAGAAGAAAATGGCCGACTCTCAAAAAACTCAGTACTGATGTGTTTGCATGAAAAGTTTCGATGTATGGGTAAAATGGTGAAAATTGTAGAGTTGGGTACCAAATATGGGTGGGGTATTTCAAAATAGGGGTATGCTATCAGGAAGCCTAAAAATGTCTTGGTTAAATATTTGAAATGTGACCTTGCGTGGTAACAAGCAATAGCATGGTATGCTATTGCCTTTATATTGGAGGAACCTATCGACACATACCCTGTCGGACCTGGAAATATTATTATTGGGTAGAGGCTCAGGATTTATACCAACACCATCTGCCCCTAAAAGGTACTCTCTGCTCCAAGCTATTAGACAGCTAACCTGCACCATCAGAGTAAAATATTTTATGTATGATATATCTTCCCGACCTTACCATAAGTTCCGTCTACCCCCAACTTGGAAGCTGAGGGCAGGCGTGTCCAGACTTTTTTCACTGGGAGTAAACAGTAAATTTTTAGGGTTGGCGCCGAAGAGTGAAAGGCGAATTTCATGCATGGCACTTGACCTTAAACCCTATATCAACTCCCCAATTTTTGACGTTTTACATTTTTCGTTTGGGCCTTCTTTCCGCCTTTCTATTTTCTAATTGTTTTTCTATTTTCCTTCGCGGAGGGGGCGTACCCCTTACCGCTTGGGTCCAGGAACGGAGCCTCGATCCGTGGGGGTCAGAGGGAGAAGCTCCTGGCGTTCTCACCGTTAACCGTATCAAAGTCATAATTTTGGAGCATATATCCATCACCAGATAGGTAACGTTGTGTGGGCGAACTCTGCATGTTTTTCCATTGGGAGGAACACTGCATCGATCAGCGAAACGTTAGCAGTGTCCAGCAGTGTTGACATGGCGGAAGTCATAAGCGAAGCCCACATGGGCTCATCTGTGTGTTAAGGTGTTTCTGTTTGTAGCTTCTTATAACACGGGAACAAGAAAGAAAGAAAACCTGACACGCGAAGACCCGATCAAAAGGACCAGGCTTTGCAGTAACTCTGCTCTTTGCATCAAATTCGCAAAGGGATAACCGAAAGCATTGTAATATGTTGCCTGGCAGGCCCCCAGGCTGTGAGCGGAGGACACTGGGCCATGCCATTGTCGGTCCTATTCTGAACCAGCCCCAACAATGACGCCCTACCTTTGAGCCATAGATTCTGGAAGCTGGTGGGTTTTTCGGTATTAAGGATCATGCGCTGACATCATCACAAATGCAGTCATATTTTCAAGGGAACATTCTAATTAGCAGGAAAATACACTGACCACCATATGACCTCTGTAAGCCCCATAAGCCTAGGAATGTCCAGAGGCGATACCCAATAACATCCAATTTCAAAACTCTGGGTGTTTGGGGTCTGTCACCATGGTTAAGCTACCTGTAAATTTGCTATACAATTGGAACCAATTCGACTTACAAAGTAAGGTGTAAATAAAGTTAAGATGAGAATTTTAGTGATCAAGGAATCTGTTAATCGCCATCGCATTAAACCTGTTAACACCGGGTACGGGGGGGGGGGGGGGGTAACTGATAGACATTTAGATAGACATTTAGCACATAGTCTTGAAACTTTTAGGGGGTTGTGAGGAAAGTTTGGGGGTCTAGGCCCCCTCAGGCCTCCTGCATGGCTACGTCATTGGGCTCGAGAATTACCCCATGTACTGCTTAAGAGGACTACCTCTATAATACGAAAAGGGCATTCTTGTATTACATTCCGATTCACTTTGCGGAATTCAACATGTCCGAGCTCTAACGTTCTGCTATACGTTCACTATGTAATGAAAAAACAATTGTCATTAAGAAATTTGATAAAGGTAGAGGTATCGCAATTATAAATAAGAGTGGCTATAAACGTAAGCGCTTAGGCAATTATCGCACGGTAGTACCATCAACTTAATGCATCAATTATCACCATGGAAAAGATTTCCCTGGTCAGATCTCTCGTCTATGACCTCTTTCAAATGAAAGAAATTACCACAGACATATTTGAATATTTCAGTTCAGTAACACACTATCCGTTCACCACTTCTCTACCTTCTACCCAAAGTCCACCAAAAGCCACCCGACGGTACTACGTTCAGACTTTTTTTTTGATAGACCCATAATCTCTGGCTGCGGAGGACCTGTATATCCAGCAAATATCAGAATTTTCAGATTATTTTTTCACCTTCCATTGGTTCAACAACAACCTACAGTACATATGTGAAGGATACCAATCACATCCTTGATCTAAGTCAAAATCTAAAATTACCCGATCCTGTTTTATTGGTTACCCTTGATGCAGTTGGTATGTACACCAACATCCCGCAGTATGAAGCGATTAACTCATGCACCGATGCATTCGCGATATCCGACGAAGACATTTACTCTATACCAGAATTTTAGAGCTCACTGAAGCGCAATGTCTTTAGACTTTAACACTAAACCTACTTCCTACAAACAGTAGGCGTGGCAATGATTGGGCTCGGAATCGTCACCCGAAATCACCGATATTGCGTTGAAATCATCAAACAAAATAGTACCACTTACTAAGCATATCATCCTCTGGTTGACATATAGGGATGATATCCTTCTCTTTTTTGACGGTTCTGAATCTGAACTAAAAATGTTTGTAAACCATATTAACACCATACATCCTTCCTTGAAATTCACTTTTGAATCATCATACTCGGAAATTAATTATTTTGACATTAGTATCTCAGAAATTAATTATTTTGACATTAGTATCTCAGAAATTAGTTATTTCGCAGAATCATTAAGGCTCGTAACTAGACTTGGAAAGCAGGCGGCAAACCAAGCGGGGGGGGGGGTGGCTTTGAAAGTATGCTATTGCAAAGGGGCCTTGCTATACCCGTAGAGCAAGGGACCAAGCCAAGGAGCAGGGGCCTGGATCCCAAATGCCACCTTCGGTTACTGGACTGATCAAATTACCTTGATATCTGTGCCTTACTCGAAATCAAGCGAAACTGTCCAATATTTATCACGTAACTCTTGCCACGCCGAAAGTTGTTTCAAGGGCTCTATTAAAGGTGCGACTTAACATTGGCGTCTCTTTAAAAATCGCTATGACTATAACGAGAACTAGACAACTCTTTTAGAGGAACCTAATTCGGCGCAATTACTCAGAGAGTTATGTATCTAAAAATCGTTTCCGAAATTAATTTCGAGGACTGATGTTAACACCCTCTCACCTTAACGTAAGGAATCCACACCATCGTTGGTTTTTAGGTTCCATTTTCACCTCACATCAAAACCAAGGACTTACAAAAGTGCCTTCGTGACATTGGCACCGAACACCCGACACTTTAAATTCTGTTTCCGAAACCAACACTTATCGCCCCAAATTTTACTACTTGCATGCAGGAAAAATATTATCACTGGTAGCAATGATGCATAACCGGCTAGCACTTGTTTGCGTACACTGTAAAAAATTTCTCCAAATTAACAGTAAAGTTCTGTAGAATTTTCAAGATTTTTTCTGTATTTCTTATTTTACATATAATTCATGTAATTTTTACAGAAGTCTTCCGTATATCACATCTTTTACGGAATAAGTTTGTATTTTTATACGAATAAAAATTTGCAGATAATTTCTGTAAAATTTTGCCGAAAATATCTGTTTTTTCATATTTACGAGAATATTCTGTAAATTTAACAGAGGTTTCACGTATTTCCAGTAGTTTACTGAAAAAATCTGTTTTGAAAATGCAAATTAAAAATAGATCTAACTGGTTAAGAGATAACACTGTAAAGACTTTGCGGGTGTAGTTTATTAAAAATATCATAATAAAGCATTGGATAACCTTGAATTGTGTGTAGACTTAATTAAAGCCCTTTTTAGGGGAAGTTAATTAATAAAGTGGGCGTGGCCAAATTTTGAAATAAAATTTGTAAATTGACGCTAATAACAGCCCTACACTAATCAGATCTGTAACAAAAGACACTTTTTTTGGTGAAAAGATAAGTTGTTTATTAACACCAATAGAAAATAATAAGATCAGTGAACCTTACTTCTGTAAAAAATATGTAGTAACATTTTTCACTGTAACTAACCGGTCAAATTAATTAATATAAGACATTCCGCATTTCGCACACAGCATATGTTAACGATTATGGACCGTTACCGCCTCTGGCTCTCTCGCACGAGAGAAAGGGGGATGCTTCAAAGGGTAGTTATGCAACACGGACTATGGAAAAGTCCCATACATGCTTGTATACCACGTATACAGCGGCAGCTTCAATTCAAAATTTTACAGGCAAACACTGTTTTTTAACAGCATGATATGTAATGTGAAATTACAGAGAAAGCTTGGAAACTCTGCTGCCAGAAAAAATCTGTAAAATAACATTTTTTTCCTGTAAAATTTTACCGAGGATTTCGGTAATATAAAATTACAGAAAAAGCTTGGAAACTCTGCTGCCAGAAAAAATCTGTAAAAAAACAGAAAATTTTTTTACAGTGTACGTACGTTATGGTACAATGTGAGTACTGTGTTGTGGTTTGTGTAGGTAAATGTCGCGTACACTTTGCGGTCTAGG
Source organism: Holothuria leucospilota (assembly GCA_029531755.1). Taxonomy (NCBI): domain Eukaryota; kingdom Metazoa; phylum Echinodermata; class Holothuroidea; order Aspidochirotida; family Holothuriidae; genus Holothuria; species Holothuria leucospilota. The sequence continues at coordinate 55,377,877 of CM055970.1, forward strand.
CATGCCGCGGCAGCGCGAGAAGGGGATCGGGCGAGTTAGTTAACCAAAATTTGCCATCTAAATAATGCTTACGTTGGCGACAAGTCATTTGTTGCAAATCCAAATCAAATCACAAGTAAAAACGAAAATTGCAAGTCAAGTCACAAGTCACGAAAATAGTGACTCGAGTCAGAATCCAAGTCAACAAGTGCAAGTCAACAACTCTGAGGAATATCACTTAAGGATGCTCCGCCGTACGTGGCCTGGGTAATCTCAGAACCGAAACAGCTAGAAACCAGAGTTGGTTAGAACAGTTGTTTTCGAGCTTATTGGAATTCCTTGGTATTGTTATCGTATTTTTGAAGCAAGGGAAAAGAAGAAAAGTCTTTTGCCATGTCCTATTTTGCTAGCCTATCTCCTGTTTTGCTCTTACGTATCAGTTCCTTTTTATTCTTGAAACTACACCAATTCAGAATATGGACGAAACTCTACACTGACTCGGCCAGAAAAGTGTTTTACTTCACCTTTTTTTCTCTTTTATCGATTCACGCGAATTCATGTTGCAAACAAAAACAAAACAGTGACTATTTCTTACTTAGTTATTAGATTACTTCCATCCTTCCATCACTGGTTTGTAATGAAGTTGAAAACTAAATCAGTATGTCATTTTAGCGGGGTTATTTATGTTAGCGGGGTTATTTATGTTACCTGTGCCACGGAATAAGTTTAATAAAAACCATGATTATTCAGTAATGTCTGATGAGTAAGAGAGGGATTTATTTACTTGTTGTAAAATTTAAAAGAAACTTTTCATGATTTATCTCTCCGTATCACTAAAAATTCTATCTGCAACCACCATGAAATGGTATTATCACGCAAGTTGCAATAACGAAACAATAAAGTAATGAAAACACTTTCTTTCTTTCCTTTTTGATTCCGTAGTTTACCCACGAGCACTTACACCCAAGATCTCATCTTGTAATGACGAAAGCCCCTGCACTGTTAGCGTCACAAAAAATGGACATCCAGTATGCCAAGTTGATTCAGCAAGACCACATGTTGAACTGGAATGGGTGGTACATATCCGTGGTAAAGATATACATGCTGCAGGACAGGTGTCTTTTAGTGAACCAAATAGCGATGGCGTTACTTATAAATCAATTGCAGTATTAAATGAAACCATGAATACTGAGAGACTGTTGGCAGTGTACATCTGTAGAGCAAGATGGATTTTCGCTGGCTTGCTTACAGAGAGAAAAGTACTCTTTGACTATTCAGATGAACGAAATCTCTTGAACCTTCCACTAGAAGGGACAGTCTCTTATGAAATAAATAGGAGATCAGAACTCAGGTGTAAAGTATCAAACTTCTCTGCAATAATTTGGAGAAAAGTTGACTTAAGTGACACAGTTGAAACAATAGGTTTCATGTATGAAGATATAATACACAACGGCGGGGAATTTTCAGACGGTGTTATTCTTTCTTCGGATGGCAGTCTTCAATTTACGTCACTCCAACTGCATCACGAAGGAACCTATGCATGTATATACGACAATGGCAAAGGTGTTAAAGGAATGCAAACGATATACTTGCAGGTTTTAGGTAATATTTGATATTTAGTTTTTTGCATTGAAGTATTACACAATGTAAACCAAAAATTGCTTGTCTTTCTGCCCACACCTCAGTAAAACATATCAGATAGAAATAGGTGCAACGATTGATTGTATTTAAGTAGTTTCTTCTTCATCCTTACAGTTTGCTCTTTTTAACGTTACAAAGTATGTCTTTTTAATAAATTTTACAATTTTAAGGGGAATTAAGACATTTAAAAATAAAAACATTGATTGCACGGCAAAATTCAATAACTTGTCACCGGTTTGTTAAAATGTTAACCCGTATCCAAAGTGATTGTCACCTTTTTCATTTTCTTTTCAGTTCCACCTTCTCCTCCATATACTAAGATAAAAGAATGTCCCGAGGAAGGCTCTTGCTTCTTCAGAGGTAACAGAAGTGGTTCATTAACCTGCACCATACACGGAGTTCGACCAGAAGTATCCTTGACGTGGGCTGCAACAAACGAGAAACTTGTTACATTGCAGGACGTTAAGACTGTAATCCAAAATAGAGGGCCCGTGACCGATGTATCAACATCTGTCTACTATGAGCTCTCACATGACATTGTTTGTGGAACTTTCGTTGAGGTGAAGTGTCAAGTTGGCCATCCAATTTCTCAGATAATCCAACCATATGCTACAACTGTCATCTACGCAGGTAAAGTGAAGGGCATCAGACCAGTATTATTATATGGGGTCAACTTTGCATCATAAATAATGTAATTCTTAACGTCGTTACTGTATAAAATACGTTATTTAGTGCTTCTGAAGCCAAATGGATGCAACATTTATTTATTCATTTAACAGATGAATGCACTGATCGCGATGATGTTGGGGATGAGAGACATTCGATTCATATTGGAGTGGTCGTTGCTATAGCAGTTGCATCTGTATGCAGTCTAAGCATTGTATACGTCATAATATTGTATTGTGAGTATTTATTTCCAGTAACTAATGCTTACTTCGGTAAGATTTAAAATGTGTTGTCTGTCATTGTAAGTGCCAAGATCATCCAGCGGATTGTATTAATTTTGTAGAAAGCGACCAACTTACACAGTAGCCTATACTGAACAAGGAATGGATTTAATTGCATGTGATAATGAGATTATGTTAATCAGATTTAACCAGTTAATGAATTGGTTAAAGCTGGTTACATCTCCATTTCAGTACTTTGACAAGAAACCTACTGTTAAGTACGTGAGTTCAAGTCCTCCCGGAGACTGGGCAGTGTGCTTTAAAAAAAAAAAAAATAAAAAAACCATATGCCTACATGCATGCCACATTTTCAAATTGTTAGACACTCTCATTCATAAAAGATTGTCTTACCACATAGATAGTGGGTCATTAGTAGGACAGAATATTAGTCAAATTTGCTCAAATAGATTTGAAAAGTTGTACGTTGCATTTGATAATACTGTATGGAGTTTAGTGTACATCTTTCCTATTTTTCTTAAAAAGGTTTCATGAAATATTTTAAAAGGAGAGATCGCAAAAAAGTCCACCAATCCAACGATTGTGAGGTGAGTGAAGTACTTAAAACTTTAACTACGTCTATAACTGGCTTATAATATTAACGTAGAGTCTAGTAAACTTCACACGTCTTAAATGAATTAGCCTGTGACAAGACCTTTCACGTTCATAGAGTACAAAATGAGTTCGAATGTTGAAATTTGTATTACTGTCAAACAAAATGACATGCATTTTTGCTCTAAAAAGCTGTAATTTCGTGCCCTTTAACAGAAAATTCTTTTTGGGAGGGATGGGGCCTGCAGCGCCCAGACTCCTGCCTCATACACCCATAGAAAGTGACAGACACAAGGTCGTAGTACTACGGAAAAGGTCGTAGAACTACGGAAAAAGCTAATTTACATAAGAAATACTTTCAAGGAGTTATGTTTCTTAAAAAATTATTTTAAAACAATACATTGGATACGACCTGCATTGTAAATAATTGAAATGTTTCGAAAGGGACAAAACAGTTTATTCACTGTTCCACAGAGCATTATAATTGTAAGTAACAACAGTTTTGCGGCTAGGCTTCATCGACGGTCTTTAATTAATAATATTTGACAAACCAAATAATTTCTAAAGCAGAAACGACGAAGCAAAATTATTATTTTACCACTTTTAATAGAAAGATTTTAAATAAAACGTTCTGTCCTCCTCCAAAGGTTGAGGATGTAACTTTGATGTTAAAACAACCAAACGGACATGATATGCAAACATCAGGTAGGTCCTTTCCGTTGTGATCGTCCAGTTTTAAATTTTTAAAGAAAGATTAATATTGCGTTCATTTTTTTGTACAAAGATAGTCAATCTACGTTTTTCACGAATGTTTTTGTTCATTCTTTAAAATGTGTTCTTGAAAATCTTTGTTTACGATAACTTCATGTGGATACCTATTCCCTTTTAGCATATGGGTTGCGTTGAACCTTTTTAACATGATTTACACTTTACAAAATTCCTGTTTAACCGGGCACTGAAACGAAATCTATTCAAATATTTGAATAGTTTTTGTCCAAAACTGAACCGTTTCTGTTCAAAAAATGAACCAAATCAAATCAAATGTTTGAATAGATTTCGTTTTATTCCCTCGTTGAATAGATTCTATTCAAATCTGAATAGGAGTTTTTAGAGTGTATCAATTGTGCTGAAAAAAATCGTTTTACAATTTTATCATGCAGTTTTCTAAGAGGAGTGTATAATGTTAAAAGCTCAATCGCCTACGCTGTTGCAAGTAGAAGAAGCCCTGAAATTCTTTCTTGTGAATTTGTACTAATCGGATTCACCCTGTTCGGTAACTGAAGTTGCGCCAGGATTTCTTCAGCAAGGAAGCCAATCCCCTTGGAAGGGAGCCAGCAACCCGAAGCCTCGACAAGGGGCGACGAATTGCCAAAAGAATGCCGAAAGTAAAATTTTCGCAGGACAAAGTTCGTCGAAACTTTGGAGGTTTTATGGGGAAAATTTGGAAAGTTTGGGCTTAAATTATAGCAGATTTGTATTAATTAAATTTTTTTCGAGGAAAATATGGAAGATGTGGGGGTTTATTCAAGAGAATGTCCTAATTTGAAGCAAAATCAGGTCGGGCGACTAGCCGTCGTCGGGAAGTAAATATTTTATTCCAAGCACTACTGCTACCCAGCGAAACGAGAAATTTTCTCGACGGGAGGAGTTAGAGCAGGGAGTTGTTATTTGGAAGGAGATTCATCGCTTTGAAGTGAAGTTTACACCGCCAAGGTCACACAGTAATCTGTCTCTTGTATCCTTCTTGGCATTTCTATAAGGCTTACACTGGATTACGTAATTCAAACAAAGGGGATTTGTCGTCTGCTAAAGCAACAGTAAAACTGGGGTTTTGTCGCTACTGCCATACCATTGCCAGTCGCTGAAGAATTAAAAGTTATTGCATCTTTGGACGCTCGGTGACGCGGATCAGAGTATACCAGTAAGGGTTTATGTAAAAATCTGAATCTGATTGTATACCTGGTTATTTCAGGAAGCTTCCGGAAACTTTCCAAATTGCTGCGACAAAATTTAGACTTCTGCCTCTGCAGCTCATTTGCATGACGTTCTTTCTTTAGGAAGGGGCAGACCTGATTGGTTTATTTCAATGAAACAGTCGTTTCGAGTTTTGTAGCACCTGCCCCTGAATTGGTGGCGGCGTAAACCTACTCATCAAAGCATTGTCCAGATTAAGCTAATTGTGATAGGATTACTAGACCTGAATGATGTTGCTAACATATCGATGTCGCATTGAAGCGAACGAATAAAAGAAAGAATTCCCCATCAACGGAATAAGTAGCTTATCATTAATAATCTCCTCGGTATTTCGTGGATCGTAGCGTATTAGCATAAATTAAACATTCCGTTAAACCTCCTTCCAAATAACAACTCCCTGGTTAGAGGTAGCCTATTCTTTATAGTACCACTCCAGATTGGTTAAGTTTCCATAATTTTTGGACAAGATAGGCTGATTCATGCAGATCTTTTTTTATTATTTCTTACCTCGATTCTACAGAATGCGTAGGTGAAATGAAGCACGTAGACAATGAATATAGAAAGGTTTGTCCAGTATGCGCATTTAAGATATTTGTATTTCTCCCATGTAATAACTTCCGTTATCTCTTCCAAAGCAGGCTAGGCCTTTTTTCAACAAGCAGGCAATACTACCTTTTTTAACATTACCGAGACCTATGGTAGCAATTCACTAAGAAAAACCTATGGAAGTCTGATCCCAGGTGTATAGCGTTTTGCAAAATTTAGGTCGCTGTAGTTATACGGATTTTCTAAAAGTGACAAGCAGCCTGGTTTTACTGATGAGTAACTGACCATGAATTACAATTATAGCAGCACAAAATGCAGGTACAACAGTGGTATTTTTGAAAGGGCATGAAGGTCTGGTAGTTAGTAAAGCTATTATGACTTAGAAAAATGCAGTGCAGCCGAGGGTGCATGAATTTAAGAATGTAATAAATAGAAAACTCAAAGCGATTTTTCTGCCTTTAAAAGGACCTAAACCTGAAGGTATCAAGTTTGGTTAAATGTGCCTATAAGTAAAATAAACGATCTTTGTTCGTACTGCTCTGTATATTTAAGTAGGCTTATAATAAATCCAATATATAATCAATTAACCTTTTTGGTGTTTGGCTTAACAAATGTTCACCGGTACTATAGCCTGAATATAATAAATTTCATTCAACCTGAGAAAAAATGGCTTTTTCCTTTTATAGGAGGAGAATGAAATACCACTTTCTAACATTGGAAACGGCGTGCATGGATGAGGTTGGTAAAATGACAAGGTTTGCTCCTGTTATAATGTAAAATGTTAAAGACGGTGTAAGATATGGTCTATGTAACAACACCTGTCTAATTGATAACTCAGTTGAACGTTAGGTTTTGTCAAAAGGTATCATGTGGTTAGAGTAGGGTGTTGATATGAACCGTGCATTTGAATTTCCACGTTTACCTTCAGCATTAGGCTGTTCAGATTATCAAATTTCAGTCGCAAATTTACCTGCGGTGTCATCTGGCTACATTAGCGTACAAATACATAATTGACGAAAGGAACAAGATCTTAGTAAAAATATGTGACTAACCAGTATATGGCCATTCAGATCATCAATGCCGAACTAAACAGGTTCGCCTGATTGTTTTTATTCACAGACCCATAAGCCTGCTGTTGCATGTTTCCAAAGAGTAATGCACCGTTGGCCGTGCACTTACATAGCTGAGGAACTCCATACATCACTAAATACTGAAGGTGATTTGAAGTAATAAGTGAAGAACAGCTTAAAAGACCAACCCTGCTTCTACGATCTTCCTAGCTCGTAAAGACGTTGAAGTAAAGGTTATGATAAATGGAAAGAAAGACAACAACATTTAGTAGGAGATTCTGCCCGTCAAGGTTTAGGGTGAAAGAGCGTATGACGAGATGTGAGAGAGTAAACGACGCATGGTAACTGGGATGTGTCGATACTTGTGCGCAAGTGGTTTTCGACGAAAAGAAAGCAATAGTTTTGCTTTATGATTCTTTAAGGTTGCTTGTATTTGTTTCATTGAGAATGGAGGTTGTGAAATGCTATTCTACACGTTGGCTTCTTGTAAGGATCATTTTGCCATTAGTTTCGAAAGCTTTTTGCAAGGCAGAGGCATGGTGTTTTTTTTTTTTTTTTTAAAGGCAGGGTTTGCCCTGGTACTTCATTTCAGAGGCGGTCGTCTCACTGATTTTGAGACCACCTCATAAGTACTGGCTCATAGTATTTCTCTCGTGAGTTACTTCAAAGGTATCAATTGTTTCCCTTCAATAGATCGCTTTTATCTGGACAACAAGACCACACAGAACTCCTGGAACATTTCTTGTTTCCGGAATTACCCTTAAGAACTTAAACTTGCACCCCAAAAATCCTATATTTTTTTCTAATTCCTCGCAAACCTAAATGTGGAAAAGAGTTTTCCGCTTAGAATTAAATGAGAAAGACTCTTGAAAAAACCACACGAAACATCGAAAAATGCAGCATTTTAATGTCAGACAAACATAAATGAATTCTGTTTTTCAATTCAATTCTATTCTATTTATTTATTCCAGCAATGAACAGATAATGACATGAGTATTTAAATAGTGTAAAGCAGTTGATCAACATCATTGCATGGAAAAGGAGAAAAAAAAGGAAGTATAAATACTTATTAATTAATTTTTCCCCTTAACTTAAAAAAGATATTACGTACAAACAGTCAATTACAACACACAATACAACTCACAGATTACAACACAATAGAAACACAGTGACAAGGAAATGGTTGGGAACAATTCATGAGTTACACTAGAGAAAGTGAACCTTTCATCTGCATTGTGAATAGGATGTTAGCAGTTGTTCTTTTAGCTTCTTTTTAAATTTCTTCATAGTTTTGCAGCCTGTTAGGTGTTGAGAAAAGGAATTCCAAAGCTTTACCCCTGAAACCGACATACAAAATTGCTTTTTCTTAGTTCTGGTGAATCTTTGATGAAAATAATTTTTGTGTCTGGTATTAATACAATATGAGGCGGTAAAATAAATTTGCAAGTTTGGTGGCAGAAACTTATGATATGCTCTGTACATGAAAATCCCAGTGTTAAATTTGACTAGTTGTTCTAATGGAAGTATACTCAGATTATAAAAGAGAGGTGAAGTATGTTCTAAATAATTAGCATTAGCCAAAATCCGAACTGCCCTCTTTTGCATTACGTATAATTGATTAAGATTGGATTTGTATGTGTTTCCCCACACTTCAATACAATAGTTTAAACAGGGATGGAAAAGCCCATAATATAATGTTAAGAGTGCCTGTTTATCTAACACCTTATTAGCTCTGTATAGAACAGCATTGCATTTTGATAATTTCTTTGTCAAATGACTAATATGGGGCTTCTAGTTTAATTTATCATCTATGAAGATACCTAAAAATTTAGTATGTGTAACCCTGTCGATGCATCTACCATTTATGTGAACCTGTACATTCGAATTTGTTACAGAGTGAAAAAGATCATGAAATGAATTTTGTTAACATGAAGTGAAAGTTTATTTACACAGAACCAGATACTTAACTTCTGTAGCTCTGTACTAACTAATGTGCAAAGCGTACTTATATCGCGATGAGAACAAAATATGTTGGTGTCATCAGCAAAGAGAACGAATTTCATAATCTGTGAAACTGAGCAGATATCATTAATGTATAAGATGAAAAGTTTTGGTCCTAAGATTGACCCCTATGCGGTACACCACACCCCATATCCCGAGTATTAGAATTAATGTTACCAACTTGAACATACTGCTTTCTATTTGGACGGTAACTCGTTAGCCACTTATGAACGATTCCTCTGAATCCATAGTACTCTAACTTTTTTAATAATAAATGGTGGTCAATTGTGTCAAATGCTTTCTTTAAGTCAATAAATACCCCTACAGTTGACAGTTTTGAATCCAAGGCACAAGTGAGCTCCTCAGTAAGTTGTAGCAATGCCATAGATGTAGACCTACCAGATCGGAAACCGTACTGAGAATCATTAAGTAAGTTATATTTACAAATAAAGGTGTCCATCCGCTTATCAAATAGCTTCTCTAGCACCTTTGAATACTGAGGTAACAATGATATTGGTCTGTAGTTACTAAAAGAAGGTATATCTCCATTCTTAAAGATAGGTATTACCTTGGCTACTTTCATATTGTTTGGAAATATACCAGTTGAAAATGATAAATTACATATATGTGTGAAGGGCTTGATCACATAGTTAATTATTTCTTTTAATAGGGACATACTCAAATCATTATAATCAACTGAAGTTTTGCTCTTACAATTTTTAACAATTTCAATAATTTCAGTTTCAGAAGTATCAGTTAAAAACATAGAGTAAGGGTTGTTATAATCCAGGAAATCATACACTGATCCAGCCTGATATGGGATTGTAGAGGCCAAGCTTGGTCCAACATTCACAAAAAAATGTTGAATCCATCAGGTATGTCTGTGCCTTGAATATCTTTTCCATTATCTACAAATACATCAGGAAGGTCACTATGATGTGTGTATTTTTTATTAATAACACGATTTAGCACATTCCATGTTTCTTTCATATTACCTTTACGAACATACAAAAGTTCTTTATAATAATCACTTTTACACTGCCTAAGTATCAGTGATAATTTATTTTTGTAGGTTTTATATATCCTTTCAGAGTTAAGAGATCTTTTCCTGATGAAATTCCTGTATAATCTCTGCTTTCTCTTGCAAGAATTTCTTAATCCAGTTGTCATCCATGGCTTATCACACTTGTTTTCTTTGACACGCAATTTAATATTTGGACAACACTCATTATAAAGATTACTTATGGTGGATATAAAATAATTATAGGCCATGTCAACATCGGTTGCAGAAAATAATGGATCCCAGTTTACTTGACCAAGTTGAAGTTTAAAGTTAGAGACACAGGTATCACTTCTTTGCCTAACAAGCTTAAAGCTGTTTTTCTTTTTTCTTTTTTAAAAGTCTCATGTTACCATGAAAACAGGTAAATGGTCACTAATATCATTTAGTAAAATACCACTATTAAAATTGGTATTCAAATATCATTTAGTAAAATACCACTATTAAAATTGGTATTCAAAACATTTGTAAAAACGTTGTCGATCAAAGAGGCCGAGTGATATGTCACACGTGTTGGTCTATCAATTAATGGAAATATCCCAAGACTAAACATATGGTCGACAAATTGTTTTGTACCAGCATTTTCATACTCGAGTAGATTGATATTAAAATCACCACATAAGTAAACATCACTCTGTCTTTGTAAATACATTCTATCTATATAATCAAGCAATACATCAGTTGATGAATCCGGTCGTCTGTATATGCAGCTAATAAAAATCTTTTTCCTGCTCAGCGCCATTACCTCAACGGTAATACATTCCAAGGTACCATCAATACTGGCACACATACTTTTTACAGCGTTGTGGCTTAAACTTTGCTTGATGTAAATTGCGACCCCTCCCCCTCTTTTACCCTTGCGGTTTACAAAATGTACATCATAACCATCTAATTGAAATAGATCATATTCACCGTATTGTCGCTTAACCAGGTTTTGCTGATAGCAATAGCATCAAACTTGTAATCTAACCCACTCAAATAGTCTTGCAGTGCAGAAAAATTTGCACGCAAGCTTCTACAGTTGAAATGAACAATAGAAAGGCCTTCGCAAGTTTGGAAATTATCCAAAAATTGTGCATCTGTATAATAATTGCAATTTACTTGAAATCAATGGAAGAAATTGTTGTCAGCATCCATGTCTTGTTCAGGATCAAATGTGTTATAATCCGTTTGTTGAAATGTGTGGAACCTGAAGTCATTACAATGCCTTAGCAGATCTTCATTACTTGGATGAGAAATATCAGTGGAATTCAATTCAAAAAGATCAAGATCAGAAAGGCTGCTAAAAGGAAAGCCATCAAACATTACAAATAGTAAAGAAAATAACCATGGCAGTGTTTAACATCCGGATGTGGAACTCAATCACTGAATCATCCCTGACAGGTACATTAAAACAACATGGATAACAACTAACGAAAATACGACAAAGGTAAATACAAAACATTGTGATCATGAGCAAGTGTGTCTTTACGTCATTAAATCTATAATCTTAAGTTCTGAACAGCATTTACATTATAGTCTCAGTAAGTCGCTTGCTGTGTTTACGTTCTTCTTCACTTCTCGTCCATCGGCTGTGCATACAAGAGCAACAATACGACCATGTTGTCCAGCAATTTTTCACCTTTTCATGTTTGTAGGTGTCTGTGAGTAGTCTATTGTTAGCTTGTGTGAGGTCATCCTTTATTACAATGCCAGTGTTTTTTAAGTTACGTCTAGCCTGAACAATCTTTCTTTTGTGCTGATACGAGGTAAACTTTACCAGGATTGGTCGATGTCTACTGGTTCCCGGGGATACTTTTCCAACCCTATGGCAGCGATCAATTGCACTATTCTCCAGATTTATTCCGAGTTTATCTTTGCATAGAGTTTGGATTTCCTTTGTTTTGTTGAGTTTGGATTTCCTTTGTTTTTTTGACTTGCCAGTACATAGATGCAATCATAAAAGAAAGATTATGATTAGCTGAAGCCTTCAAGGCTTTGTATTAAAAGAAGTACTGTGCGTTAATTAGATCTCGACAAAAATGATGGCCATACAGTAGAATTTTTAACGGACTTAAAAACGACCTGAGTCGTTAAAATAATTTTGGTGATTGTTTTGGCACATATGATTATGTAGGAAAATTCTTTTACTCTCCAAAGGAAGTGATTTCAGTCCTGAAATATGTGGTTTGACCTTAAAAACAGTCTACAGCTTTCTGCAAACACTTTGTACTGTGTTAAGCACATTTTATTCGTCAGAAGAATTGAAATGAACCCACGTCAATCAAGAATGACAAACTAATTTACCGGACTTGTGCAAAAGACTCCAAAACAACAATTCGAAAGCGTTAGTTCAACGGTTTTTCCCCACGGGTATTCGTTCTTCAGAGTGGCTTAGGTCTTTCTTCATAGCTAACTTGTAATGCGTATATACTAAGAATCTAACGTAGCCTGCAGTTCACATGTGTAATTGTACAGCAGAAGGTGTCTCCATACAAATAAAGCTACAGGGCTAATAACTCTGGTATACTTTCGTTACAAATTGTTTACATATGTTTTGTAACTTGCTGAACACATTGATAAGCATAGAAGGGGTGATAGGGTGATATACTAATAAAATGGCACCTTTTCTTGTCGAAATGAGATTAATTAAAATTAAATAATTTCATAATATTACCGTACATATTACTGTTACATGAAACAAACTCATGTCTCCTGGTTGATCCAAATTCATTGGGAGTTGCTGGGCCGTACTCCACTCTCAATTACAGGTGCATCTGAGGCCATGGGGAGAGAGAAAAAGGAGTCATGTAGGCAACCCCACCGCTCTTCCTGCTCTCGTATCACTCTTACACTAAAATACTACAACATTATTAATATTCCGAAGTTAATCCATAGACATCGAAGACTGACACCATTTTCACACTCTTACTCAAAGATATGACTTCATACATAAGGGAAGGGCAAAGAAAGAAAATGAAAAGTATTAGTGCAGCATAGTCATGGCATACCCTGCGAACTAAAAGACAGGTGTAACTACTGTAACCATTTGCTGACTCAGTTTGGCTACACCCAACTCATAATATCCAATTTTCATGTTTAAAAAGGAACTTTTGAAGAAAAAAGTCACATACGTTGGAGAAGACTTCAAAAACAATTTTGTAGTTCAATAGTTTCAATCATCCTATTTACTGATATTTGGGAATATCATTTGCCATAAATCTCTTTTCAACAGTCTCATTCTGATGCTTATAATTTTTAAAGACCCAGAGCTCCGGGTTTCCCCCACTGGAGCCCTCACCCCGGCGTATGATAAAATACTTCTTTTCACGTGACGAATACACAGCTTTGAATAACAAAGATAAGAAGCAAAGACGACCGCTTTCTAGGACAGGCTGTGAACTTGATAAAACGAGCTCAAGGTATAATAATTTTGCTATCTCTATCGTGAAATTAATTTATTACTGTTTATCTTCTGTATAAAAGTCAGAGTCCATAGGTATTATCTACAGAGTGCTTGATCCATATGTAAAGAGATGCTTATTATTTCTGTGCTATGCTTTATTTTATATGTTATTTATGCCCACTTCGGTCGAAAACGTATTCAAAGAAGACCTTTATGTTTAGAGTAAATTAATCAAAACAATGGAACCAGTCACATGAGACTGATATTAGTCAATTGTTATATTACTTTACAGTGACCAAAATTGCCTTCATAGTGGTGACAGAGCTTTACTCAGGTCTACTTTGAGTACTTTTAAATTGTAGTAAAATTTAATTTCCTTAAGGATACATTCAGCCAGTATTTTAATATGGGATGCAACATCTTTAAGGGTTGAGGAACGCATGTAAAGTTATACCGTGGTATTTATAAAAATGAATTTAATCTGATCAACCGAAGAACACCAGGTAATCTGATGGAGTATTTGAGTAGATCTTGCTCAAAAATGGTCAGAATTGATTAAGTTAATTTTTGAACATAATGAAGTCAAATATTTGAACAGATTCCGATTCGGTGCCTGTCTGATCATACAGTTCTTAATGTGTGAATGTTGCAATAAACACCATATATGTCACTTTTACCTTAACGATGGTTATTTTCTCATCATTAAAACCCGCACCGGCAGTGGTAAAACTTACTGTCATGTGTAAACGTACAAAGAGGCTAAATATTTTCAGTAAAGGTAAGTTGTGTGCATTGCCAAAGATTTGTCAACCACATTATTATGTAAAGTATATAGAGTTGACGTAATTACCTTGGTGTAGCTCTTCATGTTTTTTTCCTTTTGTATATGTCTGTGAGGAAACTTTTATTATATAACATGCGAGATAAAAAAAAGTGGTAACAAAATTTTACCTATTCAGCTACATCTTTCCGAGAGTCTTCGTTATGTCGTTTGTGATTGAGCTCATATTGCTTTTCCCGTAAGTAGCGTGACTGTGTCACGCAAATCGAGTTGGCAGTTTCAGGTGTTCACAACTTCGTCTTGCAACGTCCACCAGCCTTCATTTAACCACCAAAATAAAGCCAACAAATAGATCTATCAAATGCCACCATTTTTTTCTGGGGGGGGGGGGTTGTATACTGAAAATTTTCCACAAAATACCAAAAAAGAGTTGTTTACATTCAAAAATGCCCAAAAAAATGCAAAAATTGGTAAAAACGCCCTAAATTTTTCAAGGAGTCATTTCAGGCCCCTAGAAATCGGGTCACCTTACTCCCTATACTTTCTCGGAATACCTTAGACACTAAAAAAACATCATGAGAGGTGATTAGATGCCAGGTTTAGGGAATTCAGAGATATTTCAAGTAGAAATTCGAAAAATGCGTCATTTTTGGTCAAAAATCGACATTGTAGGCCCGAAAACCTACCTTCATTTGAAAACTCCTAGCTCAACAACGGAAAGTCCAATCTTTTCCATTCAAACGCCAAAATGTTTTTTACAAGATTTCTTACATAAAAATACCAACATATATGCATAAATGACAAGGGTTGGGGGAGTTAGAGAGGTTCAAAGGTCCAAACATACTCAGTTTTCAAAAATGCGTAAATTTTGACCCATCTAATTTGCATATTTGCATACATAATGAGATTATTTTACAAAAATAAAATGTGCATTCAAATTCCCCATCTTTGCTCTTTCCAATGATATATAGGTTCTTACAGAGAATATTCTTCTAAATCAACCAAAAAATTCCTGAAAATATTCCTCCTTTTAATTTTCAAAACAACTTACGGGAATGGGTTAATTTTGAATCAGTTGAAATAGTTCTTTGTGCTCTCTACTATTTCTGTACTTCAAACGCCAGTTTGATACCATTTTTTTACTTTAGAGTATAAAGAGACATTTAAAGCAACCGAGAAGTAAATCAGTTTTCATAAGAAATAAAACTGAAACGACTTCAGAAACACGTTCAGCCTTTATCATTGGTGAATACTATCCAGGGAGTTTGACCTACCCATTTCCGAAGTTTACACTTACTGCATGTTCTCATTTGCTTATAATTATCTTAATAATATGTTACTCCAAGCTATTTCTGATGCTGTGTGCTACCATTATGTTTCAAAACATCGTATTGCTACCCGAAATAATCACTTTTTCAATGTAACTCGTCGTAACTGACATCATGGTAAATTTCTTCTTAATAATTACTGTTTTTCTCTTTCGCTTGATCTTTTCAAATGAAGCTCAAGATGTATCTTTCAAAAACATATAATTAAAAGTCCTTTTGTTCGAGTAGCGTGCTCCTCTTCTTCCCTTCTTCCCTTCTTTCCTGTCTCTCTTTCCCTTCTTACTTGCTTTCCCTCATCTGCTCCCGTCTCCATCTGCTATGTTTAGTTTTTTCTACGTTTGGGCTATTTAAGTCTGTTTTGCTTCTTGTTGACATGTTAATGTATTTACTTCTTAAGTTGGTCACTAGCTTTAATAACAGTTTTCCTCTTTTATCTAGTGCCCATAATATATTTTGCAACCATACATTTTTGTATTAACTTTTGTAACTTTCAAGTTTGAAACGAGTTAGGATAGAAAAAAAGCTGTGTAAATATCTTTTTTGTGTCTTTTTTTTTTCTTTTTTCAATTTTTCAATTATGCACCATTAATTTTGTTTAATATTTAAATCAAGAAAATACAATGCTCACATCGTTAGCAATTCAAATAGTATTACATCAAGGTGTTTTAATAAAATTATTTTGTCATAGATTTTCAGTGCGCAACTGCGCATTATAGTTTGCCTGTTACGAAACGTGACTGAAATAAACAACTTTGAAAAGTATTTAACTCTGTTTACGTGTCTCTGTGGTCTGCTTCAGCCTTAATATCGATAGAGCCCAAGTATTTTGTATATTTTCAATGCGGGAAACAAATTCAGTAAATTCAGTTTCAATTTAAAGTTTCATCAACCTTCTTTCCGTCATTTGCATAAGAATTTATATGCACATTCATAAAGACAGGCGAGGGCCAGGGGAGTGTCCATATGAAACTTCTCAAAGCATATCAACGTGGATGCCCCCAAAACATATAAGAAAGAATGCAACTTAATAGATTACAGAGAATCAAACGAAAAGAAAACAATCCCCTGTAATAAAGAAAGTCGGACATTATGCATTAATGTAAAGAAATTGTCATATGCTCCTGTGTGAGTGCGCAGTTTGATTTTTTCACAAGTGTGTACCCAGGATCATTGAGTTACGGAAGACGAAAGGGACTTCACACACCATGCAGGAGAAATATGATGAACCAGGGAGTCCTAACAACTCCCTGGATGAACACAATGAAAGGAAGGCTGAAGCCTAGAAAGCGATGTAGTGACGCAGTTTGCAGAACAACTTCGATAAGTTTTAATCTCATAACTCATCCTAATTAACAGTAACTGTGAAATTTATTTGGTAATTTGCTATAATTAATAACGTCAAACAACAACATCATATTTATAACGATTAAAACGGTTCATTGACAAGAAGTTCAAGTTTGCTAACAGTAAGGAGGTATGGCAAGACAATATGGAATAAGATTGTAATGGATAACTTTTTTGAAAATTAAACACTGGTTGTAATTTAAAAGGATAAGAAGAACCCCATCCCCTCAAAAAATAGTATAGTTAGACAACAAGGAAAGGATGAGAGTGCTAAGAATTTTTCATAGGCACAGTAAAGGTCAGATAGCCGATGGTTTAAATATTTTTAGATATTTTCTAGTACTTAAAGCAGTATTGCTTTTCCAAGGGAACGTATTCGTGTATTGAACCCCCTAAAATTTGGCAACATAAGAATCAGGTATTTGAGTATTGCAAAGATTGATAGATTGAATTGTAGTATCAATGGGTTTATTGCCTGAGTTGAACAATACTCGAGTAGTCGTTTGAAAATATGGAAGTACTTTGCAAAATAGTTAATACTTAAGGTATCACTGAATGTGCGTCGTTGGGATGGCCTTTTCTATACACGTCGGTCTACGATCAGTTTCAGAAACTAATATCAAGTTTGGGAGTTTAACAATGAAGATTCACTTGTGCCCAATTGATGTGCTAGGGGGATTTTTTTGACTTGGAAGATGATTGTCAGGGAACGCGAAAACAAGGAAGTGATCATGCAGAAACATCGTCAACAGGTACTGCTGGACCCCAAGGCTTGTCATTAGCTTAAAAAAGTCAAACCACATGGAGAAAGGTGGTAAAGGTTTCACGGGTAGGAATATCATGTAAAGGTAAAAAGTATAACAGTTATCAAAGTTCGGCAAAAAGGAAAGAAGTTCCCTTCACGAGGATCCACTACGTTACAACTGAAGTCACCCATTGTAAAACAACCTTCAAGTTGTTTCGTGGACCTCAGAAATGTCAGATAATAATTCAGAGGCAATACCATGGTAGCCTCTAGGGTACTTGATTACACCGATGAGATAAGAACCACTCTTGGTAATGATTGTAAGGGACTATGGCGCGTAATTGCCTTCTGAAAGAACACTTCCATCGAATTTCAGCTTTCCCTGACGTACACTGAAATGCCCCCATCCTGACCATACCTCGAGGCACGTTGTAGTTCAAAGCCATAACTTTGGTCTATTAATGAGGCACAGAAATTCATTGGCCTTTATCATCTTGTGACTCGTGTCCTTATTCAGTCACAGATGTAATAGACACGGTAATGCACTGGTCAGTCCTTTAAGACATTAAACCTAATATATTAAATACAGAAACTAATTTTCAGTTTGAAATATCTCCTCCCCTTCTGTTAACTGATAGGTACTGGGTCAGTAGTTCAATTGATTAATGCCAAAACCTCAAAAGCGATGTGTTAATCTATTGTCCCGTTGAACTTTTTGAATTTTTATTTTGGTTAGGACAGTAAGCTGGTGAGTATTAGGGAGTATTGTTAATAGGGAATCGAGTATTGAGAACTTCTGCCTGAAATGTAATACGTTATTTTATTTTTGCTCCAAAATTAAAGCCTAATTTTACAAGATATAGAGCATGCGTTCTATCGGAAAAGGGGACTGCATCACTCAGTAGCAGCATGTAAGCCCTGGTTTAGACCTTTAAAAGAAAGCGTGAAACTGTATTTTTTTATCTTTTGTCATATTTGCAGTATGCTGTGCCAGAACATTGCGTTAACTTGTCATATGGTCTCAGAGACACATGGAGTATATACATTTGCAAGGAAACCCCATCTTGAATAAGTAAGAAGCATATTGAAGTTTCTTAAATGGTAGCCCATGAAATCTACACTCATACATTACTATTAGTGAAGCTCTCTGTCCCATTCCGTGTTTCTTTCAAAAAGCTAGACAGATATTTTACATTAAGGATAAATGAGATAAATACTTAACGGTCGTGTAACATACCACCAAAAAGAACTGTTTCACTTGTCAGTTAAAGAATTAAGTCCTCCAATCAAAGATCCGTTGAAATTATTTCAATATCTTTTACCGTTCTCAAAATATACGTCTTCAAAGTTTGATGGTTTCTGAAGAAGCTAATTGCTTATATGCAAAAATAATGATGTGGAGTGTTGCACAGTGTTATGATTTCTTTTGTTAACACTATATAAATTATCTCTTAATTACTGATCATGTAGATTACAGTTTGGTGAGTGATATCAGTATTATTAAAGCAAAAATTTTTAACTTTTATAATAAGCCCCTCAGGGAATAAAAATGCTACCCAGTGTCCTTGAAATTAAGGTTAAAAAACAAAGGCTAACATGTGCCATGTATGGTATATCCCTCTTTCGATGTGACATATTTGCATATTTAACTCATATTTATTCATGATTCAAAGGTGAAATAGAAATTTCCCTGTAAAATGGTCAATAATTGATGGATTTTAACGGAAATTATAGCTATGTTTTGGAATTTAATGCTTTTTACATCAAATATCCAACTATGTTATTTGCATGTCACACGACCTTTAATGAATCAAACGTTTATACAGTCACTGTCCTCTCTTTCACTTGTGCAGAATGAAATGGCTTTAGAAAGTAAAACAGGAGCAGCATATCAAACCAAGTTTTAAAGACTGTAACACTAGGAATGCACAATGTTGACGATGAAAATTGATGCATGATTTCACCTAATTTAGAATAATAGTTTCAAGAAAGGCATATTGAAAGTTTAGGACATGCACATTTCTATGACTTCATTAATTCTCTCCGTCATTTTTTATGTTTTTCTTTGTTTTTTCTTATGTCAGAACTCTAGCAAAATCTTACAAAACATGTTCAAAGCATATGAGAGACACCACCAAAAAGTTTTCGGGAAGATCTAAAGTTGGGTCAATACTCTTGACTAAAAGTAAACTTTACTTACCATCGCAAACAGTACTGTATTGTAGGAAAAGGGCCATTGTAACATACAATATGGGTTTTTACCAACTTTTTTGAAAGGTGGCAGGCATTCAAAAGAAGCTAAAGGGGATCTGGCTATGGATATGAATGACCTTAGTGTGGACAGTCCTCGAAAGGTTTAGTTTAATTTGCAGCTGACTTATATCATATTCTTTTGTGTATTTTCTTCTTCATGCAAAAAAATTTGGGTACCGAAGGAGAGGATTTCTTTTGTGAATTGATCTGTGTTTGGTTTCAGGGTCAATCTGAATTCCGGTGACATGCAGTCAATGAGTAGCGACAGGCTGGTTAGACAAAGGATTCTCATAAAATATTGGTTATCTTCAAAGTCCCTGTCTATGGAAAAGAAGCAGTTAGTGCATTCCCTCTTATTAGTGTAAGAAACCACTAATTTTTCATGAACTGTTATTTTTTCACAAAAATATGAAAAAATGGGAACAACGTTTTGCTATTGCATCATTAGGTGTTGTAGTATTATAAGTAACATGCTTTAAAAGACCATGAGGCAGCAAGCTTCGAATAACTTACAAAATGTATTCTACTGCCTCTGAAAAGTAAATAAAAGCGACAAGATTTTCCTGTATAATTTAAGAGAAAATAAATAGCACGTTGCGTAGATTACTCTAAGAAAACGTCAAGCTGTGCTTACCCTTTCGTAATTTACCCAAACAAATATTTAGAAAAGTGCTTTAAAAATTTCTGTTTCAATTTGTCCTTTCGCAAGGCTCAGTCGAGGGTTGATATTGCTGAGGTACTTTTCTGCGACCTCATTTATATCTCTCATTAAACAACTCTACTCTGTCATGCTGCAGGGCACAACAGAGGCGGCGTCACTAGAATATCTTCTCCGGTGAAGGAGAAATTTGACTAGCCTTGATCTCCAAAGTTGATGCCTGGCGCTACGTTTTAGCAATTTTGCAGTGAGTACACCCACAATGGACACCCATTACCATATTGAAGATACTAATTTAACAGTGTTAATACTACTTTTGATAAAATAGGTTTTGGAGATAATTTACCATCAAAACGAATGGTGAAACAATATAATTGGTTCAGGTTTGTTCAAAATATTAATGATACGTTTACAGTACAGATGCCATGCAGTACCAAGAGAGTACGGGTATGGTCATTTAAACAGTTAAAAAACCAGTGGTTTGTGTTTACCTATTTCATGCAGTATTAACCAGGTTTAATGGTCAGTCATTCAAGGGGGGAGGCTCTATCTGTACATTATAGGGATAGCCGGAGTAAAAGAAACAGCCACAATGGCTCTTTTTACCAAAGTAGTGCCTCCCAGTTGTCCATTTAGGTTACAACCTGGAATTTCAAGGAGTAAAACTTGCATGACGATTTTCATTTAAGGGGGATTTTGTAACCATACTACTGATTTTTATACGTTTACAATTTTTTGAGCTTGAAGTGAAAAAAATGGAGCACGCCCCAATTCTTCTGGGACTGTTCGGGTTAATAACTGCAGACTATGCAAAATTCTCCCCAATGCACAAAAACAGAGATTCAGTGCAAGTCCCTCAAAATATTTCTACTAACCTACATCCATGTGCCTGTAAAATAACTCACCCAACTGTTAAGATAATTCTTACTACCTACTTTGATATGTCAGGTAGTAATTCTTCGAATTCTGCACGAAGGAGTTTAAGCTGCGGTTTGTTTACAGGCGCTTTCTTTATTCTGCAAGAGCGCCACTTTGAACACTGACTTTCCCGTATTCAAAGTTACTGAAACCAACCCCTTATATCAGTGCCAGTGATTGTACAATAATGGTAAGTAAACATTCATTTATAGGCATTTATATTTAGGTATTTATATCTTGACATAGTTCTGCCCTCATTACCTCACATACGCCCACTTCCTCGTCAGCCTCGTTAGATGTTTGTCTAAAGACGCCGCGTTATAATTTTCCAAAGTGGTCAAGGACCGAACAGCCATATCTACGTGGAGATGCAGGTAAACCGTTGCAAAATAATGTTCTTTTAAAATAACGTTTAAGATCGGCAATTAAAACAAAACAATCTCTAAACTTGAAGAAGAGCCAGCGGTAACTAATAAATATATTTAATATGTAGGCTACTTTACTTTAGCAATTGTATTAACTCAGTTTGGGTGAAAATAGACTCGTGACCTTTGACCCTCCTAATTACCATGGTCGGGAAAATTTAAAAGGTGACAACCAACAAAAAACGAAAGCTGACATCCTAAGAAACATTTTAAGGGTAGGTGTCAACTTTTACAAAGTTGTACCGGGGGGGGGGTCGAAAATTTTCAGACTTCGCCACTAGTCTATTCTAGCGGCGAATTTGAAAGAGAGCTCTAAAAATTGATTTACCCGGTACCGATTTGTAAAATATAGCGACCATGCTAAAACTATTGTTTATAATGTAACTTTAAATTTTAGGTTGGTTGTCACTTTTTAAAAGTTCCCGAACATGCAAATTTTCAAGGTCAAAGGTCAAAAAGGTCAATTTTTCAAAATTTTAGTATTTTTGACACACTTTAATATGACGAGACTTATAAAATGCTGTGAGTCAAAATGAACAATTTATACAGTCCTAAAGTGCTCAAAAAGTAAGAGAAAATGAGAGAATTATAAACTGTTTATAGAGTGCTTTCGTAGCCTTAACAAAGAAATTTGAATAACGGACTTAGACAAGTTGAACAGTCTGTTTTGAACACATTTCAATTTTTAATTCTGGACCATTACTGAAGAGTAAGAAGAAAAACGTCCAGAACAGTGGTGGTGCTAGGTGGGGGCAGGGGGCCATGGCCCCCGTCGGGGAAGGCTACCCCCCTTTGGGGAAATTTTCCGGTTTCGGGGAGCTACTATGTATACGATAAAATATGTAGTCCCTGACAACGGGCAGTCGCCCCAACGATTTACTTAATTTTGGTCTAAATTTGGGCAAATTCTTCAATAAAATCCCCAGATTTTCCAATTTTCTTCGTAAAACCCAATTTTTTTCAAATTTTCCGTGGTAAAAGCCCAACTTTTTCAATTTTTTCCATTAAGAGTCCGAAATTTTCGGCGCTCTTTGCGCGCCAAAATTTTACTTTAAACATCGTTTCGGCACTATATCGCCCTCGTCGAGGCTTCGGGTTGCTGGCCCCACGTCGGGGAGCTTGGTTCCCTGTCGGGCAAATCCTGGCCCAACCTGGTCCAGATACTATCCCACGCGTTCTATAAACTGTGGACAAGTGATGTCAAAAATACAACCTTTGAATGTTTGTTTAGTTTCCGAACATAGTTTTAAGGTCAAGGGTCATTAAAGGTCGCACCTTGTAAACTTGATCTGCATTTTACGTTTTTCCCCATAAGGACCCTTCACAAAATCATATGACTTCAAACAACATTTATTCAGATGTTTTAAAGCAACTTTGTTAGGGGTGAGGCCAGGTGGGATGAGGAGGCCATGGCCACTTCGAGAAAGGTTGAGGCCCTCGTTGGGAAAATTTTCTAATCTTTTTTAGGGAGAATGAGTGTGTGCGATGAAGTTTTTAATCTCCGACAGCGACTGGTCGTCCCAACAGTTTAGTTGAGTCACGGTACTCTCAAAGAGGGCTATTTTTCAAAATAAATTGCAAACCTAACCTTTTGCATTTATTCAATATAAAACTAAATTTTTAAATTAATTTACTTCAATGAAAACACCAAATTATTGAAATTTCTCCACTAAAAGCCCCAAATTTGTGCCGCCCCAGTAGCGCCGAAATGTTTATTCACCATCCTTTTAGGCAGTAATCCGTCGATTTTGTTCTGGTTGTGGACTATGGCTTCCGCCCCTACCAATGTCGAGAACTTATCCTTAAAATTAAGTGGGATATAATGAAAATATTTATAGATCTACCATGAAATGTAGGCTATTTTCGTAGCTGTATCAGAGAAGTTTGAATTTTTGTTTCGGTTGTTAGGATGTGTGGAACCATTGCATTGATTAGATTAAATGTGCGAAATCACATAGCCTAACTAAATTAGTTGACTTTATTATTTATTAAATACATTACGGTGTTTCTGTCATTGCAATAACTATTTGCCAACATGAACCAGATCAGCAAAAAGGGGTATGTTGTAGCAATATCCCATGCAAAAAAAGTAGATATCTGTTTAAATGTTTCCGGACGTGATGGTAAATTTTATCAAGGCAGAAAGCGTCTTTGCTCGGGATTGCATGCAACCAATACATTTTAGGGCTACACACTGACAAAGTACGCGTTTGCTTTGTTTCAACACACATTGTTCTGCTATCTTTTTATGAGAGGGAGTTGGAACTTAGTCGCGATGGAACTTGGTCAGCAGAAGTTTGGAAAAAAAAAATCCAATTTCTCTGGCACATTTTGTCAAAATCCGGCCATAGGTCGGATAATTAGAGTTTGTCGGGCAAACGGCTTAGCATCCTCCTTCCCCCAGAAAGTGTCCCTTACACCTATTGTAATTGTTACATGAATTTAATTCATTTTGTTTACTGGTAAATAAACCTTAGTAATTTGTGATTACAGAGCAATATAATTAAATGTTGTTTCCCTGTATTTTAAAGCCAGTGAATGATTCTTGCACCGATC
The DNA here is from genome assembly GCA_029531755.1 of Holothuria leucospilota. Classification (NCBI taxonomy): domain Eukaryota; kingdom Metazoa; phylum Echinodermata; class Holothuroidea; order Aspidochirotida; family Holothuriidae; genus Holothuria; species Holothuria leucospilota. The sequence goes on from CM055970.1 coordinate 55,402,037, forward strand.
TATGTTGTTTTCAAGTCTGGACATGGAAATGGCACATATCCATAACAAGACTTTATTTTACTTGCAAAAAGAAAATCCTTTAAATAAAATAATTCGAAGTTCTCAAAAAATGCTTATGTTGAGATGAATTCAATGAAGCTTGTAGATGGGCTGTTAATACGGTACAAATTCATATATGATCTACAATCCTGGACAAAATTATCTGGGACAAATCCCCGCGCCCCACCTCAATGTTGGTTTTGAAGGTGAAAGTTAAAGTTGAGCGCTGAAGAAAAGAGCGCGCTTTTCGTTTCTTCTCAACATTGAACAAGGGGGTGGAGGGGAAGGTCCGGAAGTGTCCCAATAATTTTGTCCAGGATTGTCTGAACGCCTGTACAAAGGTATAGGGACAGCGGAATACGACAGAGAACAGTATGCTTATCATAATAATGGTTAAAGTTCCAAGCGCTCTGTTCAAAGACAAGACAGTAGGATGGGGGAGGGGAAGAATGGAAGGTACCACTGAATTATTATGAACAATTAACGAACGTATTAATTGAATCTCAGTGTAAATGAAGAAAACACTGGGGTTATTTGAGTTAAGTTTACGAAAGGGTCAAACACGGGGAAATTACTGAATTTATCGAGAATATAATCACTTCCTCGTGTGGCTTTCAAAATTTGGTTTTCACTTGGGCAGCTAGGGAGGGGCATAAAATACTGTAGAGACATATGAGGGATGGATAAAGGGAAGAGTGTGAGACAATTAGCAACAGCCAGTGATATATGATGGAGAATATTGCAGCTGTTTACTGTCCGTCGGAAAGGAATGCCGCACGAAATAGGACCTTGAAATAAGTTGTAAATTTCCCACCAGAGCAGCCTACAATGTATCTAATAGGTAACAGTATGAGCGTACAGGAAGGTTAGCTATCATAAGTCTGAGGTTGCAGCATGGCTATTCTTCTTACTAAAAGCGACTGCCAAACTCACAGTATAATTTGCCACTACACTGCATGCACTAGGGTAAAAGTCTGACTGCACGGCATTCATTTACAAGTAAAGGTGCAAGGCCCCTTACCTTTAGTACTCTTTGTACATCTTTCTTGTTCTGACAAAACGTAGACTAAGATTTATTAGAATCTGAATGGCGCCACGGTTGACCAGTGACTGAAACGGTTGACCGTTGACCACTACACAGTAATTCAATGGGAATAAACGGTTCACCGTCAGTTTTAACATTTAAAAGACAAGGAAGTCAAGATTTTTCTGTTCTCTTAATGGTCAACCATTGCGAATTTGTTCTTTCCTTCAAAATTTTCCGTCCTGCTTTTCACGTCAGGTCTCACATGATCTTGTCTGTATAAATTCATCCTTAAATCCCCTTTTAGGCAACCAAGTGATTATACTTGGACGAAAAAGTGATGGTAAACCGTGGGGTAAACCGTTCGACCTGTAGTGGGAGGAGGTCTGACTAGTAGAAATAGCGCCATCTACTTCACGACACAACCGCTTACTTATCGTTTATGTCTATTGATACTCAATTGTTGGAACCTCTTCTCTTGTAACTGTCTGCTGGTTACGCTGTAGATCATAAATATATTTATCCGTATAATTGTTTTGAGGCACAAATACATTCAACTGATAGCCTCTGTACACCTTTCTCCCCCGAAGTTCCCGAGCCCGACTGACCAATTACTCCTAAATAGCATCGTTCTTTTGTGTAATAAATAACCACTGTCCTCTGGTACTGCATTATTTACATCCAAGTTACTCCTGCTTAAGTAGAAATTCAGTAATTTTCTCATGAAACAATCCAAAAGACCTCACATCACTTTTTTCCCAATACCGGTAAACTTAACCAGCTATCAGATTTGTCGCTTGCCGTTGCTAAATTTCTCCTATATTTAACATGAGACTTCTCTTATACCTTTGTACAGGCGGTCAGACAATCCTGGACAAAATTATCTGGGACAAATCCCCGCGCCCCACCTCAATGTTGGTTTTGAAGGTGAAAGTTAAAGTTGAGCGCTGAAGAAAAGAGCGCGCTTTTCGTTTCTTCTCAACATTGAACAAGGGGGTGGAGGGGAAGGTCCGGAAGTGTCCCAATAATTTTGTCCAGGATTGTCTGAACGCCTGTACAAAGGTATAGGGACAGCGGAATACGACAGAGAACAGTATGCTTATCATAATAATGGTTAAAGTTCCAAGCGCTCTGTTCAAAGACAAGACAGTAGGATGGGGGAGGGGAAGAATGGAAGGTACCACTGAATTATTATGAACAATTAACGAACGTATTAATTGAATCTCAGTGTAAATGAAGAAAACACTGGGGTTATTTGAGTTAAGTTTACGAAAGGGTCAAACACGGGGAAATTACTGAATTTATCGAGAATATAATCACTTCCTCGTGTGGCTTTCAAAATTTGGTTTTCACTTGGGCAGCTAGGGAGGGGCATAAAATACTGTAGAGACATATGAGGGATGGATAAAGGGAAGAGTGTGAGACAATTAGCAACAGCCAGTGATATATGATGGAGAATATTGCAGCTGTTTACTGTCCGTCGGAAAGGAATGCCGCACGAAATAGGACCTTGAAATAAGTTGTAAATTTCCCACCAGAGCAGCCTACAATGTATCTAATAGGTAACAGTATGAGCGTACAGGAAGGTTAGCTATCATAAGTCTGAGGTTGCAGCATGGCTATTCTTCTTACTAAAAGCGACTGCCAAACTCACAGTATAATTTTGCCACTACACTGCATGCACTAGGGTAAAAGTCTGACTGCACGGCATTCATTTACAAGTAAAGGTGCAAGGCCCCTTACCTTTAGTACTCTTTGTACATCTTTCTTGTTCTGACAAAACGTAGACTAAGATTTATTAGAATCTGAATGGCGCCACGGTTGACCAGTGACTGAAACGGTTGACCGTTGACCACTACACAGTAATTCAATGGGAATAAACGGTTCACCGTCAGTTTTAACATTTAAAAGACAAGGAAGTCAAGATTTTTCTGTTCTCTTAATGGTCAACCATTGCGAATTTGTTCTTTCCTTCAAAATTTTCCGTCCTGCTTTTCACGTCAGGTCTCACATGATCTTGTCTGTATAAATTCATCCTTAAATCCCCTTTTAGGCAACCAAGTGATTATACTTGGACGAAAAAGTGATGGTAAACCGTGGGGTAAACCGTTCGACCTGTAGTGGGAGGAGGTCTGACTAGTAGAAATAGCGCCATCTACTTCACGACACAACCGCTTACTTATCGTTTATGTCTATTGATACTCAATTGTTGGAACCTCTTCTCTTGTAACTGTCTGCTGGTTACGCTGTAGATCATAAATATATTTATCCGTATAATTGTTTTGAGGCACAAATACATTCAACTGATAGCCTCTGTACACCTTTCTCCCCCGAAGTTCCCGAGCCCGACTGACCAATTACTCCTAAATAGCATCGTTCTTTTGTGTAATAAATAACCACTGTCCTCTGGTACTGCATTATTTACATCCAAGTTACTCCTGCTTAAGTAGAAATTCAGTAATTTTTCTCATGAAACAATCCAAAAGACCTCACATCACTTTTTTCCCAATACCGGTAAACTTAACCAGCTATCAGATTTGTCGCTTGCCGTTGCTAAATTTCTCCTATATTTAACATGAGACTTCTCTTATACCTTTGTACAGGCGGTCAGACAATCCTGGACAAAATTATCTGGGACAAATCCCCGCGCCCCACCTCAATGTTGGTTTTGAAGGTGAAAGTTAAAGTTGAGCGCTGAAGAAAAGAGCGCGCTTTTCGTTTCTTCTCAACATTGAACAAGGGGGTGGAGGGGAAGGTCCGGAAGTGTCCCAATAATTTTGTCCAGGATTGTCTGAACGCCTGTACAAAGGTATAGGGACAGCGGAATACGACAGAGAACAGTATGCTTATCATAATAATGGTTAAAGTTCCAAGCGCTCTGTTCAAAGACAAGACAGTAGGATGGGGGAGGGGAAGAATGGAAGGTACCACTGAATTATTATGAACAATTAACGAACGTATTAATTGAATCTCAGTGTAAATGAAGAAAACACTGGGGTTATTTGAGTTAAGTTTACGAAAGGGTCAAACACGGGGAAATTACTGAATTTATCGAGAATATAATCACTTCCTCGTGTGGCTTTCAAAATTTGGTTTTCACTTGGGCAGCTAGGGAGGGGCATAAAATACTGTAGAGACATATGAGGGATGGATAAAGGGAAGAGTGTGAGACAATTAGCAACAGCCAGTGATATATGATGGAGAATATTGCAGCTGTTTACTGTCCGTCGGAAAGGAATGCCGCACGAAATAGGACCTTGAAATAAGTTGTAAATTTCCCACCAGAGCAGCCTACAATGTATCTAATAGGTAACAGTATGAGCGTACAGGAAGGTTAGCTATCATAAGTCTGAGGTTGCAGCATGGCTATTCTTCTTACTAAAAGCGACTGCCAAACTCACAGTATAATTTGCCACTACACTGCATGCACTAGGGTAAAAGTCTGACTGCACGGCATTCATTTACAAGTAAAGGTGCAAGGCCCCTTACCTTTAGTACTCTTTGTACATCTTTCTTGTTCTGACAAAACGTAGACTAAGATTTATTAGAATCTGAATGGCGCCACGGTTGACCAGTGACTGAAAACGGTTGGACCGTTGACCACTACACAGTAATTCAATGGGAATAAACGGTTCACCGTCAGTTTTAACATTTAAAAGACAAGGAAGTCAAGATTTTTCTGTTCTCTTAATGGTCAACCATTGCGAATTTGTTCTTTCCTTCAAAATTTTCCGTCCTGCTTTTCACGTCAGGTCTCACATGATCTTGTCTGTATAAATTCATCCTTAAATCCCCTTTTAGGCAACCAAGTGATTATACTTGGACGAAAAAGTGATGGTAAACCGTGGGGTAAACCGTTCGACCTGTAGTGGGAGGAGGTCTGACTAGTAGAAATAGCGCCATCTACTTCACGACACAACCGCTTACTTATCGTTTATGTCTATTGATACTCAATTGTTGGAACCTCTTCTCTTGTAACTGTCTGCTGGTTACGCTGTAGATCATAAATATATTTATCCGTATAATTGTTTTGAGGCACAAATACATTCAACTGATAGCCTCTGTACACCTTTCTCCCCCGAAGTTCCCGAGCCCGACTGACCAATTACTCCTAAATAGCATCGTTCTTTTGTGTAATAAATAACCACTGTCCTCTGGTACTGCATTATTTACATCCAAGTTACTCCTGCTTAAGTAGAAATTCAGTAATTTTCTCATGAAACAATCCAAAAGACCTCACATCACTTTTTTCCCAATACCGGTAAACTTAACCAGCTACCAGATTTGTCGCTTGCCGTTGCTAAATTTCTCCTATATTTAACATGAGACTTCTCCTATACCTTTGTACAGGCGGTCAGACAATCCTGGACAAAATTATCTGGGACAAATCCCTGCGCCCCACCTCAATGTTGGTTTTGAAGGTGAAAGTTAAAGTTGAGCGCTGAAGAAAGTTAAAGTTAAGCGCTGAAGAAAGGAGCGCGCTTTTCGTTTCTTCTCAACATTGAACAAGGGGGTGGAGGGGAAGGTCCGGAAGTGTCCCAATAATTTTGTCCAGGATTGTCTGAACGCCTGTACAAAGGTATAGGGACAGCGGAATACGACAGAGAACAGTATGCTTATCATAATAATGGTTAAAGTTCCAAGCGCTCTGTTCAAAGACAAGACAGTAGGATGGGGGAGGGGAAGAATGGAAGGTACCACTGAATTATTATGAACAATTAACGAACGTATTAATTGAATCTCAGTGTAAATGAAGAAAACACTGGGGTTATTTGAGTTAAGTTTACGAAAGGGTCAAACACGGGGAAATTACTGAATTTATCGAGAATATAATCACTTCCTCGTGTGGCTTTCAAAATTTGGTTTTCACTTGGGCAGCTAGGGAGGGGCATAAAATACTGTAGAGACATATGAGGGATGGATAAAGGGAAGAGTGTGAGACAATTAGCAACAGCCAGTGATATATGATGGAGAATATTGCAGCTGTTTACTGTCCGTCGGAAAGGAATGCCGCACGAAATAGGACCTTGAAATAAGTTGTAAATTTCCCACCAGAGCAGCCTACAATGTATCTAATAGGTAACAGTATGAGCGTACAGGAAGGTTAGCTATCATAAGTCTGAGGTTGCAGCATGGCTATTCTTCTTACTAAAAGCGACTGCCAAACTCACAGTATAATTTGCCACTACACTGCATGCACTAGGGTAAAAGTCTGACTGCACGGCATTCATTTACAAGTAAAGGTGCAAGGCCCTTACCTTTAGTACTCTTTGTACATCTTTCTTGTTCTGACAAAACGTAGACTAAGATTTATTAGAATCTGAATGGCGCCACGGTTGACCAGTGACTGAAACGGTTGACCGTTGACCACTACACAGTAATTCAATGGGAATAAACGGTTCACCGTCAGTTTTAACATTTAAAAGACAAGGAAGTCAAGATTTTTCTGTTCTCTTAATGGTCAACCATTGCGAATTTGTTCTTTCCTTCAAAATTTTCCGTCCTGCTTTTCACGTCAGGTCTCACATGATCTTGTCTGTATAAATTCATCCTTAAATCCCCTTTTAGGCAACCAAGTGATTATACTTGGACGAAAAAGTGATGGTAAACCGTGGGGTAAACCGTTCGACCTGTAGTGGGAGGAGGTCTGACTAGTAGAAATAGCGCCATCTACTTCACGACACAACCGCTTACTTATCGTTTATGTCTATTGATACTCAATTGTTGGAACCTCTTCTCTTGTAACTGTCTGCTGGTTACGCTGTAGATCATAAATATATTTATCCGTATAATTGTTTTGAGGCACAAATACATTCAACTGATAGCCTCTGTACACCTTTCTCCCCGAAGTTCCCGAGCCCGACTGACCAATTACTCCTAAATAGCATCGTTCTTTTGTGTAATAAATAACCACTGTCCTCTGGTACTGCATTATTTACATCCAAGTTACTCCTGCTTAAGTAGAAATTCAGTAATTTTCTCATGAAACAATCCAAAAGACCTCACATCACTTTTTTCCCAATACCGGTAAACTTAACCAGCTATCAGATTTGTCGCTTGCCGTTGCTAAATTTCTCCTATATTTAACATGAGACTTCTCTTATACCTTTGTACAGGCGGTCAGACAATCCTGGACAAAATTATCTGGGACAAATCCCCGCGCCCCACCTCAATGTTGGTTTTGAAGGTGAAAGTTAAAGTTGAGCGCTGAAGAAAAGAGCGCGCTTTTCGTTTCTTCTCAACATTGAACAAGGGGGTGGAGGGGAAGGTCCGGAAGTGTCCCAATAATTTTGTCCAGGATTGTCTGAACGCCTGTACAAAGGTATAGGGACAGCGGAATACGACAGAGAACAGTATGCTTATCATAATAATGGTTAAAGTTCCAAGCGCTCTGTTCAAAGACAAGACAGTAGGATGGGGGAGGGGAAGAATGGAAGGTACCACTGAATTATTATGAACAATTAACGAACGTATTAATTGAATCTCAGTGTAAATGAAGAAAACACTGGGGTTATTTGAGTTAAGTTTACGAAAGGGTCAAACACGGGGAAATTACTGAATTTATCGAGAATATAATCACTTCCTCGTGTGGCTTTCAAAATTTGGTTTTCACTTGGGCAGCTAGGGAGGGGCATAAAATACTGTAGAGACATATGAGGGATGGATAAAGGGAAGAGTGTGAGACAATTAGCAACAGCCAGTGATATATGATGGAGAATATTGCAGCTGTTTACTGTCCGTCGGAAAGGAATGCCGCACGAAATAGGACCTTGAAATAAGTTGTAAATTTCCCACCAGAGCAGCCTACAATGTATCTAATAGGTAACAGTATGAGCGTACAGGAAGGTTAGCTATCATAAGTCTGAGGTTGCAGCATGGCTATTCTTCTTACTAAAAGCGACTGCCAAACTCACAGTATAATTTGCCACTACACTGCATGCACTAGGGTAAAAGTCTGACTGCACGGCATTCATTTACAAGTAAAGGTGCAAGGCCCCTTACCTTTAGTACTCTTTGTACATCTTTCTTGTTCTGACAAAACGTAGACTAAGATTTATTAGAATCTGAATGGCGCCACGGTTGACCAGTGACTGAAACGGTTGACCGTTGACCACTACACAGTAATTCAATGGGAATAAACGGTTCACCGTCAGTTTTTAACATTTAAAAGACAAGGAAGTCAAGATTTTTCTGTTCTCTTAATGGTCAACCATTGCGAATTTGTTCTTTCCTTCAAAATTTTCCGTCCTGCTTTTCACGTCAGGTCTCACATGATCTTGTCTGTATAAATTCATCCTTAAATCCCCTTTTAGGCAACCAAGTGATTATACTTGGACGAAAAAGTGATGGTAAACCGTGGGGTAAACCGTTCGACCTGTAGTGGGAGGAGGTCTGACTAGTAGAAATAGCGCCATCTACTTCACGACACAACCGCTTACTTATCGTTTATGTCTATTGATACTCAATTGTTGGAACCTCTTCTCTTGTAACTGTCTGCTGGTTACGCTGTAGATCATAAATATATTTATCCGTATAATTGTTTTGAGGCACAAATACATTCAACTGATAGCCTCTGTACACCTTTCTCCCCCGAAGTTCCCGAGCCCGACTGACCAATTACTCCTAAATAGCATCGTTCTTTTGTGTAATAAATAACCACTGTCCTCTGGTACTGCATTATTTACATCCAAGTTACTCCTGCTTAAGTAGAAATTCAGTAATTTTCTCATGAAACAATCCAAAAGACCTCACATCACTTTTTTCCCAATACCGGTAAACTTAACCAGCTATCAGATTTGTCGCTTGCCGTTGCTAAATTTCTCCTATATTTAACATGAGACTTCTCTTATACCTTTGTACAGGCGGTCAGACAATCCTGGACAAAATTATCTGGGACAAATCCCCGCGCCCCACCTCAATGTTGGTTTTGAAGGTGAAAGTTAAAGTTGAGCGCTGAAGAAAAGAGCGCGCTTTTCGTTTCTTCTCAACATTGAACAAGGGGGTGGAGGGGAAGGTCCGGAAGTGTCCCAATAATTTTGTCCAGGATTGTAGCTTTCATTTTGGTAAAGTTATAAAGACAGTGTTTAGTAATCACAATAAGGGATTATGTGTTTAATTCCAGCCACATCTAGCATCGTGAGGCGGATATTTAGAAAACAGGTTCCTTTCTAAGGACTGATATTATGCTTTTTGTCTAGCACAATATACGTTTTTGTCGACAAATGATTGGAGGTAAGTTAGTTAGTTAGTTAGATGAGGTTTAACGTCCCAGTTTCCAACCAATTGGTTCAGGTCGAGACGACCACGGCCTTTTTTCCAGTTGTGGCTCACTGGCTTGTTTTCCCTACTCCATTGTTTATGCTGAGCACCAAGCACAAAGGCAGTAGGTTCCATTTTTAAAGTCTTTGGTATGACCCGGCCAGGATTTGAACCCTAGACCTTCCGGCTGCAAGTCGGATGCTCTAACCACTTGGCCTCTGTAGTCGAGGTAAGAAGCATTCAGCAAACTCCAGGGGTTTTGCCACCAATTATTCTTGTAGCCTAGCAACAGGCACATAAATTGGTTGGTTAAATCACCGGTCAACCAGATTCAGATATAGCCTGAATGCAACCATGTGTTGATCAGTTGATCAATCGGGAGAATGGGTACTCTGTTCAAAAATATAGGTCCATAACTTAAGAGCAGTGGAGGGACCCACAAACATTAAAGCCTGGGAGAAATTGTAGGAACAAAAATTACCTTTGCCTTTGATGTTAACACTTTTCGTGCCTTGAAAATGATTTTCCCTCTTACAGTCTGGAAAAATTTTCTCGCCCTCTTCAGCACGTTGTCTGGCTATAAGGGCCTGGATGAAACTGGCTGTAAGAGGGTTTGGTGATTTGATTTTTCATATGCAGTTTCAATTGACAGGATACTCAAAATGCTTTTTTTTTTCATAAAAAGCAAAGAATTTGTTAATTTTTTACCGCTTTGACCCATTTAGGACAAGATTTCAGTAACACATTTTGAAGGTGGAGCATTGTATTTTATTACTCTCACATCTGATATGGGATTCGCAATTTTATAATGAAAAAATTCAGCTGTTCATCACTACTTTTCCTACCATTCTGATTTTTCGCCTTCAGAAGCACAACATCAAAACTACCAGATGTATATTTTCCAACGCCATATAGTCTAAGGGCTTTAACAAAATTATGGTCAGAAACCTCGTCTATATGAGAAAATCTTAATTTGTTCCCACAAATGATAACTTGAAAACACCGAAGCGAAACACCATTGCCACATTTTTCGTTAACCTTTTCAGATATGGTTATAAATTTGACTATAGTCTGCACATAGCTGACGTGGTTTTTTGTTTAGCCTTTCGCTACGGTTACCCAGTGTGGCATAAGTTAAAGAGAGCCGCTATGCAGACAAACATTCGACAGATCAATTTATCCAAGAAGAGCATTATATTGCATTGTAGAACTTATTACGATCTACTGGCGTAGGAAGCTTTTCGCAACGGGAGGGGGGCTGAACCTTGTTTCGGATCACCGTCCTGGGGGAAGGGGTCTAAGGGGAGGGGGTTTCCCCACCCCTGTGGAACATTTTCGGGTATTTAAGGGACCTCAGATGCAATTGGTGCAACATTTTGGACAAACCTTAAGGAAAATCACTGCAAATTTTTGTCATTTATTACAGAAGAGACAAATAAGGGGTTTTTGCCCTTGGATCTTGGGGGGCGGAAGCATACTTCAGCTCCCTCATAATTTTGACCGGGGGCCCCCAGTCTCCCCCCCCCCCGCTGCCTACGCCTATGTAACAATCTTACCTTGTCTTTATTGAGAGACGCTTTATCTCCGTGGTAAAACATGCATAAGCTGCATTAAAATATCATATCGTGTAAATTTGTAATGGGGAAAACTAAAAAAAAATATGAAAATATTCAATGAAACCATAGTAAATATTGATAATTAAGGGTTTTATGCATTGATTGGCTTTCAGGGATGTTAATTGTAAATTTACTCAAAATATTTACCACACTAGACTCAAGGTAGATCCTCCCCTGAAGGTGAAGTACACATGTATAGTACCAATATTGTTGATGTTTGGGTGAAAATAGACTCGTGACCTTTGACCCTCCTAATAACCATGTTCGGGTAAATTTAAAAGGTGACAACCAAAACGAAAGCTGACATCCTAAGGAACATTTTAAGGGTAGGTGTCGACTTTTACAAAGTTGTACCGGGGGGTCGAAAATTTTCAGACTTCGCCGCTAGTCTATAATGCCACGTAGGAATATGGTCGTGATTAGTTTTAAACTATAGTAGGTTAAGAAAATGGAAAATATGGGGTTAAGTTCGTGATTGTACAGTTATTTATCTGTAGCGGTTGAGGATGAAACTCAACCGCAGCAAAACTTTAAGCATTTTCCATTTGCTCTTTTTCTTCTGGTGAGGTTACTTGACAGTTGGGGTTTACATCATAGATCAAAATAAAGTTATAAAAGTTACTGCAATTCATACAGTATATTTCAGGTTTATATGCTAGTAATGAAGGGGTCGTAAAGGTAAGTTTAGCAGATTTTTAAACAAAAATAGTTTAAATGACCTGATATCCTGATCCCGTTCGTACTTTTACAGGTAGGGGTTGTAGCTGTGTTAACAGGGAGTCTTAAAACATTGTCATTGTGAGCATGAACAGCCCCCCCCCCCCATGAAAAAAAAAAACACTGAGGATGGTAAGGCCCAAGATACAATAGCCAATGCTGTATTGCAGTTTTCAATATGCCAGGAATTAGACAGAAATTACACTCTGCAGACTTTTCACGAAAGGGCACCTCCCCTCACTCACTCACTCACTCACTCACTCACTCACTCACTCACTCACTCAGGCCGTGGTCGTCTCGACTTGAACCAATTAGTTGGAAACTGGGACGTTAAACCTCATCTAACCTAACCTAACCTAACCTCACAGAATGTATAGTAATGCTAAAACGTAACTTTTAGTACAGTTAAAACTGATGATGTTTCTTAAACCATAATCAGTTTTAACTGCACAGGTATGGGATTAATCGGGTGGCTTAAGATAGCCCCCCTGTCGTGAAAATGCAAAATTAAAATGATCTGTCCAATTTTATGGACCGAAAGTAATCGTGAAGTGCTGAATAATTTTGAATCGGAACAATCGATATATTATGCAAGGACAGAGGATACAGTGGTAAACCCTCCGGCAGCTGTAGGCTATTTGAAATGTGGGGCACATTTGTAATATGTGCTATTCCATTTGGCAAATTTTTGAAGACCTTTTAGTAACATTCCATGTAAGTTCATTTATCTTCTTTTCCTCTTACTATTTATAACGTTTTAGGTTACTGATCCTCACATGCTGGTTTTTGCTGCGAAATTCTCCACCTTGGCTCTGGCACAGATCCTTTGCAACTCACTGTTAAACTTATAAAAACCTCACAATGATGGTATACTAAATACAAAAAAAAAGAAGAAAAGAATGTAGTTAAGGTTTTTGATTCCTACCATTTCTTTGCCTACATCCCTATCGCTTTCATCTTAGGATTTGTCACTTCTTTTTCTTTCCCGTCCATCCTTCCTTCCTTTTTTCCTTGCTAAATATATGCCCCTCACCCTTCCCCACTAATTCTTCTTTCCCGACCGTTAACTCTCACATTCCCTATCATTTGCAACAATCCACAATTCTGTCCATTATGATCTTCTTTCAATATCGACCCCGGCTCTATCTTTCTTCACGGGACCATCATTTCTGGCCCCATCGTATACTTCGTCCTTTACCCTGTCATCCTCCTCCTCCCCTCCTCTCTGGGTTTTCTCCTTCTAACCAGCTACATGCTTTATAGGTAGTGACCTATAGTTCTCCCTTTAGGCCTGTGAACACTTTCAACATTTCAGAACACATGTGTCGACACAAGTTGCTACAACACCTTGTTACCGTAAATGTTGAAAGTGTGTACAGAGCAAAAAAAGTTGGCAACGTGTGTCCCAACATGTATTGACACATGTTGTCAAATAATTCAAAATCAATTTTCCGGCAACATGTGCCCAAGCTCTGACCAATCAGAAATTGTATTTGAATCAGCAGCTGAGCCACCTGTAGGTAGCGCATCACTAATTCAAGGGGAATATCCGCTCAGGATGTCACCCTACGAATTTAACACGCTAGAAAAAAAATGGGGGGAGGGCAGTTTAGATCATGTTGATGAAAAGATGTGTTCCAATTGTGATGTGTATCCGGTAGGAAAGTAATTTAAGTACTCATCCTGTAAAATAGAGAAAATTGAAGACATTTCAGGCACTCTCGTGAGCTTCCCCTTAGGCCTATGAAATAAGCCCCTGGCAGGTCACTCAAGTGGGTGATTGTCATGGGGGCTATTTTAAGGGAGGGGGAAATTTGACCGGGGTAATTGCCTACGGGGAATTGACGAGGGAGGTGGGCAATTGTCTAGGCAGATCCTGATACCGGTTTGGAAATATTCCACTTTTGGACAAGAGTATGTATCAGTGTTCTCCAGTTGGTGTAATAGCGTGGCCGTCCCCAGCTAAATTAGTCTTTTGCCCCCTGCTATGAAAAGTACCACGCAACTAAAATCTCCTTTTGAATAATGGTTTTTTATACAACCAGCCATCTGAAATTCAGGGGTGGTGCCAGAGAGCCCTGGGGGCTATGCTAAGTCGGGGAAGCCTCCCCCCCCCCCCGTCGGTGAAGTTTGTCGTTCTCCTCGAGAAATTGAGGGCCCGACGGGATATATGGAATTTTCCCCAGTGTTAACTGTCATCTCGTGGCTCCCATGTCGACTACCCCTCCTCCTCCCCCACCATGCCCTCTCCATCAAATCCATTAAATCCCCCCCTCCGAACCGCCTGTCAGAACCCTCCCCCTCCTTAGTTGCGGACCCAGGTGGCTAGCCCCCTCCCTTCGTGACGGAAACATTCAAAGAGTAAAAATAAGAACAAAGGGAGAGAGGGAAAACAAAAACGTAAAAAATGTACGTGGTGATGTAAGTGGTGGCACCAAGTGAGGCGGGACAAGACCCCCGTTTGGGAAGGCTGCCTGTCGGGGAAATTTTCCGGTTTTGTCGGGGATCTGTTATGAATACGATAAAATATGTATAGTTCCCGACATCACCCAGTCGCCCGACGATTGACTTAATTTCGGTCCAAATTAGGGCAAATTCTTCAATACAAACCCAAATTTTTCTAATTTTCTTGGTTGAAAACTCGAATGTTTTCAAATTTCCTATGGGTAAAAGCTCAACTTTCTTCAAATTGTTTCCAATAAGGGCACTAAATTTTTGGGCGCGCTTCGAGCTTCCAAATTTCGCTTCAAACATCGTTTCGGCACTCCATCGCCCTCATCGAGGCTTCGGGTTACTGCCCCCCGTCGGGGAGCTTTGCCCCCATGTCGAGCAAATTCTGGTGCCACCCCTGGTTGGTGTAGTTGATAGGTGAGGCGCACGTCGGGGCGCGAAACTACTGGACCCCCTCGGGGAACGTGGACCCCTTGTACAATTGCCAATATTATTTCAGCTTCTCCCGAAACACATCTTTTTTCTGAATCCTCCATCTTCCTTCCAAAATCCTGCTTTCCCGCTCTTTTTTTGACAACATGTTGCTCAAATGTGTCGCAACATGTGTCCGTGACATGTGTCTAGTGTATACAAGGTCAAAATTTCTGTGTCCAGTTGTGTCAGCAACATGTGTCCTGAAATGTTGATAGTGTACACGGGGCTTTAGGGTATCCAAAATTCTTTCAACCAATGTTTATTTGTTCATCATCTTTCCTTCTTCCCTTCACGACTTAACCCCGACGACCCTGGTTTTTCTCTTCCGCCTTCGCTCTAGACTAGTATCAAGTCCCACTTACTTTTCTCCCTCCCCTTTTTCGAAGTGAATCCCAGTATTCTTTGTGATTGTTTTTCTCTCCTCCCTTAATGTCTTGCCTTTTCCTTCTAACCTTCCCTTTTTCTTCATCCTCTCTTTGCTCTCAATTCTTCCTGCCCCTTTCCCTTTTTTATTATCACTTCTTTGACATTTGAATTATACCCCTGACCCTCTCCCTCTCTGAATACTTTACTAATAGGCGTTGTCAGATCAGGAAGTTGTTTGGGAAAGAGATCCAACGCCTTAATCTGTCAGACAGTATGTGCTTAAACATAATTTAGTCCCTTTTCAGGTAACAAAAATTGATTGACAGGTCCGTTCTTTCCCATTGTTTAGCCTTTTGTAACTTACATTCCTAATGATGGTCTGTTCCTTACAAACTACAGGAATCCAGAAACAAAGGTCATTATTATCACGTTACTTTGAAGTGCAGCATCTTTGCTGACAAGGGCTAAGCTTCAATAACTATTTATATATATATATATATATATATATATATATATATATATATATATATATATATATATATATATATATATATATATATATACATAAGTTCTTTGTGTCCCTTAGATCTATATAGGTCGGCTCACAACTCTCCGCATTAGTAGCAAGCATTGTCGACGAAGGAGGTTTTAAAAAAATTCTTCATTGAAGTTAATTAAAATGAGGTTCACTGTGTCGACAAATGATGAAAGCTTAAAATTAGTAATTTTTCATCGACGACTCGCAATAGTAATGTCAATTGACGAAACCCTCATGATGAGTCCTGGAGATGTAGCAGACAACACAAGTCATTCCTTTCAGTACCAAATCTCTTTCTAGTCTTAAAGAAGTTTCAGGAGCAAGAAAATAGGCTGATAGGCAGATTAATGTCGACAACCACCTACACTCAAAGGACTCGTACACCCAGATGTAAGCAGGACCTTTTCAGGGGCTAGGAGAAATAACCTTCTAAAATTCTTGCAAAATGATTGGGCTGTACGTGACAAGGAACCACGTCGTGTTGGCTTCATTGTTAGACGATGTAAGGTACTGTACCCTTACACTACAGTTCGATTCTGACAGGAAACAACGTAATTTTAACTTGACGAACTTGTATGCCGTTCAGGGCCGATGTAGAGGGGGGTGTGGGGATGTGACACCCTCAAGATCCACACAGTCGGCAAAATCCTGCACTAGTCGGCAAAATGAAGGAAAGAGGGAAATGCAAACGAAGGAAAGTTAGAGGGAAGAAGAAAGATGAAAAAAGAGAAAAAAGAGGAAAGAGAAGAGGGAGAGAGAAAGACCCGAGCTAACAGAGAAAAGAACAGGGGCTGGGGAGGGGGGGACAAAGCAGGGCAAGAGATAGGGGCTGGTGAAGACGGAAGACAGGAGATTGGAATGCATTTGTAGACAACGTTTATTACAATATTTTCAAAGCCCGTAACCAACACTTTTTGAAACTTAAAGCATATTCTGTCCGCAAAAAACTACATAGGGCTTTTCAGTATCATTGTATACTAAAAGAGTTCATCCTTCATGTTGTATTCTGGCATTTAGTCGGTAAATTCTGCACTAGTCGGCAAAATGAAGGAAATATGAGGAAAAGAAAGAGGAAGAGATGTAAACAAGGAGGACAATTTCTGTAATAAGAACCCAAAAATTTCGGCGCGCTACGCACGCTGTAATGTCACTCCAGTTTCTTCAATAGTTACATTCTACGTAGCTAGATAGCATAAGTCCTGTCAACCTTACCAAGTAACATGTATTCAGGGTATACACAGGTTACGTAGAGGTCGTAAATTATCCCATATCGCAAAGTCTAGTTGCTGTTCTCTAGTGTGTGTCATGCGGTACGGTAAGTTGGTGAGCGACTCACGGATCAACGTTTGGCTATATTTCGTCACAATGTATGTTGTCTCCGGTACAGTCTACAACCCCTACATTTTTTACGTTTTTCTTTTTGTTCTTAATGATAACATGTTTTTGTGTCAGCCTACCAAAAATTTTGGCACTCTTTGCAATTTCACGATTCACACTCAAAAGAACACTATCAGTACGCAACTCGGCTGACATATTAAGTGATATAATGCAAAATATACTCTGCAATGGCATGGGATAGTTAGGCTCTTTCATGTTCCCTTCTCACCAGCCCCTCGACATAGGGCTCTGGGAACTTGGGGTCGCTGGCATGGCCCGGCCTCCTCTCGGGAAAATCTGTCACCACCTATGGTCGGTTTACTTATTTTAGCTTTCAAAAGGGTCATTTCTGCTATAAAACCCCATATTTTCGGTATGCTTTGCCCACTCTTCCTGAGTTTCATTACTAATAGCTAAATATGGGACAAACCCTTTCCATCTTTTCAAGTAACTTAATAGGTAGAATTTATCGTTTTATTAATGCCGGCAGTGGCGTACGCAGGGGGCCATTGGGCCATTGCCCCCTCTCACAGATGCAGATTTTTTCTCCCTTAAAATATGTAAATATTTTAACACAAATTTTACTTGAAAAGGTAGCATATATGGCACCAGATTGCATGTAAGAACACCTTATTTTTCTAAAATTTTCAAAGGGTAGAAGGGGGACACGCCTCCCCTTATTCCCTCCCCCGACTCTCCCAGCCCATCGATTTTTTTTTAGTTCCTAAAAATACGCAAGAATTTGAACACAAATTTTACTTCGAAAGGTAGCATATGTGGCATCAGGTTGCATGTAAGGACACCTATCTTAAAAAATTTAAAGGGGAGGGAACCTCCCCTTAGACCCCGTCCCCAGGCCGGCGATTTTTTTTTTCTTCCTTAAAATACGTTAATATTTTAGCACAAACTTTACTTCAAGAATTTAGCATATGTGGCACCAGATTGCATGTAAGGACACCTATTTTTTCAAAAATTTCCAAAGGGGAGGGGACCCTTAGACCCCTTCCCCAGGCCGGCGATCGCACAACATACTGCATAGCCCCCCCCCCCACAGAAATCCTGGGTGCGCCACTGAATGCCGGGAATTTCATCTCATTTCCCTAAACTAAGTTAATGTTCTCTTGAGTCTGTCTTTCGGAAGGCTGGTGACTCGAGGAGCGAAGTACAATGTAAGTTGTGCCCGATAGGGCCCTACTGCCTGGACAATTGACATATAAAAGCTTCAAATAAATACAGATTCTTTGTAGTGTAAGCTTACCCAAAAATTTCGCCCGCTTCGCGCGCTTTGCATTTTCACAGTTTAGAATTCGGGAAAAACCTTAAATCGGGCGGAACTATTTTCCTCTAGTATATACAAAATTTTATGCAATATATGCCCCGCAACGGCATGGTATTGTACACAGGTTTTCTTCACATCTCCCCTCATTAACTCCTCGACGGCATCGGGGCTGTCGAGGCTCCGGGTTGTTGCCCCCCCCCCCCGTTGGGCAAATCCTGGCGCCATCTCTGCCGGACCACTATAGGTTGGACTAACGGTTCTCAGCTCTAACTGCATCGCTTATCAACACTTTCAGTCTGCATTTTTTTCTTTTCAGTCGACAAATACGGCACCCCCCCCCTCTCCACGATAAATGCTCTGGCGACGCCCCTGATGCCGTTAAGGTGAAATTGTGGTAGTAAAGAAAGGATAGTTCCCTCTACCCGTGGTTCAAATCATAGACCCTTTTCCAAATAGCAATCACAAATTATTGTGGGATAGAGTATTGGTGTGTTTTGTTGATTGCATTTTACTGTGACCAAAAACAACGAATACCAAAACACTAGACCATAATCCTTAGTAACTGCTCATTGGAAAAAGGTCCATGGTTAAATTATATTACTGGGTTTGACCAATGATTAATGGTAACAAACCCAAGCTTTAGACATTCAACTTAAAAGAGTAAACTTAGCAATTCCATGAATGTATTAAGTATAAAGCTGCTTAAGTTTTCGTCCAGAAATAAAAATATAGCTTTAACTGTTTAAGACACCCAAGCTGTGTTAATTCAGCTGATTCCTCGAAGGCAAGGTATACAGGACCCACTCTCCCACTTTTCAATTAGTTATCGTCCCTGTATTACAACGAAATGTTGAAAACTAAACACTTTCATTTCCAAGCAGTCGCTTATTGATTAACACTCAGGTGCGTGAGTGGGTGAGCTCTTGCGTACGTGTGTTTATATGTTGGGATTAGGATGGCAAAAACAATCACACTCCAATTTAATCATAGCTTTGTAAACATTTCTATCTTTTCTTTTGTCCGTGTGACATTTATTTTCACTTTTGGTTGCGATGCTTTGTTGACGTCCATGCTATTCAAATTGACATACAAAAGGAATAGCATTTGCCATTTACACAAATGAGCACAGCCTGAAATTATCCTAGCATCTGTTTTTGAGACTGAAAATAAGGAATGGATACCGAAAGCTATTATTTCTAACAGTGGGCTATTTGACATGAGGTAAGAGAGTATTTCAATTATGATCAAAAGACGGACTACAAGACGGTAATGTACACAAATCCTTAAACCTCACAGGAGAGGATGCCATCCATTTACGCTGTCACTTTATGCAAAATCATGTCATGTTGCAGTACAGTTCAGCCGAAGTGTTTTCAAATAATCTAAATTCTACCTTAACAATAGGGTAAGGGAAAATGACAATGATTGGAGTTACGTCTCCAAAGGGAATCAAGGGTGGCATTTCACAATCTAGATCACTGACTTTGTAGAGTCCATCACATACTATAGACGTGATTGCTACACTGTTAAAAATGTTGGGCAAAAATTACCCAACTTTTTAACCAACGTTGGGCGTATATTCAGCAACCTCAAAAGTTGGGCAAGAAATGACCAACAGAATTGGTCAAAGTTAGCAAATCAACAGTTGGGCACACAAACTCCCAACTATTTGGTAAATCATGTGGATCAAGTTTACCCAACTATTTGGGTAATTTTACTAAAATGGTTGGTTAAATGGGCATTGCTTTCCCAGGAGCCTTCTGTACACTTTCTACCCATCAGTTATAAATGACATAAATTTATTGGAAAAGACGTTAGCTATTTTGGGGGCAGTTCATCTTTCAATGTTTATCGTGTACTATAGTGATCCTAGCTATCCCTAAGTTTCTAGCTTTCCGTTATAGGTATAACGAGTCACTCGTAACTGAGTTCACGAAAAGCCTAAGCAAAAGCTAGAAAGGCATACAATGTTTTTTACACTATTTATATATATTTTATGTAAATTAAAATTTGACACATGCCGTTAGAAAATACCGTACGTTACAATGTGCACCTTCACTGAGATGTACATTTTAGGTTAGGGCGACCCACCACAAATTAATAAGTCCAAATCCAAAACAATAAGGTTCAAATGTTTTACTTCCATCAATATATAACTAATTATAACACAAGCCATCCGGGTATCCAAATTCTAGAAGTTCCTGCTGAGTCGCATAACACATCAGTACTATAGCATTATGAAATGCTATAAAAAATGTCAAGTCGGGTATATCAGTGCCCTTTCGGACGTGAAAGAGAATACCCAAGATTCTGGACTCTCATTGGATAGACGTTTCCCGCCCAGTAACGTCTGTCGAATCTCACACAAACGTGTGCTAGTTTGTAGCACTATTTTAAATATTTCATGGAAATAGAGCCAGATTTTGTGACCAAACAGCATATATGAATGTTTCTCTTTTACATATATCAACAATTTCAAAAGGAATTTTCAGTGCAATGAACCCATGTCTTGTTATCCGAAGAAATATGAAGCAAAATCGAATCAACGCGTGCTTTAGCTCCGAGGCGAACGATTTGCCCAATATGTAGGTAAGGCGAAAAAATGCCCAACCGTTAATGAAAGCTTGTCGGCACTTTGACCAGTAATTGGAAAATGCAACAAAACATGTATTGATTAGAAATTTTTACCATTACATGAGCAAAGTTTGACCAACATATTATTAGTGAGTTTTACCCAACCAAAAAATTGCCCAGTGTTTTAACAGTGTAGTAACTGGATTCTGGCTTAAAAAATGAAAATCAGGGCCCATCTTCACGGACAGGCCGGTTTTACAAGGTTCGTCTCTTCGTTCAATAGTGGCCGCTGTTTTTGCAGCCGAAAACACTCGATGCTTCCTCACAGCTTCATTTAGTTCTTCTTGGACCTCATTTTTGTTTTGGAAACTACCCATACACTACAATCCTGGACAAAATCATTTTGACATTATCGAGTCTGCAAGACACTTTAAAGAACAACCCCCCCCCCCCCATCACACACACAGAAACATTTCTTCCTCAGTGTTGAAAAATTAAAGCTGGTCATTGTTAAAAACACGAAACTCCATTTGCTTTCAAAACAACATGGAAGATGGATACGGGGGACTCAGTGTCACAGATAATATTGTCCAGGACTATAAGTGGACGAAATGAATATATAGCTTCCAATCGAGGCGAACACTACAGGGGGAGAAACACTTGAAAGCAATGTTCTGCTTTAACCTAATTCATGTTGTCACAGAAACGAGCAAAACAAGGTTTAAATAATGGGACTATAATCTACATACCGGCTATCAAATGTACAGTAACTATCTATTGCCTTTACGCTGCAAAACATATAGTATTCTCTTCTATCAGTTAAAGTGCCCTTTTTAATGAAAACAAATTATACTTAGTCTACAAGGAATTGTTTTATTTTTCCTTACTTGGAACCCTTGGAAAATATCATGAAATACACAGTCCTTCAAAGCTTAACTTATTGAAATAGCTTTACAATTCGTCCCCTCTTTGGCGTTGTGACGAATGTTGAAAAATTTAGTTTTGAGTAATAGCGGTTTGATTGTTTTACTGTTTTGAAAACATGATTTCGATCTTAAACTATTGTTTCTTTAAATGTTTAATTGCTTTAGAATAAAGAGAAAATATTAAATTTTGTTTCTAAACTAGTTTGCAAAATAATGAAAGCAGAATGTAGTCTATGATGGCATTAAAAGACATTCGTCACTATGTACAATTTTTAAAACGCAATTTCAGTAAATTCAGTGTTTCATCCGTACGTTTTAGTTCAGGACATAGTGACGAATGTAAGATTCGTCACTACGCGGAATTGGAAAAACGCCCGGTAAACATGGAGATGAGCATTCGTCAAGAATATGATAGAATTACTGTAAATCCGTAAATTTGCAGAGAGCCAGACCTTTCTCAAACAATTTTATATACCCCAAATATGTGGAAAATGTATTGAACTCATTTCCTTAAAGCAAGACGTGGTTTATAATTGAAAAGAAAACAACATCCGTCACTACGCCAAAATGATTTCTGTCATATCGGTACATCAGGTATACGTTTCAGCACGGGCCATAATGACGAGATTGAGATTCGTCACTACTCAGAATTGAAAAACGTCTGAAAACCATGGAAATGAGCATTCGTCAAAAAAATAATGGAAATAACTTCGAATCCATACATTTTTAGAAAATCAGACCTAGATTTAACGATTTTACGCTCCGAAAATAGGTACAAACTGTTTTCACCTCATTTTCGCTAAAAATGCACATTCGTCACTACGCCAGAAAGGGGACGAATTTTTATACAAATGGGGCAGCCGAAAGACGGTTAGGAGTACAAATGAAGATGAGTCGATGACGACTCTCTCTCCAGTGCAATATCATAAGGTATATATGGCACTGCATTTTAAATGCGTTTCTTCTATAAAATTTTCATACATTTATAAGGCAGTTTTCCCACCCTCACTTGATGCCTCCGAACGTCCCTAAATTTCTTTAGACTTGCGCTGAAATGTTCTGAGAAGTGTTTAAGACCTTACAATCAGTAGTGTAATGTACCTCTAAGGCTGTTCCGCCCAATCGTGAGCCCGCAAGAATTAGTTTGGGCAGCAACAAGTGCCTAAATTCCGAAATCACGCGTTTAGAGTGAACGATTTATTTTTAGATAGGCCTACTACACAGCAGTCTTCTGACATTGTCACACAGCTTATGACTCCACCAGGAGGCGGCAATTAGAAGGAAATATAATGCATGCTTTGACGGGCCGTAAGATATGCACAACGTATTAAGCAAGCTGTGGCTGGTGTCTTCGTTGAAATGTCCCTATGACTTGGATAAGAAAGGCAACACAAAAAAAGTTTGTCGTCTGCATCCTTCTGGAACAGGAACGAGAATTGCATACACGTCTCTAAAGAAGAAAAATTTTTATCTTTTCACCCTTCGTGACACACATGAGATTATTTCAATGAGCTGTATGTCTGTATGTAAACATGAGTCTATTGCTGATTTTTTCGGTACATTATGGAAATCGACCATATTGTGGTACCCACTTGCAGACTTCCGCCTCTTCAGTTCATTTGCTTGCGTCTCCTAGTCAAGGAAGGGGTAAAAAATAATTTATTTCTAACATATGGGAACATACCGACTATTCAAGCAGAGACAACCACAGTGATTCTTTTATTGTACAAAAAATCTTAAACGTCTTCAGCTAAATCCAAATATCTTTAGTTATACAAATCGCAGAGAGCTGGGGTGTTCAGATATCTAAAGTAAAAATTGTTTTCCTTCCAGTAACAATGTACACGCTTTATTGAAAAATAAAACTCGCAAAATTTCAATAGCGTAAATGTGAGAATATCAGTATATAGGCCGGGCGTTCATTTAGTACTCGGTGGCAGCTCTGTGTGCAGTTGCAGCTTTCGTCTCGGGGTAAAATGGATATTTTTGGACACCTTCTCTCTTTTCCATTAATGTATATACTTTATTCTGATTGATTTGTCGAAACAATGTGCAGATTTTGATTAAAAAGCACCTCTAAAAATATCCTGTCTGTTTCTTGTGGTTTTCTTTGTTTAATAATGACGTCATCTCGTCCTTGCTCTAAGAGCTCTCTTTCAACTGTAAACGTATATCTGCATATCTGAACACCCCAGCTCTCCTTTATCATTCCCTGTTTGTTATTTTAAGTCCTGTTTTAGATTGAACAAGAGCTTACGAAGTATGCTAAGCACACTTCCATTATCTACAAAATTTGACTCATTTTATTGTGAATTCGCCGAAGAGAGGCAGGTTTAAGACTTGAACCATTGTGGCAGAGGCCCAGGAATGGCGTTGTAGTAGAACAGTCCATATGCACAAAAGGTGAGATGAACTGCATAGTTACTTAGCGTAGTGTAGGACGTAGTGCATCAACTTCTAAGTTTGATAGAATTCATATTTTGTACATTTTCTTAAAAAAAAATACAGCACAATAAATTTGTGAAGAGTTTAAAACAATTTGCCTTTACGTTATGTTTCTGTTTACCTTCATTTTAATGCAGTGAAATCTTCTGTTTTTCCTGGAAGTTTTATCACCTGTCAGGGAGTCCCCCCTTCATTTATATTGCAATAACAAACTAACAGTAAAACCAGAACGACTTAAAACCCGCATTACCCAGTATTATCTAGTAGAACTTGCACTGGCAGATGTATTTTTTGAAAAACAATACATTGTTATGAAAAACCCTTGCTGAATAATCGACTAGCCCACATTCCTCCCACAGAAAGCCCCGTCCAAGGGTGCAGACCCCTATTAGCTGTTCCATTGACTTATACACTATTTCACTTTTTGTTACATACCCCCCCCCCCCCCACAGCCTTGTCAAAGTTCACAGCCAACATAAGCTACACCAGCTCACATGAAAACCAATAAGTTGGCCTATCATGGCACTACAAACTTACCATAGCATGACCGTTTAGATTCTGAGCTACAATGGGAAGAAGTTTTGAGGGTTTACACCCGCCCACATTAATCCTCATAAATTGACTCTAGAAATTAAGAATATAGTCTTAAGTATATTATGTAACTTGCATTTTTGTGGAATCGGCTCCTAGTCTGAGTCTAGCTTCAGCCCATTCCAAGCCAATTCTGATTCCGGAACCTCCCATTTTGAGTGAATTCCGAGTCCAGTATCAAACGAAATCGAGTCCGAGTTTGGACTGGGGTGTTACAGCGCCGCTGCTAATAGGGCTATTTTTCTGTACTGACAATTAAACGAATATGGGGGACCAGTCATCATGAATTTCTAACAGTGTCATGTCAGATGAATTACGTATCACAACAGCACAAAACAGGATTTCGTTACTTCAAGGCCCGACATGGGGGTTCAGAGTGAAAATTTGACACTAATTAAAGCTCCAGCACTAGTTGGCGTGCAGCGAAAGTTTTTGCCAAATATGCTTACCAGATTGTCAAAAGTGACACTCCCCACCCCCTTTGTAACTTGCATTTGAACAATCTCCACTCCAAGACTTCATGTTGCAGCAATCGGCACTTCCAAAAGAAAGTTGAAAAATATTCGGTTAATTGATTTGCATACGAGAAAACTATGACTTAGCTTTCCTTCGCAAGCTTGTTCCGTGGTACCACACGGAGCGGACTGTTTGCGTAGCTCCTCAGCTTCCTAAACAAGGAACATGCCGTACATCCTGCTACGCAGGCAAGTTCCCTGACGGGGGAACCTTTGAGAAGGGCCACCTGCACGGATATTGATTGCATAATTCACTGGTCGTCCGCAGGGAAGGGTCTGTAAGGGTAGGGATACCCCCGAGAAAATTTCCCCCAAAAGAGAGAATAGACACAAACTGGTGGTACCACATTTATCTTTTAAGTGTGTCCATGCAACGGACAGAACTATTTTGGGGGTACAGAATCAGTGGCGCACCTAGAAAAGTGTGGACCTGGGTCTGATCCTAATTCCCTGTAGGGGGTGTTATTATGGGGTTGTTTCAAAGGGAACATTTTTTGTTTATTTAAAGACAGATACTCATCATCCTTAACAGTTCCAATTCTCCCAACTAGGTTACTTCTAGCCCCGCCCACAACTGTCTTTAGCCTCTCCTTGTGCAGACACAGACCTAGTTTATTGCTTAAGGCAATACCCTGGTGAGCACACAAGACCCTAACGAGTAACCAGAACACTCTCCTTGTATGCTGTGCAGTATGAGGTACTCTGCATCTTTTGAATTTTATAACTCTAATGTCAGTCAAAGAACAATCACCAATTGAGACTTTTGCTTGCCCCCAAGATAAAATCATACTTGGGGTGACGAGTATCTGTCTTTAAGGTGGCTTAACTGCAAAATGGTGTTATTCTTGGTAAAGCCTTGGACTGATCATGTGTGTAGAAATTCTTGACTTTCAGAGAAATGCTGTCACTTTTGGATGGGTGCAAGACATCCCCCAAAATTTAAAGACTGTGCAAAATTCAACAGACTGATGTCTCTTTAAGAGTGAATTTCCAAACTCAATCGTTACAAGTTTTATCCGACGGAAACCAACTTTGTGAAATTAATATGATGGGATGGTTGTGTAAAAATCAGGCCCGTAGCCAGACAAGGTCCTGTAGGGGGGCAAAATTTTTTTCCAGGGGGCGAAAATTTTTTCAGGGGGGCCAAATGTGTACAAATGTATTAAGTCAATGGTAAAATTTAAACTCTCTAGGGGGGCCAAAAAATTTGACTCCGGGACTGGTAGAAATGTAACTTGTTTTGTATAATGTTGTACATTGTAGATATTATGACCGTAGCAGCATTACGCAAGTATCGCTTGACAGAAATTTATGCTTTGATATTTATACACGTAGATATGTGGAATGTTCCAAATATGATATTCTTAAGTAAAATTCACCCTGACTCTCAAGAAACTTAGCTCAAATGAAATTTTAGACGGTTCCCATTTTTTGCCCATCTGCAAAGTGAGTGAGTCATTCCCCAACAAAACAATGAAAGCATACTAAGCACCAGGGCTGGAGTCGAGTCCATACATCTCGAGTCCGAGCCGAGTCCGAGTCCAGAAGGGCCCGAGTCCGAGCCAAGTCGGAGTCCAGAACACCTCGAGTCCGGGCCGAGTCCGAGTCCACAGGCTCCGAGTCCGAGCGGAGTCCGAGTCCAGCTACATCTTGGAATCTCTCTTTGGATAGGGTTCAAAGGTTGCCCTGGGGGCGGGGCGAGCTCACAACAGATGACTAGCTGAAACCTGTATGGCTAAAGTTGTTCCACACAAAAGCACAGTGTATTGAGAATGAAACTGTGGACTATTTGCGTTGTTACCTGTAAACTTGAAAACTTGCGTGGGGACGACAAGGTCCTCAATGGGGAGAGGCAGGGACTGCGATGAGGAAGGGGTTTCGGGGCTATAGCCCCTGCACTTTTTCTGCCATGGTCATTTAGGGCCACTTTAAACTGCTTTTTTAAACATTAATTTGGCTGCTTTGATGATTAGCCCCCCACCCCCACTTCAAAATTGGCTCTGCAGCCCCTGCGAGGGGCAGTAAATTTTATATAGAAGGGGGAATCAAATATATACAGAACAAGCATGCAGGGCAAAGGTGTGGAATAAGATGTGTATGGAACAAACATGCAGGGCAGGGAATGAAATAAGTACAGAACAAGTATGCAGAGTATACCTAAGCATAAAAACTGGGGATTTCCCTATATGGCCACTTTGGTGTCCCATCAAAGTGACTTGACCTGTATGTGGTAATTTTGCCTACCTACAGCAGTTTGGAGCTTTGGGGTCCATAAGTACTGTATGTCACCAATGTATTTTTGGCAAGGACACTGCCTCTTTGCAAACCCCAAATTAATTGTTACATATATACCAAATGTCCTTCAAACACTTTCTTTACTGGTATTAACAATAACACATAGCCACATTAAAGAATATATATGCTCCTAGCTACCATTATTTCTCCATTATTTCTTATTTACACCCAGCAAGGCTACAACTAAACATACAAAATAAAAGACCACATGAAAATGTGCACTGCAGCTTCTGCATTGGAGAAAGATGAAATGCGCACTCACAGTTCGAATGATGGAAATCCAAATTACTAGATAAAACCATCTACAGAGGTCTGAAAAACAAATCCTATTAATTTTATAACTACGGTAACCAACAGCCTTGCAACGTTAACAGAAAAAGTAAAGTTTTGTTGTTTAAAAGTTTTTTCCTTAATTGTTCACCCAGCTATAGCAATAAACAGCCCTCAAGTATTTTGAGCCAAAGGCCACTTTTAGTTC